>CM035811.1:49233582-50433815 GCA_020458035.1 Magallana ariakensis
AAATGTGCTTGTTCCCATAGACATTAATGCAATTTTCATTAATTAATTACTGATTAGTTAATAATATTTTTGAAAATTTCTCTCGGTAAATCTTTTTCTACTCTAAAATGCTTTAAGTTAATATCAGAGTATTTTATTCATGATAGATATTCAAGGTTAGAAAAAGTAGGTCCTAAAATGGATCAGGTACCTTAATTATCGCTTTGTGAACGGTACGGTTCGTTTCTTGCATGGAACGGTTCGATTCGTTTCTTGCATGGAACGGTACGGTTCGTTTCTTGCATGGAACGGTACGGTTCGTTTTTATTTGCATGGAACGGTACGATTTGTTTCTTGCATGGGACGGTACGGTTCGTTTCTTGCATGGAACGGCACGGCTCGTTTCTTGAATGGAATGGTACGATTCGTTTTAGATGTGCAGCAGCACGTACCAGGGTCTGTAATATTTTTTCATGAATAACTCTTTGTGATTTTTTTTTTCAATCATCAATATATATGCTATCTTTATTTATGTAGATGAGTAATGATATAATGATGCAAAATATAAAAGTTTCAAATTACATCTCATTATTAGAAATATGTTGTTCTGCACGACCCAAACATCGTATCTTCGTTTTTGCTGCTGTCATTTACATTTGGAAACAATTTACAATTGGAAAGGGCTTTATTCTTAGCTTTTGCTGATGTTCCTCATGAAACATTTGTCCAAACTTTCAATTATTTGTATTTATCCTCTTTACCCTGAAAAAAAGTTATTATCATGACACATGTAGATACATGCATTCTTTTTTTTTTTTTGAAAGAAAAATATTCTTGTTTATAATTTTCATTTTTCAATTTTTTTTCACTTTATATTAGACTTTTTTTGATAAAAAAAACATAGTTTAAAGAAGGCATGGATTTTAACCTAAGAGAATCAATATGGTCAATATCAATTAGTCATTATATCTACTTTTATTTTTATGCATGATTTAAATCGATAAACTTTTGTAATATTTTATATTTAAAACACTTGAATTGTGTTCTTTTTTTGTATATAATTCTTCTTTTATAGAAGATCAATTTAATCAGAGTCTCAAAATCATCAAGCCATCATAAGTCCTAATCTAAATATACACTGTCTAGAGATATATAAAAATAGGTAGATGGTACCTCATTATCCAGCATTTCAAATAACAGCTAAAGTTGTTGAACCATGACATTGTCATTCAAATCGACTTACCAAGAAAAAAGTGTGTGGAGCATCCTTGGCCAATGACAAGTATTGTGACAATTGTGGATGTATAAATCGTATAGTGGTCAATGGTGATACCTCTACCTTCATTAATATGTTCTTCAATCAAAAACATATATTATCATTTAAATTGATAACGTGCTTAAAGCTTACACATATTATTTTATAGTCTTTTTTTCCCGATTACGAAAAAGAGCACACGGCGGGTATGACCGGTAAGCAGAGGATGCTCACTCCTCCATGGCACCTGATCCTACCTCTATCTTGTTGGAGGTCCGTGTTGCTCTGCCTTGAATTTGTATTTCGTTTTCTCGATTTTTGAGATGATTGACGGTTTGCTATTGTCATTTTTTCATATATATATGTTGAAATTACTAAACCATTTAAATCAAATTTCTTAAATTGCAAATTTAAATACAGCTCTTGTTTGTTTACCTTTTTCACAAAGTTTCCCCTTCCAGCCTAGTTCGCACCCATCTTTACAAATTCCGTTTCTATGATGACATACTCCAGACATTTTACAATGGGAACTACATCTTTGCATACAATTCATACCATAGTATCCTGGTTCGCAAACTGTTAAAAGATGCATTGTTATTTAGAAACGCATACATGTAATATAACATTAGTGTTCAACCCTGCATTTTCACTGTTATTTTATGAAATAATTTTGAGAAAAATCAGTAAAAAGAAGTATTAATCAGTAAATTTTCCAAACGTAAAGTGATAGTAGTTTAGCAATACATAATATTGGATTCCAGAAGGAAATTATCTTTGAAAATATTTTATTATTCATGATTGACTGCAGTACTTTTTAAATACACATTGGTATTCTTTATTTAAAAAAAAAATCCTAAACCATGGGCGCCCTCCAGGTTTACCGACAACAACTTGTTACTTAATAATGGTGATGTGGATTGTCAACTAAAAGTATTTAAAAAAATTGATTTACGTTGTTCATATGTGCAGCGTATTCCATAATAACCAGGATCACACCCATGCGTACATAAACCCGTGACATGGTGGCAATGTTTCATATGTTTGCAATTTCCACATGTCTTATTGCAGCCGAAACCAAACGTACCGCCTTCACACTCTGTAAACAAAAACAAGTCTATACTTATAAATTTAGACATTTTGGCAATAAACTACGAAAAGTCTGCACCAGAGTAATTGCTTACACCTTTAATTTTTCATCACATATGAGTTGATGTGCGTAAACTATAATTGAATTTCACCTAATAAGTAATTATTGAGAAACGAAATGAAAAACCTACTTTTATTTTCGATAAACTCAAGGAAAAAACCCAAAACTGAATTCATACATTCATTTTTCTTTTTTCTATCTTACTTGCATCACATGTGAGATTCTTCCAACCTGCCTGGCATCCTCCGAAACATCCTCCTGTTCTTTCGCATGTTTTAGTAACTAGACAATTGTGACCGTTACATATCATATCACAGTTATGTCCATACCATCCCGATGGACACGTATCACACCGCCCCGTTTCTTTGTCACATGATTTTGGATTTCCACAATTGGGTGGACATTTCTTTGAACAGTAGGAGCCATACCAACCGACTGGACATTCAATGCAGTGTCCTGTGATCTTATCACAAACTCGTGGAACCAAACAAAATATAGTACACATATGTTTACAATCTCTGCCATGCCACCCAACTCGACACTCTTCAAAAGAAAAAAACCATAATATATATAATAACATTACGTAGAAACAATAATGAAATCGACAATAGTTTTGGAAAGAGTGGCGAGGAATAAGAAAAACAAAAGATAAAAATTGGATTTAATATCAACTTTTCTTGGAACTTATCAAGTCTGTTCTGCGATTTAGACTAATAAGAACAATCTGTAGCTATACAGTGTAAAAAAATGTAACTGTTTGCAAAATTGATGTTACCAATTCAAAATGATTCAATTGTTTATATTAACAAACATTTTACAGACTACAGATTTGTTCAACTGTGGAAAGTCTGAAGCTATATTCCAGTGTTATATGTTGTGATTTTAAATAAAATAATCTACATTTAAGAGCTGCCTTTTTTACCTTTATCACATTTATCGTCGTACCTTCCCGCAGCACAATTGTTTGGACAGGTTCCGTTTATGTGGTTGCACGTTATCCCTCCATTGCATTTGCCACACTTGTTACTACATCCCGAACCATAAGTGTAATTACCGCACTCTGTTTTGGTACAATTTATTCATTGTTTATTCATTGTAAAATTAATGCAAATATAAGCAAATACAAAAAATATGGATGATAAGCAATTTATATATGCATGTGCACATATACATGTATGTTCACCTTCACCTTCAATTAACATTTACACTTAAACATACACATGTATCAATACGAGAAATGAGTTACTGGAAATATTCATTTTCAATGACTTGATTTATTCTAAACCTAAACAGTATTTCAAATCAAGAGACATAATGTACTGTGTGGTGTTTTTGGTAATATAGGAAAGGTTTTGTCATTAGCATACCGTCAAATTGAGTTTTCTATTAAAAAACAACAAATAAAATTGCAATTTCCCTTTGCATATATAATAAATTCTCAGTTGCAATTTATAGAAAACAATATTTTCACTTTTATTGCACTTGGCTCCCGTGTATCCATCAACACAATTAGCACATGTCCCATCAACAAGGTTACAGTTTCCATCCTGACAATACTGAGAACAAGAAAGTGAGCAATTCTCTCCATAAGTCCGTGGCCTTGGACATCCTGTTCATGAAAAAAAAATATGAAGGATTATTTCTTATCATGCTTAAAATGTTTTTTTTAAATACAAACAATATATTTTTGTTTTCTTTGCGAATATGAAAGTAGCGCGCTTTCTACAAAATAATTAACCACATTATTTATTTTTTAACTATTGTAACGTTTTTGGGTTGTATGAAACATCACATTGTTCATTGTACATTTACCTACAAAAACAAAGGTGTAAATGCGCTGTAATTTTATTGGATGTCAATCAGCAAGATACACGTAAGAAATAGGCAATAATACAATATAATGAAAGGTTATTTCATGTAGCGTAGTATTACGCCTGAGGTCAGCCTATTGAGGTCTATGTATAAACGTTTGGAATAAAAGTTTATATCTGATAGTAAGATGGTATAATTTTAAGCAATGTGTCAATATTAAGGAAACGCATACATTCATAGTATTTTATTTTAACTGGTTTGAACTGATTTGTAAGAATATCAGTCTTGACTGATTCTACTTAAATTACAATCAGGTTTGTAAAAAAAAGAAAGGAGAAAATATGATGTACATCTAAAGCTCTATATTCATATTAAATTCTAGGAAGTTGATTTATTTTGGTTGTTTACATAAACTGATTATAAAGTTATAAATTAAATTTATATAAAATTGTAAACAGTTTCCATGACGTCTTTACACAAAGAAATAAAAACAGTTACAACGAGTTCTTGTATAATTCATATTTTAAAAAATGACATATACAAGGAGCTTGTCAAAATGGGATTGTTGTAAAGTTTCCAGTAATAGGTGCCACAGAGTTAATTCAATTAAGTTGTATATTAATGAAATGTCCTTAATACTCAATACTTACCATACACCTCCAGTTCACATAACTCGTTGAAAGCGAATTGGTGGTATTCAGCTGGGATCGGTGGGTGAGTTCTGTTGTTATAATATATAATGTACCTCCCATACGTGTCCATAGGGCATGTAATATTTATAGGGTTAGGTATGGTTTCTCTAGTATACATGGTGTCATGAAAACAGAGAGATCCTTCTTTTATGTCCATTGTATTTGATAAGTAAACAGAAAATCCGAGAAATCTTGCAGTGTACGAGTGTTTACCATCTAAAATGAAAAATAAAATTTTGATAGTTTACACAAAATAGGATTGATTTTGAAAATAAAGCAATTTATGTTAAGCCTCGATTTGTTAATTGGTATATCTTATGTTTTAAATGCACACCATGTTATTATACTTGTGTAACATTTATGGGGACTTGCATATTTTTTTTATTGTTGTACATCACCGTTTTTATCCGGTCTTAAAGATTTTCCATTACCGTATGTAAATTCTATCAGCAATTAGCCAATCAGAAAGCCGCACACTCTGGGGCTATTTTTACATTATTTGTTTATGCTAGGGGATGCTGCACAGATATTGTTGATCGTTCAAGACAGAGCTTTATTTCTATTTTCTTGCTTGTGCATGGGTGGAATTTGAGATAATACTATGATACTATCTGGATACAGTGATCATTCGTCCTTCGGGACTTTCAGGTCAGTATCTTTGACTCTTTTACTCGATCCAACATCCAGGCCTTTTACCAAGATGGCGGGAACACCGAGGGCGAATGGTCGAGATCCCATGGTGGGTCATTCCTTCATACGTCGCCTCAGAGATTTCATGAACAATAGTCTTGAGGACAACAATCTACGTTTGAATCGGGAACAATACTATGTAACTTGTGTGGCAAGAGGAGGTTTGACAATTTCTAGACTTTGTGCACTACGTGAGTTTACCTATTTTGTTGCGCGACCCAACAATGTGTTCATTCAAATTGGAGGAAATGACCTGTGCTGCAGCTCCCCTAACATACCCAAATTGGCGCAAGAAATTCTTTCGTATGCGCACTATTTGTTGCACGGTTGTAACGTGCAACATGTAGTGATTGGACAAATTCTCAGGCGTAATTCTCAACGCGTGTCAGCAACATTCAACTTGGAGGTGGTTTCTCTGAAGCTTCAACTCGCTTCGGCATGTGCATTACATGATAACATTTCTTTTTGGAAGCACTGCGGTTTTTGGGCGTCCCTTGATTTCCTGTCTTCCGACGGAGTGCATATCCGAGAAGACATGAATGGAAAATACTTCAGAAAGTATCTACAAAGCATTAAATCTGCTAATCTGCATGTTACCCAATACCTTTTGGTGGTGTTTTAGTTCTTAATTAAAGCAGACAGCTATCTACTTGGAATATTTCAAAGAGAATGCATGTATTGTCTTGTAAATTGTTAACTTATTTTATGTGTAATGTTTTGTCGCATTACTCCCACTAACATTAAGTTTACAATATTTATATCACTTACTTGATTCAGTTTGTTAAGGTCTATTTGCCTTAATATGACTTTGGTCAATTATTATGAGTTTGTGCTTTAAATTGCAAGTCTGTGTCTGTTTTGTATTTATTACATTAAGTTTATTTGCAATTCAAGTCTGCTGCTTGATTCCTATAATTTACTGAGTATGCGCTCAGTTGTTCATTTATGCAAATCTCGAACACTTTGGTTGTGTTTTCCCATTCTTGGTGAGCTAAACAACTTAGAAATTTTAATCACCAAAATTTACTGAGTATGAGCTCAGTTTATTTATTTGCACAGAGTTTGAGCTCTTTTATCAATTATCATAGCCCTTATGAACTTTTGTGTCCTATTAAAAATGATTTGAAATACTAGATTTCTCTGGGTATGAGAGCTCAGTTTGTTTATTGGTGCAGAGTAACAGCTCTTATAAATTATTGATTGTTACTCTCTTTTTCCTCAGACAATGCCTCCCAAAAGAAGTAGACGACATGTTTTATCAACAACATCACCACCTCCTGAGATTGATAAACCCTCTAAACGACAGAAGGAGGGAAGTCAAAGACAAAGTTTATCAATTGACTATGATCTGCTAGCCGACGCGATCCTGAAGAAACAAAATCAATTCAATCCAAACCCATCAACTATAGTACATCACAATGTGACACCACCAGACACTTAACAAATCAGCACATCCTCAGTAGTGCCAAGCGGAAATACATGCCAACAAAATCAACCATCTGCAGTATTAAGCCAAATAGACACCATCCCAGCAAGTCAAACTGTGTCACTACATGTATCACCGGATCCTGGCCATCAACCCTGCCCTCAACCCTCCCTGGAGCCAGACACACTATCGGTCCCTGCAGTGCTGAATTCTTTATATGGAGGTGAGTCAGCAACCAACCATGATCCCCAGCCCTTAAATTTCTCCAACAATATGCCCCTGGGGGTCACGGTGTCAGCTAAACTTAAGCAAAACATTTGGGACAACTCATATTTTGATATTCGGCTATTGCTCCCCAATCAAAAAGATGACAATTTTTCTGTGTCAGTTGAAAGAGGGGCAATCAATTTTCAACAAGGTAAATTTAAAAAATTTACTATTTCCATTAACCAATGGACATCAGCATTTCTCATCTATGCATCCATCTCCATTCAGAAAACACCTTTGATGCATCATCTCTTTAAATACATCAATTCTACATAATTTGAGATATGAGTTTTCCCACCAAGCCCGACTCCTGGCGGTGTTATGATAAAGAGTTTCGTAAACTACGACAGTCTGTCCCTTTGCCTTGGCAAGAACCATTACAAGAGTCAGTTTTGAGGGCAAATCCTCAACCCTTCAATTTTCGTTCCTCAAACCAGCCATTTCTTTCAAAATCCAAATCCAACAATTTTCAATATTCCAAAGCAAAATTATGCTACTCCTTCAATCAAGGACAGCCATGTAGATCTGACCCATGCGCTTACAGGCATGCCTGTCAGTACTGTAAAGAGCAGCACCCTCGGTTCAAGTGTCCCAAACTCCCCTCAAATAAGGAACGGTTGCCCTAAAAAAATGCCCACTCCAGTAAAGCAAGAAATTCTTAAAACATACTTAGAGGGTTATGAGCAAGACATGGCAAACTACCTCATTTCAGGTTTTACTTATGGTTTTCATTTAGGCTGCCTTAATACCCCTTTTTCAACCCCTTCCAAAAAACCATGGGTCAACTAATAAACACCCTGAAATTGTTCTTAACAAAATTAAGAAAGAACAAAGTTATGGTAAAATATCCGAGGCATCTCCAAATCCCCAATACTCTAATCTGGTCATCTCCCCTCTGGGAGTGGTCCCTAAAAAATTTCAAGGCCAATTTGGGTTGATTCATGATTTATCCTATCCTGAAAATAACTCTGTTAATTTTCAAATACCTGCAGTTAACAGCCAGGTCTCCTATGACTCAATCGACACAGTTATAAACCTTGACAAACAGTTTGGAAGTGGAGCCTTGATGGCAAAGTGTGACATTCAAGATGGATTTAGGAATATTCCCATACTAAGCAGTTCTTTACAGTGGATTATGCTCAACAAATTTTTTGCCAAGGGCATGTCTCATATGATTGATGACTTTTTCTTTGTTGGCCCTCCTGCATCCAAAAGCTGTTTTCATGATTTAAACAATTCCATTACTCTTTGTGACATAATAGGACTCCCTTTGAACCCAGATAAAACTTGTCTCCCAAACACAAATATTATTATTTATGGTATTGAAGTTGACTCTATTGCAATTGAATGTCGTTTACCGAATGATAAAGTATTGAACATTCAAGCCCAGTTAACAAACATTTCTCATCGTAAAACGGTCACTTTGCATGACTTACAATCTCTCATTGGTTTGCTCAATTTTGCATGTGTAGTCATTGCACCTGGTAGGGCTTTTCTACGTAGGTTAATGGACCTGACTGTAAATGTTACCAATCCTCGGCATTTCATCCGCCTCACATGTTAAGCCAGAGCAGACATTCAATGTTGGCTTCAGTTCATTTCACATTTTAATTGCAAGTCTGTTTTTCTGAATGACACATGGTCCTCCTCTGACCATCTTACCTTGCATACGGATGCTGCATCTACAAAAGGCTATGCAGCCATTTTAGGTTCAACTTGGTTTGCATCTGAATGGTTAAAACCATTCCAACAGTTTCACATCACAGTATTAAAACTTTTTCCAATTGTGCTAGCTCTTGAGATGTGGGGTTCCCAATTTCAAAACCACAACATTTTATTTCTCACTGACAATGAAGCAGTGGTGACAATTATCAATAACACTTCAAGTAAAGACAACAAAATCATTAAGTTAGTAAGGAGACTAGTTATTTCTTGTTTACAAAATAACATTTTTTTTCAAAGCAAAACATGTCCCTGGAAAATTCAATGTTTAAGCTGACATAACTTATCTGAAATAACTCTTTGCAATTTTATTGCTCATCTTTTTGAACAAAACTATAGCCCATCTTCGATTACCTCCATGGTGTCAGCTATTAGCTATGTTCACAACTTTTTTTACACACCAATCAACAATCTGTAGCTATACAGTGTAAATAAATGTAACTGTTTGCAAAATTGATGTTACCAATTCAAAATGATTCAATTGTTTATATTAACAAACATTTTACAGACTACAGATTTGTTCAACTGTGGAAAGTCTGAAGCTATATTCCAGTGTTATATATTGTGATTTTAAATAAAATAATCTGCATTTAAGAGCTGCCTTTTTTACCTTTATCACATTTATCGTCGTACCTTCCCGCAGCACAATTGTTTGGACAGCTTCCGTTTATGTGGTTGCACGTTATCCCCCCATTGCATTTGCCACACTTGTTACTACATCCCGGACCATAAGTGTAATTACCGCACTCTGTTTTGGTACAATTTATTCATTGTTTATTCATTGTAAAATTAATGCAAATATAAGCAAATACAAAAAATATGGATGATAAGCAATTTATATATGCATGTGCACATGCACATGTTTGTTCATCTTCACCAATTAACATTTACACTTAAACATATACATGTATTAATACGAGAAATGAGTTAATGGAAATATTCATTTTCAATGACTTGATTTATTCTTAACCTAAACAGTATTTCAAATCAAGAGACATAATGTACTGCGTGGTGTTTTTGGTAAAATAGGAAAGGTTTTGTCATTAGCATAACGTCAAATTTAGTTTTCTATAAAAATAAACCAAATAAAATTGCAATTTCCTTTTGGATATATAATAAATTCTCAGTTGCAATTTATAGAAAATAATATTTTCACTTTTATTGCACTTGGCTCCCGAGTATCCATCAACACAATTAGCACATGTCCCATCAACAAGGTTACAGTTTCCACCCTGGCAATACTGAGAACAAGAAAGTGAGCAATTCTCTCCATAAGTCCTTGGCCTTGGACATCCTGTTCATGAAAAAAAAATATGAAGGATTATTTCTTATCATGCTTAAAATGTTTTTTTTAAAAAACAAACAATATATTTTTGTTTTCTTTGCGAATATGAAAGTAGCGCGCTTTGTACAAAATAATTAAAGCATTATTTATTTTTTAACTATTGTAACGTTTTTTTTGGCTGTATGAAACATCACATTGTTCATTGTCCATTTACCTACATAAAGAAAGGAGTAAATGCGCTGTAATTTTATTGGATGTCAATCAGCAAGATACACGTAAGAAATAGGCAATAATTCAATATAATGAAAGGTTATTTCATGTAGCGTAGTAACACGCCTGAGATCAGCCTATTGAGGTTTATGTATAAACATGTGGAATAAAAGTTTATATATGATAGTAAGATGAAATAATTTTAAGCAATGTGTCAATATTAAGGAAACGCATGCATTCATAGTATTTTATTTTAACTGGTTTGAACTGATTTGTAAGAATATCAGTCTTGTCTGATTCTACGTAAATTACAATCAGGTTTATAAATAAAGAAAGAAGAAAATATTATGTACACCTAACGCTCTATAATCATATTAAATTCTAGGAAGTTGATTTATTTTGGTTGTTTACATAAACTGTTTATAAAGTTATAAATTAAATTTATATAACAATTGTAAACAGTTTCTATGACCTCTTTACACAAAGAAATAAAAACAGTTACAACGAGTTCTTGTATAATTCATATTTTAAAAAATGACGTATACAAGGAGCTTGTCAAAACGGGATTGTTGTAAAGTTTCCAGTAATAGGTGCCACAGAGTTAATTCAGTTAAGTTGTATAAAAATGATATGTCCTTGATACTCAATACTTACCATATACTTCCAGTTCACATAACTCGTTGAAAGCGAATTGGTGGTATTCAGCTGGGATCGGTGGGTGAGTTCTGTTGTTATAATATATAATGTACCTCCCATACTTGTCCATAGGGCATGTAATATTTATAGGGTTAGGTATGGTTTCTCTAGTATACATGGTGTCATGAAAACAAAGAGATCCGTCTTTTATGTCCATTGTATTTGATAAGTAAACAGAAAATCCGAGAAATCTTGCAGTGTACGGGTGTTAACCATCTAAAATGAAAAATAAAATGTTCATAGTTTACACAAAATAGGGTTGATTTTGTAAATAAAGCAATTTATGTTAAGCCTTGATTTGTTAATTGTTATATCTTATGTTTTAATTACATACCATATTATTATACTTGTGTAACATTTATGGGGACTTGCACAATTTTTTTATTGTTGTACATCACCGTTTTTATCCGGTCTTAAAGATTTTCCATTACCGTATGGAAATTCTCTCACCGATGAGCCAATCGGTAAGCCACACACTATGGGGCTATTTTCACATTCTTTGTTTATGCTAGGGGAAGCTGCACAGATATTGTTGATCGTTCAAGACAGAGCTTTATATTTATTTTCTTGCTTGTGCATGGGTGGAATTTGAGATAATACTATGATACTATCTGGAAACAGTGATCATTCGTCCTTCGGGACTTTCAGGTCAGTATTTTTGACTCTTTTACTCGATCCAACATCCATGCCTTTTACCAAGATGGCGGGAACACCGAGGGCGAATGGTCGAGATCCCATGCGTGTTACTTTGGTGGGTCATTCCTTCTAACGTCGCCTAAGAGATTTCATGAACAATATTCTTGAGGACAACAATCCACGTTTGAATCGGGAACAATACTATGTAACTTGTGTGGCAAGAGGAGGTTTGACAATTTCTAGACTTTGTGCACTACGTGAGTTTACCTATTTTGTTGCGCGACCCAACATTGTGTTCATTCAAATTGGAGGAAATGATCTGTGCTGCAGCTCCCCTAACATACCCAATTGGCGCAAGAAATTCTTTCGTATGCGCAATATTTGTTGCACGGTTGTAACGTGCAACATGTAGTGATTGGACAAATTCTCAGGTGTGATTCCCAACGCGTGTCAGCAACATTCAACTCGGAAGTGGTTTCTCTGAACCTTCAGCTCGCTTCGGCATGTGTATTACATGATAACATTTCTTTTTGGAAGCATCGAGGTTTTTGGGCGTCCCTTGATTTCCTGTCTTCGAACGGAATGTATATCCGAGAAGACATGAATGGAAAATACTCCAGAAAGTATCTACAAAGCATTAAATCTGCTATTCTGCATGTTACCCAATACCTTTTGGTGGGGTTTAGTTCTCAATTATAGCAGACAGCTATCTACTTGGAATATTTCAAAGAGAATGCATGTATTTTCTTGTAAATTGTTAACTTATTTTATGTGTAATGTTATGTCGCAATACTCCCACTAACATTAAGTTTACAATATTTATATCACTTACTTGATTCACTTTATTAAGGTATATTTGCCTTAATATGACTTTGGTCAATTATTATGAGTTTGTGCTTTAAATTGCAAGTCTGTGCCTGTTTTGTATTTATTACATTAAGTTTATTTGCAATTCAAGTCTGCTGCTTGATTCCTATAATTTACTGAGTATGCGCTCAGTTGTTCATTTATGCAAACCTCGAACACTTTGGTTGTGTTTTCCCATTCTTGCCGAGTTGGTGAGCTAAACAACTTAGATATATTAATCACCAAAATTTACTGAGTATGAGCTCAGTTTGTTTATCTGCACAGAGTTTGAGCTTTTTTATCAAGTATCATAGCCCTTTTGTGTTCTATTATTTATCTGCACAGAGTTTGAGCTCTAATTTAAAGTGCCATTGCATTTAGGAACATCTGTTGTACTATATAATGTCTGGAAGCAGTATCAATTGTTTCCAAATTGTTTGCAATTTTAAAAAATGATTTAAAATACTAGATTTCTCTGGGTATGAGAGCTCAGTTTGTTTATTGGTGCAGAGTAACAGCTCTTATAAATTATTGATTGTTTCTCTCTTTTTCCTCAGACAATGCCTCCCAAAAGAAGTAGACGACCTGTTTTATCAACAATATCACCACCTCCTGAGATTGATAAACCCTCTAAACGACAGAAGAAGGGAAGTCAAAGTCAAAGTTTATCAATTGACTATGATCTGCTAGCCGACGCGATCCTGAAGAAACAAAATCAAATCAATCCAAACCCATCAACTATAGTACATCACAATGTGACACCACCAGACACTGAACAAATCAGCACATCCTCAGTAGTACCAAGCGGAAATGCATGCCAACAAAATCAACCATCTGCAGTATTAAGCCAAATAGACACCACCCCAGCAATTCAAACTGTGTCACTACATGTATCACCGGATCCTAACCAACAGCCCTGCCCTCAACCCTCCCTGGAGCCAGACACACTATCGGTCCCTACAGTGCTAAATTCTTTATATGGAGGTGAGTCAGCAACCAACCATGATCCCCAGCCCTTAAATTTCTCCAACAATATTCCCCATGGGGTCACTGTGTCAGCTAAACTTAAGCAAAAAATTTGGGACAACTCATATTTTGATATTCGGCTATTGCTCCCCAATCAACAAGATGACAATTTTTCTGTGTCAGTTGAAAGAGGGGCAATCAATTTTCAACAAGGTAAATTTCAAAAATTTCCTATTTCCATTAACCAATGGACATCAGCATTTCTCATCTATGCATCCATCTCCATTCAGAAAACACCTTTGATGCAGTTCATCTCTTAAATACATCAATTCTACATGATTTGAGATATGAGTTTTCCCACCAAGACCGACTTCTGGCGGTATTATGATAAAGAGTTTCGTAAATTACGACAGTCTGCCCCTTTGCCTTGGCAAGAGCCATTACAAGAGTTAGTTATGAGGGCAAATCTCCAACCCTTTAAATTTCGTTCCTCAAGCCAGCCCTTTCTTGCAAAATCTAAATCCAACAATTTTGAAAATTCCGAAGCAAAATTCTGCTACTCCTTCAATCAAGGACAGGCATGTAGATCTGACCCATGCACCTACAAGCATGCCTGTCAGTACTGTAAAGAGCAGCACCCTCGGTTCAAGTGTCCCAAAATCCCCTCAAATGAGGAACGGTTGCCCTAAAAAAATGCCCACTCCAGTAAAGCAAGAAATTCTTAAAACATACTTAGAGGGTTATGAGCAAGACATGGCAAACTACCTCATTTCAGGTTTTACTTATGGTTTTCATTTAGGCTGCCGTAATACCCCTTCTTCAACCCCTTCCAAAAAACCATGGGTCAACTAATAAACATCCTGAAATTGTTCTTAACAAAATTAAGAAAGAACAAAGTTATGGTAAAATATCCGAGGCATCTCCAAATCCCCAATACTCTAATCTGGTCATCTCCCCTCTGGGAGTGGTCCCTAAAAAAATTCAAGGCCAATTTCGGTTGATTCATGATTTATCCTATCCTGAAAATAACTCTGTTAATTTTCAAATACCTGCAGTTAACAGCCAGGTCTCCTATGACTCAATCGACACAGTTATAAACCTTGACAAACAGTTTGGAAGTGGAGCCTTGATGGCAAAGTGTGACATTCAAGATGGATTTAGGAATATTCCCATACTAAGCAGTTCTTTACAGTGGATTATGCTCAACAAATTTTTTGCCAAGGGCATGTCTCATATGATTGATGACTTTTTCTTTGTTGGCCCTCCTGCATCCAAAAGCTGTTTTCATGATTTAAACAATTCCATTACTCTTTGTGACATAATAGGACTCCCTTTGAACCCAGATAAAACTTGTCTCCCAAACACAAATATTATTATTTATGGTATTGAAGTTGACTCTATTGCAATTGAATGTCGTTTACCGAATGATAAAGTATTGAACATTCAACCCCAGTTAACAAACATTTCTCATCGTAAAACGGTCACTTTGCATGACTTACAATCTCTCATTGGTTTGCTCAATTTTGCATGTGTAGTCATTGCACCTGGTAGGGCTTTTCTACGTAGGTTAATGGACCTGACTGTAAATGTTACCAATCCTCGGCATTTCATCCGCCTCACATGTTAAGCCAGAGCAGACATTCAATGTTGGCTTCAGTTCATTTCACATTTTAATTGCAAGTCTGTTTTTCTGAATGACACATGGTCCTCCTCTGACCATCTTACCTTGCATACGGATGCTGCATCTACAAAAGGCTATGCAGCCATTTTAGGTTCAACTTGGTTTGCATCTGAATGGTTAAAACCATTCCAACAGTTTCACATCACAGTATTAAAACTTTTTCCAATTGTGCTAGCTCTTGAGATGTGGGGTTCCCAATTTCAAAACCACAACATTTTATTTCTCACTGACAATGAAGCAGTGGTGACAATTATCAATAACACTTCAAGTAAAGACAACAAAATCATTAAGTTAGTAAGGAGACTAGTTATTTCTTGTTTACAAAATAACATTTTTTTTCAAAGCAAAACATGTCCCTGGAAAATTCAATGTTTAAGCTGACATAACTTATCTGAAATAACTCTTTGCAATTTTATTGCTCATCTTTGTGAACAAAACTATAGCCCATCTTCGATTACCTCCATGGTGTCAGCTATTAGCTATGTTCACAACTTTTTTTACACACCGGACCATTCCCAATCATTTTTAGTCAGATTATTTTTGGGGAGAACAAGTCAGCAAAAGCACCTGATTACAGACTACCAATCACATCTGCAATTTTAGTCAAACTAGTTAATGCCCTGCAATTTACTATTCCCAATTTTTCCAATAGCCTCTTTTTACAATGTATTTTTTTCTGTGATTGCTAAAACATCATCAAAAAATGCATGCATAATTCAACGGAAAGATGTTAGTTTCAATGGAAATAATCATATCTCTCTCTAAACTATCCCCACCACAAGTTTGCCCAGTCACAACCCTCCAACTATATTTGTCCGCTCACAAACACATAAATGGACCATTATTTCAATTTTATTCAGGTTCCCTGGTATCTTATCCTTTTGTGTCAACTTACCTTCAAAATACTGTGAAGTTTATAGGGCTAAATATTTACAATGGTACAAAGGTCACAGTTTTCAATAGGGGCAGCCGCTGAGGCAGCGAAGCGAGGACTTTCACAAATTAAAATTCAAAAACTTGGCGAAGGAAATCTTATGCTGTACAAAAATATATTCGCATTAATTCCCTACTTTGTTAGTTTCCTTGTCCTATTCCAGTGTTCATTTAGGTTGCTGACTTGCCGTCCAATCCAATTGTGATTTGTGTTTTTGATGTTCAGCAATTGTATGCATCTTTTATGCACCACTTTTGTTTCCATTGTATTTCATTAATGGTAGTTTTTTTTAGCATGTGAACTAGTTTTAGCAATTTTGCGGCTGGGAGATCCCTTTTGTTTTATACTCTCCAATTTGTTTTCTAGTCAAATGTTTGTGGATCTTCCAGCCAATTTTGTTTATGTTTATATGTTCTATAATTTTTGCGTCATTTTTAAATAAATGACAATATTTTAACAATCAAGAGGTGTGACTGTCTTTATTTAAATGGAAACAAACAAGCGTTAATGTTGTCTTGATAAGTAAAGAAGGGGTTTTAACATAAACAACATTTAATAGGACGTCTAGGAATTGTTATGTTAGCAAAAAATAAAAATGCAAAGATCTGATTGTTAATAATGGCCAAACAATCGATTGGATTTTTGGTTTTAAGTCAACTGGAGATACAAAGTGTTCAATTGGATTTTTCGGGATGTTGGACACAGGCAATATGTTTCCATTTTGAGGATAATATAAAACAGATGTTGGGGGGGGGGTGAAAGCTTCACAAAATTATACAATTTTTAAGTGTTGCAAACAAAGAATTTAAATTGTTATGGACATTGCATTACAATTATGGATATCACTGTTTTAACTAACAAAGTGACGAAACAAATGCTAGTTATAAAAACGCATCAGACACTTACTCCAGTCGATATTGTCGGTCCTGTATTGTATAAAGACGTGATGGACACTGTGTACGTCTCCCAAGTCTACGTGCCATGTCGCCGTTGTGTGTCCGTATTCTGTCATTGTACACTGTCCCCCAGTAATAGATAGATTGGAATATAGTCCGTCCACTGCCCGGTCAGCACCCCAGTGCTCACCAGAGAAAGGGTGAAGCTGCCATGTAGGTCTATTCAAGGCAATGTTTACTGTAAAAAGCCACAGATAAATTAATGTTACGGACTAATTCTTATTATTGTCAATAACGTTACCATATTATGACTTTGTTATACTACATAGCAATTAGATATTCTCTCTCTCTCTCTCTCTCTCTCTCTCTCTCTCTCTCTCTCTATATATATATATATATATATATATATATATATATATATATATATATATATATATATATATATTCAATCTTAACTTTTATAATAAAGACAAACTACTGGCTTTGAAAACCCCTGTCCGTATGAAAATCCCCTGTTTTTCTCTGTCACCCCCTGTGTTTTCCCTGTCATCCCCTGTGCACCCCCTGTCACCTGTACACAGCCCCTGTACACCTTATAATCCCCTGTCAGCCACTGTACACATCCCCTGTGTGCCACTGTAAGCCCCTGTCACCCCCTGTACGCCCCTGTCACCCACTGTAAGCCACTGTATGTCCCTGTGCATGCCCCTGACATCCCCTGTACGGTCTTTAACTGGTTGCTAAAATAAAAAAAATGTTTTTAATTATGTGTTTGGGTTTTCCTAAATACGGTATATATTTAGCAGTTTCTGATACATGTGGAAATGGAAAGCAAGAAAAGAATTCATGGTTTAGACGGTGTTTGTGTTTTCTTTGTATTTCATATAGGTAAATATTTTTACAAACGTGAATAATTCCTACGCAGCATTGACACATATCAAGATAAATATATATAATTTGTAAAAAAAAATATATATATATATAACTGGAAGATGAGTGCGGGAAATCTGCAACGTTCTGTGCCATGTAGCGGCCTGTCTGAGTTAAAGCGCTTAATAACACACCATGACTATCCCTGCATTTAATCATTTACCGATCGAAAAGCTCACCTATATATTTTGACTGTTTTGCCTGGTGTAATGATGCATAGAATAACATGGTCCCAATGAAATGCACGTTGATTCTATGTAGCAGGAAGTTAATTAGTTTTAATATCTAAGTCATGTAAATCGCAATCGTAATATTTGTTGTCAACCATTGATTTTTTCCCCTGATAAATTATGAGAGAGAGAGAGAGAGAGAGAGAGAGAGAGAGAGAGAGAGAGAGAGAGAGAGAGAGAGAGAGAGAGAGAGAAAGAGATGTTTTTAGGAGGGGGAATTAGTCCTGTCCTTTGACACTTTTAACTTTTATAAGGGTATATTGTCCGGTTTAGTAATTCATATGCATTATTGTATAGAATTGTCTTCATAAATATAAAGCAATGATACAGTTCATGAATAATTTAATACATGTATACAAATACCGGTAACGGGTAACGTAAAGACACGCATGCATGATCTTAAAACAATGTTCCGTGTTTTAGATTAGAAATAAATATCTTACAGTTATTTAAATTCTGAATTTGAAAAATGAAAAATATGAGAGCAATACGGTTTAATTCGTATGGGAAATAAAACATTGGTGGGTTAAAATTAATGTGATTGCTTAAAGTTAATCTAAATAATAATAAATAATTGGGAATAAAATTAGGATTGCATGTTAACTTATTAGGAAATTAATTCCCGGGTAAACTTTTAGAAACTTTTAATTCTAAATCAATGCACTCTCTCTCTCTCTCTCTCTCTCTCTCTCTCTCTCTCTCTCTCTCTCTCTCTCTCTCTCTCTCTCTCTCGACCAGGGCCACGGATTTCTGTTCACTGCCAATGAATAACATTATATTTGATATCTTCCACTTAGCAGTAAAAAGGAATTGAAAAATAGATTTTAGAAATTATTAAATTGTTTATGAGAGTTAAACATCAGTTAACATTCAATTCAAAGGTCCAATAAGCGGCTCAGAAACATGCATGTATTAAAAAAATACTAAAATTATTTCCTAGGCAAACGTATAAGCGAATGAAGCTTTAGTTTGCTATTCATGGGAAATTAATAAAGGCACAATCAGGAACTTGGTTATGAAAAAAAAAACAACAACAATTAACGTGCTCTATCATATCATGGCTGCTTATACTTGTACATTCTACATTCTGACTGATTTACTGGTTTCAGTCTCCCAATATTTATGTAGATACACAAAATCAAATGCTAA
Organism: Magallana ariakensis; assembly: GCA_020458035.1. Lineage (NCBI taxonomy): Eukaryota > Metazoa > Mollusca > Bivalvia > Ostreida > Ostreidae > Magallana > Magallana ariakensis. The sequence continues at coordinate 49,253,032 of CM035811.1, forward strand.
ACACCATGTGCTGCGCTTAATCTATGTAAAAATAATTCACAATATATCTAGTATGTATTTTTCAAATATTACGGAGTAGTGATGTTCCCGACCGCTAATGGAGTAACTGTCCTGAAGGCTTTCACACCTACCGAAAATAGTCCCAGCTCTCACCTGAGATTTACACGCAGGTGAATCTCGAGCCTTTAGTTGTTAGCATGATTAATTGAGTATCAATAAATTATGAATGAAAACTTATTATTTCTAAAATTAAGATAACAGTGTTTCTTGTGGGTCGGCGCTCTGTTGAGTGCAAAAATTGAACTAAGGAAAAATATTGGAATTAAATAACAGAAAAGGCTGTTATAAACAGTCAAAAACCGTACAGGGGGTATCAGGGGCATGTACAGTGAAATACGGTGGCCTACAGGGGATGACAGGGGCGTACGTACTGGGGGTGACAGGGACTTACAGTGGCACACAGGGGATGTGTACAGTGGCTGACAGGGGATAACAGAGTGTACAGGGGCTGTGTACAGGGGATGACAGGGAGTGCAAAGGGGATGACAGGGAAAACACAGGGGGTGACAGGGAAACACAGGGGATTTTCATACAGACAGGGGTTTTTAGAGCCGGTAGTGACAGTTATAACATTAATTTAAAGTGTATGATACTTAAACGCTTGATTTTTAATGAGAACGCATTAAAATAATAATAGAACCTTCATATAGACGCGTATTTCATAAATAAGTAGCTAGGGTTGTATTATTCTGGTGTTAACGTAAAGACTTACCGTAGGCACATGCTAATAAAGAAAATTCCGTTAAAAGAATAAAAATCGAAATAATATCCATATCGTTTTTGAAAAATTGATTGTGGGAAGTTGATGCACTTCGACGACACTGGAAAGATCTGGGCAATACAGGGGTTTTAATGCGTAATAGTTACTCATAGTGTTCGTAGTTCGTGTTCATTCATCCATGGAACCATAATAACATTTAAATCACTTTTCAAACTGTTTTTTTTCTGAAAAAAGGCACTTCCCCTGTTTTGCAAGGTACGCATTAAAAAAAGGTAGTTCACTTCCCGCTGATTTTTATTATCATCTGTTGATGATTACCACTGTATTTAAATTAACAATGTTTATTGCAAATCGGTGTATTATATCTAGAACGTCTACAAAATTATTTCAGTCACTGCAGATTTATTATACTAGTACATTTTGCGTTGTTTTACTGTATACAATGGTCAATAAAAAATACCAAGACTCTTGCCATAGCTAAATCATTTAACGTCATATTATTACTTAATTTAGTGGACATAGCCCAGCAATTGTTTTGAACAATTTGAAATTTAAAAAAAAATCATATAGTCCTCTATTTCTAAGAATTATTTAGATAATCCATTGAATTTTGTGTTTTGTCACCAATAAACCATATTATGTTTAAAGTAATATATCCATAAATTGGGCTTAAAACGGACTTAAATTGAAATCTAAAATTAAAAATTATGATATTCTATGTACTAAAAAATGAAGGGATATATAGATTTGTTGAGCAGTTATCGTAACAAAAGCCATATAGTCGTCTTAAAATTGACTCAAAACATTGACGTCGCCGGACGTCACGGCGCAACGAAAGGTATCAACAGTATGGATCTAAATAAGGAAAAAAGCGATAAAAACTATGAAAATGCATAATGGTGGGAAAAATAAGTCAAAAAGTATTTGCACATTTGTATTTAAACTCTAACACATTTTTTGGTGCTTGTGATAAATGTATTTTGAACATCAAACAGTTCTAAAGAGAATAAAATATTTGTAAATATTTGATCAAAAAGTAAACAACATCATCTGACATTCAGCGTTTTCTTACTATAAATAAAGAGGTATGCGGTAAACAATAAGAACACTTTCAGGAACTAACTAATGATTCTTGAACAATTGTGAACAAATTAGATGTCCAGTGACACAGAGCCGATTTAAATTGTATGGTGAAAAGCACAACACACTCGGGGTGATATAGCGATTGGATATTTCTATTACCTGTGCTTGCGTCATCTTGACATCATGTTTTCAACGTTACAGTATGCCGTGGTGACAAAAATATATTTTTATAAAATGGAATGAAATTTCTTATATCAATAAAATAAGTATTGTTGCCTTAATTAATTTGTAAGTTATGACTTTAATGAAAAATATATGATAAACAGCCACATTGTCTTCGTATTTTTTGATAGACCCTCGTATAAATAACAAAAAAGAAATTCAAAGAGAAATTTCATAAAACGAAAATAATAGTAATAATGAAAAAAAAGACTAGGTCATGAAATTACAAGCAATGAAGACAATGCTTGAAACTGTCATATATAAATGATAATGCCTTTTAAAGAATTATATAAACCAGGGGAGTTATTTAAGCTCAAAAATGTATACTAATGATTTCACAAAACACAAAACTGATAATGACACATCATATTTGGAAAGCTTCCTTTATTTCCCCTTGTCTTTTTTTTTCTTCAGATAACATTGGTTGAAGGGTTTTATAACATTCATATTGATAGTCAAATAAGTTGTTTAGACTTAGTGCTTATTATTTATACATAGTGGCTCGATTTGATTAGTGAGATTCATGATTGACCAATACATGTACGAAGGTTGTTAAAAAAGTTCGCGGACAAGTTCGATTGTGAGCGGACTATTCACCTTGTATCAGCGAAACTTTTCAGATTTAAATTTGACGTATTTTTTTTTAAAATATGTAAAATCGGGTTTGTTTAAATTGCACCATAAGAAATATACAGCTTAATTATTTTGATAAGATGTGCTTAACGAAGCATGTCATTTTTTAATTTTTTATTTCGTACGCATTTTTCTTAGTTAACAAAATGTACTGTTTAAGCGCATAAAAATAATAGCTATTTCATTTGACATCGCAATATCTTATGAAGGTCATATTGTGAAAGTTCTAATTAGATTGAAGAATTTCTGACAGTTTTATCGCCGAATGTGAACGAACAACGCTTGAAATATGAGTCAAAACGTTGACGTCATAGACATCTCGGAGCACCATGTCATGATTTAATTTTGTGTGTTTTTAGGAAAATGTCCGATGGAGACCAAAAGGTTCTTAAATGGTGCTATTTTTATAAGACAAAGGTTTACAATTAAATTCACAGAGGTTTAAAGATGGAAAAAGTGATATTTTGAGCTCTTGCAGGACCCCTCCCCCATACAGCCCGGATCTTGCACCAATACATTTCGCTTTATTTCCTATCTCAAGTCGAAATTTCGTGGACAGAGATTTTTGGACCTTGATGATCTACGATATGCCACAAAAGGCATACAAAATTTTGTAAGATAATGGTATAAACGTACATTTTCTAAATGGGTTAAATGACTTATAATGTGTGTTGAGCTGAAAGGTATTTACTTTGGAAAAGAGAAACCGGTTTGATTTTCAGTTGTTTGACGTCACCTGACGTCGTGGAAGTATGAAATGCTCAGTAAATCTAATTCATGCAAAGACAAAATCGCTGTATCTTAAAATATAAATAAATTTCATATGATTTTTGCATACTAATTTTCAATTGCTAGTCTTTTAATAGAACGTACGCCATCTTACAAAGAACACAGTAATTTTACCGTAAATCACTTTGGCGCGGACTTTTCTAACACCTCTCGTGCTATCTCTATTTTTTTTTTGTCTCTGCACAGTTATACTTACAAGTTGTACTTTGTACAAACATTGTAACACATATGTTTGCATCGTTATTATTAAAGAACGATTAACATGAAAAAAAAAATGACAATAACAAACCGTCAATCATCTCAAAAATTCATAAAACGAAATACAAATTCAAAGCAGAGCAACACGGACCTCCAAGATAGAGGTAGGATCAGGTGCTATGGAGGAGTGAGCATCCTCTGTTGACCGGTCACATCCGCCGTGTGCTCTTTGTCGTAATCGGGAAAACCCTAAGGACAATCCGAGGGACCCCATGTGAATTCCTAGAATCTGTGTCCCTTATAGACTCTGAGGAGTGACGTCTTATTATACTTGGCGACGCGTCTGCCAGTATTACAGTGGTATGTGTCGTACTGCTCATGAAAGAGGTAGTACCGAACGACAAGTATCCTCGGGGACAGACTGTCCACCAGCAGAGATACATGTTCGGTGGTTAAAATGAAAAAACAAATTACAATAACAAACCGTCAACCATCTCAAAAATCCATAAAACGAAATACAAATTCAAAGCAGAGCAACACGGACCTCCAAGATAGAGGTAGGATCAGGTGCCTTGCAATGTTTAAAAGTTGTTCTCAGAGATCAGTTATTACGACTGAAAAAGGGATGGATGTTATTTGAGTCAAAACAGGTGTCTGCCTCTAGTATTTATAAACAACCGAGGTACACCAAAAATGAGTAAACTTTATTTTATTTTACAAATTTGCATTTAAAATTCTCGTTTCAAAGACTTCATGTTTAAGGAAAAATGCCATCTAGGTAAATATCATAGCAAACATGGATATATGTTTCAGATATTGAACTTGATACATGTATAGTTGACATCAGCAATCAAGTTTTTTTGAATTTTTTGTTTTTGTTTTTTACTTAACGCAATACATTAAACACATATGCATACAAATGTATTCAAAACATTATGAACATCTGGTTATATTCTCATGTTGAACCTTTCTGAATTGATTGTGGAAAACGTTATAGTTATACAACAACTTACATAATTAAAACATGTTCATGGTGATATACATGTACATTTGATGTTATATATGATAAGTATATATAATAAGCATTGCCGATTTTATCTTGTAAGAATCGTTTTCAACTCAGTATGAGTGAAAAAATATTTCACATACAAATGATATATTATCAAAAATATAATCTAGTTTTAAGTATACTACAGATAGTGTTTAAACGTAGTACATTCAGATTACATTTAGAAGATACAATGACATTCATTTAAATAGCGCACCAATTTTACCCTCACGCATTTCTTGTAACAGAAAGTATTGTTTTAATAAACAGATAAACGAATACAGAATTGAATAAATAAGTTGTGTTTTAATGACAATGTCAACGTAACTGACATCCTGAATTGAGTATGTCGAATAATCAGACAGTGCTGACAAAGTAATCGTCTATCGATCTGCAGTGACTGCTGCTAATTCCTGGTAGTTGTCCTCGGTTCGACCAGCCACCGAATCGTACCCACTTACGTCCTGTGAAAACACGTTTTCTTTTTTGGTTTGTTCATATGCCTTGCTGTTCTTTTGTTTTACCTTTTGTCGTCTATAGAAATAACAATAGAATGATAATTTGATCTTGAAATCAAATTTTTTGACTTCCAGAGAAACGAGTTATTAAGCGCAGAAGTTACTAATAAACAAGTATTAAGTATAAAACATTCAGGTAATTTATGAAGTTCAACCGTTTTTGTTTTGCTATCAAAAATATTTAAAGTAACTAACCGCTGCAAGATTATGTAAAGTAGCTGTACGACGTTCAATATAATTGATATAACTGACACTGAGATAGCTGCTACCACAGCATACTTGTACATGTATGTAGAAGTATTTCCATCATCTTGAACTACAAATTTGGAAACAGTTATGTCATGCATGATAATCAATTTATCGATATTGATTTATCTTTCAGGCTAAAACTAGAGCATTTTTAGCCGCATCATACCGTTATGCACATTGCTTTTATTATCCTGAACTACAATTTTTAAAACTGTATTGTAATGCATGAAAATAATTTAGACGTTGTTATATGTTTCCAATAGCCAGGCGTTAACTAGGGAGGGAAGTATTAAGCTGACTTAATCTATTAAATAAAACAGTGATGATATAAACATGTTCATTCTCTGTAACATTTAAGGCACGTACTTTCCAAACACTCTGCTCCCTTCCATCCACTTTCGCAACCGTCTTTACATGTTCCGGTTATATGATGACAAATCCCAGACATATAACAATGTGCGCTGCATCTCTGCCCACAACGAATGCCATATTTTCAAGCTTTACATGTTCCGGTTATATGATGACAAATCCCAGACGTATAACAATATGCGCTGCATCTCTGCCCACAACCAATGCCATATTTTCCAGTTTTTCAAACTGTAAAATTAAAGAGTTATTGCTCAAAACTTAATATTATCTTTGCCGCATATTTGGTAGACCCTTAAAAAACGAAGCCATTATTATCAGCAAACAAATTAAATGATTATTAGCAATCGATCTTTTGTACTAGAATTGCACTTTATAAAGTTGTGATTTGAATATGACATATACATGCTTACATTATATAATAAAGGTGTAGTTAGTCCTGAACTGATTGTTTCATTCTATTTTTAAGACCTTCAACATTAAGTTTTAGAAAGGCTATGCAATAAGTAGAGAGACTAATAAGTATTATTTGCAGATAAATTCTCTAAAAATTCTTGTAGATTAATGGAAACTCGGTTGTTTAAGCATTTCGCTATTTTCGTCGTGATAATTTTCATGCATGCTAAGACATTTACGGCAGTATGTTGAATGTTGAATATTATTTGAATAAAATGAATAATCAGTGCATAGTTACTCGTACTCTTCGTGCATTGAATTCCATCATATCCTGGAAAGCATCCATTCATACAGGAGCCGTTTCTATGATGACATTGTTCATTATGTACACAATTTCCATACAAATTATTATTTATAGAAGTTAGGCCAAACGTTCCTCTATCACACTCTGTAAAGATAAATTTCTTTGAAACAATAATCTTGTGGCAACTTAGATGATTTTATTAAAAAAAGAAGTAGCTCCTATTCGTATCATACTCTTCTATATCTATAATATTTATAAATTATCAACAATACTTTAAAACCTGTGATTTGTTTTTGAAATCATTCAGCCAATATTTTAATGAATAGGTTAAACCCTTACCTTTTTTTGTATGGTTGCCTTAATTGAACGGTACGAATTTTCATGAATCTTGTGTGTATCTTTATTCCATTGCAATCATTTGGAACCCGCCACACAACCAAAAACGTTCCATCTACAATGTTACACTAACCTTCCTGACAATTATGTGGACACGGTAAGGAACAGTCTTCTTGGTATTATCCCGGCACATGGCATCCTAGTTGCAAAGAACAGACATTTTAGTAAATAAGTGGGTTGAATCAAAATAAAAATGGTATTTTGATATGCTCATTTATTTGTAATAATATAAAAAAGTACATAACTAGCATACCAGTTTAAAAATAAACAACTTTTCTGCGTTTTATTAGATGAAATATAATCCCTCGAAACAATATTAATGTGAATTTTGTTCTCTTTTTTTTTTTTTTTTTTTTTTTTTGCTATTTGTTTTCACCATAAACTTCTATTTCAAAAAGGTCGATGAAAGCGTACAAAGAATACCAGTATTAGTATAAGATGTACCCCCCGTGTGTGATACACGTTATGTTTGTAGGTTTGGGTAATGCGTCTTTGGTAGAGTTTATGTTCTTAAAGCATAATGTCTCGTCACATTTGTATATTGTGTTTGATATATAAACATCATATCCTGAGAATCTAGCAATGTACCCGTTGTTTTTGCCTTTATAATTATAGAATAATATGCTTATTTACAACGTAATAAAAACATACAATAAATCATACCGGATTTTGTATTAAACTTGCCATCAGCTTGATGCAACAATAACAGACAGAATATTAACTAAAACACCTTATTCTATGACCGTGAGCATTTGACCTGACCACTGAGTACATCTTGTGCAATTAGATTATATAGAAGATAGCGTTAGAAGTAAAACGAGTTCAATTGTTCACATATTATTTGTTCGTATTTGTATCACTGAATGTTTTACAATCATATCCCCTCTGTCTGTTAAAAACAAAAAACGTTTGTTTATTTATAACGAAAAAAGAAAAGGAACCGTTTTTGGGTTTATGTGTATTAAACATGTAATCAGATATCGATATTTATTCAGTTTAAATAATTTTCCCATGACGGATTTTCCTCCGAATTATTCCCCTTTGTTACCATCTTTGATGTCATGTAGGTAATACTTTTACTCTTTCAACATCCAATTTCAAATGCATTTGACAGAAGTATACGGGGTTTGAAACAAATTAAACAATGTATTCATTTGACAATTAAAAAAATGCTTTCTTTGGTTATTCATGCGGGATAAGAAGGTGACGACATTGCAGCAAAAATACATAGCCTGCATTAAAAATGAAAAGCATTATAATTCCAAAAATAATAAAATCCCAGATAAAGAAGGCATAATGGCTGATATATTCAATCAGGAAGTGAAATCCTTGTTTAAATTCAACGCACATGTAAGTTTATTTTATCAGAGTATTAAAATACAGGGACTATAATTGAGGTTTATTCAAACAAGAAGTACAGTTCTGGAAGAGAAAATATACCCTGTTAAAAAAAATGACAGTTAAAATGAATTGTAATGGGTTTTTTTTACTGTCAAGGACCAAATCTGTTTTTATGTACATTGTAAATTAAATAAAAGTAGAAATAAAAGTTCTAATAAAAATACGTTAAGACCACCCTTTTGCCATTCAAAATTGGCAACTTGTCGACAATAGATATACAAAGTACATCACTCAGTGCAGCGATTGCTTAACTGACACTGCGTCATACTAGTCCGTAACAAAACAAATGAGTTTGCGCTTATAAAATGATTATTCTCTATGTGTACAAATACATTGATACCGGTACCGATTAACATAATGCAACAAAACCGACCTCAATCTTTAGATTGGGTCATTTAATATATTCTTTAAAATAATTTATCAACAAATTTCAACTAAAATGTGACTGATAAAAATATATGTTATTAAAGGTACATTTTGTCGCAAACAATTCTTATTCCTTGGATCTAAATGTTTTTAAATGATGCAAATATTATTTGATTTTAAACAAAGTATTTGAAAATTTTGGTTTTTTTTCATAACTTGGGTGTTTTGTATAAATAATTTTTTTTACATGTAACAGCTCTTCCTGGTTTGCAACCGCCTTAACACGACTGATTAATATATTTTTTGTCTGACCATAAATGTTTTATTGATTTTTTTTTTCATTTCTTACATTAATTAAACATTAATTAATAGAGTAGCTTTGAGACTTTTAAACAATTCATTACAGACTAAAACAATTTTTCAATGCAAAATGAATCAACACAGAACAATGAAGCAAAGTGTCAATATGCAATATGAAATTAACTACAATGTTTTATTCTATCGTTTCATTTTGAAGATATATTTATAAGTTCGTTGTTCTATGAGCATTTGATCGCATACACGCTGTTGTAGCTTATTTTATCAAAGACACATACTTCTTCAATACAATATATACAATTTGCAGCAATTAATATATTTTTGTAGAAAAAAAAAACTTTTCGTCCCAACTATTTGGTCTTTCATTTCACAGTGAATGCTATCCACATTAACAGGTTAAGTTATCACCTCATTTAACAGAATTAATATAATTGACAGTATTGAACATAATTTTAATATGATTTCTAAGAATGTTTTGTTTTTGTAAAATACACAAAGTATTGCCCAGGATGTATGTACCTTCTAAACACTGCAATCCCCACCAACAACTGTTTGCATTCTTCTATAAAATCACCGGTCAGAGGATGACATATTCTTGAATATCAAATGAAAAAGGTACATTTCAGAAATCATTTAATTTTCTAAATCTCTCTGTTTCATGTTGTGCAAAATGTGTATGACATGTAAACATTTAGATATTGTAAAAAGATAAATGCAAAACGTGTAATAAAATATCAGTTTTAATAAGTACTGGAACCATTTTATACTCACGGCTATAGACTGTGACATAACTTGAAGCTAACATTCATATATGCAAACATATATATAAAAACATGTCATTAACATATATTTACAACTTTGTATAAATAAGAAAAACTTGTTTATTATTATAAACATTTAAAATATTCTAAATGAGCTTCATTAGTACAAAACATGAAAAAACAAGTTGTTTGTAGATTAATGGTAAAATCTTTAAAATAGGAATAGTTTACTTTTTAAATTAGCTTAAGTATATCGTAGTTTTAGTTGTTGCACATACACACAAGCATTCATCCATCAGACGTTTATCAGATTAGACTCTATCTGAATTTGTTAACATGCATCATTATCAAAACATTTAATAATATTGCAAGAAAAAATAAACTGAAGATAGCTTATTCATATCTTATATATATATATATATATATATATATATATATATATATATATATATATATATATATATATATATATTCCCTTTTTTTTATATATAAATTGAAAAACAGGTTTGTTCTGTGACGCAATGTACCTTTGCTGAATACACTTACATGTACGCTCAACACAATTAGCCCCACTGTATCCAACTTTACAGCCAAAACACGTTCCATCCACACTGTGACAGTGGCCTTCCTGACAGTTTTCTGGACAATGTAAGGTACAGTTCTCTCCGTAATATCCTGATGTGGTGCATCTCAGACCTATAAAAAATGCATCAAGGTATGCAGTTGTTATTTCCAAACGCAGGTTTATCAACAACATGTACCGGTAAGATGATTATATCTAATGATCGAAAGATTTTGGTGTTACTAAATTTCCAAATAGACACAAAGAAATGAATCTTGTTATCAATGTTAATAGTATAATATTTTAAATATGATATCAAAATGACATTCTTTTTAAATGTGACTATCACAAGCTAAATAATAATCTAGAAAAAAACATTCTTTTTAGTTTAAAAAATGTGTTTATATGGAGCGATTTTGATTCAATAATAAACATAAACGTTATATCAAATTGAGTGTACATTACACATTGAGTGACAGTGATCCAATAAAGTTCAGAGAAGAAAATGGATAAACAGTATCATTCGTGAAAAGCAAAAACATATAGTTATGAATGAAAATTAAAATGGTGTAAGTTTAACCAGTATTAAGTTTATTTTCCTTGATAAAAAAAAGATTCATCAGCTTTACAAAAAAAAATATCGACAAGGGTTGTTTGAGCATCTTTGTTTTGATATGTTATCATTAAGTCAGAACTATTAAAAGAAACTGATTCTTTTGATATTGGTCAGGCATACAACGACGACAGTTTGATAACTGCTATATTCAAGATGTCCACTAGTTTCTAAAACAAGGTAGATGCTCACAATATTTCTTAATTAACATTTTTTCTTGTAAAAATACCAGTAACTTGAAAGATTATATTCTAGCAATAATAGCATAATTTTTATGCAGAATAACATTGCATTGCAAACTATGTTTAACACCTTTAAACTCTCTCTCTCTGAAAAAAAAAATGGATAAAAAATCCTTTACAATATTAGCCTTTATGCTTTGTTGACAAATTATCTATTCGTTTACCGTACACTTCTACTTCACAAAGCTCGTTGTAGGCGTACTGAAAATACCCAATAGGATACGGAGGGTCGGTCCTGTTGTTGTAGTAGATGACGTATCTCCCGTGTGTGTTACACGTTATGTTTGTGGGGTTGGGTATCGTGGACGGAGTATAGCTGGTGTCCTTGAAACACAGGACTCCGTCATCTTTATTGGTTGAGTTTGATATGTAGACAGAGTATCCCAGAAATCTACCTGTGTAGCTATTGTCTCTATCTGATACAATGAGAGGTTTTAAACAATGTCACAAAAATATAATAATATTGCATTTAACTTATTAACGCGGGTTTAAGCTTTCTTGCGATACTATTGAAACACTAAAGCATTGAATGCTTTTGGATGTCGTATGACACACCAATGCCTTGCAGACAAATTGAATACCGCGCGTTAGCGCGGTAAGCTAATTTGTCTGCACCGCATTGGTGTGTCATAGGACCGACAGCATCCACAAATAAGCATTCAATGCTTATATATATATATATATTTATACTGATGTTTTTTTGTATGAAATACATGTGTATTGTCGCAGTTAAGCCATATTAAAAACGCTCTCAGACAGGGGAATGAAACAAACTTGGAACAGCCATACTTCAACATGTTATTTAGTACGCTTCCACGTCTAAAACTTTAGTGCCAGAAACTTTGTAGAGAAAAATCTTTTTAATTTACACGATGTACGAGTAAATATAATTTAATGAAACGTTTTCAAAGATACATATCAAATTGGTTGTGTAAGGTTGAACGTTTCATTTAATCTTACAAAAATGTTTATCATAATATCGTATTTTTCCCAAACACATGATTGGTCGATTGCTGTCACGTGGCCGTGCTATACATTCTGTTATACACCTTACTATACTAAAAATAGAAAATTTATTGACCTCACAATACTAAAAACAGATTTTCATGACAAAAAACTGGTTTTGGCACGTGCAGCATTGTGACGTCATAATAGCGAAATCAACACCTATACATTACGAGGGTTGTTCGGAAATTAATGAGACAACACGGATATTTCCCTTTTTAAGTGACAAATAAGGGGGAAAATTGGTATGAACATTGATGAAACCTCAAAAAATAATTAAACAAAGTAATTTTTAAAAAATGTTTAATATTTTGTTTACAACGGTAAATAAACAAATCGGTGGTCGGGGTACCCGGCGCAAGCATAAACTCGGAGATTAAAAAACTAAAACATCGTCTTTCTAAGTGTCCGCAAACTTTCAGTTTATAACAAAAGAAATCAGATTATATATGTTCATTTTGCCATTTACTGTGACTAACTTTTGATCAAGCTTCACTAGTGTTCGAGTTGAAATACGGATATGGTACAGATATATTTATCAAGCAATAGTAATCTGACAATGGCGGTATATTGAATTTTGACGTCAAGGCGGCGCAGCGAATATACTTCAGATTGTTGGATATTTAGGAAAAAGACCTTTTCAGGCTACCCAATTGCTTAAACAAAAAATATACGATTGCAAGGGATAAAGAGCTTCAGTTTATCGTCTTTTTTCATTGATTGTTTGGTTAGAATTCAGACAAAGTGACTAAATATCAAGTAGTTTTTACACACTTACTGATGTCAACAGTTCCAAGATATGTACACAGAATGACTGTAAGAGAAATTTTACAGAAATTTGATTTTCGGTTAGAAATAACCCGATTTTTTCACAAAAATCAAGAATGGAGAGAATATGCGAATGTTGACATCTTGAAATGTAAACAAAAGATGAGAAATGAAGAATTAATTCTAATTTCCCTTTGTTTGTTAGGTGTTTAAAACATAGGATCAATGAGAAACGTTGAAATAACGTTGCGGTAAGTTTGCGGTTGCGCCGGGTCACTGGCGAAGGCAAGTTGGTCAGTTTACCAGGAATGATCTAATCATGCCATGGACATGAAACTTTTCATATTGATAAATTCTATCCTGGTGTACATTTTGGTGAAATTTCAAAGGTTTATCTTTTCCCCCAAGGAAATAAGAATAAATGTCTCAATAATTTCCGAACAACCCTCGTATGAACAAAATATTTTACTACTATACGCTTAAAGAGTTAAAGAGAATTAGTTTTTGATTTATTATAATAAAACAGTTATTGCTTTTTGCTATGGGTCAATACATGGTTTTATAGACCTTGTCCTCGGTCGATATACTCTCATCAGGTCTATAAAACCATGTACTGATCTCATCAAAAGGCTATAATTGTATAATATACTTAAAACACGCGGTGACGTTTATATTTTTGCTCATGACGCATGAATAAGTAAAGTGTATTCATGGGAAATTGAACGTCGCAAATTTCTAATGTAAACATAAGAGGAAATATTCACTGAATGTATACATAACCCTATTGAAATAATTGTGTCAATGGTGGTTAGGGATATACATGTACTTTATCTTAAGAGTTTTTCTGCAACACAACCAAGATTGAAGTAAATATTGTCTCAATGCGCTTTTTATAATAAAATTCATCCCAAATCATTATTTAAGAAGGTTCGGTTGTTTGTTTTTTTGCGTAAAAACTACTATAGCAAAACTCTTTATTTTTTTACCATATGTAATTTACATCAACTACTGTTAATTTACGAAGTTTAAAGAACATCTACCATCTGGGTGATTTTAGGGGTCATCTCAAAATGCAGGTACATTTCCTATAGGAATATATAGGAAATCGTCATTTTGCGCACTTCGAAGCAGATTAAAATCATGCAACAATATATCTTTGCAACAATTCTGTGAAAAAAACGAGCTGAAAATAAAAACAAATACCGTTTGAAATATGAAAATAGTCAGTTGACTTATTCTTTGCTTCCTACTGTTAGAAAAAGCAATAAATTGTTTTATCAAAATTTTTCAAATACATGTTTTGATTTGAATTTTTTTTAAAAAGAGGGTTTATCGATAAATCTATATTATGTTTTAAAACTCACTCCATGCAACGTTTTGCGTTCTGTACTGCATAAAGATGTGGTGTATATTGAACACTCGTTCAAGATCTACCCGCCATTCGGCTGTTAGCACACTCTATTAGTTGTTTTGTTTCATAAATCCACCTCAAAATGATGTGCACGGCCTTTTTCATAGAGTTGTTACAGAATCTTGTGTGAATATTTCTAACAAGTATGTATAATATTCAATAAACTCTTTACTAGAAAAAAAACCCCAGAAACCCCGAATGAAACTGATCATAAGAACTTGTCAGGCTAGATAATTCCATGAGTGTTAAACACACACAGAAGAGGCGCATTATTGTCCATGACTGTCAGGAAATGTTATTTCACTGACATTAAGGGTACAATTATGTAAGTTAAATTTATTTGAATATATAACAAAACAGCAGCTATTAAAGACGTTCTTTCAAACCTGGAGATCACTTTCATGATAAAACTGCAATACTGGTCCTCTGAAAACTACATGTAAATTTCATTATGCATTTCCTATTTTTCTATTTCTGTTTTTGCATAATGCAATGTTAAGTTTAAACAAAACTTATTGTTCTAATCATACACGTTGTTTAGGCTTATTTATCATATTAATCTATTATATGTTTGTAGTCACAGGATGAATCTCTGCCATTCATTCAACTGAATGTTAACTGAAAGGTCTGGAAAGGTGACTAAATGGCACAAATATGCCATTTAGTCACTTATCACTTACCTTTCAGTCACCTTTAATTGACTGAATGCCAGAAATTCATCCTATGAGTAATAATTTGAAGTACCTGGTAGTTGTCCTGGGATTGACTAATCACCGAGTCGTTTCTTCTTATACTGTGTCCTGCGTACATGAATACATTCTTGCATCCTTGTTCACAGTTTTCCTTCTTCATAAACATGTTTTTGTCTTGTCTAAAAAAATATCAATGAAAACATAATCACTTGTTATTAAAGAAAAGTACTGATAAAGAGAAAGTGACATTTCATTTTTTCCCGTGTACATGTAAGCGAAAGAATATATAGAACATAAAAACGCCCAACAGATCTGATATCTTTACAAGAAAACCTAAAATTGCGCTAGGTAATGTTAAACTCAAAAAGTCATTTTTACATGTATGCATTTTACTCGTTTTGAAGTTTAATTTTGAAAACCGTAATGTGAGGATGTGACCAGCTAGCAGATCAATGATTACAATGGAAACGATTGGTGAACATTTAGAAAACGTTTTCTTTACTACCATTTTACTCTTTAATTGCACACTACACGATATAAACATTGAAAGGTTAATTTTACATGACATTTTTAGTTTTATTGAATGAATATGATTTAGGGATATAAAATTAATTTTAATATAATATTTCAGGCTGTTTTGTTAGTTATATACACAAAAAAGTATACGTGCATGTAACTTCTAAACTCTGTAATCACAACCAGCCATTTTTTATTCATATAATTACATGTATATAATTACCTGTCAAAAGATGACAAATTCCTGAAAACCAGATGAGAGAGGTATTTTTATGCACATTCTCTTCTTTCAGAGATCATCAAGTTTTCTAAATCTTGGCTGTTTTCAGTTGTTCAAAAAATGAATCGATAAGTAGCTTTTACATATGACGTAATATTTAAATGCACAATTTTACTTGTGCATGTACTCTATGCCTCATTTTTATTTAACCTTGGGCGTTGGTGTAAAAAAATGCAAACATTTATAATGCATGTAATTATTTCACTTAAAATTTAAATTAGAAGTTGTTTTTATACTCACGGCTTGAGACTGTGAAATATCTTGATGCTAATATTTATATATAAAAAATATGGACATTTAACATATATGCTAACATTTATATATAAGAATATGGACATTTAACATATATGAGTTATTATTTTTGATGATTAATATAACTAGTATATAAACAGTATATAAACAGATTTTTTTTACATAATCTAAAAAAGCCTTATAAGTAAATATAAAAACATCAAATTACAAACTGTAAGTAGATAAAATTTATTAAGAGAAAAAAATAAACACAGAGTTTAGTTTAATGTGTTGCACATACACACTTGCATTCATTCATCCGTCCATTATCTTATCAAATATCATCCAACATTGAGTACTTACAACCTCATTTAAACATTTAAATATAATTCCTTCTAAAAAGTTTAAAACAAGCAGACAGAAATTCAAAGTAACGTTTTCTATTCCTACTTCATGGTAGTTTACAACTATAGATATAAATAAAAAAAATATAAGACTTCAAATGGGTTTCATTATAGCAATCAAGGTTTTTTTATTACAATTACACGCTTTTTATTCTGTGTCCCGAGACACAGTGCACACATGTATCACGACATTGTTAAATATATTTACCCTCATCGCAATAAGATCCACTGTATCCAACTTTACATTCTAAACACGTTCCATTCACAATGTGACAGTGACCTTCCTGGCAGTTCTGTGGGCAATGTAAGTTACAATCCTCTCCGTAATATCCTGGTGTTTTGCATCCTAGACGTATGACATTAATACTTTTTAGGTTTACAAGTATTGTTTCTAAAAGATCAATGTATCAGCAATATGAACATGCACGAATGAAATATAGTTTTAGTTTGCCTTAGTGAAGACAATGGAACACAATTATATTGTTCAATGTTATAATAGAATAGTATTTGTAATGTAAAATAAGAAAATAAACTTTTTAAATATGACTATGAAATATTAGGTCATTGCATGGTTTCATCAACGGACATGAGTTGAAGGGGAGCAATGTTTGGTGCATTAATAAAAACAGGCACTTAGGTCAAATTGAACTTACTTATTTAACGAAGCTTAGCGAGTTCCTTTTATATATAAAAGAACAAAAAAGAATGAATATAATCAAACACATCATTCAATAAATAAACAGTAAGTGAAACAATTCACCGGGATATGAACTTGTTCGGTCACATTATCAAGTCCTGTGAATTCCGTAGAATATTTCGCAATGTAAATATTATGGACTAAAATGAAATAAAACATTGTGTATGCTTCATCAGCACTTTTATTTTTTGGCGATTGTAAAAATTTATCTGCCCACTAGAGATATTTTTACTAAAGTTGTTTGAGCTGTTTATAATGTTAAAAGAAGATTACTGCGATATTTTTTGAGGAAATTACGGCCAACTGCTTCATTTTGGTTTTTTCTTTGGTAATTTAAAATCGTTTTCGCATATCTAAATAAAAAAAAAATACATGTATTTCATTAACGGTATCATGTTGAAATTTTAAAAAATGATGTTTTTGTTAAAGAAAGTAGCAAGAAAACATTGTAGTAAAAATATCAATATTTTTCTTTGATATATATATATATATATATATATATATATATATATATATATATATATATATATATATATATATATATATATATATAATAAGCACAAACATTGCAATAACTCTCAAATTGACATATACCTGCCCATAGTGAATGAAATAGATATACATAAAGCACAGAGAAATTCACCTTATTGGAGCTCCACCTCCGCCCCGGCCGGGGCTTGAACTCACGACCTCTGGAACCCATTCTCCTAGCAGTGAGCGGCCACCGCGCTAAACACTACGCCATCTAGGCAAGACAAAAATCTTGCTTTCGATGACGAAGGGAACCTAGCGCGCCGGTCGCTCACTACACGGTCGTTTGAGATACAGGTGGAATACAGTTAAACGACAATTTGAGAGGATCGGGACGATACACATTGCATAGATATATACAAATATAATAAGCACAAACATTGCAATAACTCTCAAATTGACATATACCTGCCCATAGTGAATGAAATAGATATACATAAAGCACAGAGAAATTCACCTTATTGTTTGTGCTTATTATATATATATATATATATATATATATATATATATATATATATATATATATATATATTAGTCTTGTTTTGAAAAGAAGAAGATATTACTAGATAAAAGTAACAACAATAACCTTGCAACACTAGCCCTTTTACGTTTTTTTAACAAGTAGTCATATATCAATATAATATACCATAAACTTCCAGTTCACAGAGCTCATTGTATGCGTATGGAGAATACCCAGCAGGATACGGAGGGTGTGTCCTGTTGTTGTAGTAGATGACGTATCTCCCGTGTGTGGTGCACGTTATGTTTGTAGGATTGGGTATTGTAGCCATGGAATACGCAGTGTCCTTGAAACACAGTATTCCATCCTCCTTATTGGTAGTATTTGAAGCATAAACCGAAAATCCCAAAAATCGGCCAGTGTAACCGTTGTTTTCATCTGACAAGATGGGAATTATTTTTAACACTGCCATCATATTAAGATTATATATAGCCTGTTAATGTCAGCCACGTATTTATCAGGCAATGCTTGTTTCGTTATGTACACCCATAATACAATATGAGAATTGATTTTACTTTTTAATTACTTCAAATTATATATGTCAATACTGAAATATTAATGTATAAGGAATATCACACTAGGGAGTACAACAAGACAACAAAACATATTTGATTTGGTTTTGCATCATACAGATGTAAAATAAACCGCACAAATTAATCATAATTAAAACGTTTATATTCAAACTCGAAATAACCCTATTTGTTAAACAATATGTCATTTTGTGTTTCTTTTGCAAATTTTGAAAACCTCACCCCAAGCAACGTTTTCCGTCCTATACTGTAAAAAGATATGGTGTATACTAAGTACATCACCCAAATCTACCCGCCATTCTGCGGTTGTTTGTTGGTTTTTTGATACCACACACTGTCCTCCCAAAGCAGACAGGTTTGAATACAGTCCATCCACAGCACGATCCGCTCCCAATGAAGGGTTTGAGTAAGGATACTGCTGCCATGCTGGTCTGTTTAAGGCGATGTTTTCTATGAACAGAAATAAGCACAAGAAAATATCGTTCGTTTATAAGAAAAAACAAACCAAAGGGCTTTGTGTAGTTAGATATGCTTGGACTTATTACAAACACAAAAGGAAAGACGAAACTAGAATTCAAGAGGAACCAGGAAATTGCAGTGTTATAGTTTTTGGCATTATTATTATTATTTTCTTTATTATTATTTTTTTTTTGGGGGGGGGGGGGAGGGCTTTCTCCTATTTTTTGTATAATGATTTTTATTTTTAAAATTTCATTATTTTTTTATAATTTAATTGTTTTTAAAATAATAGATAAACAAAAAGGAGCTTCTTTGCTTATCTTATAATTTTAAGAACATAAATAAATTGTATAATTAAAACATTAGCTTTTTACTTAGCAATATTATAATTTTACGAATTTTGATAAAATCAGTTAAATTGATTTAAACATTTATTTTTGCTTTCAAAGTTATTGAATACAGTTTGCAAACAAACTCCATCAAAGTACATATTTATTTCAGAAAATTAAGTAGTTTAAAAGTCCGACTGCTTAAAAAAGTGTCAAGGTAAGAAAAACTCCGAAAAGTTTATATATGTTGTAGAGGATATCTTGATGATGATTTAATAACAACGCAACAAATAAACCAAATTATTTAACACTACAACGCCCTGACACCCTTAAAGCATTATTCGTGATGATTAATGACTCAGTATCTATTTTTCCTCGTTATCCTGGCTTTATGGATTGTTACACTTGGTGTTGCAAACATTGAAAAGAGTTTCAATTCAATTTTGAACACATTATTTCTTTTAAACTAACTTATGTACATATTTGTTTGAATGCTTACAAACACTGTTCCGACAAAATGTGTTTAAACATGAAAAGAACACACATTGCTTTGTTAAAAGAATATTGAACAAACTTTAACCGCAAAACCAAGAAGTCTCAATGCAGAAGGTAATGTACAAATATCAAATCCAATTCATTTATTTCTTTATTTAATCGATTGTAATAATCATTGGATTTTCTATATATGTTTGATAACAAGTTATTCTCTTTAAATTAAACAAAAACGGATTATGTATACAAGGTTAATATAAATCAAAAGATAAAACATTAGAATATTTTTTTTAATTGAAACAATATCTTTCCACTGTAGTAAACTTAGAAGAAATTTTAGGGAAATCAAGAGTAGATCAATTTTTCAGAAGCCTGAACAAAAATCTTATATTGAGTCAATTTCTTCTCAAAATTATCCGTCTACCATTTTTTTAAATCAAATTTTCAAAATTCGACTTTCTTTTAAGCTGGCAATTTTTATTTTAAGCTGAAACGTAACCTTTTGGTTTGATACAACATATATGCCACAATATTTACATTCCGCATATTTTTTGCATGTAAAGTTTGTGGAAAGCTACTGCAGTTATAACACTGTAACACACACAGGATACTGAAAGGTTAAAATGTCGAGTTTTATTATGACGTCACAAACGTTGAAAGCTGTAAAATGCAACGTCACAAGCGAAAACCGAAGTTCACGCTTGTGGCTGTTACCGTTGCTCTTCCATTTATATGAACTTACCCTTAGGATATAATAGTATTTTTAAGGTATAAATCACATTTTTAGACAGGCAAGAAGTTAAAAAAAATGTAAATATAAGCATTAAATCATTATTTTTTGAAAGATATAGTCTCATAACTGCAGCGGTGTGTGCATACAAATTTTCATAACGCGCTAATGCGCGTTACTCAATTTGTATGCACACACCGCTGCAGTTATGAAACTATATCTGCACACACCGCTGCAGTTATGAGACTATATCTTTCAAAAAAAAAAATGATTCAATGCTTATAGAATATTATAGAATATGCAAAGAATATTTTTTTTAAACCTTGTCAAAACAAAATATTGTCAATTTACATGATATATATATATGACAAAAAGAAGAAAAAATAATTAAAATGATAATTTCTTTTTAATAATTACCAATTTCATAATATATTGCATTTGTTTTTAGATCACTTCAGACATATTGATCCATTTCTTTAGCAGAGCTTATAAACTAATTTCATATAACGGTTGAGTTAAGATGAGAATCCGTTTCATGCAGATATTTAAATATATATTTTAATGCAAGATCAGGTTTTTTATTCAAATATATAACTTGTTTTCAAAACAAGACATGACATGGCTTACAATGTTTTTACAATGCAACTAGCACAAATAAAAACCACAAAACCAGTTTTTAAATGACGCATACCTCTATAATAATATCCCAGAGAAATCTGCATGTACATACAGTTGCTCGGTAATTAAAAAAAAAAGGGTACCTATTTAAACTATTGTATTGGTGTTTAAAAAACATGCAAGCCCCGGAATATACATACAGTTGAATACAGTCTACACCAACATGAAAATAACTGATACGCCCTTTAATAAAGACTTTTGAACCTGTCTTCAAATTTCATACAAAATCCATGTACAAACTGTACACAAATGATGTTTTTAAAGGAAATACAATAATCCTGAATATATTACTTACCGAAAGTTGCTACTAAAGAGTACAAACTATAACAACATATCATAAACAAAGAAAAGAAAGCCATCACACTGGTTATCGCAGAAAAGGAGGTACATCGACAAACCGTGACTTTAAATCTAGGTTAACAATATTTAAATGTACATATATCGTGTCCTGTTGATGTGCATTCATCCATGTAGTAACAGTGTTTACGCATACACATGTGAAAATGACCTTCGACAACATTATTTTATTTAAACTTGGTTTGCTACCTAAAATGTATGTTTATGGCTATCATTTACACGCAGTAAAGATAAGTGTACACACTGGTCGGATATACTAATGAAAGGATGTGAAATTTCCCAGTTATATATATATATATATATATATTTTTATATATATATATATATATATATATATATATATATAGGTACTTGACATGGTTTGTGGGTCATGATCCATAAACATGGGTTATGGGACCCTGCATTTGTGGTAGGCTTATTACAAAAGGAAACGCATTTTTAGGAATAGTTTTTGATGAAGAAGCCAAATATAAGATAAATATAAAGATTACTCATATTTGGTTTCAAAGTTATAGATAACGTTGTGGGTCACCACATTGTGGGTATACATACCCACAGTGATATATAGTAGATAATATATATAACATACTTGTGGGTAGGAACCCACAAACCATGTCATGGCAATATATATATAGATTCTTTATGGGATATATCCCACAAACCATGTATGGGTGCAAAAACAATGAAATATAGCATACAGCTGAATATGATTTGTATAGGAGCACAAAATACAAAATATCATTTTATTAGACTTATATATATAGGCTTTTTTAAGGGAATTTGTTTTATAAAAGTAACCGAAGAATTACTAACGTTTCCTAATGGCAATTGTGCATAGTATGGGGCATTCCTGAAAAGGTGGCAGATTTTTTTACTACATGTAATGCATTGAACAGAGCAGCCAGTGATGCACTGAAGAAATTTGCTTTGTAAACCCCTTGAAATAAAAAGATATAGATACTGTGCTTATGAATCACAGACTTATGTAATTTAAGTCAGAAGCAGCATACAAAGCATGCTTTGAAATGATCATATACTAGTATATGTTAATGCACCTCAGGAAGAAGTTTGGTTTGTGTAACCCTTTTGATAAGATGAACATAGATCAAAACATTGTCCTTAACCGGTGTCAAAGATAAAAAAAAAAATGTCTTCAAATACATTGTTTTTCTAAGTTTGGTTTATATAATTATCTTCAAAGAGAATATGGTAACAGACCAGAAAACCTCTTCACTAAAATCATTGACGCCTAAAGTGGCAAATGCCATTGGTTTGAAACTACTTGTAAAAATTAAGGTGTGAACAACTTATCTCGGTTATAGCTTAGGCCACATCAAAATGTCCTATACGCTTTTCCTTGTGACTTTGTATTAAGGTAATACCCTAAATCATTATTTTCCTTGTCACCTTGTCCATGTACTACCACATCTAGGTCATGACGAATCCCTACATGACCATGACCATCTCTGTCAAATAAAGGCAGCGGCAAATGCATAACCCCCACCAAAAATATTGCTATGGCATAGCAATCCATCCTCAACACTTGTAATGTAGACACACAGATTAACAGACAGACAAAGTAAATCCTTTATACCATAATACCTTTATTTGCAGAGGTAAAACAACATTAATAAGGGAACACTTTTGTCAGTTAAAGATTATATTTTATTTCTCAAAGTTAGAAAAATGTGTCATTCATGATTTCAAACACAAGACATGTATATATATGTGAACATTCTTGATAGCTGTAATAGTAGTAGCATTTGAAAATTGTTCACAGAGAGACAAACAGAAAGCTACACAAACAGATCATCGCATACACTCTTCTGGTCTATGGCCAGCAGAGCTAAAACCCAGAGGTGTCATGAGAAATTGAACGTCACAGATGTCCTCTGCAAACATAAGGGGAAATATACACTACATGTAAATATTAGATATTAATATGATTGTCCTTTTAAACTATAAGTATTCTAAATTACATTGTAATATACTTTTAAAATATATCCAATACATATTTCAATCATGTTCACTTAACCTTAAACATAAAAGTAACATATAAGAAATTACAACATCTTATTGCTGATATTAAGATTTTAAAACGAATAAAAACTAAACCATGAGGTTACACCACAGGTACACATGTTGCAGATGGAAGCAGTGAGAGTAATACAGATATAACACATACACATTCAATCTTCAATCTAAAACATGAAGCATACAGACGACTCTTGTTTATAAATAAGTCCAGGGTATTTCATGAGGAGATAATCTTCCAATTACAGTTCAAATTTAAAGGGTTTATCACAGAATCATTTTTTACTGCAAGACCAAACGTCCTAAATTTGTTAACTCATTTAAGTCTCAGCATATGTTGCATTTTACTCTTTTTCTGATGAATACTTCTATCAGCAAGAAATTTGCATTTGTTTTTTACTTTCAGTGCTTCTGCCTCTCTTGGTACACTTTAATCTTTAAAGTCCATATAAAATTCAAATGTCCTATTCCATTGTCCATTTTTTCTTTGATGGTAATGTGGTGCATGATGGTTTATCCACTGATTCTATACCACTTGGGACATAATCCTTGTGTTCTTCAATAGAATCTGTGAATCAAATATAAGTAAGTTTCAGTGAATTAAATTCTACAATTGTACATGCAAGTTAAAATAATGTTTTACAGTAACTTAAAAAAATGTGCACAATCACTTTGTGTTGCATGAGATGAATTGTTCATATCCTTAAATAACAGGGTTTTTTTTAAAAGTCTGTGAAATGGGATATGTTTTAAGGACTAATTGTCACAGAAATCCCCTAACATACAATTTATCCCCTTGAATAAATCACTTTCCAACTTAATTAGAAATACTTTTATTCACACCTTGATCTATTTCTGCATTGAAAGCAACTTTTCTTTTCCTGTTTATACATTAGTTTCTTAAAAAAAGAAAGAAAAAATTCAAAGAAGATATTCCTTTCACAAATACATGAAACAATACATATATCTTTCTTTCGCTGATGAAGAATTGAATACAAATATATCAATTAATGAACAAACTATCACTTTTTCAATACATCAAAAGCACATCTGCTCAACAATTCTTACTGCGCAAATGGAACTTAATTACAATGTAGAATTTTATTGACAGTTACAACCATTTGGCAATTAGCCCTAAACATTTAGCAATTGGGATATCAGTGGAATATATTCCTATTTACAACAAAAATACGAGTACACCATGAGTAAAGATAAAATTAGGGTGTTTACATTATTAATTAAAACTAAAAACTGCTCGTACTTAAGCACCGTCACAAGTTACATATGTATATATACCATTTGATTTCGTTACAACCGATTGCACAACTGTTACTTGTTGCCGTATAGTATTCTTTCTTTAGTCTTTGGTTTGTATGCATTTATTTCTTATTTTATGTGCATATACTGTTGGTAAATAATGCATTAACCTGTTTAATTGATGTTAGTATTCTTCTTGCTTGAAAAAGTGCATAAATTTGATTATTTCATTGCGACTGAGTAGCACGGCAAGGCAAGGTGTATGTCCTCACAGGTGAGACCTCTACAGCGAAAAACTTTCAATTGTTTAGATGTTTAGGCCTTATATTAGGTTTATAGAGGGATAGCAGTGATGAGAAAAAAATCATTTTCATTGGACATAATGATAGATAAGTCAAAAGTCATAAAATGTTTAAACAAACAATATATGATAGTGACCCACAATCTATGAACAGATATAAACATATATATATGGTACCTGCATCAATATTTTTTACAATCTTATACTATCATATCATTTATCAGACCTATCGATCAAGCATACAGATCTATCATCATGCACAAATCCAGTAGTACCGAGTGTTAATCCTAGAAAGTTTATCATTTAACTTCATGGTTTTTCTGTTTATCCTATTATGTTAATCATATCGTTCCTTTCCATAAGCAAGTCATTTTATTTGGTAGTTACATGTTGTTCAATACGCCGTTAAAGCAAATATTTATTGAGTAAACTCAAAAACATAAAAACTCATGAACAATCAACTGAAAAATGTTAAAATAAAAAATCTACAACAATGACCCAAAATCCATGAACAGATCGACGCCAACATGTATATTTAAACAATAAAATGCTTTCTATGGTGATTCATTCGGGATATGAAGGTAGCGACATTGCAGGAAAAATACATAACCCGCGTTAGCAGGTTATGTAAATTTTTCCTGCAAAATTGATCGCTACCTTCATAACCTGCATAAATCATCAAAGAAAGCATTTTATTGTTTATATTAACATCTTTCTTTAACTAATTAATAAATTGAATATGAAAAGTTAGTAAAATTTACTAAATTACTCTTAACGTACACATGTACGTTAGCTAAAAGAAACAGCCAAATCGTCTCCTGTGAGACTTTGAGTCTGGTATCATCATGATTATTTCATGCAGTCCGTGATTTTACTTAGGTCGCTGTAGGTTCAGACCAATCGATAAACAGGGCGTGTTAATTTGAGTCCTGTCACTTTCAGCCGCTGTAGATTTCGACCAATAGATAAATGGGGCGTGTAGATTTCAGTCTGGCTGTTTCTATAGAGCTATGAATTAACTATAACCTTCCGTAAGAAATCGAGGAAAGTATACTTAAAGTTTGTAGATGTAAATATACGACAATGACCCACAATCCATGAACAGATACAAACAATAAATGTATATACATGACAATGACCCACAATCCATGAACAGACACAAACATGTATATACAGTTCAATAATTCATCAAACAAATTAGATACAATTTTCTCCAGCATTCTATCATACTAATATCAAAATGCTTGAGACCAAAATTAAATAAGAAATTACTTTGCTATGTAAACAAATCTTTTGTTTAAATTTTGAATGTTGAAGCAAAAATTCCAGTTATAGACCTAAAATGAATGTGTTAAATGTTAGGAACTGTTTATTTATTCTTAAAATGAATAAAAAGATAGACAAATCAGCTTGAAAAAGACTTGTATATTGAACCTATGTAAATAAAAATAGGGCACAAGCCTGGTTTACATGACAAAGAATTGTGAGCTCTGTATCTTGCTTGTAACTCAATGACTGACTCTCAAATTTCATTTGATCATTAGAAATATATCCTAAAGCATTGTAAATAATGAAAACAGAAAAACAAAATTTGACCAAAATCATGACAGTGCCCCTTTAAAATATTTGCATATAAACAAATGTCTAAACTCAAAGACACAAAAAAGTCACGAACAAACTACCTGGTACAGGAGAAATAATACAACAATTAACCTACGATAGTGACCCACAATCCATGAACAGACACAAACATGTATATATATGACAGTGATACACAATCCATGAACAGACACAAACATGTATATATATGACAGTGACCCACAATCCATGAACAGACACAAACATGTATATATGACAGTGACCCACAATCCATGAACAGACACAAACATGTATTACTATAGCAACCTTAGAACTATAAGCATTCACATATATATACATATACATGTAAACACAAATGAAACTCAAAGATATGGAACACCTCAACTGCCTTATGTAGATAATGCCCATAATATGCTGATAGTTCAACATTTCATGTTGATCATTGATCAACATTACATGCTGATACATCAACATTACATGCTGATACTTCTTCATTATATGATAATTTATCAATTATCATTACATGCTGATAGTATAACATTACATGCTGATAATTTTTTATTATATGATGATACTTATTCACTATATGCTTTCACTAATACATGCTGATATTTCATAAAATGATGGTACATTATGTATTACAGTATGCGGTGATTCTAAATTCGCTATAAGCAGCAGGATCGTGATTCTGTAAAACTCAGGGATATTACTAAGGAGAGAATAGACTAAATTCAAGCTACATTGTACCCAACAATTTAAACAAGCTTCTTTTATGCTTATTTCCTTATATAAATATGGACACCCCATTGGTTATTATCAAAACCTATATTCCCAATACTAGGGCTTGTGCCATTCAGCTGAACTGGATGCTGGAGGGAATGGGGACACCATCACTTTCATTATATTTGTTGGAACTTGCGCCGAAATCTCTCTGTGTCAAACAACTCCATAGTCCCCTTATTGTAACTCGTCTTTGTTTAGGCGCCTTCAAATTGGATGCCAATTTTATGAGTACGTTTTATGTTGTAGGTTGATTGTTTTTATTCTGCAGGCAGGCGCCTTCAAATTTATTTCACCCCCTTTGGATTGGGCATTCTACGCCATTAAATAGCGATTTTACTTTCTTTCTTAAGGAAATCAGAGCATGAGCAATCATCCATTAGATCCCAGCGCTTCGCACAAACTATCTTTTATTTAGGGGGGGTGGGGGGGTGGTGGTGGTGGTGGTGGCAGACCTACCCCTCAATCACAACAAGTCAACAAGTAAATATAAAATAGGAAATGGGGGGGGGGATCCCGTATTTTACAATATTTCATCTATTGATCTACATATGATCGAATTTCCATTTTCATAAAATTATTGTAAAACTACATGCAAAGGATAGAGCATTGCGTCCTCCAGATTGCAATATCTTACATGAAGTCAGATGCTAGGGACTACGTGCGCTGTTGAAACTGATTCTAGCTGTAACTGTACTGTTGAAAAAAATTAGTGCTTACATTGCCCACTCCTTTACGTGGATCTCCAGGGAAAGCCCACCCATAAATCTGATGTAACCTGAATGACAGAAGTCTTTGTTTAGGTGCTATGAATACTTTTAGCGGTCCACTTTGACCAAGCGCCATAAACTTGGGTTCACTTCAGAATGCACATTTTTGGACAAAAAATCCCCTGGGGTACCTCGAACCCCCTGATTTGTATGCACTGATGGGGAGCGCCAATGGTTTTCCCAAGCAGGCTTTCTTTAAATATAAAATGACTCTGTTAAAAGACAACACATAATCAAGTGGTATTATTTGTTGAGTATCTTGATCTAAACTAGTCTCAGTGGACCTTAGTAATATCTGATCAATCTCCGAAACAGAGAAAAAGCCCAGTGTTAAAAACTTGTTAGGCATCAATGAGTTCTGAATTTTAGTGTATTTCAATCTCAAGATGACCCTTCCCTATTTTTAGAATCACCGCAGAGTGAAGTACCATCATATAATGAAGAAGTATCAGCATGTAACAAAGAACTATCCTGATCATATAAAGACAAAGTATCAGCATGTAATGTTAAAGTTTCAGCATGTGATGTTGAAGTATCATCATCATCCACATAAGGTAGTTGAGGCGTTATGTACAAAGACAATAAAACCTCATGAACAATCAACTTAAACAAACAATCTGTTACAATGACCCACATCCCATGAACAGACAAAAGCATGTATATATGACAGCAACCCAAAAATCATTAGCATTCACATATATATTTGCACTTAAACAAATTTCTTAACTCAAAGACACAAAATAGGCGTGAACAAACTACAGGAAAAATGTTAGAACAACCAATCCATGACAGTGACCCACATCCCATGAACAGACACAAACATGTAGATATGAGAGCAACCCAAAAACCATGAGCATTCACATATATATCTTTGAATGTACATGTCTAAACTAAATATGTATGCATGAATATGCACAAATGTCTAAACTCAAAGACACAAAAACCCATGAACAATCCACAGAAAAAATTGCAGAACAAAAACTCTATGACGGTGACCCACAATCCATGAACAGACACAAAAGTATATATATACGAGGGTTGTCCAAAAAGTTCGTGGACACATGTAATTTTATTCAAAATAGAAGCCCCATTATCAGGAAAGTATTATAATATTGTAATAAAGAGCATAATAATGTTATGTATAAAAATCAGAGCAATGTATATTTTTGTAATGGAGATATGAATGTATATACATTGCCTATACAGGCCGCACAGCCCAGTATGACGTTAAATTGTAATGACGTAGTCCTGGGTTTATTTGAGAGTAATATGCCGCATTCACCGTTTGGTCAGAAGGTACAATCGCATATTCCATCAACATATCACTTGTGCCACTTGTGGATAAGTTTCCTTAATCGTTTCATTCATTTCAGTTTTTTACTTCAGTTGACACAATTTTTTTATTGCCAGCGGTCAGATGAAGTCGCTTTTTCATGTGTTTTTAAAGACATATTCTTGCCGTAATATCTTTTAATAGTCCTCTGCTGGTTTGAAAATATTTTTAAATGATGTATGAAAATAATGTACACAATACAGACTACATCACAATAGAAGATTATGAAAACAGTAAATATTCATATCTAAAAACTCAATTACAAAGTTTGGACAATTTTTGCGCTGGGATGTGCATACTTTCTGCGAACCTTTGATACATTAAAATTTTACTTTATTTCTATAGAAAACAATAACAAGAGGCCCATGGGGCCACATCGCTCACCTGAGCAACAATGGGCATTCAAAAGATATTGTGCCATATGGCCCCTCAGTAGAATAACAAAAAATAAATATTGTAAAGTATTCGAATTTTACACTTATTTTTGCATACACGTAATCTTTGACATTGTATCTTTATGGAATACTATTTTTACCCAGAATAAGAAAATCCTACGCAAGATATAAAACTAACATTTGGTAGGGGTACACTGTTAACTTCCAATTCCCTATATTTTCGTTCTGCCCCCACCCCCTCCCCACTTTATAAAGCGATCAAAATATATGAGAACATATAGGTACATTTTCTTCCTCAACTACTTACTAGTTATTGTATTTTTTTTAAAATATCATATAATAGTTATTGCATTTTATTAAATATCCTATAGATGTGAAGAAGAAAATTGTACTCCAATCCGCTCAATTCCTCAAATTAAAAACATTCAAAAATTTAATTTGTCTTCTCCGTTATAATTAAATGACTGTTGTTTACCTGGCGTAAACTCGTGCGACTTTTATAACTTTACTCACATTTGAGTGATGAATACACTGGAATGAAAATTGTTGTCACGTGACATGCTAAAGAACTATAAAAATCAATGTTACAGTATTGACAGGCACATCACTCTATTTTACTAAGGCACACCCATTATTTTCATCTTTATTCAAAAATAAAAATGGCTACAGACCAGGATAATTTTCCGCTGTAATATTTTCTTTGGAATAGAGATAATTCCTTTATCCCTGCAAAAGAAATGTGTCAGAACTATGGAAATTTTTTAACGGTGTCGTTTTTATTTACTCATGTCTGAAAAACTATCAAAATTGATGTAGATTTCACATTATTCATTGTATAAAGAGGGGGCCCCAGAGAGTAGTTATATACAGCATATCATCCGTTAATTTTTTTGTACAAGTATTTAACATTTAGCAAGACATTTCTAATGATCATCCAAAATTTCAGTGTCAATCGTAGAATTATAAGCAAGATACAGAGCTTACAATTCTGCTAGGTTTGAGTCATATTTTGTTCACATGAGTTAAAAATTATTACATTCAGCTTAAGATTTTTAACTTGGTATTTCCTATTCAGCATTTAAAGTGGTACATAGAATTGTGAGCAAATCTCTGTATCTTGCTTATAATTCGAAGCTTAACACTCAAATATGGTTAGTAAATAGAAATTGTAAACAATTAAACATAAGAAACATGCACTATAACAAATAAAGTGCACAATTTATTTTTAAAAATGAATCATATACATGTATATACCTACATATTTTCGTCAGCGATATTAAACTCTATTTAAATTTATGAATAAACTCGAGAAAATGCTAAGCATCTCAACAAAACACATTGCATTAATCTAATATTACGCAAAAGATCATACCGAATTACCGATAGAATGAATAGTATTTTAGTACTCTTTTAATACATCAGATTTTGCTTAATTTGAGCAGGTAAACAGTTAACTGGCTGATTTACCGAAGTCTCTGTTTGATTTGATACGTAAATATTTACAAAATACAGGCGATAGTTCCCAGGTTACAAAGCATAGATAATGAAAACGAAACGAAAATCAAAACAAGCTAACACCACCGTCATATGTGAAAACTGTCAACGCATTGAAATATTTCACCTCAATTTACTTCACAAAATCGGCACCAATGTATTCTGCATGTTTCAAAGCTTCGTACGCGAACTGTTGCACAACATTGTCAGATCGACCCGTTTATCTTAAACACGAGTCTTGGTAAAATGGGTGGGCAAACCCGGGCCGGGGCAAAATAAAAGCCGGGGCAGATCGGCATTCGTCAATTCCAAAATACGCATTGTTTTGCAGCAATATTTACAGCGAATACAAATATACTGATCCGTAACATATCCTCATAATTTTAATGAGATTGGCATATTAATAACTGCCAATCTTTTGTTTTGCCCCGGCCCGCGTTTGCCTACCCATTTTACCAATCTCATCACGCTCATGGAATACCGAACCCGAAGCTATAAACTGATTAAAACACGCCTTTCCTTTATTATTATTTTCGTAATAACTCAGATTTGAAACAGAATTAGCCAATAATTTTTGCAATTTATATTTTCCTTTCCATAAGGATTATTTATGCTAAATTACATTGAATTTGACTCGGTAGTTCTTGAGAAGAAGATTTTTAAAAATGCACCCCCTTTTTCTACAGTTTCGAGGTTTTCTCCGCTTTGAATAAAGATCGGTCTTTCATTTTTGCAATTTATATTAACCTTCCCATAAGAATGCTTTGTGCCAAATTTGGTTGAAATTGGCCGAGCGGTTTTAGAGAAGAAGTTCAAAATGTTAAAAGTTTACAGACGGACAGACAGACAGACGGACAGACGGACAGACGGACGGACGGACAGACGGACGACGGACAAAAGGTGATCAGAATAGCTCACTTGAGCTTTCAGCTCAGGTGAGCTAAAAACCACTTTGGTTTGATCTGAAATTTTATGACAAAGATTTAGATATATAATATGAATAAATTAACCCATTTAAAATGACAAAAACGCGATTGTCCATGAACTTATTTGGACAACCCTGGTATATATAATATATATATATGACAATGACCTACAATCCATGAACAGATACAAACATGTATGTGTGACAATGACCTGCATTTAATCCATGAACAGACACATATATGAAAATGACCCACAATCCATGAACAGACACAAACATGTATATATGACAATGACCCACATTTAATCCATGAACAGACACAAACATATACCGGTATATATATATTTATATATATATGACAATGACCCACAATCCATGAACAGACACAAACATGTACATGTATATATGACAATGACCCACGTTTAATCTATGAACAGACACAAATACATATATTTGACAGTGACCCAAAAACCATGAGCAATCACACAGTTATATGTTTGCATATACACAATGTCACAAAGACACAAAAAAAATCATGAACAATCTACAGGGAAAATGTCAGAACAAACAATTCCATTTCAGAGAAAAAGCTGTCATTGTCAAAGTTAAGGATAAAGGCTGATTAAAAAGTGGTGACAAAATATAACTGAAACAACGAAATTAAGAATCCTCGACACCCTGTGACTTCTACTTTTAAGACAATACGTCACATCATGGCAATTTCAACGCAATGTGAAACACTTTACATCGCCAATAATTGGTGTTTTAAATATCTCTGTGCAGCTATGGGTTTACCCTCAGTCTACCAACCCACAGGTTCTGAGTGTGAATACTGGAGGGGCATTTATTTTAATGAAGAGAGATGAAATTTAAAGTCCCCCCTTAAAAAACTGATTATAAGGGGGGGAGGGGTAATTTTTAAGTCATAACACATGCTAAAAATCAATATCCTTAATTAAGAGAATGGGCTTGTATGCAGAACTTTTAACAGGTGTTGAGGACCCTCAAATAACGTATCTGCATGTATTACCTTCACTGATAGTTCCTTCCAGACAATGCTGATGCTACTACCATTACAAGCTTCTATCTAATATTCTGAAAAGAAATAAAATGATTTGGTGATCAATTAGTACTCAGATGGTATCCTTTAACTCTTTTCCCCTTAGAGGTTTCTATCCTTTAACGCGTTTTGACGACCCTGGCCATATCCTTAATGACGACTTTTGACGCACCCTATATATACAGCTCTTAATTAGACCTCTCAACACCTGTTGTTTATTATAAACATGGACTGGTATACACCTGGCCATGTATACGGATGATTGTTCACTCATTCTAAATAAAGATATCACGTGATATACCTGTGTTTGGTGGCGTGATGCATTACTACAATAAACAAAGATGGCGGATTACGATGCGGACATCGCACATGTTTTCACTTTTTGTTTATAATCAAGTTTAGAGGCAGAATTATTTAGATTTATTGGTAGTGGGATTGAATGATGAAAGCCAGATGTCAAATTCATGCAAAATATTGGGGAAAAATCTGTGTAATTACAGAAAACGGAACACAAGGTGTGCATTACCTGCAACCCCTAAATACACGAATATACCGGTATTAAAATTTATTTTTTTTTTTCAAGAAGTTAACACACTTATTTTGTTAACATGTTAGATTTATCAAATCCTCTTACATCATTTGTTGAAATAAAAGAAAATATTAGTCTGAAAATGATGGACATTAATTGAAAAGTCAGCCACAGGTACATTTAATTATTTACTATCAAAAAGCCAATTTCATGATGATAATGGAATTTTTCAATAAAAATTATTATATAATTATTTGTAATACATAGAGTTTTAAACATGTTTACCAAGTATCTGTTGTGAAAATTATTCTTAATAAGCCTTTAATGTAGAACACTCAGTTTTATTTTCATATACCTGTTAGCACCTGTATTGTTTTATTAGTGACTTAAATAATTTTTTTTAATATGAATATTGAAATTTTAATTCATTACAAATCCATTGATATATAATTTTCTATATTTTTGATTTGCTAAGACCTGTAATAAGTCAATTCAAAAACACACATCAGCTGTTTTCAGTTCATCTCAAAACAGTCTAAGGGTAGCCCAGGGTAGAGTGTTAAGGATATGGGCTATGCGTCAAAAGGTGGCATTAAGGGGTAAAGAGTTAAGGAGGCTGGGTTGTTAATAAATTAACCATCAGATCTTCTTTAAATTTTTTGATATGATTTGTCTAGCTATAAAATCATTTACAAAAGAAAAAAATCTAAATATTTTATCTTTAAAATCTTATTACTTTTCTCTATCTTTATACATAGGTCTTCTTATTAAGGTGATAAAACTAGTCCAAAAATTGTTGCGCCAATTGAGTGCTCTTAAAAAGATCCTAGCACTAAACTATGTGGTATATGCAAAACTGCCGCTTCCAAAATGCTCTCTATAGTATACAAAGAACAATGATATTCTAGTGAAGTCCTGCCTTGACAAAAATTCCCTATCATTCAGAATACATGTATTTGTGTAATAAAAATACCTATGCAAGGCTGTTGAACATATTCTGCAACATGGTCCTTTATGACATGTTGAATCTGTAGAACAAGTATATACGGTAATTATGTGCTGCAACAGATCTTCACTGTTCTGCAGAATCTGTGGAACATCTGGGTGTGCTTCAACAGGATTTGCCTTCAAATTCCTCCCTAGAGTACAGGCAAAGAATAATTGTCAATGAAATTTTAGTTACTTAGTTACTACAGGTCTACTGTAGTTACTGAAATGTTCCCCTATATTTCAGAAAGAGTAACTAAAGGTAATACCTGTAGTAAAATGCCTAAGCTGTTGAACATGTGAAGTTGCATGGCCCTGAGTAGACTGTAGTATCAGTTAAGAGCCCATCTTAACTAGTTAGTGGAACATCTACATGAGTTACCATTGTGTCCCTCTCTAGAATGCTCTGTTATAAATTTGAAAAAGATTTCATTGTAATTAGAGTTAAGCTTGTAAATCATGTGTTGAAAAAAGTGTTAATGAAAAATACCTGTTCATGTCTGACATCTGATGAATCAGTGCAGTGGTCAGAAGAATCTATGGAACGTGCATCACAGTGCAAAGTCATATCTAATCTCCTACTGTCTATCAATATCCCTCCTTGCAAAGAGTCAAAGCTTGGGGTAGTTGTTCAACATTAATTTCATAACAGCATTATTTTTGGGCTTGTCTGAGGTTGCATCATTAATGTGCATTCCAAGCTTTTGGAAGATTCATACTCATCAATGCTGTAAAATAATAATGAAAACAATACTTAGATAAAATGTCTAATGTTACATATAAACATAAGCATTCATATGATGAAATATTATGGTTATATGAACAATGCATGCGTTATGCAACAACAATACATATCACAATATAGTGGTAACGATATATGAATCACAATGTATTTTTCAAAAATACAAGGGCACCGCAAAGCAGAGCATCCCCTCGCAAAATGAAATATGGGGGGGGGGGATGCATTATTTAGAATATACATGTAATTGAAAAAAAACAAATATTTATCTTCATAAAACCTCTTTAGATCAAAATATTCCTATCCCCATGCATGCTCTTAGGGGGGGGGAGGAGGTAATAATTTTTTTTCTTCATACAAATAAAAACCTGAAACACACTACTATACCAGCTGTATGTTTCTCACATGCTTCTCACACCCTATACAGTTTTTACAATACGTTCCTAGCATAGCACGGTTTGCTTTTTGTACGATATGATAAATGTTACTCGTGCTGTATGGTCTTTTTTCACATGATATGATATCATAATGCTTCCTGTATGAAAAAGTGTATAGAAAAAAGTGTTATACATGTATCTAGCTGCAATAATGAAGCCCTCTCCAATTTTTTATATCTGATGTTTACTGGAGAGGGCTACAATTCCACAGGATCTCTGTAATGGTGCTAAATTAATTTTTTTATTCAACTGACTTCGGTCTAAAAATTTCGATTTTATATTTGACTTCCTTTAGATAAAATGATTTTTTAATTCAGGTTGAACAAACTAACTGTATATAAATCAAAACCAGATAAAACACATAAGCATGTTTACCAGTCGTCTTTTTCAGCAGCCATGACAGTTCTAGCGTGATTGTATGGGATTTACGCTTGGAGTTTTGATGGGCTTGATAACGTTAATGACAGAGTAAATAATCGATCTTACCTCGTTCTATCACTAAAACATCGTTTCAGGAAATGGTATATAATGGAAAATTCATATTTACCGCGTTAATTATGTTTAAAATAGGGGAATTCCTATATTCAGGTCAAGATCCGCTCCTGAATTCTCATAGGCTGTCCCAAAATAAAACCGATCAAGGCCAGTAAGCATGGCGGACAAATTCAAATTGTGTTGTTGACATACACGAAAAATAAAAATGGACTATACTTGATATTTTTGGATTAATTTATGCCATATATAGACATCTACAATGTTTGAGTTCTGGTAAGAAATGCAAATGTTATTTCCATTTATGTACGATTTGAGTCGAAATTGTTGCAGGAGTGAATCACTCTTGCACTTGCACCATTACGGAGATCCTATGGAGTTGTAGCCCTCTGACCATACATGCCAACTTTTGAAAATCTCCATGGGGGATTTTACGCGCGACGACATTTTCCTAGAAGGAAATTTCGGGGCGTTTTGTCGTGTAAATGGTTTGCATAAACTATTGAGCTCTTAGAAATTCATCAATCTGTTTCTTTATCAATTTATCATTTATCCTAATGTGTTTATCAATCAATCTCCTCTTTCAAATGAAATCAAGAATAGAATAAAGTACATAACTTTATTTTCATATATTAATATCAATCTTTGAAATCTCAACAAACAATAAAAAGTAAGGTATAGCAGCACAAAAAGCAATAAGTTCTGCAATGAAGTTGGCAAACAGGACTTCTGCTCTCTTGACATCTACAAAATAAAATAAAATTATTTTAAATATGAAAAAGCATTTAAGGGTAAAGTTGCTATATAAAGTGGTAGTGAAAAATTTAAGTATTTATAATTGTTTCCTGACTTAAGAAATTTTATAAATATCATATATTAAATAATTTAATTTAAAAAAATAAATATAAAAAGTAAACAAATTAATGCTCAAAAATTAAAGAAAAGAATATTTATAGTTACCTTCATTTGATCCAATTTTGATTTCACTAAGAAGTTGGTAGCAGCAGGTGTTGATTTCTGGGATTTGATGCTGGCTTGATGGATGGCTGCATGTTTTCGTGTGCTTTGTAACATCATTCATTCCACCATGGTCCACCCTATAATCCCTCAAAAAAATAATTTTTATTGTTACAAAGTTTAACATATCTATTCTTCTTGTAGATAATGTATATACTGGACCTTTGCCAATTATTGTAATTGTGTTTGTGCCAATAAAATATTTGTATATTTGTATTTCCATTCGCTGTCAATATGTCCTATATAGTGTCATGTGTATACAATAGAACGTACACATGGTACAAACGAAATGTAAAAAAAAAATCACGCATAAAACTTCGAGCTGTCGATTTTAATTGTACGACCTCCTACCATATAGTCAATAAATTTATTCAATTGTACTATATTTAAGTTAAACAAACCTATATGCATGGTTGTCATCCAGTTCGGATCCCGATAACCATCCCGAAAATCGGGGAATCTGCCTCCCACTTGCTGAGTTATCGGAACAAAAGTTTCGCTTTCTTCTTTGGTGGTGTAACCCCCATACTTGTCGAAGCTGGTGTATATTGTGGCATTTTGCTACTCATCCCGATACTTCCCGATCAATTACTATCAAAACATGCTCCTTATTAGGTTTGCAAACTACCAGACACAGGTAGGTACAGGTAATTACACCAATTCAGCCATCCCGATATATCCACACACGCGATACACATGATACAGGTAAACAGCAATGGCGGTCATAATCCCGCTTTTTGATTGGTTAGCATAGACAAGCAGCGCGGGATTTTAAATTTTGGATAGAAATCGGGAAATATTGTCGTAAAACGGGTTAGATTTTTTGAGAATCGGGATTTCGGGGTATTTTGACAATCCCGATCGGGATATCGGGATTTGTATTTTTGACGACGTCAAATCGGGAGAATCCCGCGAAAATCGGGATAGTTGGCATGTATGGCCTCTCCCCCCCCCCCCCAAAAAAAAATCGGGAGAGGGCTACATTATTGCAGCTAACATGTATCATACAGGAAGCATATCATATCATGTAAAAAAAAAATGATCATACAGTGCTAGTAACATATTGATCATACATGTATAGTTCATTTCCAATAATTATGAATTTGATTTCTCACAATTAATGTTTATTTTCTTTTTTTAAAACATCTACATATTAACATGAATTTCATTAGTTAAGATTATTACAAGTTTAGATAGAAAAAAAAATCATCATTTAAAATTTAAAATATGGAATGTTTAAAACAATGGCCTTTTATAGACAAAAAATCGCCCATTAAAAGTACCGTATTTTTCGGAAATCAGGTCGATACTTTTTTTTCCTGGCACGTGGACCTCGCCCTATTCATCGCTTCGCCCTATTTATGTTTTTTTTTTAATTTGATATGAAATTTTGCACAAATTTATGCAAATCTCCAATAAAATCATGAGTGTTGACTATAATACTGCTTGAATTTCTGTGTAAAAATCATATGGATTTTTATCAATATACTGTAGTAATTTATCATAAACAAATTAAATGAGAATAGATTTATTTCTTCTAACATTTCTTACTTCGATCACTAAGACTGAATCATCTTTCTATCATTATTACATGCTGTCATGCATTTTGATCGTGTGCTTACGATAAACAAGAAATCGATTTCGCATGGTTCAGGTTAAAGTAAATTGAGAACCGTACAAAAGGTAATTAAGGGAGGAAAAAATATCGTTGAGTAGAAATAAAAAGCTGATTTCTTTTTATAATAGAACACATCTACAAGTTTTTTTCTGTAGATTCAAAATAAAACTCTCGATGAAATCTAAACCAGGTGTCTCTGAAATCAGTCTGGGTAAGGCCTACTTTGTTTATACACAGTTGAACTCTCGGCACGTGCTACTCATGCCCGCAGTCTTTGAGAGGTTGACCCGTTATATACACAATAAAAAAAAAAGTCACACAGAGGTGTGAACGATTATCATGATTAAGCACATATTGTTTAAGCAATACGGTAGGATATATCCAAATCTTAAGGAATAAATGTAATTACACTGACGATAGATGGACCGTAACATTAGCGGGTGAAATGAAATCTCCGGTGAACTATTTCATATACAGTATTATATACTACTTTAGACTCGATCAACAACAAAGACACAGGGACTGAGGGTTGCATGTGCTACCATATTCATGCCTCCAGGCTAGGTTACTATCCCCCAGTGAACACCAGTTTGTATACATGGCAGGGAAGTGATAAGCAAACGATCTTTAATTAATCCGGTCGTACAAATTAGTGTATAATAAATATAATTTAAGGAAGAAATGTTCAACAAGTCCCGGGGTTGAGTATTGGGCCAATTGGGGGGACTCTCTACTTGCACCTGTAAACAATACATTTGTATGTATGCAAACGAACAAAAAAGTAATCTAACCGCTCAAGACAAGTTTTCTGAACTCGCAGACTTGTACTTCATGTACTGTACAGCTGAAGAATGACACTTGCATTCCGAATCGGTGCATGGTCAAAAGGCAGCCGTTTGAAGTTTCAGCCTAAGAGCGTCCGCCATTTTTTCTTAATTGCACTTTTAGTTCGATAGTCTTTGCTTCCTCGTCATTTTTTTTAAATATGCCATACTACTTACTGCTAATAAGAAAATATACTCAGTACTTACCCAAGTTACTGCTGTACTCCGCCATTGTTATCCAACAATGCATTGCGTGCATCACAAAACCGTTTTGTGGGACACCCCGCTGGATGTTTATAGATAGACAAAATGTTTAAAGCGAGGAGCTTTGACGCGATGTTCTAAAAATAGATTTTGAGTTGTGGGACATTTTTCAATATATCCGTGTGGGTCAAAAAAATTTTTTTTTTTGTTTTTTATGTTAATAATACCATTTTCAACCTCCCTGTGAATTTTGGACTACATGGTTTATGGGTCAAAATATAGATGACCCATAAACCACCTAAGGATCCCACAACGTGAGTCTGAAATATATGAAATATCCCACAACACGGCTCTTGTATAACTATATATATATATATATATATATATATATAGGAAAGACAAAAATCTTGCTTTCGATGACGAAGGGAATCTAGCGCGCTGGTCGCTCACTACACGGTCGTTTGAGATACAGGTGGAATACAGTTAAACGACAATTTGAGAGGATCGAAGCGATACACATTGCATAGATATATTCGTATAATAAGCACAGACATTGCAATAACTCTCATATTGACATATACCTGCCCATAGTGAATGATAAAGATATACATAAAGCACCGGGAAAATCGATATATTGGAGCTCCACCTCCGCCCCGGCCGGGGCTTGAACTCACGACATATATATATATATATATATATATATATATATATATATATATATATATATATATATATAAATATACTGTCACATACGTTTCTCACATGTTTTACGCATGTGTCGTATATTTTGCTGTGTTTAACTCGTTCAATTGTCGCACGCACACCATTATTGAAAAAGTAGCCCGGAAATTCCATATGTTGCTCAGTGAAATCAGAATAAGACCCGCGAACTTTAGTCTCTAAACCGGCTAAAGTTCGCAAAGGCACTGGCGGTTGTGCAATTCTACACAACATTATTCTGACTTTAAAGGAAGAGATGGATATTGGAACCCCCAAGACTATATTCCAGCTGGACAGTCGACTTTATCACAAGAATATATTTCTAACATAACAAATCAAAAAGCATAACCAGTAAACAATGAAATACATGAATGTGTGTACATTTGTTGACTAGTTTTATTTATCAGGCAATGCTTTTTTATTCTGTGCAATGTTTTGTTTAAGGAGCTCAATTTCATATGATAACTTGACGTTCCGCAGCTTTAAGTTCTCAGTTTCCAATTCTGATCGCTGAATTTCATTCTGGATTCTCTTATTCTGAAGCCTCATGTGTTCCTTTTGACAACATAAAACCTGTGATAAAGAAAAAAAAGTCTATACCTGCTAAAGGTATAAAATATAGTTTAAAACAATCCAAAGAATTTGAGATTTCTAATTGATGTGAACACCGGTATTACGACCTTAGTTCGTGTACAGTATATCACAACTGTCGGAATAAAAGATAGCGAAATCTTAGAATTTATATGGATGTTTCTAACTACTTTACGCGGATATTAATTAATTAAGGTTCCTCGCGTTTGATTAATAAATGTAATTCGATTAAAAGTGACATTGACATTGCGTTTTGTAAGTGATATCTTAAATTCTTCCGTATTCATGTACTTAATAAACATGTGTTACCTCATACTGCATTCTTTGCGAGACATCAAATGCAATTTTCTTTCCTTTCTTGGGTCGGGATGTCAAAGGTGACGATCCACTAAAACTGTCAGCATGAGGTTTAAACTCTGTTTCCTTTTCCACTTCTTGCGTAAGAGGCAGCATTACATATTGATTGAAATTGCTAAATGCAAAAAGAAAGGAACATGATGCAAACACTTTAAAGAAATTAAAAACAAACAAAATTAGTCATAGATATTTTGTTTATTTCTTGTCATCAACTATATTTAAAATCTGTTCTATAATCTCATATTTATATTATAAATATAGGGTTTAATTATGTCAAATTTGCCAAATGTGTTATTTACTACACCTTTCACAATCAAGTGAAACACAAGCAGAGCTCTCGACTTCAGAAACAGGTTCAACAGCTTCCGTTGTAGATTCCTGCGTACTTTTCTCATATTCCATGATGGTGGAGGTGGAATACAACTCAGATTTATTTGAAACCTCTAAAGGAAAAAAAGTAGGATTGCGTTATGCTACAACTTCAAAGAACCATCAATGGTTGGTGAGCTTTATCCTATGCTTGTTTTTGAAAGCATCAACGTTGAATACAACACGACCTACGAAAGTACCAGACCAGGACGCCGTTTCACAAAAGCGACATCAATTAAGATAGGTAAAGTTAGCTACTAGTAACTGGCTACTAGTAACTGGCTACGATAAGTAAGAAAAGCTAGCTACTAGTAACTGGCTACGAGTTGAAATAAAAGTTGGCTACTAGTAACTGGCTACTAGTAACTGGCTACGCGAAGTAAGAAAAGCTAGCTACTAGTAACTGGCTACGAGATGAACGAAAACTTGGCCGCTAGTTACTAGTTACTGTTCAAGTGACAAAATATACATGGGATTTCTATTTGTGTTCTTAATATCTACATTGCACCATATTATCCACATGATTTATCATCTTTTGTGATATATTTACAAGTGATGTTAAATCAACATTTGACTAGGTTATCTATATGATTATACCTTAAAAGTACTCATATTCCTCTCATACTCTCATCAGTAATTGGTGCATTTTGTTTAAAATATCTCTATATTAGACAATATTGTCTATTTTACTCAAGTAGCAGTACATATAGATTGAAAATATCAACAAGTGTTATTAACTATAACAATCTATCATGTCATCCGCATGATATTACAACAAAATTATTCAGATGTTTCTCTTAATCTCGTCAGCTACCAGTGCATTTCTTTCCAAATATCTCTATGTTAAAGACAATTTTTCCATGTAGTTCAAGTAGCCGTACGTAAAGATTGAAGACATCTTCAAGGGTTGTTAATATCAGCATTGTATCAGGTCATCCACATGATATTACGATACAATTACACAGAAATATCTTTTTATGTCGACAGCTTCTAGTGCATTTTGGTACAATTATCTTTATTTTTTAGGGTTTTGTCAATATATCTCAAGTATGTATATGTAGATTAAAAATATATACCAGTCTTGCTAATTTCAACATTCTATGAAGTCATCCACATAATATTACCACACAATTTCTGAGATATCTATCGTTATGTCGTCACCAAATAGTGCATTTACTTACAAATATCTGTATTTTATGGCGGTTTTGTCAATATATTTCAAGAAGCTGCATATGTAGATTAAGGATATGTACCAGTGTTGCTAATTTCAACATTCTATAATGTCACCCACATGATATTACGACACATTTTCTCATATGTCTTTCTTATGTCGTCAGCTACTATTGTATTTGTTACAAATATCTTTATTTTTTAGGGTTTTGTCAACATATCTCATGTAGCTGTATATATAGATTGAAGATATCTACAAGTTTGATTAATTTGAACATTCTATAAGGTCCCTCACATGATATTATGACACAAATACTCAGATATCTCTTTAAATCTCATCAGCTACTATTACATTTTATTACCAATAACTTTATTTTTGAGGGATTTGTCAACATATCTCAAGTAGCTGTATATATAGATTGATGATATGTACCAGTCTTGCTTATTTTAACATTCTATTAGGTCATCCACATTAAATTACGACACAACTACTCAGATATCTCTCTTAATCTCGTCAGCTACTAGTGCATTTCGTTACAAATATCATCATTTTTTAACAGTTTAGATCATATAACTCAAGTAGCTGTATATATAGATTGGAGATATCTACAAGTGTTGGTAATTTGATTATTCTATAAGGTCACCTACATGATATTATGATACACTTACTCAGATATCTCTTTAAATCTCTTCAGCTACTAGTACATTTTGTTACAAATATCTTTATGAGTATACGTATTTTCTACACAAAAATTCGCCGATATTTTTATTGGCCGCCTTAATTGTACTGCGTAGCGTAGTTATCACCGCTGTCTCCCGAGTTCGATCCCCATGATCGACAGTGGTTGTATGTGAAAGGGTATGGTGGTCGCCAGCTTGGACACATGGGTTTTCTTCAGACACCCAGGCTTCCTCCCGCATCAATGACCCCTTCGCGCTAACGTCCGTGACAACGATAGATATTAACTTACGTCGTTGTAAAATAAATAATTCCAGGTTTTTTT
Source organism: Magallana ariakensis (assembly GCA_020458035.1). NCBI lineage: Eukaryota > Metazoa > Mollusca > Bivalvia > Ostreida > Ostreidae > Magallana > Magallana ariakensis. Next base: position 49,297,914 of record CM035811.1, read on the forward strand.
CTCTTCGGTAACTTAGATTTGGCTATTAAAGGGTACCTGTTCCAAAAACGTCCAAGTCTTTTAGGTCCATAATTAGGCTTTTATGCATCATCCATGCCAGTTTGGTGGCGATAGGACAAGTAAAGCTGCTTCAAATACTTTAACTAGGTCCGGACGCTGACTCCGGGAGTGTTGAATAAGCTTCCCTAAACTTCGTTTCGGTGAGATAATAAAAAAAAAATTATATAAATCAAAGGAAAACGATGTCAAATAAGAAAATATGTATTTGACATTGGATTTATTTTTAAAACTAAAACTTTAACTGTAAGATTTACTGAAAACAATAAAATTTTAGCCTCCTGGTTTTTTTCGCCCATCTACACTTGCAAACAGTTTCAACCCGTCTTGAATTTGGCAAAACATAGTTTTTTTCAAATTTTTTTCCCCAATTAATATAGTTATTTAAAATTTCCTTTGAATTAGCTAGGTCTAAAATTTGTCAACGATAACAAGGGCGAGAAGTGCTTAAAAAAAAACAACAACAAAAAATGGGCAAATATTTGCCTGTATTCGGTATATATTTATATTTTATTTAGGTGTTTTTCTTATCAATGTAAAACATTTCCCATAAAATATATCAGTCCAAACAAAAATTTATTCGGTTTGTGATCAAAGTTGCGTTTTTTCCAAACACATTTTAAATGTTAATTCAAAAGTAACTTCACTTTGAGATTTGATAACTTGTGATTATTTATGCAATTTATTTGATACTCTTTCAGTTGTTATATTATCCACTAACGATACTCTACAAGAAAAGCAAATGCAGTTCTTTATCAAAAATGTTTGAAAAAAATAATGTTACCTTGTTGATAATGCTGTGAAACGATTATTTGTGTATTGCGATAACGCTGTTTTTTATATTTCTAATCTTCGCATTTTATACATATTTAATTTTTTTTTAAAAAGCAACTAGTTTGCGGTCGCGTTTTTGATCGGTTTTCTTCATTAAATAACCAAAAACGGGTATTGTAATTTTTTCTGCAATGATCGCTACCTTCATAACCCGCATGAATCATCAAAGAAAGCATTTTATTGTTTATGTTTATATTTTTCTTTTAATAGATCAATAAATAAATCGTAAAAAGTAATTTAGATCAATGAAATTATTGTTTTTGCTCAACAGTACGTTAGATAAAAAGGAATCAGCCAAATCTTCTTCTACGAGGGTCAATTAAAAAGTACGAAGACTTTTGTCATAGCTTTGTTGTTTAACGTCATATTATAATTAAATTTAGTAGACATAATTTAGCAACTGTTTCAAACAATTTGAAATTAAAAATGTTCATATATTCCTTCATTTCTAAGAATTATTTAGAATCTCATCCTGCAAAAATGAGGTCACGGCGCAAGGTCAAACTTTGTATTCCGTAAACAATAAACCATATTATGTTTAAAGTAATATCTCCATATATTGGGATTAAAACAAATTAAAATTGAAATCTTAAATTGAAAATTGAGATGGTATTCTATGTATCAAATAATGACGGGATATATAGATTTCTTGAACAGATATCAGCAACTAAAGACATATAGTCCTCTTTAAAAGTGACTAAAAACATTGACGTCGCCGGACGTCACGGCGCAACGAAAAGTATAAACAGTATGGATCTAACTCGGGAAAAAGCCGATTAAAAGTGTGAAAATGTTCAGTGGTGGTAAAAATAAGGCAAAAATTATTTTCACTTTTGTGTTTAACTCTAACACATTTTGTGGGGGTTGGGTAAATGTATTTTAAACATCAATCATTTCGAAAGAGAATAGAATATCTGTAAATATTTGATCAAAAAATAAACATCGTCATCTGACATTCAGGGATTGTCTTACTGCAAACGAAGAGACATGGGTAAAAATAAGAAAACTTCTTGCGTTATCTTGAAGTTATGTTTTCAACGTTACCCTGCGCCGTAGTGACAAAACATGTTGATTTTAAAATCGGGTAACACAAATACTTTTTCATCAAATGAAATGAAACTTTGTATATCAATAAAATAAGTATTGTTGCATAAATTAATCTGTTAGTTATGACTTTAATAAAAAATATATGGTAGACAGCCACATTGTCTTCTTATTTTTTGATTGACCCTCGTATTGGAATTTGAGTCTGACATCATCATGATTATTTCTTGCAGTCTGTGATTTCTATTAGGTCGATGAAGGTTTCGACCAATAGAGGACCGGGACGTGTAGATATCAGTGCCTTTCTAAGAGCTAGGGATTACAATGAATTTTCGTAAGAAATAGAGGGAATCATTCTTGGTGGATGTCAATATATTTTTACAATTGTTCATTTTAGATCAGTGTTTTTCTGGTAGACCAGTAAAATATGTTATATTTTTGTTTGAAAATTACAAAGGGAATCATCTGTCTTTAGTCAGCTAAAAGATAACTGAATGATAACTTAAGGTTGCCATGTTCTGTCTTTCAGTCATTTTAAAGACCTTTCAGTTAACGTTCAGTTGACTGCGTGACATGTATCCATCCTGTGAACTAACTCAGTCACACCTTTAACATACCAGATTGGCAATAACTCCCTTTCCATCCGGGGTGACATCCTTTATCGCAGACACCAGTAAACATGTTGCAACTCAAACAAGTTGCATTGCATTTTTCTTGACAGTTAGGGCCAAAAAACCCATCAGTGCATTCTGAAATAAAAACAAACAAACGTACAAAGAAAAGTATATATACATGTATCTTACAATGTGCGGTACGAGTTATCTCGCTTACAAACTGTTACATATTAACTAGTACCCACATAAATTCTGTAATTGCTAAGAATCTGCAATGTAAATTTTATATATGTACGTTTTTTTCTAGCAAATATTTGTTAATAAATGTGAAACATATAAAACATTTTGTAAAAATAGAGAAAAAAAATCAGGGGAAAAAATGTGCATCATTTCATATTTTATAACTCTGCATGTACGAGGGTCAATCCAAAAATACGAAGACAATGTGGCTGTCTACTATATAGTTTTCATTAAAGTCAAAACTAACAGATTAATTTATGCAACAATACTTACTTTATTGATATACGAAGTTTCATTTTATTTGATGAAAAGGTATTTTGTTACACGATTTTAAAATCAACATGTTTTGTCACCACGGCGCAGGGTAACGTTGAAAACATAACTTCAAGATAACGCAAGCACAGTTAATGGAAATATCCAATCTTTATATCACACTGTGTCTTTTGTACTTTTCACCATACAATTCAAATCGGCACTTTATCACTTGACATCTGATTTGTTCACACTTGTTCGAAAATCGTAAGTTTGTTCCTCGAATTTTTCTTATTTTTACCGCATGTATCTTCGTTTACAGTAAGACAATTCCTGAATGTCAAATGACGTTGTTTATTTTTTTATCAAATACTTACAGATATTCTATTCTCTTTCGAAATGATTGATGTTCAAAATACTTTTACCACAACCCCCACAAAATGTGTTAGAGTTAAACACAAATGTGAAAATAATTGTTGACTTATTTTTTTCCACCACTGAGCATTTTCACACTTTTTATCGACTTTTTCCCGAGTTAGATTCATACTGTTTATACTTTTCGTTGCGCCGTGACGTCCGGCGACGTCAATGTTTTTAGTCAATTTTAAAAAGGACTATATGTGTTTGACCTTGCGCCTTGACCTCATTTTTGCAGGATAAGATTCTAAAGAATTCTTAGAAATGAAGGACTATATGAACATTTTTTATTTAAAATAGTTTGAAACAGTTGCTTAATTATGTCTACTAAATTTAGTTATAATAAGACGTAAAATAACATAGCTATGGCAAAAGTCTTCGTATTTTTTGATTGACCCTCGTATGAACAGCAAAGAGATCCATACTATTCTGTAACAGTTACAAATACCTGATTTGTAGGCGCATACCTTAATAAGGTTGAAAAAAATTGTGCACATTCCTATATCAATAAACAATAAAACCTCTATATACCTATGTCGTGAACCATGCAAATCAAAGAATCCTTACTTCATTGATTTGAACATATTTTATTATGTCAATAAAACATCATGGTTTTTGCCGACGTCATTACTCGCTAGGTATGGGACATGCACTAGAGGTTATATATCTTCATCACAACTGAAACAAAAATAAAAACGAAAAACATGCAACCACAAAGCATCATTTAAAAAAAAATAATCGATGATAAATAAACAAACAAAATAAACGATGAAACTCTGCAGATCATTGAAAACTCTTTCTATTATGATGACTGAGCACAATAATTACCATGGTTACTCTACACGAACTTACTGGTAATCAAAGAAAAAATTAATTGTAAATTGAAAATTATTATATAAAAAAGTCAATATTCCTTTGACAATATATATTGGTATAAGTATCAATGTTCTTAAAATGGAAAGTAGTTGAACATGTTTTATAAGTATTAAATGTAATGCAATGTTTTGTGAGGAATGTTGGGTTAAATATATGCACGTATTTGATACAAGAAACATGCATTGAAATGTGTCAAAAAGATAAGGAACTGTCAAATCTTTAACATAAATGGAATTTAATCACTGACTTGTTTGGATTTTATTTCGATACTACATATGTAGCCCGATAATGTGAATTTGTAGTCTGACGTAACAAAACCTTGGATGCAACATCATTGTGTTTAGGTTTCCGAATTTGTTTTATTTGATTGCGATTCTCCACGTTTTGAGTGAATTAGTTCTGAAGGAACTTGAGTCTTCTGTATCCCGTCACCCAGGCATATAGCAATACTGCGGCAAAAAAAGTTATAAGTTACGTTAACTTACGTTACGTTATTATATGCTTACGACATTTGTTTATACCCGCTACTTAACGCACGCCATCTTTTTTTACGACGGAAAGCTTGAGCGTCAGCTATTTACTACCATCGCTTTATGAATTGAAATGTATCCAGTGATAGGATATATATAGGTTATGCCTGTTGTCCAATCCTATTAAATTTATTTCATACAATATGTTTAAATTATAGTCTGTCCCAAGATATTTTTGCTGCATAATTTCTTAAATTATTCGATATTTATAAATACCTCTTGGTTCAGACGATGTTCATTCAATAGTATGAAACAATCCCAAGATTTCCCCTCTAGCTTGTCGGGTATCAATACACAGCAAAGAATAAAAGGTCTACGGGGTTTTTCAATTGGTAAGGAGATGAAGACGCCCGGATGATAACGTCGAAAAATTGCGCGAGGTGTCCAGAGTACTTCCAAATGGAGAAAAGATGACAATATTCCCCATTATAGATTTCCGTAGGAAATCTGTTTTTGTTCCTGTGAATTCTTACGAGGGAAAAATGATATTGTGTGAATGAAGTTATCTTGGAAATTTTCCCTTTGATCGATTTTAATTGCACTTCTTTCCAAGGTATGTGTAATTGTATTAAAAAATCGTACAAATGTGCAGCATAAATATCTTGGGACAGACTATAAAATGTATCATTACGCAATATCGCAATTTCAGTGCAAGATGATTGAAAAACGTCTACGACCATGTATGTTGTGATAGCATCTTTCTTTGTCTTAGTTATCAATAGTGATGTTCTAGTTATCTACGTCATCCTTCTGCGGTGAGTTACCTTGCTTCCTTTCGTGTACAATTATCAAGTTAAATTCATTGTCACAACTGACCTGTTGTGATGGGTTCTTTTAACGTTTACCCTTTATTAAATCATATGGATGACTCTTGTTTTCCAATAAACAACAACAATATAAAAAAAATAAACAATAAATTTATCTACATATGTACAAAGAAATAATTAATCATAGTTCTCAACGGGCCTCCATAATCTCCTGCATCATCCACATCTTTCTACCACGCACCACCACGTTCCACCACTTTCCACCAGGTTCCACCACAATCCACCACGCTCCACCACGATCCACAAAAATCCACCCCGTCCCCTCAGGTTAATAATAACTTAAGAATTATAAAATTGGTCACCTACAATTAACACACAATTTTCTAATAAATCATTACAAACATAAGTTTTATGCAAACCCACTAATAGCTATTGCTTTAAAAACAAGTAAATCAACGACATTATAGTACACATAGTAATACGTTCTTGTTCTTGTAGGTGAATATGATCAAACACGTTCCAGACAATTTATGTAATAAATAGCAATACAATTCATCAGCCGACAAAAATATCGTAAAGTTTAACTTACTGAGTTGTGGCAATAAAAATACAGATATTGTAGGCAATCAGGTCTTGCAACACCAACGCTATCGAGTCCGCACAGGCTACATGTCCCCGAGATCACACAGCAGGGGAGACACACCCAAGTTCACACAGCAAGGGAGCCACACCCAAGTTCACACAGCAAGGGCTAAAATAAAACTCGAACTTCTAGGCGTCCAGACCTCCTCTCTTAAAAAACAGCTCACACCCCGTATATATATAGCCATCAAACTAACCAAACAAGTTTTACTACTCAAAATACTAAATATAGCGACATCCGGCAACACCCCTCATAAGCTACTAAAACCTAGTAAACCTACCAAACAGGTTCGAAGAGAATCCAAATCTAAATATAGTAACATCGAGAACGGAACAGCCCAGTGACCAATAAAGCGTAAATAAATGAACGATAACTTAGATCTATAAACGATAACTCTTACGTTAAATATAGTAGACAAATATAGAACAAATTATAATAAAAAATCATTGGCATAATGTCTATTGTGACAATACCTCCGTTCCTAAGACACAAAATACAATTTTGTGAAAAACCTACTAAAAACTACGTACACACAAATCTACCAAAACTGCAAATTACTCTGGAAATTCGTTGGTTGTGACTTCTGGATAGTTTGGTAATCTGCAACATAAGTTATCATTAGATTCATCACAGTTTAAATCACAGGCATGAGGATACTGTAAAGCTGCTGCTTTCTGGTTGCTGCGCGAAGGAGTAAATGTACTCCGAATTTTCTGTTTGGTATTACAGTCTTTTGCCAAATGTCCATTTCTATTACAAATGTAATACCTTCTGTCATAGGTCTGCTGTATTGAAATCGAAGATGGTTGCTGTTTCGGGCCAATTCCACTGCCAGCGCTTCTGAAACCACTGTTGTTTGGATTTTGCTTCTGAAAGACTTGAAAGTCTTTAACGAATGATGAATATCCATGAGCTTCAATGAACTGGTCCGCTAGATTTGACATTTCTTCTACAGTTTTTGGATGACGCTCCTTAAGATACATTGCTAATTGATTACTACAGCTGTTTAGAAATTGTTCTCTCAAAAACAAGTCTTTAATATTCTCATACGATTTAGGACTTCCTGCCAAACTAAACCATTTTTCCACATAATTATCAAGTCTAACAAAGAACTGTGAAGGATTCTCACCATTTTCATGTCTGCTGGAGCGGAACTTCAAACGAAATCCCTCTTCCGTAAGTTGGAATCTCTTTAATAATGCCCCTTTCAATGATTCATACTTCAATGCCTCTGCAATCGGAAGTCTAAAATACACCTCGAGAGCTTTACCTGTCAGAAGAGCACTCAAATTCATCGCCCAAGATGATTTGTCCCACTTTGCACAAGAAGCAAACCTTTCAAATCTCTGCAAAAACGAATCAATACAATCTTTAGATTCATCAAATGGAGGTAACTTTGGTAATTTAGCAAGCGATTGCGAAGCAAGACCTGAACTAGAAGCTAATTCTCCAGATTTAACTCTATGCAATTCAGTTTCTCTTTTGATTTTTTCTAAGTCTATTTCACTTTCAAACTTTTTAGCGTCTCTTTCTGCTACTCTTTCCATTCTTTCAAACTGTTCTCTCTCTTTCTTTTCAACATAATCTTTTAAATCATTCCCTTTCAATCCAAACCTCTCACCCATTGTTACAAACTCCATTGTTTCAAAAAGCACAAAAACAGAAATAATAAAACTGAAAATCACATATACTTAAAAATATAAAATTCAAACAAAGTCCGACCAATAAATGATAAAAATGAAAACCACAATTTCTACTAAAGCGAAAATAAAACAAAATCTAATACAATTATACTTGGCTAACAAAGAGTCATCCCACCGCTGCCACCAAAATGTCACAACTGACCTGTTGTGATGGGTTCTTTTAACGTTTACCCCTTATTAAATCATATGGATGACTCTTGTTTTCCAATAAACAACAATATAAAAAAAAAAAACAATAAATTTATCTACATATGTACAAAGAAATAATTAATCATAGTTCTCAACGGGCCTCCATAATCTCCTGCATCATCCACATCTTTCTACCACGCACCACCACGTTCCACCACTTTCCACCAGGTTCCACCACAATCCACCACGCTCCACCACGATCCACAAAAATCCACCCCGTCCCCTCAGGTTAATAATAACTTAAGAATTATAAAATTGGTCACCTACAATTAACACACAATTTTCTAATAAATCATTACAAACATAAGTTTTATGCAAACCCACTAATAGCTATTGCTTTAAAAACAAGTAAATCAACGACATTATAGTACACATAGTAATACGTTCTTGTTCTTGTAGGTGAATATGATCAAACACGTTCCAGACAATTTATGTAATAAATAGCAATACAATTCATCAGCCGACAAAAATATCGTAAAGTTTAATTTACTGAGTTGTGGCAATAAAAATACAGATATTGTAGGCAATCAGGTCTTGCAACACCAACGCTATCGAGTCCGCACAGGCTACATGTCCCCGAGATCACACAGCAGGGGAGACACACCCAAGTTCACACAGCAAGGGAGCCACACCCAAGTTCACACAGCAAGGGCTAAAATAAAACTCGAACTTCTCGGCGTCCAGACCTCCTCTCTTAAAAAACAGCCCACACCCCGTATATATATAGCCATCAAACTAACCAAACAAGTTTTACTACTCAAAATACTAAATATAGCGACATCCGGCAACACCCCTCATAAGCTACTACGTAAACCTACCAAACAGGTTCGAAGAGAATCCAAATCTAAATATAGTAACATCGAGAACGGAACAGCCCAGTGACCAATAAAGCGTAAATAAATGAACGATAACTTAGATCTATAAACGATAACTCTTACGTTAAATATAGTAGACAAATATAGAACAAATTATAATAAAATATCATTGGCATAATGTCTATTGTGACAATACCTCCGTTCCTAAGACACAAAATACAATTTTGTGAAAAACCTACTAAAAACTACGTACACACAAATCTACCAAAACTGCAAATTACTCTGGAAATTCGTTGGTTGTGACTTCTGGATAGTTTGGTAATCTGCAACATAAGTTATCATTAGATTCATCACAGTTTAAATCACAGGCATGAGGATACTGTAAAGCTGCTGCTTTCTGGTTGCTGCGCGAAGGAGTAAATGTACTCCGAATTTTCTGTTTGGTATTACAGTCTTTTGCCAAATGTCCATTTCTATTACAAATGTAACACCTTCTGTCATAGGTCTGCTGTATTGAAATCGAAGATGGTTGCTGTTTCGGGCCAATTCCACTGCCAGCGCTTCTGAAACCACTGTTGTTTGGATTTTGCTTCTGAAAGACTTGAAAGTCTTTAACGAATGATGAATATCCATGAGCTTCAATGAACTGGTCCGCTAGATTTGACATTTCTTCTACAGTTTTTGGATGACGCTCCTTAAGATACATTGCTAATTGATTACTACAGCTGTTTAGAAATTGTTCTCTCAAAAACAAGTCTTTAATATTCTCATACGATTTAGGACTTCCTGCCAAACTAAACCATTTTTCCACATGATTATCAAGTCTAACAAAGAACTGTGAAGGATTCTCACCATTTTCATGTCTGCTGGAGCGAAACTTCAAACGAAATCCCTCTTCCGTAAGTTGGAATCTCTTTAATAATGCCCCTTTCAATGATTCATACTTCAATGCCTCTGCAACCGGAAGTCTAGAATACACCTCGAGAGCTTTACCTGTCAGAAGAGCACTCAAATTCATCGCCCAAGATGATTTGTCCCACTTTGCACAAGGAGCAAACCTTTCAAATCTCTGCAAAAACGAATCAATACAATCTTTAGATTCATCAAATGGAGGTAACTTTGGTAATTTAGCAAGCGATTGCGAAGCAAGACCTGAACTAGAAGCTAATTCTCCAGATTTAACTCTATGCAATTCAGTTTCTCTTTTGATTTTTTCTAAGTCTATTTCACTTTCAAACTTTTTAGCGTCTCTTTCTGCTACTCTTTCCATTCTTTCAAACTGTTCTCTCTCTTTCTTTTCAACATAATCTTTTAAATCATTCCCTTTCAATCCAAACCTCTCACCCATTGTTACAAACTCCATTGTTTCAAAAAGCACAAAAACAGAAATAATAAAACTGAAAATCACATATACTTAAAAATATAAAATTCAAACAAAGTCCGACCAATAAATGATAAAAATGAAAACCACAATTTCTACTAAAGCGAAAATAAAACAAAATCTAATACAATTATACTTGGCTAACAAAGAGTCATCCCACCGCTGCCACCAAAATGTCACAACTGACCTGTTGTGATGGGTTCTTTTAACGTTTACCCCTTATTAAATCATATGGATGACTCTTGTTTTCCAATAAACAACAACAATATAAAAAAAATAAACAATAAATTTATCTACATATGTACAAAGAAATAATCAATCATAGTTCTCAACGGGCCTCCATAATCTCCTGCATCATCCACATCTTTCTACCACGCACCACCACGTTCCACCACTTTCCACCAGGTTCCACCACAATCCACCACGCTCCACCACGATCCACAAAAATCCACCCCGTCCCCTCAGGTTAATAATAACTTAAGAATTATAAAATTGGTCACCTACAATTAACACACAATTTTCTAATAAATCATTACAAACATAAGTTTTATGCAAACCCACTAATAGCTATTGCTTTAAAAACAAGTAAATCAACGACATTATAGTACACATAGTAATACGTTCTTGTTCTTGTAGGTGAATATGATCAAACACGTTCCAGACAATTTATGTAATAAATAGCAATACAATTCATCAGCCGACAAAAATATCGTAAAGTTTAACTTACTGAGTTGTGGCAATAAAAATACAGATATTGTAGGCAATCAGGTCTTGCAACACCAACGCTATCGAGTCCGCACAGGCTACATGTCCCCGAGATCACACAGCAGGGAAGACACACCCAAGTTCACACAGCAAGGGAGCCACACCCAAGTTCACACAGCAAGGGCTAAAATAAAACTCGAACTGCTCGGCGTCCAGACCTCCTCTCTTAAAAAACAGCCCACACCCCGTATATATATAGCCATCAAACTAACCAAACAAGTTTTACTACTCAAAATACTAAATATAGCAACATCCGGCAACACACCTCATAAGCTACTACGTAAACCTACCAAACAGGTTCGAAGAGAATCCAAATCTAAATATAGTAACATCGAGAACGGAACAGCCCTGTGACCAATAAAGCGTAAATAAATGAACGATAACTTAGATCTATAAACGATAACTCTTACGTTAAATATAGTAGACAAATATAGAACAAATTATAATAAAAAATCATTGGCATAATGTCTATTGTGACATTCATAATGTAATGATTGTGTTATGCTACAACTTCAAAGAATCATCAATGGTTGGTGAACTTTATCCTATGCTTGTTTTTGAAAGCATCAACGTTGAATACAACACGACCCTCGAAAAGTACCACACCAGAACACCGTTTCACAAAAGCGACATCAATTATAGGTACTACTTATCGAGTAACGACATATTCACGATCTCCAAACTCAGTTAGTGAAGAACGTTTCATGAAAGGTACTGAGCTCCTACATATTCGCGGTTACGTGTTTACGTCCGTTGTATATTACAAGAAGTTCATTTCCATATGGCAGACGAACATGTAAATCTAATTAAAAATATATGAAATATTTTTTCCTGCCAAAAAACACAAATCAAAAATAATTGATATGCTGGAAGAACATATGTTTATTGTTTGTCTCCAATATCAATGGTCTGATGATTAAAGCTGCTTTGTCCGATTTAATACATACAATGTACATGTAAAAGATTTAATGTACGATTCTAATTGATGATTTTGTTAAGTGTATGTATAATAACAGGTATTTCAGAAGTTTTCCCGTTCAATTATCTATATTCCAAACGGAAAATGATATACACAATTTGTTTACACAACAAACTGTACATAAAATGGTAGCTTGTGGGTTCGCCCCTTTTCTAAAGTTTCTCCAAAGTCGAAGCGGACATATTTAGATAACAGCATGGTTATACTTGTATAGTTTGCATTTTCAAAAGTTCCTTAAAATCACGTATTTACGTTGCTTTTTTGTCTATTTCTATAATCTTTTAATGGTCCTTATTATTAGAACCATACTGATCATTTCTTGAGCAAATTTAAGTCTCCTTTATATCATGAAGTTTTTGAAAAATCTTGGGATTGCAGCCTAATTCCAGATCAAAATGTTAATAAGAATACATCTTAAGCTTCCGATATTTTTTTTCTTTATTCATAGATGCGTTGTGCTATGTTTGATCTGAATTGGTTAGCTGATTATTGGTGAAGAATTAGAAACTGTAAGATGATTACAGCCTAAAACCTCCAAACAACGTTCACAGCTTGGCCTGTGGCTGGCACAACCTTGTTAAACTTGAGGAATCTCTATTCTAACTTCACGTCTTTATTTTTTTCATTAATAATAACTTTAAAAAATTACTCAATTTTTTTATTGATTTCTATATTGATAGTAAAATCCTTGAAAGAATTCTTACATTATTATTTGATGATATTCTTATATACAGAGTACTAAACTGATTCACACAACGTTTGGATATAGCAAGCTAACTTGGTTTATAACTTTAAAGTGGTTTTTGAAAGAAAGAAAAACCAAACACATTTAAAACCATTTCATTGTTCTCATTGTTTTTGTTAATCTGAAAGCGTGTCATACGGAATGGCTTTTGCCAGGTTTGGCAAAACACTGGTCAATTGGTATAGGGACTCCATGTATGAAGAAGAAAATAAATCATGGACGAACGGATGGATGTCAGTTAAATTGTGATCAGAAAAACTCACTTCACTTTAGCTTTCCGCCAATAAAGGTGGAAATTATGACCACAAAATTGAGTCATTCGTGTTACTTATTATAGCTGTTTAATTAACATAAACGTGCCCACTTTATCAACATTTTCTTTAATGAATGATTTTTTTCTGCAGTATTTAATAAAAAGTGCTTACTTGTAAATGATAAGATAAGCCTAATGTGTTTATGTATAGGTATTTTGATAAAATTAACTTGTAATTGATGCGAAATGTGAAATATAAAAATTGGTGGCCTAAATAAAGAGCAGTGCAAGCAAATGTGTAAAATTACGTACACTGATTAAACTTTTGACCTTCAAAACCCGGATCGCAACCGTCAAAACAAACTCCATTTACGTGATAACACTGAGTCACGTTTACACAATGGAGAACTATTTTTAATAAAAAAGAAAGGCCACTATGAACATAGCCGATCTAAACATGTCGAGAACATCATTCAACATATCAAACGAGACAACTCTGATATATTCTTAAAAGTTGTTTTTACTATTTATTGAGTTTTAAAATTGTAAACATAAAACCATACCAACAAAAGACCTGGATACGTTATTGTAAAAACAAACATCTATCAACGCATGTGAAATGCTCTATATACAGCATACCGCATAAGTCTTTTCCTATCATGTTGGCCATCTTAAGGCCAACACCATGACCCAATCAACAATTATACCTTCAATACAATATTTTTCCTTAATATAAAAATTCTTACTATCTGTGGTTAAGTTAAATTAGTTGACAACGATCTCAAGTTTGGCGTTTCTTTTGCGTTTCATATGAATGAAATTAGAATGATAATGAAGAAAGTAAAAGTGTGTATGTGTTTTTGTGATTGTGTTTGCATATAATAATATAAATTACATGCTTGCTGTTTACAGGCATTAAGTATCATGACTTGAATACTAATGTTTGTTGCTTAAATAACCAAATTGCTTAACGATTGATTACGATATATACCTTCTGTACAATATGTCCCCTTCCATCCCGGGTGACAACCCAGATCACAAATACCAGAAGATTTGTTACAGCTGTAGCAGTTTTCAAGACACTCTCGTATACAGTTTTTTCCAAAATATCCATCTTGGCACTCTAAAAAAGAAAAGAATAAGAGACACACATTTTGAGTAATGAACATTTTTGTCTATGTTAACACTAATTAATCACGGAAGAAACACCATTGAAATTTATGTTATCTTGTTATCTTCTACATATTCTTAGAAAAATTCCACAAATAAGTGGTGGTTGACATTTGGAAACAGAATCATTTGTTTTAACTATAAACAAAACCAGATCTTTGTAAGGATCCAATCTAAAGCAAAAAAAAAAAATAATAAATAAATAAATAAAAAAAAAAAAAAAAAAAAAAAGAAAAAAAAAAGAAAAAAAAAAAAAAAACCCAAGATTGGCAAATTTATTTTTAAATTTTCTTAATTGTCTTAAACATTTAATCTAACAAAACGGTTAAAATTTAGCAACAGTAAACATCTATAAATTCACCCTTTACACGAAATTAGGTTTATTAACCATAGTATCAAATAGTATCGTATAGTTACCCGGCATAAAAAATCAGTCTTACAAGAAAACTAAATCGATGGTCGATGTCACTTCACTGAAATTTTTTCAGTAAATATATTTTTTATAATACTACGTATATAACACCTGTGTTACAATGGCTGCCATTGAACCCACTGGCACATCCATTCTTGCATTGTCCATATGCGTGGTGACATTGTTCATTGTTCAAACACTTTCCACATGGTTGGCTGCAATTAGCTCCGTAGAAATTGTCATTACACTCTAAAATATTTTAAACCAAATTTTAAAAAAAGTTTTCATACAAACATGAAAACACCAAACCTTCAGAACTTTACAAAACTTTTGCACTTGAAATAAAAAAAATTGCATTGCTTATAATAAAGTTGTTGCAAAATGAAAACATGTGAAATATGATAACGCTGAAAGAGATTAATTTTCCAATTGTGGTTTTATTTATATTCTCGAGGATTATGTAAAAATTTCAAGTTCAAAGATATCTACGTTTGTTGCCAATGATCCTATGAATAAGATTTGTTATCAAAATCTGTCCTTCATTTAATTTCATGAATAAGAAAAACAACGATATGCAAAAAATTGGTATTCTATGAATAATGATGAAACAAAAGTATACAATTTTGCTGAAATCTGTGTTGGTTTAATACCATTTTGACAATACTCTCCTTTCCATCCGCGATGACACCCACTATCACAGATTCCAGTTACTATGTCACAGGTAATACACGTTCTATTGCATTTCTTCTGACAATTATGACCGTATGTATTTGAACATTCTGAAAAAATAAGGTCAAAAGGAAAGATATCAAAAAGGCAAAACATAGCTGGAAATCAAATTATTCGTTCATTTCACATGGTGTTTGATGTTTTTATTATATAGTTTAATTGATAAACTTTGATGTTGGTATGAATACTATTGTTTTGGAAAGTGTGAATGTGTTTATATTAGTCATAGAATAGGGATTTGTTGCTTCCTCCTAACACAAAAACTGTCCAACAAACACATTTGTGTTAAGTCAATAAGATAAAGAAATCCATAGAATAATTCCAAATTATACCATTTTAGAACCACGACAAATTCATCAAACATTGTGACCAGAAATATGAATTTCAATAACGCAATCTTTACATGGATATAATTTAGTTTTAAGTTCAACATATTCAACTGTTCCCTGATAATATAGCTATGTTGTATAAAGTTGTGAGAAATCTCTAAAACATCGATCCAGCACATAAATTAACGTATACGTTAATACAAATTCACATATACACTGTGCTTACTGTCCATGCATTCCATGCCCTGGTACCCTCTATCACACCCATCCACACAGGTTCCATTTACGTGATGACATGATGAATTATTGAAACAGTGTCCACACTGCCTGCTGCAATTCTTACCAAATTGGTAAGCATCACATTCTGAAATATTAAAGACCAAGAAGATGACTATTTAAATAGAATTTCATGAACTAGTATATACATATGTGAACCTTTTGGTTCAATATTGCTCAATTTGGAGATTGAAGCACTTACTAGAAGCACGGTACAAAAAAAGCTATTCAAAGAAAATTGAAAAGAATAATCATGTAAAAACATTTAGTTTCTTTATATACAAATGCTCAAAACCTTTTTTAATACATATTTTTCAATACATAGTTCATTTTACAGACTGTGATCCAATTTTCCGAATCACTACACTAATGTTGTCCTAATCCATAACATCTTTTAACTAAAAACAATAACGTCGCTCGCAGAAAGCTTACACACGGCTTAGTTTAAAAACTAAGAGTTGTTCAACTGATTCAGGAAAAGTGTTATCTTTACGTTTAATGGAAGAGACTTGATTTGTGACAGTACTTCGATTGTTTATGAATGAGATCTAAACGAGAACTGTAACCTCTCGTCTGCTCGAGTAGATTCAAACGCTCCTCTCTCTCTCTCTCCCTCTCTCTCTCTCTCTCTCTCTCTCTCTCTCTCTCTCTCTCTCTCTCTCTCTCTCTCTCTCTCCTTGGTCGAATGCAAATGATGAATGGCCGCATTAACATTTGACCGACCGCAGGGATAAATACACAGGCGTTTGGGATAGGGCAGCTTAATTCACTTTTATGTAATGCAGAGAGTTGATTTGTGACAGTACTACGAATGTTGTTCTGAATACCTTCAACACATTTGGGGCCTTGATACCCCTTATCACATCCATTAGTGCAGGTCCCATCAATATGATTACACTTTTCATTGTTTTCACAGTTTCCACATGAAAAACTGCAATTTTCACCGTACTTATGGTCATCCCACTCTGAAATGTATATAAACAATATTGTAAATTGTCAATAAAAACAGTTTATTCCATTAGAATACTTTAAATGATATTTCACTTAATTCTACACAAACATTTCCACCAAAGCCTATTTACAATCCTTGGCCAAGTTTTCAGAAGCAATTTTGATTTAACATTATTTAAATCCTTTAAAATATACTGGTAAAAAAAAATACTATTTATAGTTTACATAAGATGTTTTGCTACATGATACGTTCTTTATATTTACAGTAGACAGTTTGATTAACAATTGATACAAATTATAATATTTTATGAACACTCGTATTTTTGTGAAAATAGCACACACATGAATTAGTTTTCCCAGCATCTGGCGTTTAAATGGTTGACACTTTTTTTTTAAGTAATAAGAATCTGCCAGTTTTTAAAAATAATTATTCGAAAACCTTCAAAATTGACTCTGTAGTCTAAACGTAAATCATATGTTGTAAACGGTGGATGTAGGTTGAGGTTCATGTGCTAAAGTGTCTTAAATTGATAACGTTTACAACCTTTAAAATAAGTCATAGACATTTTTATTTTCAGTGCCTGATCTATAATCAGAGTCACTGGTTCTCAGAAAGAAATTTTTACCCTCAATTTTGAAGCCTATTCTAACAAAATGTTTGCATACAAATACATGTTAAAAATGAAAAACATTTTCTTACATTGATTTTTTTAGCAAACAAACAGACTAAAAGTAAATTAAAAGAAAGAAAAATCATTAAGGATGTAAATTCAGGCAGGTTTACTGACTATAGTTGCAATACCTTTGTCACATTTGGAGCCTTGGTACTCATTATTACATCCATTCATACAAGTTCCATTAATGTGATGACATTGTTGATTGTTCATACAGTGTCCACATTGTTTGCTGCAATTTTCGCCATACGTATTACCATCGCATTCTAAAATTTAAGTTATTTTTTTTTTGATTCAACAAATTTACAACTTCGAATTCAATGTCATATCAACATTACCTTATCATCTTTCGTCTGTCATATATTCAGCCAAAAAAGGTGTGATATTGCAGCAGTAATAATAGTGCTTATGTATAGCAAATTAAAATGATTGTTTAAATCTTGTTTCATGATATGTGTTGTCTTTCGCATTTTGTTTGTTTCCAGTAAGATCTTTTTTATCCATATAATGTAACAACATGCTAAAATATTGAGCGTTTAAAAATGTGTACAAACATGTTTCTGTTTTGCGAGGTCTCATAAATTGACTGATCGGTACAATCATTTAATGCAAAAATTGAAAAATAAAATATGTAAACAAATAGCTAGGCAAACGAGGCATGTCTAGTGTTTACATGTGAAATGAATAATATAATTTTATAACTATTATTAATAGTAATTTCCATAAAACAATCCTAGGTTTAAGTGTTTTTTTGTTATTGTTAAAATCCAATAAACAAAAAAAAATTCTATAGTACCCTAAACATAACGGTTTTCTTCCAAAGCAGATGGTGAAAAAAGCAACTGGTCAACACGTTTTAAGGAACGGTTTTTAAAGCTGCTTGGTCCGATTTTATATCAAATATTGTGCACGCTTTTAATCGATGGTTATGGTAGTATATGTACAATAAAATACATTGCAGTAGTTTTCCTAGTCAATTATGCCAAATTTCAATGACAAAATTATGTACAAAATTTGTTAACAAAACAAACGACATAAAAGGGTATCGCGTTTCTTCGCCTCGTGTTAAAATTCACCCTTGAAGTAGAGATGGGTATGGCTGTATGACGACTTTGACATCGCTATAAATAAAGGTAGTAATGTTCAGGCAAATTACAGATAAACATGTGTAGGTTTTGTTTCGTAATATTTCTGAAGTTTACTTTGTTTACAATCGATGAATAGCATGCAGGTTGAAATATCCGAATCATTCGGGGGACGAAACAAAACGGTTCCCTTTTCTAAACATTTCCATAATGCATTTTGTTTTTTTTCCGTTTGCCCCCCCCCCCAAACAAAAAAGAAATTATTTACTTTAAATATTTCTAACTTTGAAAGGAGACCGATTTTGCTGGTGTAAATAAGAGAAAATCCATAACTTGCTAAGAAAAATGGTTTGTATTTGTTAGGCAAATTATTTGATACTGTAATAACAAAAATATATCAGACCAAGGAGCTTTAAGATATATTACAAATAATTAAGATATTTATTTGGTATTTTAAGTATTTGTAAAATTTTCTCTTACCATCCGTAAGTAAGTGTAAGATTAGTTGACTTAAATATTTCACGTCTATCAGATTATTTGCCTTTTATACTATATGAGCTCAAAATGATAACTAAATTTAATAATTAATATGTGTGCGGGTGTGACATTGAATATGAATGCGCATATTATCTATGTTTTATGATTAATTACTCTTATGACCTAATGATTTATCACAATACATACTTTCTATACATTGTGTCCCCTTCCATCCTGAATTGCATCCAAGATCACAAACTCCAAATCTTTTATTACAGCTATTACAATTAGCAGGACACTCTCGAGCACAGTTTTCACCAAAATATCCATCTTGGCAGTCTACAAAAAAAAAAAACCGTGTAAGCTTATTCAAGTAATGAACATTTTGGTTCAAGTTAACAATAAACAAGAGGTCCATGGGGCCACATCGCTCACCTGCGCAACACTGGCTTTATATGGGTGTTCAAAAAATATTGTACCATTTGGCCCCTCGGTAGAATAACAAAAAAGAATACGGTAAAGTATCCTACTTTCCCCCTTATTTTTGCATACACTTAAAGGTCTTACGCAAGGAAATAGCCAATCAAACTGAACTTAGTCAATTGTAGTTCCATATATATAGAGACAATTTTTATTCTCTCTTCCTTTTTTGGCACCTTATTTTAGGCTTACAGTATTGATTTTAGACTCAGTGGCTAGGAGAATTATTACTTAAGTGGAATTGTCCCACTAATTTCAGTGGAATTTTTTTTTAGATGCGCGTGATGCAACTTCCTGGATGGTGCTGAGTCTGTCAACATGTGAAACCCACGTGTATTTGGAGGTAGGTGTGTTTACTATCAATTATCTATCTTAGAAGCCGCATAAGGCGTTATTTTTCTGATCTAAAATTTTTCTTGAAGCATTTAACTATAATTTGTCTTTCATGATTTATATTCTGAGAGTACAGTTATTCAATTATCTTAATTAAAGCTATATAGTAACATATAGTGAAATTAATTCCTTGTGTAAGACCTTAAGGGAGAACAGGGCGTTGCAGTATAAAGTTATTTGTCAATGATTTTTTTTTTGCTTTTTTAAACACAATAACGTTAAGATGTCCTCTACAGCATATATTATTTTCTTGACTACTTTCTTACCTTGCAAGGGTGATATTTTGATAGGAGTTGTCCCCCTTTTTGACAATTTCAATTTTCTGCAATAATTATTTTATTTGATGGAATTTATTTGCAAAGTATATTCATTAAACTTAAGAATGGAAACAAATTTCAAAATTATTTACATCATTGGCTTTCTTAAATAGCAATATCATAATTTTATCAAAATATTGCTAAAATCAGCTCTGCATGTTTTGTAGTTTTTATTCTAAATTTTAACAAAATGTGATGTCACATAAAAACTTCTCAATAAATTTAAAAATATATATATTCATATTTCAACCTTAACATCTACTTGATAACTTATAAAATTTTCATGGCCACTTTCTTGGCATTTAAGGGAGATACTACAATAGGAATCACTCCTACTCCTTATTCTGGAATTATGACTTTTTGTGACAATATCCGTTTTGAACCATCAAAAAAGTAATACATTCTTTAGATTTATGAATTAACACGAATAGAATAATAATCAGAATATATATATGATTACCTTAACCGCTTATGATTTTGTACATTTACATTTCTAAAATTGAAAATGTTAAATATTTTCCAACTCATGTTGGGAAAATGCTTACTTTAGAGCCGAAAATACGGTAAAAAGATCTATCAAATCATGCTTGACGTCATAATAGATAAATGACATCATAGCATCATACAGTCAAATCAATTATGACGTCATAATAGAATTAGCACATCAAAGCATCATTGCAATGAAAGTCACGTGATACCTGTCCTGTTCCCCCTTAATTTTTGACATTGTACCTTTATGAAATACCATTTTTACCGAAAACAAGATCCTATGCAAGATATAAAACTAATTTTTTGTAAGGGTACACTGTTAACTTCCAATTACCTTTATCTTAGTTCTCCCCCCCCCCCCCCCCCACACTTTATAAAGCGATCAAAATATATGAGAACATATAGGTACATTTTCTTCTTCAACTTCCTACTACTTATTGTATTTTATTTTAAAGAATCCTATATGTTAAAGAAGAAAATTGTACCTCAATACGCTCAAATTAAAAACATCCAAAAGTTTAATTGGTCTTCCGCATTATAAACGAGCGTTGTTTACCTGGCGTGAACTCATGTGATGTTTTATAACCTTACTCACTTGATCGATGAATACACTGGAATGAAAAATGGTGTCATGTGATATGTTAAAGAGCTATTAGAATTAATGCATAGGCGTCGGAACGAGGTGGGTGGGGGGAGATGGGGTTGGGGGCTAAGCCCCCTCCCAATTTTTTTTTGCAAAGTTAGATATAGCCATACTCAAATTACTTATTTTTTGCTTGTCAAGATTTCTGATAAGGTCTAATCTCCCCCCACCCATTTTCAATTTGCTTCCGACACCACTGCAATATCACTCTATTTTTTTTTATTTTAAGGCCCACCCATTATTTTCATCTTTATTCAAAAAACAACAAATGGCTACAAACCAATATGCTTTTCCGCTGTAATATTTTCTTAAGAGCGATAATACATTTATCCCCGTAGCACTATGGAAACTGTTTTTAAAGAGATCCTTTATATTTAATTGTGTCTGAAAAACTATCACAGTTGGTGTAGATTTCAAATAATTCATCGTATAAGGATCTTCGTTTAATTATTTTGTACAAGTATTTCATGTTTAGCGAGAAATTTCTAGTGATCAATTAAAATTTCAGCGTCAATTGGAATTATAAGCTAGATACAGAGCTCACAATTCTACTAGGTTTGAGTCAATTTTTTTGTTCACAAGAGTATATTACATTAAACTTAATTTTTAAATTTTTAAATTTTTAAACTTGGTATTTCCTATTCAGCATTTTAAATGTAAAAGAACAAAAGCATGACATCAGCTCTCTGTGCAAACAGAAAATTTTGAGCAAGCTCTGGATCTTGCTTATAATTCGAAGCTTGACACTCAAATTTTGTAGTTAAATAGAAAATTGTAAACAAAACAGGAGAAACGTGCACTTAAAACAATGATCACTATTTATTTTTCATCATATATATACCTATATATTTCTAGCAGCGAAAACGATCTCCGTTTAGACTGAAAATGCTGAGCATCTTAACAAAACAAGTTCCATTAATCAACCACTACGTAGAGATCGTACCGAACTGCCAATAAAATGTATAGCATTTTATTATATGTTGTTACTTGTTAGTGCATCCGATTTTGCTGCTTTTGGACAGGTTAACAATCAGCTGTCAGATTTACCGAAGTCTATATTTGATTTGATACTTTAAAATTCCAAAATACAGGCGATAGTTCGCCTCAAGTAACGAAAATAAAGTGAGAATCAAAACAAGCTTAAACCACCATCACAAGTTAAGATGTCAACGCATTGAAATATTTAACCGCAATTTACTTCACAAAATCGGTACAAATATATTTCGCATGTTTCAAATATTCCCTTTGCACGTAAACTGTTGCGCAACAAGCAAATTCATCCTTGTCAGTTTGACCTGTTTGTCATGCGTCTAACATGGCTGTTTCAAACAAAGAACCTCGTTTTCGAGATATGGAATACCGAACTCAAAGTTATAAACTGATTGACCGCTATTATCTCTTTAATATTAGTTACGTAAATTACTCAAATTTGAAACAGAATTAGCCGATAATTTTTGCAATTTATATTTTCCTTTCCATAAGGATTATCTTTTCCTGAATTACTTTGAATTTGATTCAGTAGTTCTTGAGAAGAAGATTTTTAAAAATGCACCCCCTTTTTTCTACAGTGTCGATGTTTTTTCCCGTTTTGAATAAAGATCGGTCTTTCATTTCTGCAATTTATATTCACCTTCTTATAAGGATGCTTTGTGTCAAATTTGGTTGAATTTGGCCAAGTTCAACATGTAAAAAGTCTACAGACGGACGGACAGACGGACGACGGACAACGGGTGATCAGAAAAGCTCACTTGAGCTTTCATCTCAGTTGAGCTTAAAAGAGGGAATATATGATATTAACAAGAGGCCCAGGGGCCACATCGCTCACCTGAGGAACAATAGCCTTAACTCTGATCAAATTAGCATTACAGTATCAAAATCAAAATATCTTGACAACTAAGTACAGTAGAAATTGCTAAAAAAATTAAAATATCTGCTGATTTTTATCCACATATTTTATGGTAAATACCAAGCCCCTTTTGTTGTTGTACCTGTAAGAAGATTTTTCTCTATTCCTATATACCCCCCCCCCCCACTTTGTGGCCCCACTTTTCTCTAGGGAATCATGGTTTGATCAAACCCGTGCTTTCACACAAGTTACTGATTTTTGGACTGAAAACTTTCTGAGAATATTTCTAAAGATTTTCTCTATATCATCCTATGTAAAAATTCAACCCCCCCCCCCCCGTTGTGGCCTCGCCCTACCCCCAGGGACCATGATTTAAACAAATTTGAATCTACACTATCTGAGGATGCCTCCACACAAGTTTGAGCTTTTCTGGCCTTATAGTTTTTGAGAAGAAGATTTTTAAAGATTTTCTCTATATATTCCTATGTAAAATTTCATCCCCCATTGTGGCCCCACCCTACCCCTTGAGACCATGGTTTAACAAAAATTGAATCTACATTATCTGAAGATGCTTCCTTTTCAATTTGAGCTTTTTTTAGACTAATTGTTTTTGAGAAGAAGATTTTTAAAGATTTTCTCTATATATTGCTATGTAAAAATTCATCCCCCATTGTGGCCCCACCCTAACCCTGAGGACCATGATTTAAGCAAACTTGAATCTACACTATCAGAGGATGCTTCCGCTCCAATTTGAACTTTTCAGGTCAAAGAGTTTTTGAGAAGAAGATTTTTAAATATTTTTCGATATATATTCCTCTGTAAAAAGTGGCCCTTCCCTACCCCCGGGGACTATGATTTAAACAAACTTGAATCTACTCTATCTGAGGATGCTTTCGCTCAAATTGGAGCAACTCTGGCCTAATAATTTTTGAGAAGATGATTTTTAAAGATGTTCTCTATATATTCCTATGTAAAAATTCATCCCCCCATTGTGGCCCCACCCTACCCCTGGGGACCATAATTTAAGCAAACTTGAATCTACACTATCTGAAGATGCTTCCGCTCCAATTTGAACTTTCCGGTCAAAGAGTTTTTGAGAAGAAGATTTTTAAAGATTTTCTCTATATATTCCTATGTAAAAATTCATCCCCCTATTGTGGCCCCACCCTACCCCCGGGGACAATAATTTAAACAAACTTGAATCTACACTATCTGAGGATGCTTCCACTCAAATTTTAGCTTTCCTAGTCTAAAAGTTTTTAGGAAAAAGATATTTTAAGATTTTCTCGATATATTCCTAAATAAAAATTCATCCCCCATTGTGGCCCCACCCTACCCCCAGTTTGATTTGAACAATCTACACTACCTGAGGATGCTTCCATACAAGTTACAGCTTTTCTGGCCTTATAGTATTTGAGAAGAAGATTTTTGAAAAATACGTACAAATTTTGAATAATTCTAAATTATCTCCCCTTTATGGAGGGTGTGGCCCTTTATTTGAACAAACTTGAATCCCCTTCACCCAGTGATGCTTTGTGTCAAGTTTGGTTGATATCTACCCTGTGGTTCTGGAGAAGAAGATGAAAATGTGAAAAGTTTGCAACGATAACAACGCCAACGCCAACGCCAACACCAACGCCAACGCCGACAGACAACGGACAAATTTTGATCAGAAAAGCTCACTTGAGGTTTCAGCTCAGGTGAGCTAAAAAGGGTGAATAAAATTATTGACAACGTGATTGAGAAAATTTTCACTGACAAAATGACCAAATTCTAAAAATATACAGACTGAACAGAGTGGTTTAGTTAACCAACTCACCTTGATCACACGTTTGACCCTCATACCCCGCCCCACACCCCTGTAAGCAAGTCCCATTCACTTGGTCACATGACGTTATGTTTATACAATGTCCGCATTGTCTTTGACATCCGTCTCCATACCATCCTTTGTCACATTCTGTGATAAAAGAATGAACAAGAGCACAATACTAAAATTGCAGTCAATTGTATTTGAAATAGGGATAATAACAAAGGTTCTTTAAAACGAAATTATGACCTTTTTTTAATCACTTGATGATAATTGAGATGAACATGATATACATTTATGACGACAGGAATAACTATTCTTAAAAATAAACATCTATATGACATGAAATATAATAAAGAATAAATTAATTTATAATAAAATAAATTAGGGTTCTTATTATTCACATATTGATATATATCATCATTTAATGACAATAATAGAAACAAATGAGTATAAAGATAATTTATTTATAATAAATATTTAGAAAGGAGAAAAGTACAATATTCTAAAATTGAAAAGTACAATATTCTTGAATTAAGGTCGACGGACCCAATTCAAGATTTCGCACCTCTGCGCAGAATCCGCGCATTTGCTTAAAATATGTCGTAATTATGTACATCAGGATCCGGTTGTATCAACGGTTCATTAAATTTAATGTGTTATTAAGCCTAATGAATCATTAAAAATTAAATAAATCATTAGTTAATAAACACAATAAAGTGTGTTGTACAAAACCGTTATTAAAGGTTTATTAGTTAATGTAGCATTAAAATATTAATATTTCATTAAAGTATTCTTATTATTTCAATATTACCCATAATGCTATGCTCATCAACTTCCGGGGCGTCTGCTTTGTTTGTAAACATTCTGCCAGGATGACAGACGCCGATATTCAAACGAAGTCAGGTAGAAACAGGGGAAAAAAAATTTGATACTAGCGAAATCCAATTACTTACAGACTTAGTGGAAAAAAATATCGATATAATTAACAGTAAATTTACGAATACCATCACGAACGAGAAAAAGAAGAAAATTTGGGAAAACATCACGTCGCAAGTTAATTCTTTGGGAATTGCAAATCGTTCCATAAAAGAAATCAAAACAAAATGGACCAATATGCACCAGACGGCAAAAAAGGAGTTCAGTACCAACAAACTCTCCCAGAGAAAGACGGGTGGAGGCCCTTGCGCAAAACCACTATCGGTAGTGAGTGAGAAGATCGTCGATCTCTACAAAGACTCGCCTACATTCAATGGGTTGTCTGGGTTTGAAACGCAGTCCACTGGTGAGTAAAACCAGACCCATTATTGAAATAAAAAAATGGTGTTGGGTTTTTTTTTTCCAAGCCCATCTATTTAACAGTGCAACAGAGTCGTTAAGTTTAATATATTTTGTAAACTGTGTATTTCATTGAAGAAGTAAAATGAAGCAGCTAAATGGCCTATTCATCAGAAACAAACAGACATTCCCAATTACTATATGAAAAAATGACTCAAATATTACATCGGAATTTTGTTTGATATTACTACTATATGATATGTATGGCCTAATGAATTTGAACGAAAACGAGTTTTCTCCCTTTGTTAAAATTTGTTTACAGCAGTAGACGCCACATAAATATATATGCATGTCACCTGTTTGTTGAATTATAATTACTTACCTGGTCAGAATCATTTTGATATTCTCCACAAGTCACCGTGTATCCTTATTCAACTTTTAAAATCAATCCATTGCAATTATTCATTCAACTTCCGAACATGTATTCATTCATATATTTCACAAAATGACGTCACGTATGACAACGCCACCTTGTGCTTAAAAGTATTAGTGGTGGATATCAAGGAGTGGGTATTCATTTTAAAAAAAAAAACTAGATTTTAACGAAATATACGCATATGAAATTTGATAAGAAAATGGGTTAAATAACTCTATGTCGAAATGCTTAAAATGAAAAAAAGTCCATGTCATGCATTCAGGTTGGGTTATGGTGCCCTGGTGTTCTCTCCCTCTCTCGACCCCCCCCCCCCTCCCATTGGCATTAAAAACCATGTGCATATTATAATTATTAAACTTAAATGGGTGCTGAACTTTTTTATATTATTGGGTTTTAAAGACATTTTTAAGTCTTTAATTTGGTTGCATGTTAGTAATACATGTATTTTTTAAAATATGCAAAAACAACCACCAATATCAGTTGATGAAAATAACAAAGAAATTCATGATCATTATAGACGAAAGCAACATAGAGGTGATCGGCTCCCCCAATACTATGTCCATTTTGACGGAATTGCTGATTCCAAGTGTTCAACAAAATGAAGGAGACCAGGTCACCGAAGAATGTTGTGAGCAGCCGCAGGATGAGAGTGTAACCACCGTAGCAGCTGAAAAACCTACATATACTTCGAGTACTGTCACTACAGCGACGCCTTGCATGGAGTCAAGCATGTAAATATAAATTCATACTTACTTTTCATTGTTATTAAAATGAGTTTGGAATTTTAAAAAAGTTATTTAATAAACGTTAATAAAGCATTTTTCATGTATACATCTACATGATTTTGTGTATACATGTTTTGTATATAACATTTATATACATTTTAGGTAAAAAAAATAGGAAATATCGGTCATCGTAAGAGGATTAGACCTGAAGATGTGACGCACATGCAGTACGCCGTCTTGTTAGAGCAACCGCGGAAATTAAGGGAACAAACGACGTTCTACATGTTAATGAACAAGAAGCTTCGGCGGGAGTTGGAAATGCCTTCCGAGGACTAGTTAACGACTAACGGTTAATAAACTAATATAAAATGTCTCTATTTCATTTTGTTCCTATTGTTGTGATTTTTAAAAACAATATTAATGATTTTCTCTCGAATCGTTATAAAAGCACAAAAATGTAAAAAAGTGTTTCTGACATTTAATTTCATAAAGACACAGCTGCTCATTAATTGCTCAGCTCCATCAAATTTTCCCAATGTAACTTGGCATATTTACGCACTTTTGACACACACACACACACACACACACACACACACACACACACACACATGGCAATAACTTTGAGTAGCATTCACTCTTTACACACCCATCTACAGAAAAAGGGGGAAATGTGGTTTCTTAAAAATAATGCAATGTGATATAATTTCTGATGTTCTTCCCATCATCGGGTCCGTTGTACTGCCCTTGGATATTCCCATCGAAGTCCACGTCTTCGTCGTCATCTACAACTGGCTCCCGAAATAGAATAGCCAAGTTATGAAGTACTGCGCATGCTCCTGAAAGTACACTTAGATACGTACATACTATCCCATCGATACATGAAAACTTGAAAATGCAAATCATCTTGGGGAATACAAATAAACAAGTTCCCAAGTATGTTACCTATATTATCTTAAGACTTGTACCTATGACTGTGCAGACTCTCTCCGGTGTCATCCGGATTTCAGCATGCAGTACGTGAAAGCGCCTCTTCCACCAACCAAAGGCACGTTCAATAGTCACCCTGGTCCTGGAGTGGGCCGAGTTAAACCGTTCATGGGCAGGAATCGAGGGTCTCAGATACGGGGTCATCAGGTAGGGTTTGCATGCGTAGCCGCTGTCACCAAGAACAACCCCATCGTTAATCGAGTGGAACTTATCCTCAATTGTTTGTCGAATGCCTGACATACGAAACACATGACTGTCGTGTGTACTTCCGGGCCATCTGGCAACGATGTTGGTGAATCTGCCTACAAAAGAAAATACAAGTTTCAATGCCAAACGAAGTAAAAATGATGAATGTAGATTTCAAAATATCTGAGAAATCTCTCTCTCTCTCTCTCTCTCTCTCTCTCTCTCTCTCTCTCTCTCTCTCTCTCTCTCTCTCTCTTTCACACCCACCTGTATAATCACAGATGGCTTGTACATTTATTGAGTGGAAGCCTTTTCTGTTTACAAAAGCAGGTTCATTTTGAGATGGTGCTTGAATTCGTACGTGGGTGCCATCTATGCATCCTATAACACCGGGAAAGCCAGCTAGTTTAAAGAACTCGCTTTTGATGATGGGAAGTTCGTCATCGGCAGGCCATTTGATGAAACGAGGAGCCAAGGAAACTAGGGCTTGGGAAACCTTACGGACTACCCTGGAGACAGTTGTCTTGTCCACTCCTATTGTGTCTCCGACGACTTCAAGAAAACTCCCACTAGCGTAATATCGCAAAGAAATGAGAAGCTAAAATTGAAACATGTAAACTCTAGAGAACTGTGTGGTTTCTTTTAACTGTTCAAAATATTTATTACTGTTTGCATTAAATTATTTCATATTGGGATTATAGAAGTGAGGTTTGGGATAAATATAGTTGAATGTATGTCAAAGAAAGAATAATGAAGGATCGTGATTCTTTTGTCTAGAGTTTTCAGCATTTCTAACAGCTGAATGATATACATGTATGTATTATATCGTTTCACTGTATACTTACGATGTTGCTATTTGTAAATCTGGTATCCTTATTTTTAATATTTTATCTTTTTTTAAATTTAAAAGATGCAAGTTTATCGAATGAAAATCTCTCTAAATTCTAGATATCATTCAATAAATTTTATATTTATCAAATTTTGGTTGATCTATGCTTCCCTGTAACATATTGTAAATATTTAAAAACGGAAAAATAAATTTTGACCAAAATCGTGACCATGACCCTTTAATAAATTTGTATAAGTAGTAAAAGTAGTATTTGAAAAAAAACCCGTAAAACTACATGTAATTAGAAATGACGATAAATAACAATATTGCATATAAACAAGTGAAAATTTTTTCAAGTCTGCAGATCCGTTTTTTATATTATTTAAACGTTTAACCTTTTACAACAAAATATATTGTAATAATTAAATCAAACAAATTGGTAAGCCTAGTATAATAAAAAAAACGACAAATAAAGCACCTGTCATTGTGATCATTTATGCAAAGGTTGATAACTCTAATAATTCGGTATCACTTGTATTATAATGTAAACAAAATCAAAGTGTAAATTGATAAAGTTTGAATAGAATATTTGAAAAATAACGCCAGTTACATTTTTTGTTTTGTGTGTGACAAGTAAAATCAATATTCTTCAGTAGTAGCAGCAGTAAAAAAATGTAAAAAAAAAAAAAAAAAAAAAATGAAAAAAAAGATCCGCCACCAAAATGACGACATATGTGACGTAATCAAGTAAAACAAAGGGAAGCTAGCCCTTGTGGTCGCTTGACAGAGGCCATACACATATGCAGCGACTTATGGCAAAGTAAGTTTTATTTGTCATTGATGTACCTGTAATTCTGTAGAGAGAGCTTGTGATCTCTTTGTTTTGGGGCCGATGATTGGGTCAAGCAGATCCACAATTTGTTTTATCGAATCTTTACCGAAACGATATCGCCTCCGAATTTCCTCCTCAGTCATATTTTCAATAGAAAAACGTTCTCGAAACACTCTGTCAGCTCTTCTTCGGCCTAATTGGTGAAACATTACGTTGGCCGCCATTGTTATTTAGCGTTATTAAGCGTTAATGAAGCCCCATTGGCATCATGAAAATATGAGAATTTAATGAAGTTTTAATGAACCCATTCGTTCATTAAAACTTTGATACAACGGAAATTAATGACTCATTAAATGTTTGGTGTTTAATAAAGCTTTAATAAACCATTAAATATTGATACAACCGGATCCAGAATAAGAGAAAATAATAAAATTTTCATTCTACTAAACATAATTTGTGATGCCAAAATATTTTAAGTGGAGAAAAATTAAGAAAATAAAAATAAGTCCAAATTTCCTCTGTTTCCGACAAAACCCGAACAGACAATTTATAGTCTGGTAGCTATTGAATTTATACCTTAACCTGTCAAAATTTATACATATAGTAGTAAATGTAACGTCAGGCAATAATTAATTATGTCCTTTATCAAATAATATTTCTAAGGAAAAATGAAACATGCAGTGAACTTTGACACAACCCCTGAAAAAATTTAGGTCGATGACCTACATTTTTTTCGGTTCATCGGTAAGCTAATTGACTTCCTAATGTTGAAATTAAATTAGAGTAAAAAATCTATTGCAGAATTTTTAAAATATCAGTTTTTATACCACACCCCAGAAAATTCCCATTACTTTCTATTATAGATGAGGATTTTCGTACCCAAATTTTGAAACGCTCCCAGTAAAATAAGGAAGTCGATGATCATGTAATTTTTTTTTATAGATTTTCACTCACCATTAACCGATTAACATTACATAAAAATTTGAATAAAACATCTATTGTAGAAATTTAATGAATTGGGTCCGCCGTCCTTAAGTGTCGCTTTACTATACCCAATTCACAATGGTGCCCCTTGTATCCCGGTTTACAACCCTGACAGGTTCCAGTCTCGATGTGACAGTATCGACAGTTGACGTCAGGACAGGGGAGGTTACAGGCAATACCATAATATCCACTTTTTGGGCAACCTAAGTATAATTATAATTTGTATTTATGATTAGTTGACATTTTAATGTCTACTGTCTTCATCCATGTATAGTTAAAAAAATAAGTGACAACAACAAACAATCGACATTTTCACTCTGCAATGACATGATATAATACTTTGTTCCGATATTTCAATTAATTAAAATTAAATTTATCGAGTATTTTAAACTGGTTGAATTAATGAAATTGGTCAATGACGCGATTAAAATTCAGAAACTGATACATACATGTAGTTATTAATAATAATCCGTGCTTTTTTGTAAATAAAAAATATTTCGTTTTAAGTTTATTGAAAAATTCAAATTTAAGATTCTATGACGAAACGATACATTGCAAGCATAAACATGTTTACCATAGACTTCTACTTCACAGAGATCGTTAAAGGCGTAATAAGAATAATCGTTAGGATAGGACTCTCCTTGTAGTCTCTCGTTGTAGTAGATGACGTATTGACCATGAGCAAAGCAGGTGGTGTTAAAAACAGCTGGTATCGTGCTTCTAGTGAAGTTGGTGTCTTTATAGCACAGTTGTCCCTTTGACTTGTCTGTTGTGTTTGATACGTATATAGAAAATCCCAGAAACCTCGCTGTATACCCGTTTGATGGACCTTCAAAAAGGTATGCTTTATGCTTACAAGCTATATAACAATAATTTAATTCTGGTTGTACCGCGCTTTCTGATTGGCTGATTTTTTTTTATATCGTATAAAGAATGTTGCCTACGCCACAGTAAGACTAACGTAAAATACATATCAATTCACATGTTGTTTCATTTGAATTTTGTAAAATTCAATATTAATATAAAGGTCAAATGACTGTTTTAATCTACAAAAAATAAATTATAATGAATGATTTCAATAGCTACACAAATTTTACGAATATAATATTGATTTGAACAGTTTACGCTTTTTGATAAACCCAATGTTTATAAAGCATAAAATGCCACAACCAATTTTATATTCGTATAAATTGGGTAGCTATTAAAATCATTCCTCAAATGAATAAACAGAAAAAAAATTAAAGCAAGAAAAAGAAGTATCCATTCGTTTCAAAATTACCCTATAGCAAAATAGATAAAATCAATCTGAGTAAAACAAAAGTAAATTTAAGGTCTTACAAAGCAAAGGAAACACAAAAACACCCGTCGTAATTGAAATGTTGCAAAAAATATTCTCTGCCAATTTTTGAAACACGTTAAACATTTTTACCAACCCTTAATTTTCATGAGAAAAGATATGGGCCTTTCTTTCAGATAATGATACATCTTAAGTGTGTTTTTCAAAAATTTATGTAACAAAAGGATACCTCCTTTTTATACTCCCAAACGTTCAATTCTAAAGACGAACCAAAGTGTACGTATATAATATATCAGGAAATGCCTACTTAAGCCACCCACTCCTAATGATATCCTCTTCCATTTAACTTTTATACTTTAAAGTTTATCTAATTTCATACAATTTCCGTACGTCTTCTAAATTATATAAATTATAATGATATCGATTAACCAATATTAACAGTTCATGACTGATCGTAACCACTCACTTATTATCGTCATGACCTTTAATTTTCGTAAAATTAACTTATAAATGTGACTTCTTCAAAGATTTAACATGCATTAAGTTTGACATTCGTTATATCAATGTTCCTCATTTGTTTGCTGGTAATAACAAAGACTAAATCAATTTTTGAAATAACACATGAATATATTACTGTGTATATATAAAGTGAATGACTGTTTAATACCAATATACGATTGTATTCTATAATCAGCACAATTCGAGTTCAAAGTCGTTGGCGTAATATGTGTCATAAAAAACTGTTGCATACACTGAACACAAATATAGTCATTAGTGAATCAGTTATTCTCTGCAAAAACTGTTCCTCGAGAATAAATTGCTCACTAAAATATCATTTTTTAAAATAGTTTGTTCATGTGTTCTTTTTACAATTTCAACAAGCTTTTTACTTGCATTTTACCGTTTCAATTTTTTTTTTACATTGAAGCTTTATGTAAACTTTATAGCCCCATTATTCATTTTAATTCGTTCCTCCTATATATATATATAAATATATGTTATATGGCATATAGAGTTTGATCACCACATCAAAAGTTTTAGTATAGTATATTAAAAGTATTCTAATCTAATCGCTGTCTATACAATTATTAATTTCTGTGAGCAATGTCATCATTTATTATGGCCCTTTTGCCTGCTAAAACGATCATTATAATATGTCAGCAGTTGTTTTAATAATATACAAATAACAGGAAGCTTTTAAAATCAATTGCGATTGTAAAATTATTACTAATTTATCGGTACGTACCCCAGGCTACATTGTCCGCCCTGTAATAAATCCTGATGTCGTGGATGCTATAGACGCTCTCTAGATCGACCCACCAAGTGGCCGTTCGTTGTTTCTCAGATGATATTGAACACTCTCCTCCAGAACCATGCAAATTTGATTTGCGTCCATCCACAGCATTGCCGGCAGTAACGTTCTTATGGATGTATATGTTCTCCTCACTTGCGGGTTTGTCTAGAGCCAGGTTTACTATAAAAAATAGACCTTTAAAATTGGAGCGTTTTGAAAATGTGGTTTCTCACACATGGTAAAATATTATCTCCTATCACAAAGGTATTAAGGACGCATATAAAATCACGCTTCATATAAATTCGCAAAATAAAACATAATTTTTATCATGCATTATACAAAAAAAAAAAAAAAAAAACTATACCAAAAAAAAAAAAAAACATCAATGAAAATTTTTCCTAGAATAATTTGGTTATGTATTACGCACATTTACAAATTACTCTTCTTAGATCGTATCATGCGCAGTGTTATATAACTATATCTCTAAGAAGATTTGGTATATGTTACACCATATGTGTTTACGTTGTTCGTATTGGGAACTTAGAACAAGTTGGCAAAAAAATAAAAATGCAACCTAGGTTACACGTGCGTCCTCCAAAACCCGCTTCACATCCCTGTAAACACGTTCCATTAACGTGGTCACATTGGGCCCTGTTTAAACAATGTCCACATTGCCTTTGGCAGCGGTAACCGTATGTTCTATTTTGACATTCTTTAAAAGAAAAACAAATAAAAGTATAAAACAAATGGTAAAAACTTAAATAGTTGTTCAAAGAAAATATTGAAACAAAATGGTAACATCGTTCTCAGGAGCAACACTGACTTATTACCAAAACATACAGTTAAGTAGTAACGAATATACTAAAAAAATATCCCCTTTTGTACAACTATTTTCAATTTTCACGGTCAGTGAAAAAGAATGGATAAATCATATACACTTCTATCTTTTAATTTCTCTCAACGGGTTTTTTCAGAAGTTCTTCAAGAGCATACATTTATGTTGTTTTCTGTATATTTCTATAAAAAATACTGAAACTTTTATTGGTCCTAATTATTAGAACCATTATGATTTTTTTCTGTTGATATTAAATTGTATCATTGAATTCATTTTGTAATTTAATTATTGGTAAAATATACTGACAAATTTGTGAAAAAAAAAAACCCGTTAAAAGGCAGCGGGAATAGAGGCCTAACAAACTTCTAAAATGGCGAGTGTCGTCCATTGATACTTATATACAATTATATAATATGGTATAACAAATCAAATGTATAAGGCATACAATAAAATTATTGTTTGCATTTACAGATATATTTCTCAATCTTTTTTTTCATTTCAATATTGATTTAAACATGGTTAAAATGCTTTTTTTTTGTCTATAAAAACAAATACTACAGGGACTGTCAACAGATCTTTTGTGATATTGATCAAAGCGTAGTTATGAATCTTAAGGAGTGTACAGCTAACCTTGATGACACCGAGAACCTCTATATCCCGGATCGCAACCCTTGAAGCAAGCCCCGTTCTCGTGGTAACAGCGCGTCTTGTTCACGCAATATCCACAAGTTGTATTGCATCCAGTTCCGTATGTTCCATCGTCACATTCTATAATCAAAGTATTGAAGTACTGAAAGTTGGGCTCTTCTTATGTTTCATTATGCATAATGTGTAGTAAAGGTTGGGAATCTCTCTCTCTCTCTCTCTCTCTCTCTCTCTCTCTCTCTCTCTCTCTTTCATGCTTTTAAAGTTGGCGAAGCGTCAGAGAGCGACTATTAACTACTAACAAAAATATGTCTGTATAATATTAAATGAAGAGTGCGTAGAAGTTTGAAATATGCGATAAAAAACCTTCTCCATTTCGTTGATTTGCAGGCTTTGGATACCTTTGCTTTGTAAAGAAGTTCATTGAAATTCATGCGCATTGTGTATGTGCCCAAATTGTGTAGTCTTGTTTTAAATCACGTAATCAATAAAAAAAACCCTAAACACTACTCGCTAAATTTATTTAATTTATTTGAAACCCCCTACCACAAAACAATGTATTTAAAGGCGACATATGACAATAAAATAGATAATCTAATTTAAACGATATTTGAATATGTATACCTGTATAAACATAATAACCAACTTTTATTCTCGACGACTTTATTTCGCGATTTACCGCAGATAAACTGGTTAGCGACGACTATTTTTCGCGACCATGCATTATCCACACTCTTTTTTATATAACACCCATAGGGCATAGCTAGTTCACGGCAAGAAATATTCGCGACGAAATGGCTCTCGCGATTTTTGTGAATATTTTTCGCACGTTGGTTTACAGTAACCTACATTTTATCAGTGTATTTTTTTTCTATGATTGGACCTTCCGGTTCTGTCCCATAAACCTCTCCAAATATTTTGTACTTTTGCTAACACTAAGTTGTTACTGTTCTGATAAACGTAAACATAATTTTTTTTTTCATATTTAATTATTAATATTTGTAATAGGATTTCTATTTCTAATATTGTTTTGTTTATATAGGCCTATATATATCCTTCTGAAAAAGGAAAATCATCGGATTGAAATTGGTACGGTAACTGAATTATGAATAAACATTGAAAGCATGCTTACTAACTAGCTTCTAAATTGATTTTTAATGTTAAGTTTTTATATTTTTCATCGAATTTTCTTCTATATGTTTCTTTGTTAATGTAACATTTCCCTTCTGCAACTACAATTACATGAATCATCATAAAAATTGTTCTCACTTATTTAAATTTCAATATGAATTTTTAGAAATTAAAGCATAACTTATAGAATTGGATATTTTGCATCTATTTTGAAACATTTGGACTTTTTTTGTGCACATACTTTGAAAACGATTTAAACATAACTAAAACCTCAGAGGCTGTATTAGTTTGTTATGCAATAATCTAATGTATAGCCTACATATTCTTTCGAAAAATATTTTTGAAGTTAAATTTAATTTAGTGGTATGATGAACTTTGAACCCCACTTTAACACCTTCCCGATGATGCACGCTATTTTAGTGTACCGATGCATGAAAATTGATGAAAGACAATCTTAGGTGAATAAATATACAAAAAAAATGAGGACGACGATGATGATAATAAAATAAAGCAAAAAAAAAAGACTAAGATAGTAATAAAATCATTAAGAAAAAAGTACGCTCCGGATGATGATGATGATAATGATGATGATGATGATAATGATAATGATGATGATTAATGTACCATTTGAATGATGACAATTGTTAAAAATTGATAACGATACATGAACATAAAGACGTCTTTAATCTGAACTGCGTACCCAATTCACATTGATCTCCCTTGTATCCTGCTTTACAATTCTGACAGGTGCCCGTCTCGATGTGGCAGTATCGACAATTAACATCAGGACAGATGCTACAATTGATGCCATAATGGCCAGGCGTGGAGCATCCTACAAAAGTTGAAGTTAACATAACGTACCGTTTAATTTGAGGATTCACAGTGTGTACGTAAAGTCTAATAGTTTTCTAAATTATACAATAAATGGTTTTGTATTTTCAATCTTTATTGAAAGAGAATTATGGCAGGGTAGTCTTTTTTATGTCTCCCTCATAACAAGGTCCCAATTGATATGTAATAGTTCTAAAAATGCAAAGAGGCAATTTGTTTAATTGCTAGCTTTAGAACACGCGTTATGTATGAAATGAATTTAAAGAACTATGTAACCATCAACATATATAAATGAAAACGCTAATTAATTTAAAAAAGTATACTGAGTGTGCTAAATTTTGAATGAATATGTATTAAGTGATAAAAGTTACATTTTACCGGAAAACATTACACAGATTTATGTCTAGTGTATTATTTGCATTTAGTCTAACATTATGTGTACTGAACAGGCTTATATTACAAGAAAGAGGAAAATAAACGCTTACCATAGACTTCTACTTCACAGAGGTCGTTAAAGGCGTAATCAGAATAACCATAAGGATAGGTCACTCCTTGTAGTCTCTCGTTGTAGTAGATGACGTACTGACCCTGTACAAAGCAGGTGGTGTTAAAGACAGCTGGTATCGTGCTTGTAGTGAAGTTGGTGTCTTTGTAGCAAAGAATTCCATCCGACTTGTTTGTTGTGTTTGAGACGTATATTGAAAATCCCAGAAACCTCGCTGTATATCCGTTTGATGCATCTAAAATAATCAATAGTTTTTTATTTACAATGCTTAAGAATTTTGTCGATTCTGTATGTTTTTCTAAGATGAAATATACATGTAACCAGATGAATTAACAGCTTTAGAACTTTTTTTTAGGAATTTAATATCTTTTGTTCCGTTTTCTGTACATAGAAAACTGTTAGACGAATTAAATATACATATAGTTGTTCATATACATTTACTGAATAACAAATGTTTTCTTATAGTTACTTTTGTAATTCTTTTTTACATATTAGAATAATGTTTTAAGGTAATGATCCGTACCCCACTACATAAATAAAATACCTACATAATTTTTTTCAAATTTCTTAAACATGTTTTTGGGGATAACTGGTTCATCGGTATTATAATAGCAAGGGCCGTTGCTAAAAATAGAACCAATTACGGAAAATAGTGCTTGTTTCATACATTAAGAATATTGGCCCCGGCCTGAAATTTGACTCCAGAAAATCAATTTTGACTGATATCCTAAGTAAAATGATCGAATTTATTTTTTAAAACAAATACATTAATGTTACACCTGCTTATTTATTAAAAAAAAAGATAAATTTGTTTACAAATGAGATAAAATGAAACAAATTTTCAAAGAGAATTTATTCTCGTATAATTTTATTTACCTATAGAATTATCTGAAATAGAGATAATGTTTACCCATTAAGGCCCTTAATCAATAGAAAATAATTTAACCAAAAGGACCGGCCTTTTTTTTTTTTAATTTAATCGGTATGATTAATAGGATAATTATGAGGTACATACTCCAGGTTACATTGTCCGTCCTGTAATAGATCCTGATGTCGTGGATACTGCAGATTTTGGTGAGATTCACCCACCAGGTGGAGGTGCGTTGATTGTTAGCTGATGATGAGCATTGTCCTTCATATCCTCGCAGATCATTCTTTAGTCCATCAACAGCTTTGCTGGCATCAGTATTAACATCATTGTATGGGTACTCTTCATGTGCTTGTTTATTTAGTGCCAAATTTTCTGTAAAAAAAAAAATAAAAAAAGAAATAAAAACAAAGTTTTTAAAAAAAATATTCCTCCTAGACATACACTTATGGATAATGTACCAGCAAAATATCATATTACTTATTTTTTTCTTTACGTATGGATAAACCTAGCGTTATGAGTTTTTACGTAATATTTATTGTAAATTGATTTTTCGATATTCATATTTTCATCAAGAGTCGATAAATGCTTGAGACTCGTTCAGTGTAACCTATAGTTATGATCTGTTCTATGTTCTAAAGAAGAAAAGAAGTCTAAGAAAAATTAAAACAAGCTGGGTAAGTAGGGTAAAAAACTGACATGAGAATTATAAACAACGATACCACTACTTTTTTGTTTTGATAAACTTACATTTGCTGACAATGTACTGACATTACTGATAAACTAATGTTTTATCTGACGGTACTGAGAAACTTAAAAAAACTAATGAGAAACTTAGACAGCCTTAATAAACCTAGACATTTCTGATATTTTACTGACGGTACTGAGCAACTTAGAAAAGTAATGAACTGTATTGAACAGCACTGGCTCTTTTGTTTTCACTATAACTGTTCAATAAATGGTGTTAAATCAATATGTTCTGACTTTAAAATTCTATGTTATAATTTGTGTCTTTATATT
Source organism: Magallana ariakensis (assembly GCA_020458035.1). Lineage (NCBI taxonomy): Eukaryota > Metazoa > Mollusca > Bivalvia > Ostreida > Ostreidae > Magallana > Magallana ariakensis. Next base: position 49,337,779 of record CM035811.1, read on the forward strand.
TGATTGTCACAAAGAGTTTCTTTCACTTACCCTAAACAATAAATCCTTATTCATCAATTGTACATAAATATGCGTTATTTTAATCCTTTCTGATACGGTTTTTTACAGAGAGGGGGAATCTGAGGGATAATTTGTCTGAAGAGAGGTAGGGTCGAAAGCAAATTTTCTGTAACTTTTAATATATTAATTAATTGAAATTTAATTTCTGACGATATAACCCACCCCCTATATCCACGCATGATGCATTAAAACAAGGTACACAAATATAGTTATAAATTCCTATGTGCAATTATATACCATATATGCATGTATTTTCTGTTAGAGAAAATATTTGAAATGGGAAAACAAAATTACCAAAACGTTGATTCTTTATCTATAAATCAAATTATGCAAATGAAAGAATGTACGCGCTTGACTAATTTCTCATCTACAGCAATAAATTCCAAATGAAAATGTTCAATACATTGTGAACACAGATTCAAAACGTATAATATCAAAAAATGACAATCAAATAAAAATCCCGTCTTCACTTAAATGAACTTAAGTGTAGCCCCTCACCCCCCCCCCCCACATACACCCAGTTTGTGTCCTTTAAATAGTGTACATGTATATTGTTATTGTTATTTCATGGTGTGAAAACAAGATTATTTTACATAACAGCAGACTGAGAGAAAACAATTATGATAATTCCTTGTTTTAAAAAAGTTAAATTATTAAAGATAACATAAAAATATTACGACACCAATAAACAAAATTAAAAGCTTTCTTTCAAAAGATAAAACAAATATGTAATTGTTATTTAATAGTATTTCATTCTGCATGTAGTTTTTGATTGATTTATATTTACATTCAGTGTAAATTTCCCCTTATGTTTGCATTAGAAATATGCGACGTTGAATTTTCTAAGAAAACACTTTGCTTATTCATGCGAAATGAGCTCAAATATAAACGTCACCACGTGTTTTGAACATATTTATTTTTGTAAGATTAAATGTAACGTTCAACCTTACATTACCAATTTGATATGTACTTTCGAAAAATAATCATTAAATTATATTTACTCCTTAATTAAAAAGGATTTTTCTCTACAAAGTTTATGGCACTATATTTTTTAGCCGCGGAAGCGTATTAAAAAAATTGTTAATATGGCTGTTACACGAATGTTTTATATCCATGACTGAGAGCGTATAAAACGGCTTTATAGCGACGATGCACATTTATTTCATATAAATAAACATCAGTATGAATAGAAATATAAGCATTGCATGCTTATTTTTGGATGTCGTCTGTCCTATAACACACCAATGCGATGCAAAAATAAATGCAAGTTTTTTTTTTTATTTTAAGAGAAAAAAACCCGTCATTTTATTTAAATTCTAAGGAGGGATACGTACATGTGTGGATCCAGAAATTTTTTCGAGGGGAAGGGGGGGGGGGTATTTGATTTTGCCGGGGGGGGGGCAAATCATTTTTTTGGCAATTTTATAAATTTAATTTAATTTAAAGAAATTTGAATTTTTTGTTTGAGCAGTTTGAGAAAGTAAAACGCCACAGACGGACGGACAGACGGACGGACGGAACAGGGTAACAATAATATACCCGAACTTTCTTTAGAAAGTGCGGGTATAAAAAGCTCAACAGAAGATGTGTAATAGTATTTTGATATTTAATCTTTTTTTTTAAACTGATCGGTTGAATTAAAATAACAAGGAAATAAAATATGCGTGTATTTCCCGTGCTAGTTAGTGCTTTAAATCAGTTGTAAGAGGAGAAGATATTTACATGTTCCGTATGACATTCACTGACACAAATAACCCCCCCCCCTCCCAAAATAAATAAATAAATAAATAAAAAATCAAATACTTTTTGTACTTAAATAAACTAAGCAGAAATTTTGAAATGTTCACCAACGGAAAATTTAACAATGATAAGGCATCAGCCTTCCAATATTGTAACTTGGTTTTTGACCTTGACGTTCGGTAAATTAATTATGAACCAAGTCCTCTCCTTCTCTTTTCCTCAAGGCTAGATATTTAAGAAAATAGATCAGAACAAACTAAACAATGTAAACGTATTGGAAACAAGTTTTTTGATTTGTTGAATTAAAATGAGCAGACAATAATCATAAACATACATGTATGGTTTAATGATCTTTAAAAGGTGCTACTATATAAAAACTGATTAAAAAAAAACCTTGTTATATTATTCACATTTTTTTTATCAAAAATACTGGACACTTATAAAGACAATGTACATGTATCCACTGTTGGAACTTCGATAGGATGATATTATGACGTGGCACACAAGGACAAGAAGAAATAGTTACAGAGACATACAAAGAAAGGGAGAATTCAGTCGACATATCGGGTTTCAATATTTCAATGGTTAGAAAGCACGATATGCCAGATGCCCTGTGTTCAAGTCTTAAGTACGACTTAACTTTTCACCCCCTGTTTTATATAATTGATGATATGGGTGTAAATACACAGCGATTGGTAGAAAGGAGCACGGTACATATGGTGATGAATTGGGTACTATAGAACAGACAGTTTATATGTGTAGGATATGACAGGGGATTCACAGGGTTGACTTTAAGAGGCCGTCCAAGCAAACACCAGGCAGATATATAAGGATGCGTCGCACATTGATTTTCACGATTTTTTTGTTTTCCCTTTAAAATAATTTCCTTGTATTCCCTTTTGACCCACAATAATGATGATTTGTTTAAAAAAAATAATTTAAGTGGATGTATTTGTTTTTGATTATGTATTTCTCTATTTTTTTTAGAGAAGTGCAAAATGGAATAATCTTTTGGAAAATACTGTCTTTCTATTTTTGATGAGTGATCAATATCTCTTTCATCATAAAGCATTTTCTTTTATAAAAATATGAGCATGTATTTAAATGTAGTCCATATTCGTGACATGAACGTTGTCACTCACTGTCTTTATACATGTTATGCAAGGAAAAACTTGAATTTCAATGTTAAAAAATGGGTAATTTTTGCAACTGCTTCTACTAAACCGATGCTGTTCCCACTGAATTTATTTTTGTCTCTCAAAATTTCATTACTGAGCTTTATAAAGCTGCCTCATTTTGTCCTCTCATGAAAATGTATTGGATTTTATTGAAATTTCAAATTTACATTAAAATACCATAATTTTTTTTTCAAAAATATGCCCCAACTTTGACAAAGCATATATTGTTGTCTGAAATATATTTATATTTTAAAAGCAGTCTAAATTAAATTATTTAGTGTGTTTAAACTATATAATATAATTTTTAAAAAGTTTTTATACAATAAAGTAGTTTTACAACTTATCAAACTTGACAACATTTTTACAACTTTTGTGACCTTTTTGCACTTAACATATTCCAAATTCAAATATAGACATTTTTCTGCCTAGTTAGGCATAGCATGAACTTTTTCTTTTACATATATTACAATCATGTTAAAATGAAGTGATACACTAAAATTTATTGAAATCCAAGACATAGCATTTGCAAAGCTCTGCCTGAATTTTGCTTGGACAGCCTCTTAATAAAGAGTGATTGAGGAACAAGTAAAGAATATCAACATAAGAAATGGGTATTCCAACTTTCTTAGTGTTTGATCAGAAATGTTGTTATTTTATTGTGTCTCATTTAAGGAAAGCCCAATAACCGTAGAGCATATTTAAATGAGAAGAGTACTTCAAAACAAAACCGTACGATTTAAAACTCATAATGTTGGAGTATTGTAGTAGATATACAATGCAAATTAAAACATTTTAAGTTTTATCTATATCAAAGGATACAATATCATGCACATAAAACTCTAGTGTTAAACTACAAGCATACAATGTGTCAAGGAAGAAAACCCGACATAAACGGCAGTTGGGAATAATGACCTAGTTGTATTTATTCTTCAGTTCACTGCACAATTATATAAGAACAATGGCATTTTTCTTCTTCTCAAAATTGGAAAGATGACAAAATGATGCACTGCCAAACTGAAAGGCTACTAAAAGGTTAAATAGCATCGTTCTGCCGCTCAGCCACATTTTAAGACATTCAGTAGAATGTCGAATTTTTATATGCCATCATGTGGTTATTTTACAACACGATTATTTTTACATTGATTATTAACCGTTACATGTTCAACTCATGAACATATGTATCTTTTTTTAAAAGGAAAATATAGAAATCAACCTTTATGTTTAGGCCGCCACTCCTGTTAGAGGATGAACTACAAAGCCAGTAAACTCTGGGTTTGTTAATTCAAAATCAATATCTTGGAGAATTTCTAAAAAAGTTTTACTTACCGTAAGCGGAACAACATGACAACAGGCACATTACGATACAAAAGAATACTGCTGCCATGTCTTCTTGTCGCTAGAAAAGAAAAGTATAAAATTCAACAAGGAAGTAATTTGATTACTTTGAGAAAGACATACGTACATGTACATTACAAAAACACGCTTATTTCCTTTAAATATACTATTTTTCACAAACTCTGTTCATATATGCAAAACAATTTGAGCACAATACTTACCTACTTTTTAGAATGTCAATAGCTCAGAACTAGATCGTGGCTTTAGATTCATCCTCTTGTGTAAACAATGCTCTTTTGCTAGTGTAGGGATAAGAACACTTAAGTTTTATTTTACTGATCCATACAAAACTAGAATACTTTGATGCTAATTTTAGCCGTCGTAAATCGGGATTTCTTCCTCATCTGCTTTGTCCTTTATTCATCTTACTTCTCTCTACTTGATATAATCTGAAAGAAATAACGACTTCACGACATAATGCGTTTTTTTTTAAATTCAGAATTGAGTTTATTTAATTCATTCAATATTTTTGTCAAACGAGTATTAAATTACATTTGCATGATTCCTTTAGCATTTCGGAAAAAAAACAACAACAATATAAGTTATTTACATTAATTACTACAATACAACATAGTGAGATAATTTCTTCCTCATTTGAAGAACTCTCAACTCCATTCTATTACCGTCTACTTGTAATATGTAGGAACGGCTACATTCTTTAATGTTTATAATCTGTACTCTGACACACTTTGAAATATAAATTAAGTCTGTGGTAAATTACGACTACCCGTTATATGTGTTAATTTTTATTCCAAATTCAAGTCATTCAATAATACCGATAAATATAAGCGAGATTCAAAATGCAGTTGCATGATTCGTGTAGTCTTTTATTAAAGTTATGTCATTTTTTTTTACATCAGTAACACTATTTTAGCATAGAAAGACGATTTCTTCCTCATTTTCAATCTATCTTTTTTCTATCTACTTGTTATCTGTTGGAAAGACTATATGGCGTTGGTTCATTTCAAAATTATTTAAAGTTTATAATTTCTACTATGAAACACTTTTTTAATATGTAAAGAAAGAAACGCTTTAATCATATCAATACCAATTGTTTGTCCGTATATTTTTATCTAATCGTTTTGTGACGATATCAATCCTATCCCAGCCCACCTCCTGACTACGGTTTTGTACTTTATATTGATATGGTAATTCTAGTTTCAGGACTGTGGCAAATATTGATCCTATAGTACTGTGGTTTTATTAATATTCGTGGGTATCAAATTTCGTAGATTTTCTGAAAACCACAGTTTCAAGGATACGATAATTCGTGGCCAATGACCCTATCAATACAATATGACAGTTGAAATTGTACTAAGATGAAAATTTAATTTCGTGGATCAACGTAACAACGAAATTCACGAAAATTGGTATTCAACAATAATTTCTGAAACCACAGTAGTCTAGTTTTTGAAACAAAAACAGTGTATATATATATATATATATATATATATATATATATATATATATATATATATATATATATATATATATATATATATATATATATATATATCATTGTTACTGTATTAGTTTCATAAAAAATACTAATAATTTCATATTTATTATGAAACTCTTTTTACAGGATGCAAGCAAAACTTCCCTTAACGTTCGAAAGTCACTATGATAACTATACAAATTCGAGTTTATAAGTTGTTTCGCAAAAGACGGCTGATATGTCTAACAGTCTATACCGACACCTACTTATTAGCTATTAAACATACACATTTTTATTATTTTGCCAATTTAGTCTCCCCTGCACTAGGTTGTTCAATTGAAAATCTAACTGTATTCGTGTTTATAATTTCAATTTTGATAATTTCATGTTATTCTGTTGATTATTTTTCTTCAAATGCCGCTGCAATTCTTCTTTATTTTCTTTTATAGGTCCTAGACCAATATATGAATGATCAACATAATCAATATTACATTTAGCATTTTTTTTGCACTGCTTTCAAAAACTACATGGTGAATAAATAGATATCTAAACTAGATATAGATATAAAAATATTACTTCCAAATCTGACGTTAAAGTCTTGATAATTATTCTATCTAAAATTATTTTTTAATAAATGTAAAAAAAATATCTATTTTTTTTTAAATCCAAAACATATCCTCATGCATGTCTACTTTACGAAATATAAGCAAGGATTTGTGAAATAAAACTAGGAAGTTATTTACACACTGAACAGTATCACACCCCATTCACTTACAGCTACGTCATGCTTGTTTCAAGTGTGGCTCTTGTAAATGTATGGACTGAAGTGGTTCTATTAAAGCACATTTTTATACTGTATGCATGGTGTATCGTCGATTACACGTCACTGTCAAAACATTCATTATCTGTGTTTTTTAGTAAAAGTCGAAACATTGGAAAACAGGTTTTTCATCATAAAGTATAGCATTAACAATTTTATATACCGATTGTGCTATGGAATTTAAGTGGCAAAAAAACATTTCAAAAACATAATTTATTAGATAAATTAACAGGGGCGGAATGGCGTTCTTGCAGCCTATAATGTCCTTTCCTTATAATTATACAAATGAACAGTTGTAAGAGATGGTACAGTCTTCATAATTTTGACAATATGTATCTACACTGTGTTTTAAAGAGCTCAAATTCATGAATTTGTTGGCATTTGAAATAATCGGCTTTGATGTCAAAATAAATGTAGTGTTATAAATACATTTGTTTTTTTTTAAACAAAATATGTATTGATTGAGGAAGAACAGGTATGTCAGGCCTAATCAGCGATCTTTCGTTAATATACGTGACGTCTTATTGAAAACTCGATGGTCGGGTTTGTTCCCGTTTTGCACACATTTGAAAATTAAGTATATAATAAATGTGTGCGAAACGGGAATTTCACCAGGTATAATTGGTTAATTGCCATAGTCTGATTCACAGTTCCTGTGAAGGGAATTGAAAATAAAATAGAAAGCATATCTACTCGCAATTGATATTACCATTATTTATTTTACAATATAAGTTACAAAAAGCAGATTTACATGAAAATTGACATCCATGTTCTTGAATTTAATTTCCAACATCAAATTGGTCATACGAATTTTCATTTTTTTTCTTTAAACAATGAAGATTATTGCGAAAATTGCCTTTTTGAACATACTGCCTTTATTTCACAAACATGTATTCATGTATTAATATCTGTGAATTAAAGATGTAAACCGGCGAACTTGTTGGAAAAGATAGTAACAACAAGCAAAGCATTAATCATGATGTAACACTTAGTGTATTTGATGAGTTTGCAGAATTCAACACTGTTATATACTGAATGTTGTATAACCTACAAAATATATTTACCTCAATACTTGATGTAAAAATGAATTAGAAGGAAAATTTACACTTGGATGGACACTTTATACAGGATAATATGTCCACCTTAGATGACGAATAATCTTCAATGAGATACAGTTATTTGGGGGTATTGAAATTTGAATCGACTCGCGTTTCATGTTTTCGGACGTTTGAAGTTTTGTTATATATGCAATGTACAAAACATTAACAAATGAAACTACCCAACAATCATCATTTATATGTTATAAGTTTGAAGAAAAAATATCATTCTTGAATATTAAATCATATTTATGCTGGCATTAACGGAGAAAATTCGTCTACTGAAAACGCTCTTAAATATTTGTGTTAATGCTAAAGCTTGAACAGTAGAAGAAAATTAGAAAACTGATTTAAACACATTTTTATTCTACAAAAATACATATTGCGATTGGGCACAAGTTCCATAACTTAGACCTCCCTCTCCCATTTAATTGATGTTAATGATAAATTAAAAATATTATTTTTGTCCAACTTTTTTGTACCAGTTTAGCTATTGATTTGAAACACCAGGAAGTGACGCGCAATATTCTAAAGTCGCTACTTTAAATATTGAAATATTTTGTGAAACAGATCTACATGTATTTCATTACAAAATCTTCTTTCTGTTGATACGAAACAACTAATTGTAAACATACGTTTTATATAATTTGCAATGCCGTTGTAAAAAGAGATTCAAAGTACCCAAAAATGACAGTAGTTTTCCCTTTCATCTTATACTTATCAAATATCGATCAGCTTTCGGTAATTTGTACTTAATTTTTTTATTATCAAATAACAAAAAAAAATGTAAAAAATTGACAGTTATTCGTTATTAATTCTAAATCACAACAAACTATCTGTATCATTCTTGTTTCAACGTTCTATTACTTCATGATTAAACACAGGTAAAAAAAAATCCAAGTAAATTCTTGGATAGAGAGCATACTATAATTGCTATCACAACACAATTCACACCTATTGTTCTATACCTAATTTTCAAATGTGCGCAAAACGGGAACACACCGATGGTCGTAACAATCACTCCCTTAAGAAAGCTGACAAGTTACTGTCTTTATCAGATGATGTAGTTATTTGTTTGGAAGAGCAATATTTATTTGCTATCAGTTTGGACCAATAGCTTAATGTTTAGACGACTTATTTTTTGGTGCTGACGAATAATATATTTGAATAGGAGAATAAGATATCTGTTTACTGTATATTCCTATTTTACACAAGAACCTAACTCTGCGATTTATCCGTTTTGCATCAGATCGCGAGAATATCAATTAGCAAACAGCGATTTTTTTAGCATACTTTGATATAGTTTACATATGTCAGAAATATAAAAGCAATATTTTAAAATCCGCGAGATGTGCTTCTCGCAATTGTTAACGGATATTAATTCCTCGCGTTAAATGAAGAATCTACAGTAAACAAATATACCAATTGTTCGTACGATAAAAATAGTTACATAAACAGAGTGAAAGTAGTGGGTGTAGAAAAATGTAACAGTGCAACCGGTCAGCTACCAAGTAAATGTTTGTAGTTAGCTACCATAGTGATCGATTGCTTCCTTCCTTTTTATTTTAGTTGACTGAATATATATATATATATATATATATATATATATATATATATATATATATATATATATATATATATATATATATATATATATATATATATATATTGATTTATTATATTGACTTGATTGTATTACTAGATAAATAATATGGTTTGCGAGACACGTTCATGATTTTAAACATGCAATCTAAAAAATTATGTACTTGAGTTGTCTAAAACCCTATGCCTGTGTTGCATAGCGTGGGCATCTCGTAATTAAGGTCTTCCGTTTTCAGAGGAAGACCTTATTGTTTTCATACTGTTACTTCTTATTATTTTTCCCCAAATTTTGTGTACGTGATTTCTCGAAAACTATTCAACCGATCTCAACCATGTTTTCACAGATGGTTGTACATGACCTCAAACTATTTTGTTTTGAAATATTTTGAATCGTTACTTAGTTTATCTTTCATTCAGATATATACATTAGATAAGTATTTCAAACAACCATGTCACTAGTCACTAGTCCGAGCACTTTTGAATTTGTCCAAACAAATAGATTGCGTAATTAATTCGAAAAAAATCAACCTTGTCTGAACAAATTTCAATTCTTCCTAGCAAATTCTTATTCGTCCAAAAAACCCCAATTGTTCAAATGAATACCTTATTCGTTCGAATCAATAGCTAATTCGTCTAACAAAATACACTCTTCGTCCGAAAAATTTTAATCTGACTTCACTAAAATATTTGTCCGCACAACATAATGAATTTGTTCAAATAAATTATTATTGTCTGAACAATGTATTATGTAAAGAAATAACTACTCAAATGGTTTGTAAACTTGCATTGAATCACACGAATTTTTACCATTAGTTTAAGATTCCAATCGATAGGAAACTCTAATTTGTTGATTCTTTGATTTTGATGCATTACCCTTACTAGCACAGGTCCTAGTTATTTGAGATTACGCTTTATATAATGATTATAAAGCAATATTTGCGGAAAGCTCTAATTACGAGAGATTGAAACTTAACATTGTAAAAAATAATCCTGAAAAGATGTGAGTTAACAAAAACAAAATTATATATGAAGAAGCAGAAATACATATGAGGTTCTCGGTAAATCCCTGGATTTTGACATACATATTTGCAGTGGAGTTAAAGAGACAGTACGGCGCATCTTATTAAAAAACCGACTTGAAAAAATTTTCCGATCGGGTTCGGTATTTTTGTTCTACTCATAAATGTATAAACTTTCAGAAAATTACAAATTTCTCCGTGAAATAAATCTAATTATTTCATTAAAATTAATAATTAGGTATAACCTATACATATATACATCGCCACGTGTTACGGGGTTCCACTTTCTATACCATTACGCATGCGTATTTACTATAAACAAACCAGCATGGCGAGTAAGAGACCGGGTAGGCCTGCTTAATTGACTGAATTGGCAAAGAAAATAAGGTAATAATTGTTCAAAGTTTTTAAAATAACCACAGTTATTATTTTGTAAGCATGTATTTTGCGTGTTTATCATAGGAGTTGCTACAACCTATATTCATTTTTGTAAGTGAGGCCCCTTGAGGGATAATTTGACATATTTATGTCTGTTAATTTTAAAATGAATTGAAATTGGTAAACCATTAATAAATTATCGAGAAAGTGATGATGTTTTCCGTTTAGAGAGCCCCTTTTACCTCGTATAGCATGATGACCGTAGTCGGGCAAAGATATTGTAGTTTTCAGCACGTGTCAATTACTGTCAATCAAAATCCACGTGGTACAAATAAACGATATAAGATTATTTCGGTTTGTACGACCCTTAAATTTCCGGAAGCTCATAATTACATTAATTAGGTATGTAAAAGGGATTTTTATGTACTTCAACTGTCACAATCAACGTTATTTCGTATTTCCTAACGATACAATGGGTAAATCCGAAGTTATTCACTCATGTGTTTTCAGCTGTACTGTCGCTTTAATAGTGTTTAAGTTGATGTTTAATAACTGTTGATGTTCACTGGAAATTGCTTACATGTAAATAATAACACAACGAAAAAAAAAAAATGAATCGTGTGTTGATGAGTTGGCTATAAAAAAATAACAACGAAATGTGACACAGTCCTTTGGATGCTTCATTTTCATTTGCATTAGCAACAGACTTGTAATTTATCGAAGTCTGTCTTTTTTTACGAGTCTGTCCCAAACACGCCGCCGTAGGGTTTTAAGAAAGAAACCATTTATCTACTCACATTATCCTGAAGTTTAATCTCCACATGACCTGTCAATCATGCTTCTGGCACACCAGTTTCATATTTCGATTGATAAAGAACTTTGATTCGTTGTACCTTTCGGTATTACTGGGAATGAATAAAAGATGAACCTTTAAAATCCGCAAAAACTAGAACCATCAACAGTACTCTTAGATTGTTGACAATCTGGTAATGTTACGGGGAGCTCTAAGTAACACAGCAAGTTATATTGCAAAAATTATTCCTGAAAAGTTGCATATAGCCATATGCAATTATATGTCAGTAGAATGTTGATGTGTCGGTTACCATGGGAAAAAACGATGGATAAAATTTGTGTAATGTACATCGATATTAAAAAAAATATAGAAATAAATTGAAATCGTGTGTATTAGCTAAAACTAAAAACCATTGCATAAAATCTAATTCAATATTTTTGATTGGGAATTATCATAAGTAAATGTCTAAAATAATTACTTAATGCAAAGTCTGCTAAACACATGTGACAATCAACCGTTTTAAATACATTTGTCAGTCATTATTCTGATCAGCTATGACTGTACTTGGTTGAAAGCGTACTGAAAAAACTATATGTGATATTAGTAAAATTTGGCCCCCAAAATTCGCCATTTTTTAAAGTGTTTCAGACACATTAATTTTATGTTATTTTTTAGAAGAGTTGACATAAAATATGTTTTTCATCTATTTATTTTATTTATATGCACACACTGGCAGTATATGTCGGCAGAAGTGACGCTATTTTTAGACTTCAATCAAAACAGACAAAAATTGACATTTTTCTGATCTTTTTTCAAATATAAATGGGAAATAAAGAGCAACTCTTTGAACAAGAACGAACTTTTTTGTCATTTGTAAGTACTGGAGAGACACATCTTTGGTGAAAATATTTTGTTTGTTCAAGCAATCACTCAATGTTTTCTTGAAGAAAAACTGCTTTAAAACAAGCCGTTTTAAACTAAAAATGCAAAAATGGCGGGAAAAGATGAGTTTTATGATGTCATATTTTTAAATTGTCGACACTTCAAACAAATAAAAAAAAATTCAAATATATATCTGTACACATAAAACAAACAATTACAGTCAACTGACGATCTTCTTTTAAGGGGGCCATTTTAGGCTCAAATCATATATTGACTAATGTACTTAAATAAATATAGTAAATGTTATACACGAAAAACACTGTATATTGTATACAGAGCGAAAAAGAAACTTAAACAATGAAATTAAGTTTATCTGTATTTTCAACAAAGCACAATCATCAACATACAAGGAAAAACAACTCTTTCAACATTTGATAAAGGATCAGATGGAAAGTCATTGAAGCAGCATATAGTAAAATATGAATTAAAAGTGCATAGAAGTGAACTACATGTTGCGACTATTACAATAATGATAATGGAAACATAAACACTGTCCATCGGTGAAAATGTAGCAACATTTGTCTATACAACAATCTTACAATAGTACTTGTATTTATTTGTCTGCATTTTACAAATTACTTTAACCTGTCCATATATATAATAAAAAAATATCGTTAAAAAAGTGGGTACATGGAAAGAAAAATAACAAGGGAGGACGCCATCTGGGATACCACCTCTCCTCATCAGATAATTTCTCATTTAAATTGTTAAACTTGACATATATGCCAATTCATATTCCTTCGTAAATGATTTTTCTTTGAGATATAACCTCTGGTTTAGTTCTTTTTTACAACAACAGTAACAAACTTGTTGATTTCTTGCAAAGGTATTCAAAATCGACAACTCCCTGGCTTCTGCAGAAAGCGAAAGTACAGCACGTGATATCCCTGTCATATGATTGGTTATGTATGGAAAAAGCCAGGGAGTTATCGATTTCAGATTTTTACGCGTGAAAAAGATGAAATTTGTTGATGTAGATGTAAATAGAATTAAACTGGAGGTGAATTCTTAAAGAAGAATCATTTATTAAGGGATACACATTGGCGCAAGTTTCTTGTATTACATTTTAAATGAGAAATTAACACTTAAACACTTTTTTATTCTTTGACAATTTTATAGCTAGTATATTTTTCCATAACAGCCTTGGGAAGTTTGATGAAGTTTGATGCAGTAGTGCATGTTGATGTCAAGCTTTTATATGGTTTTTAGGGAATTCTTTTGTTTATAAAGTACAAAAAATAGTGATTTAATTAATATATTACGCAGTTAAACCGTACACAAGAAACAATTTTATTGGATTCTTCTTTTGATAATGCTAGCGACAAGAGCATTGAACAAAATGTTAATCATGCGCTTATAGAGACGTACAGACATTTTAAAATGAAACGTTTTAGTTACTTCGACAAGCATTTTTGAGACCTATGTTCAAAGTAAAATATTCTCCACATTGGACAAAAAAGGAAATTTATATCAGTAAAACTCCTTTCAAAAACAAATCTTTGGAGTGAGCAATATAATTAGCATTGGTTGGGAAAGTGAAAACATACTAGTTTTTTTTACTAAAGCGTAAGTTTTTAACTTAAGAATTTATATTAACTTGTGTGATTTTTTTTTCCATGGACCTTGTCTTGTAAATAAGATAACTTTAAAAAGGTAAAAGAAAAAAAATTGTAAAAATAATAAACAAAAACACAAATTTAATTTCAAAAGAAGCAAAACTCAACAATCCATCTTGAATTTTTATAATTTATTAGGGCCACCAATCTCTTTCATTTAGGTCCAATAATTGGCCCATTCCCAATTGGGAAAACCCCCTGAAATTTCCAAACTACAGTTATTCATCTACAAATTCCCAATATCACAAATTTTATATTGTGTATATAAATAAACTGTGTTCAAGTATATTTGAGCTGTAAAACTTCAATTTTAAGAAGTTTACAAAAGATTAGGCTATGATACATATGTATATAGATACCTTTTCATAATGTAAGTAATTTAAATTTTCCCAATTTGACAAAAAATGTTGATAATTTTCCCAATTGGGAAGGACCCGATCCCTGTACCAAAAAGTGCTGTGACAGCCCTGTTTACAGTATTCTCAATTTTATTTATACTGTAAACGTATTAAATTTGGCGTGTACAATATTTAAAGGACTATTTTTTTTTTACCACAAGTTAGCGTTGATTTGGTTAAGCGCATTTCTAAATGTACCTTTTTAGCTAATTACCAGTATATATTTTACATTTGGCGATGTACTTGATTTAGCGGACGCCATTTTAAGTAGAATACACATCCAAATGTAACACATTTACAGTAGTATTCATTTAAGAAATAAACAGCAATTTAAAAAGTTCACCGGGATATGAAGTTGGTTGGTCACGTGATCAAATCCTGTGAAGCCCCCGAAGGGATTCTCAATAGATTTGATCATGTACCAACCAACTTCATATCCCGGTGAACTTTTTAACATTGCTGTTTATTACTTATATATAAAAAAAGACAAATCGTTCAGAACTGTCGAAAGTGCCGAGATTTTATGTTTACAATAATCCAAGCGACAAGCGATAAGCGCGTGCTATGATCATTGTGACGTCATGAAAAAGTTCATACAGAATTGAACGTTTTCGCTATTCCATAGGTTCATATACGGAAACATATTTGCAAATGTAAATATTTTTTCTTGACAGCTGCTGGTGTGTTGAAAGGTTATGACCCTTTGTTGAATCTCGTACTGGACGACACAACAGAATACCTCAGAGGTGAGTACACAACCATTAGTTCTTTTGGTTACATACAATTTGTTCGACTTAAAATGAGTTTAATATATTGATAAGCTGGATTAACCATCTCACAATTTGACTTGTGTGAAAACACAAAAAAACCCTCTTTATATTACTCTGTTTTGCTAAAAGACAATTTAAATTCTTGTTGTGTTAAAAATAAGCATCAAAAATTTTCATATACTCTACACTGAATGGTCGAAAATGATCTTATATAGAATTTTTTAATAATATAGTTAAACTTTAATAATTCGCCTAGATTTATACATAAGATCTCTCTCTCTCTTTATCTTTCTCTTTCTTTCTCTCTTACATCTATTTGAATTGTTTATACAATAAATATGCTCCATCTTTGGTTTTCTTAAAGATTTTCCTAAAAAGATAACAATGGAAATTTAGATACTCTGTATAAACTCTCACCGCTCTAACAATCCTTGGAGTTTTCTTATTGAAGCTTTCTAAATCCAGCAGAAAATTATATACACTAATTTATCTAAACTAACAACATGACATATATTTTCCATTTAAATTCATTTCATGTCTTGAGATCTAGATGATCTATACCAAAGTTTAGTGATTTAAAAAAAAAAATTATTGGGCATTGCCCTCTGTTTTCCTGATTTCAGATCCCAAATGGTCCAGATACTGTAAATGTATTACATTGGCCTGTATATTCTTTGTTATTGCCAGAATATTTTTCTTCAGATCAGAATGGTCCTTACAAAATGTACAAACTGAGATTGAAAAATTTGGATAAATTTGTGATTTAAGAATTGTTCGTGAGAATTCACTGTTTTCGGATCCAGATGACCTATATAAACTGACAGAGGACCAAGGTATTCTGAACTTTGTTAAGGTTCTCCGATTCTCAGCCTCAAAGTATTTTTTTTATCATAAAAATGTTATTTACCCTTCAAACTTCATAAATGAAATAAAGTAAAAATTTTTTTTGGTGGTATCCATGCATTTTACAAAGTTATTGCAATTTTGGCCACGATGAATATAATGGAATAAAAAACGTATACAAGTTGAGATCAAATTTGAAAAAAAAGGTGGTACCGGTACATCGGTCGCTCGAACCCATTTCCTTCTAGGTTGTAGGTCTCTGTGACGCCACTAACCCAAACAGTTCGTTGAAGTCTTAACATAATATTAACACTTCAAGGCTAATTTAACTTGTCAATATAAAAGGTAGATTTCTGATACGAATAAAAGAATTTGGGATAATTTAGAGTATCGAACTTTGCTGAGGATCGGAGATCGTTAATTACAAATTTTATCTTCTTTTTTTTTCCAGATCCAGATGATCCATACAAACTGACAGAGGACACACGGACTCTAGGGTTGGTTGTGTGTAGGGGAACCTCTGTAGTCCTCATCTGTCCTTCTGATGGAATGGAAGCCATTGCCAACCCCTTTGTGCAACAAGAGTGATAGGAAAGTGAAAGTAGAAGAAGGTCAAGGACAAGTTGTTTTCAGTTTTTGTTAAATCTTGGCAGCAAACGTTGAGATGATGACATTGTGAAAAAATTACTATGAAGTGTATATTTTGTCATCAAATTCTTGTCATATAGTTAACTTTTTTCTTATTCTATGCTGTCTGGAAACATACAGTAGGAAAAAAGTGTGTCAGGTTAATTTTCATCATTTTTTTTTCAAGACACAGCTTAAAAGAAAAAAAGGAGTTTTAAGATCTCACAGTGAATGATAGGTTTCTATGTGAAGACCAATTACATGTGCCCAAATCATTCACTATTTGATTGTCCATCAATGTAACACTATACATTATGACTTCTTGATTATAGGAATTTTGTTGGTGCGCAGTGTCTTTCCTTACCTACTCGTTGTTTTAACAGTGCTTTAAGTATGTCGAAAAAAATACATCTGCGAGATGATTCTCACAAGGTCAGCAAACACATAGTAATGATGTTACATAAATGTCATTTTTCCTTGGTTTCCATATCCATCAAGTTTAGATTATTTGATTTTAATAACTGGGTGGTTTTTAGGTTGTTGGAAGGAACTATGTATTTATCAAAATTTTGGCTTTCTGATCTAGCAATGGGTCATTTTGCTCATTGAATTGCATAATACATTTGATTTCAAACGAGACAACATACTAAGTATATCTGCTGATCAATCCAAAAAATGTCTGCTTGCTTGCTGGGAAAACCTTGTTTTCTTGCTACCAACTATTGTTTTGAGCAAAAATTTGTTTGTTGAACAGTATAACACACTATATACCTTATTCTCCTCTCTTGGTACAATTGGTGCCTGGAATACATGTAGTACATGACATAAATGGGACAACTATAATTGTATTTTGGCAAACAAATGTAATTAAAGCGTATTGAATTAAAAGTGGAAACCAAATTTAGAAGTCTTTGGTTCTCAATGGTGATATAACAATCACTTTTCATCTCAAGATATTCAGGAAGTTGGTTATATTAACACCGTACGTATCAAACTATTCAGTGTTTTTCTCGGACAAACGAAAATAACCCTCATCAAGGCAGTAAAGAGGTAGAATACTATATAAATGTTGTTGAATACCTTTAATTAATAACACTTTTTATGAACTTCTTTTGCATTCTGATGGTTATTCCTTTATTCCTCCCATTAAAAAAACGATATATCAATAAAAAAAATCCTTTGATAATTGAACTTATAATAATTTTCTATATTTTTAAGAGGTGTTAGAGAAAATTTTAAAAATAACCATGTATAGATATAAATAGTGAACTACACGTAATAAGCATGTGCGACCAAATGTGTCCATTTTTTACGTAGACATATTTGTTGTACTGCATTTTGTTCTGACGCTATAAATAAAACAAGATCTAATTTTTGTTGTTATTTTTTTTTTACTTTTGTCAGTAATGTGTTCATAAAAGTAAATTACATGGAACAGACATATAAAAGAAAAGAAATTAAAAAGATGTATGAACAAAAAAACATAATACAGGTCTCATTACTGGATTTTTCTTCATTTTTTAAATTGTATTTTTCAAACTTTTTGGATATCATCTAGTAATGCCAAAAATCCCAATCATTTCCATAAAAACTATTTTGTTAACATTATTTAAGATATCTGTTTATAAATCGCAAATAATGTATATATTTTGAAACCGAAACTAATTGAAGATATCTGTACCTGAATTAAAATCCAGTTGAATTTACGATAATTAAAATTAAAAGTAATTCTGGTATTCAAAATTGGATTAACATACACTGTTATGTATTGAACAAAAATATGAAATGCAATTAATTTAAAAAAAAATTATTTCTACAAACTAGAACTATTTAATACTGGAACATGAGAAAATAACCCCACAAATTATTTTGATTAACTATGAAAAAAAGACAAAAATACAAGAACATGAAAAAAACCCCACAAAGTCTACATAGCATAAACATTATAAAATTAATGTTAACTGTACATGTATCAAAGTAAGAAAAAACCCCAATACAAGAAACAGAGTTGACTTATTGTTCTGTAAATGAAACAAAACAAAAAAAATTAAATAAAAAAAATATATTGCTAAAACAATTTGCAAGTAGAACAAAGCTGTCAGAATAGTGAATATGTAGAAAGACAACTTATAATGAACAAAATACTAGAATAAAAAGTTTACATTTTGACAACAATCTATCTATAATTTGAATACTTAATCGAAGGTGTGTATAAATGTTTATTGCATTTTTATTGCATTGATGACTTGTGTAGCTCAGGTTTCATAATAATTCAGAATAATTTAATTCTGATTGGCTTAAAAAATTATTTTATATCGTATAAAGAATGTTGCTTACGTCATAATAAGACTAACGTCATAAACGTATCTATCCGCCGAAGTTACGTTTGAAGTTTGTACATGTTGATGTCATTTTAAAAGTCAAATGGCCGTTTTTATCTAAAAGTAATAGCAAAAAAAAAAAAAAAAAAAAAAAAAAAAAAGAAAAAAGAAATAAAGCGGTTTATGAAGCGTAAACTGCACCAAACCATTTATATCGTATAAAAGTAATAAATATTGAATTCATTCCTTAAATGAAATGAAATGAACTGATTTATCATTATCACACATAATACTGCGGTATGAGATCCGTGCCCCCACTTACCCTTTTAACAAAGAAATGGAGGTAAGATACTGCAACACCTAAATATTGACTTCACAGTGGTGTGTTTCAGGTTTTATGCCGTTCAACACAGTTTGTAATAGAAAATGCATGCTTAATATTTGCTGTTCTTCAAAGCTATCATTAATTTTGCATTCTTTACAAATCTGCACCTTTCTAGAAAATACATTGTTAATTATTGCTCTTCTTCAAAGCTATCGTTAATTTTGCATTCTTTACAAATCAGCACCTCTCTACTTTCAAATTTAAATAAATGAAAAAAATACATCATTCCCTAAATAAAGGTAATATTGTTTATTTAATAAAACTTTAAAACTAATGCGTTTGAATTTAAAAATTATTTATTACTAGATTAACACTTCCTTATATATATATATATATATATATATATATATATATATATATATATATATATATATATATATACTTTTAATTCTTGATGTTATGATAAAATAAAGAAAGATGAAAATAAAGAGATACATATTTCGTAATGTGCTGCTTTTTTTTATCATAAACTCAATGATTTTTAGAAAAAAAAACCACTGTTATAATGTTATGGCTCTTATTGGTTAGAATATATGTTTTCCGATTCATGTTGGTTGTAGTCCAAAACAGCACGATATATCATCTCGTATTCCTCCTGTGGACGAAAAATATATCTTCTATTACGAGGTGAAAAGGGAAGCAAAATTTGAAAAATGCTAGAAGTTATATGCATATTGTTACGCTAGTATAAAATTCGTCGTAAAGGTACGGTTGTGGATAATTTTGCGAAAAAAAAAATCCAAAAAAAAAAAAAAAAAAATCCGAGGTACAGATGTTTGAAAAGGATGTATATTGATTTGAAAAATGATATACTAGCTAGTAGGTTACAATGTATGCAATTAATTGTGAAGTTTCCAAATCATTGAGTTGTACCATTTAAGAGAGACGAATGATTAGAATACTGTAATTCTTCATAATTCTTTTTTTTCATTTCATTCTTGTAACCATACACTCGTTTTCTATTCTGATGTAAAGATGTACAGATAGTACCCGGTATACTTGCTAGATCAGACTTACTACAGTCTTCGTTGTTGCCTACGTGCAAATTAAACGTCAACCTTCTCTAACCAGCAAGTCTGGAGCATTCAAACCGTTCATTGACTTAAAAGTTTGGACTTTACCCCTCCACACGCTGATCCTTGGCTTGGAAATATGGAATATACAAAATCCCCCACCCCCTTCTAAGCACAATTTTTAATGCTCTGATTCACAAAACAAAAGCCCAGTCCTTTTTTCTTCGCTTTCCGGTTACACCAATCACTTGCTATCAAATCTGGAGTAGTGTTTTATTCTCCCCTCCCCAAAACACAAACTTTCCGCAGGAGAATCATTTTTTCCTCTACAAAACACACCCTTTCCTGACTTACATGTACACGGGGGGAGAAACCTAATCGTTTTTTGGGAGTTGATTTTAATCAACTCTTGGGAGTTGATTTTAATCAACTCTCCTATGCAGTTACTCAGACAAACCGAAAGTGAAACAGTGTTTGGACCTAAGCACAAATCAACACCGCTGACAACATTTAGTTCTTGAAAATAATCAATAAATTCGATGAAATGTATTCTAAAGCATTGTTTTTCAAGGAAACTTATTTATAGATACCTTGTAAATAGTTAGATTTTAAATGGTACGAATAATTTAGATATTTTTGTAGTCGTACATTGAATGTATTCCTACGCCAGAGTTCAATATAGTCTCGTTCAACCAGACGCTCGGCTATCTCCGTAAATATCTGACAAGGAGAGTGCCTCTCTTGCTTGTCGGAGATTAACGGAGACTGTCGAGTCTGGTTGAACGAGACTAGAGTTGAATATTGCTTGGATACATACAATTTCTCAGAACTATTACGATTACTGATACGTAGTTTGATGGAATTAATTCTTTGAATATTACACAACATGATTCATATGGGGGTTTCACGAAATTTCTGTTGGAGAATTTATATTATAAAAAATTATGCGTAATTCAAATACAAAATATAAGAAACTACTTGCCATGCAAAATAATATCGCTGATCTTAAAATAAATAATAATCGACAAAATCAACTCCCGTTAGTACTTCAGTACTTTGATTTTCTTTCCTAAACACTATCATTTAACTTTTAAAACTGGAGAATGTTTTTTTATTATCTTCTATTACTCATCCTTCTTGGACTTAAATTTGAATAAATATACATATAATATGTATACATATGATTGACAAATACATGTTCAATATTTTCTTTCGTTTGCTACTCATTTAATAAAACTTACAAATCTGGCACAGAACTCCGGACGCCGGATCTGTAGCTGTCTGACGGCGGTGAACACGTCCACTCTGTCATCCATTTTCATCTGTTGAATGACGTTATGGACGGCGATAAACAATCCACACAGGGAGGCACCGTCACTTATAATTAAAAGAAAACTCATGAGAGAGAGAGAGAGAGAGAGAGAGAGAGAGAGAGAGAGTCATCATTATCTAATGATCTGTAAAATGTTTTAGAAATTAATCAATACTAATTTGCCAGCAAGAAGGAAAACATTCTTTAAAAATGCCGATTTAGAAACTAAACGACACCATTTTTTTCATCAAAAACTTATATCTCACTTAATGCATCACATTAATATGGAAATAATAAGCCAAAACAAATTAATTAGACTTGACCACAATTTCTTTGGATCATTTTTTACCTGCTTAGAACAGTAATTGTTTTTTTTGTTTCTAAATCAAGAACTGTCGACACAAGATTTCGAAAGTGGGACGTGCCAACAGAGGAGTTTCCGGAACAATGTATTTCAGGATCTGGCTCAATGACCATCACAGTATGATCCTCATCCTTTAAAATTATAAGAATCATATAGTTTTCTTTTCAATTTTAAACATTTTGTTCACAATTGTTAAGAAATAAGGCAAAAAACAAAACAAAACCTAAAAACCAAAAGACCCCAACCCCACCCCCAACCCCCAATCCCCCGAGCTCTACTGTCGGTGGGGAAACCAAAGAATTAAAAAAAAATCCTATAACAAATTTGCTATAGCACGCAACTTAATTTCTAAAAGAATTGGTCATTAAATCTACTCTTTATACATACACCCTCTTTATGTATTTGGATCACGTGAGAGGTGACGTCAGTTTGTGATTTTGATTGATGAATAACAGTGTATGGTGAGATCTTCAGGGATGAAGATACTGCAGGGAACCACGAATTACTCTAAAACAAACAAGAAGATTAAAGACATAAATATGTGTGTCAAATTACCACTGATCATTTTTTTTGGAGCAATACATAAAGAAATGAGAACTTGTCAAATAAACTGTGGCTTTATAAGTATGAAAATTACACCTATTAGTATTTCTATTTTAATTTTGACCTCAACATTTACAGATCATTATAAATGTGAATGCCACAGTCAAAATAACCAATAAAATAATATAAACCACACTATTAACCTTACAGTATTAAACGTTATTGAAAAGAGTTTAAATCTCAGGAGTTTGCTTTAACATAAGTTTACATAACTAGTAAATACCGATTCTGTGTATCGCAGGGGTTGCAGAGAGATGACTGTATCTGACTCGTGGTCATTGAGCAGGCGCAGAAGATCGACAGCGTCCTCTGGTGGCGGGTATTTCGTCACAATGAAACCCTGAGGGTTGGTAAATGACTACAAACAGAGTTGATGGTTCTTTCATTGAAGCAATCAAGGTACAGCAATATTTAAACTCCAGTTAAATTAATTTGACACTCAGTCACAGATAAAAAGAAAAATTTATGATATTTTCCACTGATGAAACGACTAAATTACTGTTAGCCCTGGTGTGAGTGTTAAACAAAGATAGGTAGTAAAACAAGTAATTTTGATTAAAGCAATATGAGCTGCAATTTTCATGGTGTTTTTTTTTTTTACGAAAATGTTAATTTCTACTTAAATGACGAAAAATAATATGGTTTTTAAAGGTATATGTGGCGTATTTTTAGTGAATAACAATAATAAGATCTGATTATTTGCTTCATTTCTTTACTTAAAGATAGGACTTTCACACAAATTACGCTTTATAAGTCAATCGCGTAACAAAGATACAAGAAATCAAAAAAATATTTTTTATTTTTTACCGGCACGGTAAAAAATGCAAAAGATTTGAATAACCCCGCCTTAAATGGGTCACGTGACATCTATCTTGGTCTATCAACAAGAATGGCGACGATGAGAATGATAGGTATACCGTTCAGTTTGACAGATTTGGCAATGAAAGAAAAAAGAGACAGACTGACAAGGATAGGAACAAAGGGAAGATTGTCATCGGAGACCATGTACATTGATGGAACAGGAATTAAAGCCGAATTATACTTAAGTTTCCATGATGAAGTTGTAGGGGTTTTGCTAGTCAGGTTCGTGCTCCATGTGTCCCGTGTCTTTACTTTATAAGTTTTAAACCACAAGTGGATTTTTGTTTAGAGGAATTTTTTAAATAAAGAATAAATAAACACTCTCATTACATGCATCCCTCATGGAGAGGGGTATTTACTCCGTTTAGCGTGTCGATGATGCTAAAATCGTGCTTCGTCTTTATTATACTTAATAAACAATTTATATCGTTCTACATTAATGAATATCGGAATAATAATGCTTCGAGTATCATCTGATATAAAAATTATTTAATTTAAGACATGAAAAACGTGATTCTAATTTGTAAACAAACTCTTCTTCCATCGTGTTTTCAATGCTAGGTTTTCCTGCACTCATGCGCAGTGGCGTTATAAATGGCGGATTACATTAATATTCATCAGACGTGTAGCAAAGTTTAGAGACAAATAACTAAAGACAGAACATGTTTTATGGGCCTAGAGTTTGTGAAACGTCTAATTATAAGAAGTATGATGTATATTTTTACTCAAACTCATGTCAAAAATTTTACTCCAAATACGCCACATATACCTTTAAATATCTGCCTTATTTTTGTAGAAAACTGTTAAGAAGCCTTAATTGGAGCAAAATTGAATTATTGTCGTCCTGTACAAAAATTGACCTGCTATATATTCCTTAGAAGAGAAATCTTTCTTCTGACAAAAATTTATGATTTTTTAAAAATCTTATTCATCAAAAAGGTCCAAGTTACATGCAGGCTTATCATACTAGCAGGCTTTTGCAGCAAAAATAAAATTCTAAAAAATACAGCTCATATTGCTTTAAAAATTAATTAAACAATTTACCGGCACGGAAATAGCATTGATGTAACTGCCTCGTTTTGGAATACCGGTGGACAGATGCAGACTGTATTTGTCAACTGTAAACGTAAAATGTACACGACACCATCGGTTCATAAATCTATATGAAAACACTACCATTAACTTTAAGAAGAAAAAATTGAACCATTTTTCGTATAAACAATGACGAAGTTGCAGTTTTATGATAAAAAAATATTAAAACATCATATGTGACTAAATGATAAATCGTACTTACGAGGCATATTTTCACCCGCCTGCCTGTCTCCCAAAGATTTAATGGCAAATTTGTAGTCATCCTTTGTATAATTTGGCCGAATTTTTAACAGAAGCTGAAAAATTAATCAATGGTGAATATAACTACAATATTGTCACATTAGTTAACAACATTCTCTTTACATGATTTCAAAATAGATCAACTTCCATGTGAAGTATACACATTCCATTTACATAGGATATTTTAATGCTGCCCACTAAATAACACTCTTACTCTCACCATGGTACTAAAAACTGTATGGTACAATTAATCAAGGTATGGTACAATTAAACGCATTATTGTTTTTTTTGTGTGTGTATTTCTTTAACATTTGAAGCGTTAGTTAGGTCAGGTTATTTTAAAACGTTTAAACTGTGACAGTACGTGTAACGGAACTAAAAAGAGAAAATATATTTTTTCATTGGTCAACAACATATTCACAGAATAGAAAACAGTTACTCATGCATGAACAGGGTGTCAAGTGTGCTCGATCCTGCATTATTCTTTTTCAGGACAATTCGAAGCAATGCTCGTACAACCGGGATTTGTTTGTTTACCAGATGTCTGAATATCTTATTTCAATTGTATTATTTGTTTATGCATCCTATCAGTTTGCAGATTGACTTTTCCAACTACGTTTATTTATTTAGCATGATGGCTTAGCAAAATGTATTTTTTACACTTCAAATTGGATCATACAGGTGTATGACAAACCTGAAATTCTTTGCGCCCCGGATTCTGGTTGGCTGGAATATTCTTTCCCGCTTTATTCGCTTTACTAGAAAATTCCGCCATGCTGTCCACTTTAATGGGTGCTTTGAAAATTTCGTTTAAAGCAAGAAAAATTGTAATGTACTGCTCCTATATAAAAGAAATATAGCTCAGTTAACAGTCTAAACAAATAGTGTGTTAAAATTTCAAGCATCTGCGATAATTAGTTGCTGAGAAATCTTTGACGGAAATTTGTTACAGCCCTCCATCAGTTACCTATACTGCGATATAGTACTGTGGTTTTATCAATATTCGTGGAATACCAATTTTCGTGGATTTCGTTATTAAGTTGATCCACGAAATTAAATGTTCATTGAAGTTCATTTTATATTAACATTTTGTACTGATAGGGTCATTGGCCACTAATTTACATATCCTTGAAATTGTGATTTTCACTTTATCCACGAAAATTGATACCCTTGAAAATTAATGAAACCACAGTATATGTCACGAGGCGGGGACTACCGGTAACTTGTGTTCAGTTGTTTTAAAATACTTTTAGAAATATGTTTAAGTTTTTTTTTCAAACTGACCAATTACATTTGATCATTAAGGATTATAGGTAAACAATGTAATTATATGCATACAATAATACAATGTATGAGTAATTGCATTTATCACGTGCGCAAACGGATAGAAACTTGCTTTCATTGATACATGTATTTAGTACATTTTTATATCCGTTTCCCCTACTTCTATATGTATACTTAATTACCTCTGCTATTATAATATTACACATTTCATTTCATCGAATTCCATGATGAAACTTAAGAGCAATTACTTTTTAAACGATTAACACAAATTTACTGTACTCGTTAATCCATTTCACGTTATATCACATCTCTTTTTGGAGACATTCGGAATCAACAGTCAATGTAATCAACAAATCAAATCTTGTGTATATAAAATGAGATTGGGATGATACTGAAAAAAATACAGCAAAATACAGTACACCTCAGAAATATCCAAGAGACAAATCCATTTTATTAAATTCTAAACTTACGTATGTCTGCACCATAGAAACTCTGTTCTGTCTCATTTTCGCTACAAATTCAGCCACGTTAACTTTTCCCTTTTTCTTGCCTATCTGATACAAGGCGTCCAAAGCAATGTAAGTCCCCGTTCGTCCTACACCAGCGCTAAGTACGAAAAAAGTATATTAAAAAAAACCTTAATTGCAAGTCGCAGTCCTCGTATGACAGTTATCAGTTGACTAAATTGCAGAGCTTCATCCTGAGCATATAGTTGACATACCTTATCTAGTGGCCCGAGGGCTATATATTTTTGGTAATTTTAGTTTGGAAATTTCGTAACTTTGAATTTTCTGGAATCCACAACCCCCCAATCCTTTTACTCCATCTAACTTTGTGTATGCTTTCTTGAAAGAAATTTTCAGATCCATTTTTGTTTACCTGCAATGTACGGTTGTTGGACCTTGATTATTGTTGGCTGATGTATTCATGACGTGGCTATGGAATGTAAGCAAACACAGCGGCTCTGGAACTCCGTGATCTGGCCAGGCAGTGTAGTGGTATTGGGTAACTATACGTGTGTTCGTTAGCTAAAAGGAATACACACACATATTAGTCGATATATTGTCTTAAAAAAAAACAGGTTCATATTGCAATCACCTCACTATTCTTGAAAAAACCCTCCAAAACAATGAAAGTTAAAAAACAAAATGAAAAACGAAGTCGAGAAATTTAACATTATTTCATTATTGTTGTTTATCATTATTTTCTTAAAAAATAAAAGAAGCAAAGAAGTCATTATGATTCCCAATACTGGCTATGAAAAAAAAACCAGCATGCAGATGACCTCCTTCTCCCCTTACAAAAAGAACAGAAAAGCAAGTAAACCTGAATAGTAGAAAATATCACCAAATGAAACATATTTACTTCTTTGTTGTACACGGACATTTGGCGAGTGGTGTAGAATGCATACTCTTTCTCTTCCAGAAGAGTGACGAGCACTGGACCATACGTCGTCGGTTTGTCTTTATTTGGCCAATACTTATTGCATTTCAGCTGGAAATCATAAAACATAAAACATTTTGTGATATTGGGATTTGTTTATCAATTGATTCCTAAATAGGAAATACAATGAAATGGTAATCAAAACACAAACACAAAACAATGATAGGTGATTACACGCAATCTTTTAAAACATAAACAAATACCTATAATATAAAACGAAGAATATCATTATTCTATAATTATTTTGATTTATTGAACGACCCACATCCCCTCTGAAAAATGGTATTAAAACTACTAATCATGTTTATAAACACTATTCTAAACTAATAAGTTGAAAGAATCCCGTTTTGATTCATTTTAATGGTTATCTATAGAGGAAGTAAACCTTTTTATTCTTTGCGAGTTTATGACTTTGTTCTCCCGTTATTGTGTCAACTTTTCCCATTAATGTGTAGACCCTTCATTAAGGTGTATATCCGACTTAGAAATGTGTTCTCAAACATAAAATGTGGCACACTCTCCGGCTTTTTTTGGGGTATAAATACGCCAAAACTAAACACACCTTTTCACCCTCTTTGAGGTTTGTCACCATGACGATGGTAGTCACGCGTTCCTGCCAGATCATACGCCAAAAGTCTCCAAGTGTGTTTGGTTTCGGTCCTTCAAAACAATAAAAATAATACTATACTAATACTGAATGAAAACATAAACTGAATGAAACAGTGACTTTGAAATTGTATCATAATGTTTGATTAAGATTTAATCGTTTGATTACCTGTAAAAGTAAGTTTTAATTGTCATTCATGGATCGATTACTTTTAGGATAAACATGTACAACAAAAAGGCAATAGAATACTTTATATTTAATACTCTGGTACATATAACTCATTTTACTTTTTGAAAAAGTATATATTATAATGTGCGCTTCATAGATTGTGTTAGGACATCATATACTAGATTGCAGAACGTTTACCTTTAAAAACATAGATAAACTATTTGTATAAAATATCGTAATCTTTAAAGTTTTATTTTCAGTTTCATATTTATCTATACAGTAAAACTCGGTTATAGCGAAATCCTAGGGACAAATGGATTTACTTCGTTATATCCGTATAACGAGTTCGTAATAAAAATTGGCGAATTCACTGTTGACATGTTTTCTTTCACAAGACTACAATTTTTGCAATTGAGGCTTAGAATGAAAATACATTCTTTTGATACCTTAAATATCGGATGTAAATTGAAAAGTTCAAGTAAAAATAAATTCATTAAAACTATTATGTTGAATGGTAGTGCAAACTTTTTCAACTGTAAAGAAATGCGTTATACAAGTGTAAAATGTTGTCATTATTCCCCTCTACGGGACTTAAAATCAGTTCGCTATATCCGTAAATTCGTTATAATTCAATTCGTTATAACCGTAAAGATTTGTTAAGAATTTTACTGTAGACTCAAAAAAAAAAAACCTTCGCTATATCCGAAATTTTGCTATATACGTGTTCGTACTTAACGAGTTTTACTGTAGTACTCTATTTACTTCTGTTATCTACAGGAGAGTAAGTTGTACATGATTAATTCGACATACACATAAAAAAATTGCTGAAAAGGATAACCGCGAAATAATTGTGCTCTGACATAAATCTATACCATACTGTGGAATCATTTGATTTCGTGGGGGTCAATTTTCGTGGATTGTAGGTTTTTTGTTCATTCGTGGTGATTTAATTTCGTGGATTGGTCGGTTTTCAGTTTCAGGAAGAAAGATAACTCTTTCTAAATTTGTTTTCGTTGAGGATGTAAATTCGTGGGGGAAGGCTACCCATGAATACCACGGAAATGGAGCCACCACGAATTATAATGATTCCACAGTATGTTGCCTACTTTCATAGAACTCGTGCAAAGTTTTTAAGTATAAAATACCTTGAGCAGCGATATATTCCTTTTTCCGATTGGATCCCTAAAAAGGAAATCAAAAGTTCAAACATTCTGCATTAACATCATACAACATGCAGGTAGCAGAAATAAAACAGTATACACTTTGGAGGACTGTGATTGTTTTTAAGATTGATATCTTTCTTTTCACGACCATGACACGTAGTATTATTTAAAACAATATATTGGGTTGGTGAAAAACTCATAATGTAAAATAAACTACGGTTTTTTTTTAACAGAAAATACAGCTCAATGATTGTGAAATATTCGTACAGATTTGTACAGTTCTGTAACCAAATGTACAAAACTAATAACTTGGTGGAATACAATGCCTTTAATGAACAATAATTATTGCTTTGAATTTAATTTCTCAAGTACACAATTTTTGTTCGTTGAAAAAACAACAGAAAAGAGTTTATGTTATTTACGGCTATTCTTGAAGGTCGCAGAACAAAAATGATGAAATGGGAAAATAACACGACGGGTAATTATTTTCCTATATACATTACTACTGACCTCTATGTAATTAGCATGGATATAATCAGATTTTTCACCGCCTCTGGTATCCAGCACAACTCGGGAATGGTCATCTTCAAAAATACGTATTGAAATAAAAAGAAAGTGATAAAAATCTGTTAAAGCTGATGCTTACTTATAACGATACCACTAAATTTTGAAATTTAATCCACTTTCAGTATATAATAACTACAGATAGAGTTCATAGAAATAATTCAATATAAAAAAAAAAAATGATAAAAAATAAACTTACAAGGGAAAGTTGTTTTATATCTATTCTTAGGAACATTTTCAGGTTTCTTTCCAATTTCACATTTGTATTGTTCACCACTCGGAAGAGCCTGAAAATGCATACACCTTTTTATATGACCAGTTTGAATTGTATATGACAAGTAACATAAGAGTTATTGGATCAATCATTTAAGAAACAAGATTAAGAGTCAAACCTCTTGCCAAGTAAAAAACAACCCCCCCCAATACTGTTTTACATTAGCGTAATAGAAAACAAATAGCGTGATCGAAAATTTATCTTTGGCGTAAACTTTATGTCAACCCAACCCCTAAATTTAAGATCCCTTTTCATCTGTATATTTTATTATTATACTTTCATGTTAAATACTGCAATCTGATTGGTTTAGACGCAGTTGACAATCCGTTCTCTCTCCCTCGCACGCTTAGCAACGGGCCGATAGAACGAATTGTTACATGCGCGTTAATTATGCGCGTACGGTTCGCCGTAGAATTCACGTCTTTTCTATATAAAAGCAGTAAAATTTGCTATAAAAATTAAGACATTCAGTATAATAAAATAAATAGTGCCTGTTTGGGAGGGTACCAGTTGAAATTGACACCCCTCGAAAACCATTGTCAACCGACGCGAAGCGGAGGTTGACAATGGTTTTCGAGGGGTGTCAATTTCAACTGGTACCCTCCCAAACAGGCACTATTTATATAATGTCACTGTGTAGCCAGATCGATTGGCAGCTTTTGTACTTAGCTCTAAGACATAAAATGAGTAAAAAAAAAAACTAGAAATATAACAGTTTCTTGTTTATTTAAATATTCCGAAGCTGTAATATAAGACCACGATAAAGTACAGTGTTACTGAAATAATT
Source organism: Magallana ariakensis (assembly GCA_020458035.1). Lineage (NCBI taxonomy): Eukaryota > Metazoa > Mollusca > Bivalvia > Ostreida > Ostreidae > Magallana > Magallana ariakensis. The sequence goes on from CM035811.1 coordinate 49,368,976, forward strand.
TAAAAAGTATTTTCACTCATTTACGGAAGTGTAAGCTGTGAGCGATGTTACAACGCACTTTGAAAAATTACGCACTTTGAAAAAAATTTTCAAAGTGCGTTAATTTTTGGACCAAGTCAACGCACTTTGAAAAAAAAATATTTTTTTTCAAAGTGCGTTGATATCGTCGATATTAACGCACTTTGAAAAAAAAATTGTTCAGGGTTTAGTCGAAATAATATTTAATTTCAGATACAATAAGTAATTGTTTTAACCTTGTGTAGCTTAATGGGATATACTTTAGAAAGAACCCACTGCATTCTCAGCTAACTTGATTAACAGTTTTTAGATTAGAGTTTTTTTTCTTTTTTCATAAGCTTACGCCGTTCGACAATTTACATAAAGAACAACTCGGGAGATCTGAATTATCCAAATATGACATAAATTGCATCGCTTAGCAACTGCATTTTCCTTTTTTGTGTATGCAGCAAACTTACTAATTATCTGGTACATTGTGCTGTGCCAGAAACGAAAATTATTTAATTTATTTATTGATAATGGAGATAATGTATAACATATTTCAACTGTCTTCAATTGCATGTGCTTATAAACAAACATGATTTAAAAAAGGATACGTTAGTTATGGTTATCAAAAACAACATGATCTTTTAAAGGATCAGTTTTTAAGTTTATAATAATTTAATGTTTGTCAATGTACAGGAAATTTTTTTTTAAATGAAGTGATTTATTTAATTAGAATTTGAAAAGAGGGTTTATGTTGAAACGCTTATAGATTCTTTGACATACCATTGGAGAAATAATTCTTTGACCAGCTCGTTTTTTTTTCAATATCACTGTACTTAATTTACAACAAAGCGTATTCCTTTTTTGATTTTATACATTTACTCTAAGTTGCTGAATATCAAACACGTTTTGAAAAGAAAAAGAGGGGTAGGGGACCTTCCTGTACGTAATCAATGAAATGAAGCACTGGTAATGGACCTGTATCTTTGGCTAACCCTAACTCCCACCCCTATCCCCGATTTTTAAGACGGTAAATTAGATTCAATAGTGTAACAAATCATCATACTATCAACAAATTAAAAATTTAATTTCACAATTTGTGATTTATACATATTTTTTTCAAAGTGCGTTAAGTGTCTCGATACTAACAAATGTTGATGTACCTTCATAACGCACTTTGAAAAATTTTTTCAAAGTGGGTTAACTTGGTCCAAAATTTAACGCACTTTGAAAAATTTTTTCAAAGTGCGTTGATTTTGTCCAAAATCTAACGCACTTTGAAAATTTTTTTCAAAGTGCGTAATTTTTTCAAAGTGCGTTGCCACAGAGCGATTTACATTTATCAAAACAAAATTCTATGATAAAAGAGTTCTGCTTTAAAAGACACATAACATTTCAAGATTTAAAATAACTATACACCTTCGTGTCATTTAACTTTTTCTCAACGTCTGAAAAACATTTCATTTTATTTTATGGGTTCTTATATAACGCATTCTTTCTTTGATCCTTACCGCATATTCCTTTCGGAAACCTTCGTTTTCGTTCTTCCCCTTCTCAGCAATAACAACTTCAAGCTTATCAATAGCTATATCCGGTGTTGTCTTGGTTACATTAAAATAGTCGGGATACTCGGCTACCACCCCATTAATATCTTCGTTCAAAGGCGTCGTCTCAATGACTGGACGACCGTTGCTTGAACTTGGAGTATTTATTTTCGAGTTACCCTGTCCTGTAAGTCTCATGTCATCTTCCCGTCGGTTGTTGTTCAAAGCTTTAACGTATTATGTTGAATATTTACAACATCATATGTTACATGTAAATTATTACCATGTTGTAAATTTTAAATTTAATGCCACACATTAAATTCAAATTTTGAAACTATAAATGTAAGGAAAAAAACTTTTTGCATGATTTTTTTTTTAACGATTACATGTTTTATTTTAAATATACAATACAAAATTACTTTAAAAGACTTTGATAAATTTAGTCACAAAAAAAAAAAAAGGAAAAAAAATAAACTCCAAAAATATTAATGTCTGCATTTTGATATACACTACCTTTCCTAGAAATGAAAAGTAGGAAATAAATAGATAAATGACCCCCCCCCCCCCCCAATAAAAAAGCATTCTTATACTTACGTTGGGCGTTTGGACTAGACTTGCGATACCTGAAAAAAATTGTATAGCGTAACTCAGATTTGTTCATAAAAATGGTTTTTAACCGTTAACACAGTCACTACAAGTTTTGAAAATCAAGCTTAGATTTTGAGCCATAATTTTCGTCTTTTATACATGTACATGAAATTCATTTGATTAAATCATAATTTGCAAATAGCAGTTAAATAATAGTTTTGAACAAGAGGCCCATGGGCCACATCGCTCACCTGAGGAACAATAGGTATGATAAAATCAGCTTAATGGAGTCATAATACAAACTATCTAGACAATGTAGTATAATACATGTAGATCCTGTATAAATAAAATTCAATTTCTTCCACTGGATATTCTTATGTTTATCATTAGGATGATTTTATAGTAATATCACATGTTGAGCATTGCAGCTCTCAAAAAGATCCTACACAATTGTTTATAAATGGGATATAAACCTACATCAAACTCTGAACACCTTGTGAGACCCAATCGTCCAGGAATCATCCAGAAGCCAAAATCTAAACAATATTAAATAATCACCTGGCTGAAGATTTTTAAAGATCTAGATTTACTCTTAATATTCCTATGTAAACATTCCACCCCAATTGTGGCCACACCCTACCCTCAGAAATCATGATTTTTACAAATTCAAATCTACACTACCTGAGGATGCTTCCAAACAAGTTTCAGCCTTCTTGGCTTATTAGTTTATGAGAAGACGAATTTTAAAGATTTCCTCTATATATTCCTATGTAGAAATTTGATCCCAAATTGTGGCCTCCACTCTTTCCTGGCTAATTAGTTTCTGAGAAGACGATTTTTTAAAGATTAACTCTATATATTCCTATGTAGAAAGTTGACCCCCCCCCCATTGTGGCCCCACCCTACCCCTGAGGGTAATGATTTTCTTAACTTTAAATATATACACTACCTGAGAATGCTTCCACACAAGTTTCAGCTTTCCTGGCTAATTAGTTTTTGAGAAGAAGATTTTTTAAGATTTACTCTATATATTCCTATGTTAAAAATCGACCCTCCATTGTAACCCCACCCTACACCCCGAGGGTCATGATTTTCACAACTTTGAATCTACATTACCTGAGAATGCTTCCTCATAAGTTTCAGCTTTCCTGGTTTATTAGTTTCTGAGAAGACGATTTTTAAAGATTAACTCTATATATTCCTATGTAGAAAGTTGCCCCCCCCCCCATTGTTGCCCCACCCAACCCCTGGGGGTAATGATTTTCTTAACTTTAAATATACACTACCTGAGAATGCTTCCACACAAGTTTAAGCTTTCCTGGCTAATTAGTTTTTGAGAAGAAGATTTTTAAAGATTTACTCTATATATTCCTATGTTAAAATCGACCCTCCATTGCAGCCCCACCCTACACCCCGTGGGTCATGATTTTCACAACTTTGAATTTACACTACCTTAGGATGCTTCCACACAAGTTTCAGCTTTCCTGGCCAAATGGTTCTTGATAAGAAAATTTTTTAAAGATTCACTCTATATATTGCTATGTAAAAAGTCGACCCCCTATTTTGGCCCCATCCTACCCCCGGGGGTCATAATTTAACAACTTTGAATCTACATTACCTGAGGATGCTTCCCCATAAGTTTCAGCTTTTCTGGCCTAATGGTTCTTGAGAAAAAGATTTTTAAAAATTCACTCTATATATTCCTATGTAAAAAGTCAACCCCCTATTTTGGCCCCATCTTACCCCCGGGGATCATGATTTTCATAATTTTGAATCTACATTACCTGAGGATGCTTCCACACAAGTTTCAGCTTTCGTGGCCTAACGGTTTTTGAGAAGAAGATTTTTAAAGATTTACTCTATATATTCCTATGTAAAAAGTCGACCCCCCCATTTTGGCCCCATCCTACCCCCGGGGATCACGATTTTCACAACTTTGAATCTACATTACCTGAGGATGCTTCCACACAAGTTTCAGCTTTCCTGGCCAAATGGTTCTTGAGAAGAAGATTTTTAAAGATTTACTCTATATATTCCTATGTAAAAAGTCAACCCCCTATTTTGGCCCCATCCTACCCCCGGGGATCATGATTTTCACAATTTTGAATCTACATTACCTGAGGATGCTTCCCCATAAGTTTCAGCTTTCCTGGCCTAACGGTTTTTGAGAAGAAGATTTTTAAAGATTTACTCTGTATATTCCTATGAAAAAGTCGACCCCCCATTTTGGCCCCATCCTACCCCCGGGGATCACGATTTTCACAACTTTGAATCTACATTACCTGAGGATGCTTCCACACAAGTTTCAGCTTTCCTGGCCAAATGGTTCTTGAGAAGAAGATTTTTGAAAATTTCTCGAAAATTTTCATTAATTCCTAATTACCTCCCCTTGTAAGAGGGCTTGGTCCTTAATTTTCACAACTTTGAATCCCCTTAGGCTAAGGATGCTTTGTGCCAAGTTTAGTTGAAATTGGCCCAGTAGTTCTTGGGAAGATGTTGAAAATGTGAAAAGTTTACAGACAGACAGACGGACGGACGGACGACAGACAAAATGTGATCAGAATAGCTCACTTGAGCTTTCAGCTCAGGTGAGCTAAAAAGGAATGTTTTTTTTAAATTTTAAAACAATTTAAGCCGATAAAAGAACAAATAATTTTTTAAGAACGAAAGTACATGTACAACTCAAAATATGAAAGACAACTGGTTATTATTTCAAAAAACATCATTCTTAAAAACAAGAAATTATAATTTTAGAATCCTATCTTAAATAAGGGTCTAAACCTGGATTAAATTGCAAATTTCAAAATTAATATATGTTGCTTATTACATTTAAATGAAATATCATGTACATTGTACCAAACAGTATCTACTTCTTTTAAAACAACTGTTCAATGTATAATGGTGTATACCTTCTTACGATGATAAACACGAGAACCGATGCAATGAGTAAGATTAACAATCCAACTCCTACACCAATGAATGGGGAGTTGTTGTCGGAATCACTTGTCTGTGTTGCGATCTAGTAAAAAATAAAACGGTGTTTAGGTTTTCGTTTTATTCACTTATTTTATATATAGGACAACACTCTGCCATACAGTAAACTCGAAATTAAGGCGGTATGGGACACTTTCATGTTGAGACGTATTGTTTATCGAAATAAACAATAAAACAAAGTATAATTATGTAAGTAGTTTCTTTCCCAGTATTGTCACCATAACAGCGTAGCGCCGTGGGTTAGAGGGTATACAAAAAATCTGTAGGTCTGGAGTTCGAATCCTGCTGGTTTTTTTATATACAACGTTTACCTCTCCAAATATTTTTAAAAGCTATTTTTTGGGTTAAATATTGTAAAATTTAAGAATTTTAAACCGGTGAAAGTATTTCAATTATAATGTACTATGTTATAATATACTGATGTCCGATACATTGTACCACCTTAACTGAAAGGTCTGGATAGACGACTTAACTACCATTCAGTCGTATATTGTAGTCACCTTTAACAGAACTAAATGGTCGTGGCTATTTTAAGGCTATATTTACCTCCTTTAGACGAAAACCTCTTTATAAAGTAAAATAAATTTTTTTTTAAAAGTTTTAATAATAAAATATTTGGATTTATTCTTTACTACATAATAGATTATGGCCAGAAACATCATATTTAAAAGTTTAAGGCTGATCTGACCGTTAATTTGTTGACCATGCAGTCTCCTTAAGGTGACTGAATGGTAGAGTTTGTCCTTGTGATTCTCCTTAAATTCGCACACCTGGTATTTCAATTCCCATGAATTTGAAATTTTACAGCATATCAATTTTTCAATATCGATAGATAATTATCAATTTTGTGCCATTGCCATTTTAATGATACACATAATAAGACACAAATATACTTTTTACACGAATATCTCACGTATTAATGTGATAACCTTTTCGCAATAGCCGTTTTCCTTGTCACAAGTTGCGTTGACACACAGTGAACTGCAATTTTGCAAGCAGTCGTCGCCATAACGACCGTTTAAACACGCTGCAAAAGAAAATACATGTACATGAATATATAAAAAATCTAAGGTTTATTTGAGAGAAAAAAGCAAAACAATCGAAAAAAATCGTCATGAATTATTTTAACATAACCTTGTCACATGCCATATTTGGAAATATAGGGCCTCGAACATGAATGATAATTTTCCTGAAATTTTTGCTAAAATTTGACATAGAAATTGATAATTTGAAGAAAACAACCAAATATTTGTAGTTTGAACTATTATTAAGTTATGATTTTATCAAAGTATGAAGTTGAACACATGTACTGACTATAAAAGTAAAAGTCCACGTTTAAAAATTCTTGCTTTATTTGTGGCTTCAAAGGCCAATACATAATGAACACAAAAACAGATGGTATAAAATTTTGGAGTTATTAAATCATAACAAAAAAAATATAGCAATGTCATATTTCCAAAACTTTGCATACACAAATAGACATACATTTAATGTCTCATTTAAAAGTAAAACAAGTAGGGGGGACATCTAAAAAAAAATGAGATAAAGAATGAAATAAGCTAATTTTAGGCAAAAATTGGAGTTCATTTTTTCTTAACGTCTATGAAATATAAGTTAAATATGCCAAAATATATCGATAGAAATCTCAAAATATTGTTTAAGTATGTTTTTTAGAACATCATGAATATATCGTAATACACAAACTATCTAGAAGTTTGGTCTGCGCTGAAAACTAGGAAGCTAAAGTAAAAGTACTCTAAAACTAGTCAGTTATGAAAATTGTTCATTTCCTTCTTGGAAACCTTCCCCCACAAAATATAGTCCCTCACTAAACTTGTATAATGTATTTTTTTTAAAAACAATTTTATTCAATATCGTTTATTTGGCATTGAAAAAAAATATAAATATACTACTAGAATTAATATTTGATGCAGAATTTTCAGACTAGAGGTGACCCAAAATGGCTACCCAAAACCTAAGGAGCGAACCTCTTTAATTTGAAAAATATAATTAACAAATACCAAATTTCTGTTGAAGTACGTAACGATAATAAATCAGGCTTCAATATGAAGGCGTGAAAACAAAAGTGGCTTTTAACATGTTCTTTTATGTGCCGAAACAGTTCTAAAGTTATTTGTTTTCATCAAAAATACTCATGTTCCACAAAATTCCAAAGTTATTCATGTAAACCAGATTGAAATAAATAATAAGGGATAACAATTGCTAACCGGTTAACCGATTAATCGGTCGGAACGATGGTACCCGGTTACACATTCTGTAATTGGTAATTTCCATATATCGCTAAGAGCTTTAATTTGGGGATGATTGATTTACTCCTTGCTTATTAAAGGGAAGTGCACCGGATTGTTAGGTGCTAATTACTGTTTACACACCTTGACACTGCCCTAACCATCCTAACTGTCCACCGTTTCTTTATTCCTGCGTTAATAACAAAGAAATCACAATTGAGTACTCTATATATTTGCATTTTTTTCTGCCGCCGTTCTGTCAATCTTCCAGCTTCACTGAACATGCCGCCTCCAACGCCATCGCAGGCATGGCGATTTCTCAAGAGAGAACTAGATGGCAAAATCGTAAAATGCACACTTTGCTCAATGGAGCTCACACAAATCGCGGGGTCCAAAACCATAACAGATCCTCCTCATAAAAAAATGCAAAGCGTTTCAAGACGAGCCGAACAAACCGGAAAGTGAAGTGGCAAAATGTTTTAATAGAAAAGAAACGCAAAATGTGATCCTCTCAAATGGTATGTCTGAAAATGAAGTACTGTTTCCAAATTTTGCTGGTTTACCAAGAAACTTTTTATCAATCCAAGGCATCTACAAAATTATTTTCAACGGCAGGCATCATTGTCAGAAAACTCAGAAGCCGAATATCATCTGTCTTTACATGTGTATAACTATTTTTTCTTGCTTTAAAAAAAAATATGTTCTCATTAAACTTAAACAGATTAATAAATTACGTATCTTGAGTCTTCTTGTTTTCTTGCACGCATGAATAAAGTTTATTTGAAATAAACAAATATGTCCCCTCAAAAAGTAGTTTTTGATACGATTAACCGGTTAATTGGTCGAAATGTCATACGGTTAACCGATTAGCAATTTTTTAACCGATTGCGATACCTATAAATAATAGAGATTTCTTTTACCTTTCGTGCAGTTACCACCCATGTACCCTGGGTCACATCCATCTACACATGTACCGTTAATATGATGACACTGTTGGTTTTTACGGCAGTGTCCACATGGTGTATTACAGTTAATTCCAAACAGCCCACCATCACATTCTATGAATAGAAGGGAAGATGCAATTAAAAGGGTATAAAGTTATTTAAAGAGATATAAAGCTCCAGATAGTGAGGTTTCAAATCACATTTACTGAATGTTATACAACTTATTAAAAAAATTTTTTGACCTCTCTCTTGAATGACAAACTAAAGTACGGATATTTATCTAAATATTTTTTTTGGCGTAAAAAGGACTTTCACGTAGTTGCTGATCTTTTTTTGTTTCATGAACATATTCAAGTAAAAAATGATAATGCCTCCCTAAAACAGATGATTTCCTTCAGTATTTATACAAAAGTTTGTGGGGGGAATACAATTTTTTTCATAGGCGACATTAATGGAAAACTATTGTTAATATAAAAGGAAGGCCACTATGAACATAGCCCATCTAAACATGTCGAGAACATCATTCAACATATCAAACAAGATAACTCTGATATATTCTTAAAAGTTGTTTTTACTATTCTTTGAGTTTTAAAATTGTAAAGATAAAATCATCCAAGCAAAAGACCTGAATGCGTTATTGTAAAAACAAACATCTATCAACGCATGTGAAATGCTTTATATATAGATAAGCAGAATAAGGTTTTTACGTGACGATCTAAAAGTAAGATTATAATATTGGCTTTTTCTATCATGTTGGCCAACTTAAGGCCAACACCATAACCCAATCAACAATTATACCTTCAATACAATATTTTTTCTTAAAATAAATATTCTTCCTATCTGTGGTTAAGTTAAATTAGTTGACATGCAAAGATTTCAAATTTGGCGTTTCTTTTGCTTTTCATATGAATGAAATTAGAATGATAATGAAGAAAATGAAAGTGTGTATGTGTTTCTGTGATTGCGTTTGCATAAGAAAATATGAAGTCCATGCTTGCTGTTTACAGGCATTTAAAAGTATCATGACTTGAATACTAATGTTTGTTGCTTAAATAACCTAATTGCTTAACTATTGATTACGATATATACCTTCTGTACAATTTGTCCCCTTCCATCCCGGGTGACAACCCAGATCGCAAATACCAGAAGATTTGTTACAGCTGTAGCATGTAACATGACACTCTCGTATACAGTTTTCTCCAAAATATCCATCTTGGCACTCTACAAAACAAGGCATAAGAGGCACACATTTTGAGTAATGAACATTTTTGTCTGATGTTAACACTAATTAATCACGGAAGAAACACCATTGAAATTTATGTTATCTTGTTATCTTCTACATATTCTTAGAAAAATTCCACAAATAAGTGGTGGTTGACATTTGGAAACAGAATCATTTGTTTTAACTATAAACAAAACCAGATCTTTGTAAGGATCCATTCTAAAGCAAAAAAAATAAATGATAATAAATAAATAAATAAAAAAAAAAACAAAAAAAAAAAACCAAAAAGAAAAACCAAAAAAAAAAAAACCAAAAAAACCCAAGATTGGCAAATTTATTTTTAAATTTTCTTAATTGTCTTAAACATTTAATCTAACAAAACGGTTAAAATTTAGCAACAGTAAACATCTATAAATTCACCCTTTACACGAAATTAGGTTTATCAACCATAGTATCAAATAGTATCGTATAGTTACCCGGCATAAAAAATCAGTCTTACAAGAAAACTAAATCGATGGTCGATGTCACTTCACTGAAATTTTTTCAGTATATATATTTTTTATAATACTACGTATATAATACCTGTGTTACAATGGCTGCCATTGAACCCACTGGCACATCCATTCTCGCACAGTCCATATGCGTGGTGACATTGTTCATTGTTCAAACACTTTCCACATGGTTGGCTGCAATTAGCTCCGTAGAAATTGTCATTACACTCTAAAATATTTTAAACCAAATTTTAAAAAAAGTTTTCATACAAACATGAAAACACCAAACCTTCAGAACTTTACAAAACTTCTGCACTTGAAATAAAAAAAATTGCATTGCTTATAATAAAGTTGTTGCAAAATGAAAACATGTGAAATATGATAACGCTGAAAGATATTAATTTTCCAATTGTGGTTTTATTTATATTCTCGAGGATTATGTAAAAATTTCAAGTTCAAAGATATCTACGTTTGTTGCCAATGATCATATGAATAAGATTTGTTATCAAAATCTGTCCTTCATTTAATTTCATGAATAAGAAAAACAACGATATGCAAAAAATTGGTATTCTATGAATAATGATGAAACAAAAGTATACAATTTTGCTGAAATCTGTGTTGGTTTAATACCATTTTGACAATACTCTCCTTTCCATCCGAGATGACACCCACTGTCACAGATTCCAGTTACTATGTCACAGGTAATACACGTTCTATTGCATTTCTTCTGACAATTATGACCGTATGTGTTATTTGAACATTCTGAAAAAATAAGATCAAAAGGAAAGATATCAAAAAGGCAAAATATACCTGGAAATCAAATTATTCGTTCATTTCACATGGTGTTTGATGTTTTATTATATAGTTTAATTGATAAACTTTGATGTTGGTATGAATACTATTGTTTTGGAAAGTGTGAATGTGTTTATATTAGTCATAGAATAGGGATTTGTTGCTTCCTCCTAACACAAAAACTGTCCAACAAACACATTTGCGTTAAGTCAATAAGATAAAGAAATCCATAGAATAATTCCAAATTATACCATTTTAGAACCACGACAAATTCATCAAACATTGTGACCAGAAATATGAATTTCAATAACGCAATCTTTACATGGATATAATTTAGTTTTAAGTTCAACATATTCAACTGTTCCCTGATAATATAGCTATGTTGTATAAAGTTGTGAGAAATCTCTAAAACATCGATCCAGCACATAAATTAACGTATACGTTAATACAAATTCACATATACACTGTGCTTACTGTCCATGCATCTCGTGCCCTGGTACCCTCTATCACACCCATCCACACAGGTTCCATTTACGTGATGACATGATGAATTATTGAAACAGTGTCCACACTGCCAGCTGCAATTCTTACCAAATTGGTAAGCATCACATTCTGAAATATTAAAGATCAAGAAGATGACTATTTCAATAGAATTTCATGAACTATTATATACATATGTGAACCTTTTGGTTCAATATTGCTCAATTTGGAGATTGAAGCACTTACTAGAAGCACGGTACAAAAAAAACTATTCAAAGAAAATTGAAAAGAATAATCATGTAAAAACATTTAGTTTCTTTATATACAAATGCTCAAAACCTTTTTCAATACATATTTTTCAATACATAGTTCATTTTACAGACTGTGATCCAATTTTCCGAATCACTACACTAATGTTGTCCTAATCCATAACATCTTTTAACTAAAAACAATAACGTCGTTCGCAGAAAGCTTACACACGGCTTAGTTTAAAAACTAAGAGTTGTTCAACTGATTCAGGAAAAGTGTTATCTTTACGTTTAATGGAAGAGACTTGATTTGTGACAGTACTTCGTATGTTTATGAATGAGATCTAAACGAGAACTGTAACCTCTCGTCTGCTCGAGTAGATTCAAACGCTCCTCTTCCTCTCCATCTCTCTCTCTCTCTCTGTCTCTCTCTCTCTCTCTCTCTCTCTCTCTCTCTCTCTCTCTCTCTCTCTCTCCTTGGTCGAATGCAAATGATGAATGGCCGCATTAACATTTGACCGACCGCAGGGATAAATACACAGGCGTTTGGGATAGGGCAGCTTAATTCACTTTTATGTAATGCAGAGAGTTGATTTGTGACAGTACTACGAATGTTGTTCTGAATACCTTCAACACATTTGGGGCCTTGATACCCCTTATCACATCCATTAGTGCAGGTCCCATCAATATGATTACACTTTTCATTGTTTTCACAGTTTCCACATGAAAAACTGCAATTTTCACCGTACTTATGGTCATCGCACTCTGAAATGTATATAAGCAATATTGTAAATTGTCAATAAAAACAGTTTATTCCATTAGAATACTTAAAATGATATTTCACTTAATTCTACACAAACATTTCCACCAAAGCCTATTTACAATCCTTGGCCAAGTTTTCAGAAGCAATTTTGATTTAACATTATTTAAATCCTTTAAAATATACTGGTCAAAAACAATACTATTTATAGTTTACATAACATGTTTTGCTACATGATACGTTCTTTATATTTACAGTAGACAGTTTGATTTACAATTGATACAAATTATAATATTTTATGAACACTCGTATTTTTGTGAAAATAGCACACACATGAATTAGTTTTCCCAGCATCTGGCGTTTAAATGGTTGACACTTTTTTTTAAGTAATAAGAATCTGCCAGTTTTTAAAAATAATTATTCGAAAACCTTCAAAATTGACTCTGTAGTCTAAACGTAAATCATATGTTGTAAACGGTGGATGTAGGTTGAGGTTCATGTGCTAAAGTGTCTTAAATTGATAACGTTTACAACCTTTAAAATAAGTCATAGACATTTTTATTTTCAGTGCCTGATCTATAATCAGAGTCACTGGTTCTCAGAAAGAAATTTTTACCCTCAATTTTGAAGCCTATTCTAACAAAATGTTTGCATACAAATACATGTTAAAAATGAAAAACATTTTCTTACATTGATTTTTTTAGCAAACAAACAGACTAAAAGTAAATTAAAAGAAAGAAAAATCATTAAGGATGTAAATTCAGGCAGGTGTACTGACTATAGTTGCAATACCTTTGTCACATTTGGAGCCTTGGTACCCATTATTACATCCATTCATACAAGTTCCATTAATGTGATGACATTGTTGATTGTTCATACAGTGTCCACATTGTTTGCTGCAATTTTCGCCATACGTATTACCATCGCATTCTAAAATTTAAGTTATTTTTTTTTAATTCAACAAATTTACAACTTCGAATTCAATGTCATATCAACATTACCTTATCATCTCTCGTCTGTCATATATTCAGTCAAAAAAGGTGTGATATTGCAGCAGTAATAATAGTGCTTATGTATAGCAAATGAAAATGATTGTTTAAATCTTGTTTCATGATATGTGTTGTCTTTCGCATTTTGTTTGTTTCCAGTAAGATCTTTTTTATCCATTTAATGTAACAACATGCTAAAATATTGAGCGTTTAAAAATGTGTAAAAACATGTTTCTGTTTTGCGAGGTCTCATAAATTGACTGATCGGTACAATCATTTAATACAAAAATTGAAAAATAAAATATGTAAACAAATAGCTAGGCAAACGAGGCATGTCTGGTGTTTACATGTGAAATGAATAATATAATTTTATAACTATTATTAATAGTAATTTCCATAAAACAATCCTAGGTTTAAGTGTTTTTTTGTTATTGTTAAAATCCAATAAACAAAAAAAATTCGATAGTACCCTAAACATAACGGTTTTCTTCCAAAGCAGATTGTGTAAAAAGCAACTGGTCAACACGTTTTAAGGAACGGTTTTTAAAGCTGCTTGGTCCGATTTTATATCAAATTTTGTGCACGCTTTTAATCGATGGTTATGGTAGTATATGTACAATAAAATACATTGCAGTAGTTTTCCTAGTCAATTATGCCAAATTTCAATGACAAAATTATGTACAAAATTTGTTAACAAAACAAACGACATAAAAGGGTATCGCGTTACTTCGCCTCGTGTTAAAATTCACCCTTGACGTAGAGATGGGTATGGCTGTATTACGACTTTGACATCGCTATAAATAAAGGTAGTAATGTTCAGGCAAATTACAAATAAACATGTGTAGGTTTTGTTTCGTAATATTTCTGAAGTTTACTTTGTTTACAATCGATGAATAGCATGCAGGTTGACATATCCGAATCATTCGGGGGACGAAACAAAACGGTTCCCTTTTCTTAACATTTCCATAATGTATTTTGGTTTTTTTTCCGTTTGCCCCCGCCCCCCCCCCCCCCAAAAAAAGAAATGTTTTACTTTAAATATTTCTAACTTTGAAAGGAGACCGATTTTGCTGGTGTAAATAAGAGAAAATCCATAACTTGCTAAGAAAAATGGTTTGTATTTGTTAGGCAAATTATTTGATACTGTAATAACAAAAATATATCAGACCAAGGAGCTTTAAGATATATTACAAATAATTAAGATATTTATTTGGTATTTTAAGTATTTGTAAAATTTTCTCTTACCATCCGTAAGTAAGTGTAAGATTAGTTGACTTAAATATTTCACGTCTATCAGATTATTTGCCTTTTATACTATATGAGCTCAAAATGATAACTAAATTTAATAATTAATATGTGTGCGGGTGTGACATTGAATATGAATGCGCATATTATCTATGTTTTATGATTAATTACTCTTATGACCTAATGATTTATCACAATACATACTTTCTATACATTGTTTCCCCTTCCATCCTGAATTGCATCCAAGATCACAAACTCCAAATCTTTTATTACAGCTATTACAATTAGCAGGACACTCTCGAGCACAGTTTTCACCAAAATATCCATCTTGGCAGTCTACAAAAAAAAACCGTGTAAGCTTATTCAAGTAATGAACATTTTGGTTCAAGTTAACAATAAACAAGAGGCCCATGGGGCCACATCGTTCACCTGCGCAACACTGGCTTTATATGGGTGTTCAAAAAATATTGTGCCATTTGGCCCCTCGGTAGAATAACAAAAAAGAATACGGTAAAGTATCCTACTTTCCCCCTTATTTTTGCATACACTTAAAGGTCTTACGCAAGGAAATAGCCAATCAAACTGAACTTAGTCAATTGTAGTTCCATATATATAGAGACAATTTTTATTCTCTCTTCCTTTTTTGGCACCTTATTTTAGGCCCACAGTATTGATTTTAGACTCAGTGGCTAGGAGAATTATTACTTTAGTGGAATTGTCACACTAATTTCAGTGGAACTATTTTTTAGATGCGCGTGATGCAACTTCCTGGATGATGCTGAGTCTGTCAACATGTGAAACCCACGTGTATTTGGAGGTAGGTGTGTTTACTATCAATTATCTCTCTTAGAAGCCGCATAAGGCGTTATTTTTCTGATCTAAAATTTTTCTTGAAGCATTTAACTATAATTTGTCTTTCATGATTTATATGCTGAGAGTATAGTTATTCAATTAACTTAATTAAAGCTATATAGTAACATATAGTGAAATTAATTCCTTGTGTAAGACCTTAAGGGAGAACAGGGCGTTGCAGTATAAAGTTATTTGTCAATGATTTTTTTTTTGCTTTTTTAAACACAATAACGTTAAAGGACATATCGCATGTTTTTCCATTTTTGGAATTTTTTAAATAAAATCATTCTATACTCATTAAAAATGAAGTTTATCATAGTTTACACAAAATAATCTGGCTAATTCGTTAGTTTGAAGGCGATGAAATTCAAATGTCGCGATATGCATATTTTCTCTCTCGATCTACCCGCCATTATGTGTGACGTCACATGCGACCTCGAGCGAGAAGGTGCTGTTAGCCGTCTATGTAATTGGATTAGATTTAAACGACAATTAAACTAATTATCACCTATGAAATTGTCGATAACGGGACATGATGGTGTTTAGCGTCTCTTGCGGGTGTTCTAGCCGTCAAAAATGGGGATTTGGACTGTTGTTTTTTAAGTTTTCCTTATGAAATTAAGCGGAAATCATGTACCAAACAGGGGCCTATCTGTCGACGAGAGGATTTATAGATAAACATATAATAAATATATTACTAACTATATGGTATATTTTTGTGATATTAGTTTCATAAACAAATCGTATTTATTTTTCAAAGAGAAAAATAGAAGTTTATGAACAGAGGCCTGTGTACAAAACGCAAGTTCGTCGGAGGAAAATAACAAGAGAGGACGCCATTTTGGATCGCGCCTCGCTTCATTAGCTGTTTTCTTATTGATATTGTTAAACTATACATACATGTATGCGTACGTTTTGTGTAAATGATTTCTTTATTATAGCTCACCTCTGCAGAAATCATAAGTACGGTATGTGAGATTTCTGTGAGTTTTATTTCTTGTGGGAGAAGTCAAGGAGTTGTTGATATTGAATGTTTACGCGAGAAATTGACAAAGTTTGTTGATATACATTTTTACGTAAATAGATAAAAACGGAGCAATAGGATCTTACAGAAAAACAATAATTAAGGAAAACGTTTTTTCCTGCTATGTATATTTATATATACAGTGTAATATGAAGTAGAGAACCTTAGAAAGTTGTGACCAGTTACGGCCAAAGAAACAAACTTCTTATGCACCACTGTTTTACAACAATGAACATTCCGAGTCGTAAAGAATGCCCCAAAACAAAATTATTGTAGATTTTAATAAAATAAACACCTGTTACCGATTTTTTAAAAGCTAAATTCCTTACTAAGTTGTGTTTACCATGTTAACACGTCGATCAATTTGATTGTTATTGCCGAGTTCATCATTACTTCTTCCAGTATAACATCGTTTTTTACCCGTACTGGTGGCTCAAGCATGTACGACTGAATAATAAGATTCTTTTGATTTAGTCAACATGAAAAAAACCATCGTACATGGTGAAAAAATGCCCCAGATTTAAAGAAGATAATGCTAATCCTACAATTTGTTTACAATCAGCTGTTCGAAGAAGGTCGCATGTGACGTCACCGTACCACGTGACACGCTATCTCATTAACGAGTTTTTATACGATCGGGGCTATGATTTAAATTGATATTATGGCTAATTACCGCTTTTATACAGCTAACAAACTGTTAGAAGTAATTAATATATACACAAGGAAGACAAAACATGTAAAATGTCCCATAGTTTAGAAACATGCGATATGTCCTTTAAGATGTCCTCTACAGCATATATTATTTTCATGACTACTTTCTTACCCTGCAAGGGTGATATTTTGATAGGAGTTGTCCCCCTTTTTGACAATTTCAATTTTCTGCAATAATTATTTTATTTGATGGAATTTATTTGCAAAGTATATTCATTAAACTTAAGAATGGAAACAAATTTCAAAATTATTTACATTATTGGCTTTCTTAAATAGCAATATCATAATTTTATCAAAATATTGCTAAAATCAGCTCTACGTGTTTTGTAGTTTTTTATTCTAAATTTTAACAAAATGTGATGTCACATAAAAACTTCTCAATGGATTTAAAAATATATATATTCATATTTCAACCTTAACATCTACTTGATAACTTATAAAATTTTCATGGCCACTTTCTTGACATTTAAGGTAGATACTACAATAGGAATCACTCCTAACCCTTATTCTGGAATTATGACTTTTTGTGACAATATCCGTTTTGAACTATCAAAAAAGTAATACATTCTTTAGATTTATGAATTAACACGAATAGAATGATAATCAGAATATATATATATATATATATATATATATATATATATATATATATATATATATATATATATATATATATATGATTATCTTAACCGCTTATGATTTTGTACATTTACATTTCTAAAATTGAAAATGTTAAATATTTTCCAACTCATGTTGGGAAAATGCTTACTTTAGAGCCGAAAATACGGCAAAAAGATCTATCAAATCATGCTTGACGTCATAATAGATAAATGACATCATAGCATCATACAGTCAAATCAATTATGACGTCATAATAGAATTAGCACATCAAAGCATCATTGCAATGAAAGTCACGTGATACCTGTCCTGTTCCCCCTTAATTTTTGACATTGTACCTTTATGAAATACCATTTTTACCGAAAACAAGATCCTATGCAAGATATAAAACTAATTTTTTGTAAGGGTACACTGTTAACTTCCAATTACCTTTATCTTAGTTCTCCCCCCCCCCCCCACACACTTTATAAAGCGATCAAAATATATGAGAACATATAGGTACATTTTCTTCTTCAACTTCCTACTACTTATTGTATTTTATTTTAAAGAATCCTATATGTTAAAGAAGAAAATTGTACCTCAATACGCTCAAATTAAAAACATCCAAAAGTTTAATTGGTCTTCCGCATTATAAACGAGCGTTGTTTACCTGGCGTGAACTCATGTGATGTTTTATAACCTTACTCACTTGATCGATGAATACACTGGAATGAAAAATGGTGTCATGTGATATGTTAAAGAGCTATTAAAATTAATGCATAGGCGTCGGAACGAGGTGGGTGGGGGGAGATGGGGTTGGGGGCTAAGCCCCCTCCCAATTTTTGTTTTGCAAAGTTAGATATAGCCGTACTCAAATTCCTTATTTTTT
Organism: Magallana ariakensis; assembly: GCA_020458035.1. Classification (NCBI taxonomy): domain Eukaryota; kingdom Metazoa; phylum Mollusca; class Bivalvia; order Ostreida; family Ostreidae; genus Magallana; species Magallana ariakensis. Next base: position 49,387,598 of record CM035811.1, read on the forward strand.
GCTTGTCAAGATTTCTGATAAGGTCTAACCCCCCCCTCCCATTTTCAATTTGCTTCCGACACCACTGCAATATCACTCTATTTTTTTTATTTTAAGGTCCACCCATTATTTTCATCTTTATTCAAAAAACAACAAATGGCTACAAACCAATATGCTTTTCCGCTGTAATATTTTCTTAAGAGCGATAATACATTTATCCCCGTAGCACTATGGAAACTGTTTTTAAAGAGATCCTTTAAATTTAATTGTGTCTGAAAAACTATCACAGTTGGTGTAGATTCAAATAATTCATCGTATAAGGATCTTTGTTTAATTATTTTGTACAAGTATTTAATGTTTAGCGAGAAATTTCTAGTGATCAATTAAAATTTCAGCGTCAATTGGAATTATAAGCTAGATACAGAGCTCACAATTCTGCTAGGTTTGAGTCAATGTTTTTGTTCACAAGAGTATATTACATTAAACTTAAGATTTTTAAACTTGGTATTTCCTATTCAGCATTTTAAATGTAAAAGAACAAAAGCATGACATCAGCTCTCTGTGCAAACAGAAAATTTTGAGCAAGCTCTGGATCTTGCTTATAATTAAAATTTCAGCGTCAATTGGAATTATAAGCTAGATACAGAGCTCACAATTCTGCTAGGTTTGAGTCAATTTTTTTGTTCACAAGAGTTTATTACATTAAACTTAAAATTTTTAAACTTGGTATTTCCTATTCAGCATTTTAAATCTAAAAGAACAAAAGCATGACATCAGCTCTCTGTGCAAACAGAAAATTTTGAGCAAGCTCTGGATCTTGCTTATAATTCGAAGCTTGACACTCAAATTTTGTAGTTAAATAGAAAATTGTAAACAAAACAGAAGAAACGTGCACTATATATTTCTAGCAGCGAAAACGATCTCCGTTTAGACTGAAAATGCTGAGCATCTTAACAAAACAAGTTCCATTAATCAACCACTACGTAGAGATCGTACTGAACTGCCAATAAAATGTATAGCATTTTATAATATGTTGTTACTTGTTAGTGCATCCGATTTTGCTGCTTTTGGACAGGTTAACAATCAGCTGTCAGATTTACCGAAGTCTATATTTGATTTGATACTTTAAAATTCCAAAATACAGGCGATAGTTCGCCTCAAGTAACGAAAATAAAACTAGAATCAAAACAAGCTTAAACCACCATCACAAGTTAAGATGTCAACGCATTGAAATATTTAACCTCAATTTACTTCACAAAATCGGCACAAATATATTTCGCATGTTTCAAATATTCCCTTTGCACGTAAACTGTTGCACAACAAGCAAATTCATCTTTGTCAGTTTGACCCGTTTGTCATGCGTCTAACATGGCTGCTTCAAACAAAGAACCTCGTTTTCGAGATATGGAATACCGAACTCAAAGTTATAAACTGATTGACCGCTATTATCTCTTTATTATTAGTTACGTAAATTACTCAAATTTGAAACAGAATTAGCCGATAATTTTTGCAATTTATATTTTCCTTTCCATAAGGATTATCTTTTCCTAAATTACTTTGAATTTGATTCAGTAGTTCTTGAGAAGAAGATTTTTAAAAATGCACCCCCCTTTTTTCTACAGTGTCGATGTTTTTTCCCGTTTTGAATAAAGATCGGTCTTTCATTTCTGCAATTTATATACACCTTCTTATAAGGATGCTTTGTGTCAAATTTGGTAGAATTTGGCCAAGTGGTTTTAGAGAAGAAGTTCAACATGTAAAAAGTCTACAGACGGACGGACAGACGGACGACGGACAACGGGTGATCAGAAAAGCTCACTTGAGCTTTCAGCTCAGTTGAGCTTAAAAGAGGGAATATATGATATTTACAAGATGCCCAGGGGCCACATCGCTCACCTGAGGAACAATAGCCTTAACTCTGATCAAATTAGCATTACACTAGATGCTGTCATTAGACAGTAATACTCGCACCAAGTGTTTGCCCCTAAATAACACTGTTTTGTACCAGTTTTAGTAAAAACGAAGGATACATGCAATTTCCGGTAATTTTTAAAAATTACAATTTCATAAATTGAGATTCCATCCCATAATACACATAGCGGCCCTTTATGTACAATTTGGGGTTGAATTTTTTGCATGTGAATTTTAAGTAAATCATTAAAAGTATGGTCTATATAATTATTAAAAACAAAATTAAATTATGCCCCTCCCCTCAACGGTTGCTGGCTTTAGATTTGCTTCTGTGCGCCAACATCGTGTGCACGGATTTAGAGAAGGGGTTGGAGTGAGGGGTCTAGACCCTCCTCCCCACTTGATAATTCATTTATTATATTACCGTAATATAGTAAATTTACCAAAAATACACCTCGGACCCCAATCCCCACAACCCCCTTCCCCTGCAAACACAATTACATGTATTACTCTGACACCCCCCCTCACACACACACACACACACACACACACACACACACACACACACACAGGTTTGTAAACACCGTCAATTGACTACACCTGAAAATTTACATGCAACTGACTACACTGCTTTCTCGTATACTTACAGCGAAGAAAATTCAGAATTCTATTTAAAATGGTATCCTAATGATCGCTATATACTGCGATTTTTATTTTCATTCAAAATAAGACTCTGTAAAATGCCGTGCATCTCACTACATTTTTACACTTTATGAAAACACACATGCAACTCAATACTGACAGAATGGCATGCATTTCACTACACTATTGACAACACACATGAAAATCACTACATTTTGATGTATATACTATCTATCCCATTATAATCTCATAAATAATCTTATCTGCGTTTTAATTCTAAGCGATTTTCTTAAACTTGCGCATCTGAATGTGGGTTTGAATTTTCTATTCATTGCAGTGCTTTACAAGCAAAATCAAAATACAGTTACATAAAAGAATCATAGCTGGTCAGCAAGAAAACATAATCACCACAAGTGATCGTTTGTACATCAACTGAAAAAAATACATATTAAGCTATTTTTTATAAAACATTATTGACTTAACTGTTGAATTTTACACTGTGAACCATGATAGTTAACGCAGCTATATATACTTGACAATTGCAACGTATTCTAAACACTGAAAACAAACATATACAGTTTACAAGGTTGGTCAAGATATTTTTGATGAGAACAAAATCCCCCAGTCATTCTCCCACTTTGAAAAACTTTACGCTTCTAATATATTAAACAAAAAACGATTATTATTTTACATAGAAAAAAATTCCCCTTTTGCCCGTAAAAAATGTGTTATTACATAAACTCAGCAGAATTGTTCTACGTTAAGAAAACTGAACGCAGAAGGAACGCAAAGAGAGCGCAATAATCGCAACTACAGCTCTTAGAGGTCGCTGTATGAACGCGCGAAAATAAAAATAACACGTTCAAACGCTGTGTATGCGCAGTGAGATCGCGACAGAGACGCAGTGACATCCCACATTTTTTGGACTCCGAGAGGTCTTTGTGCATGCGCAATCAACTTATCGTTACTGCAAATATGTGCGTTGCTTGAGCGCGCCAACGGAGATCTAGAGTAGTGGTGCTGTTGCAGACCTTAAGGCGCTGTCATGATGACAACCCATTTCATTATTTACTGTGTGCTTATCAGAATGCAGAAACACGGTGCGTACTTTGTGTATGCTCAAATTGGGCGCCGCCTCATGCCGTTCTAGGCGATCCCACCGCGACAAATGAAGATGTTGCTGCATTGTTGCGGTGCTGTGTGAGCTGTATGAGCTTTTACTGCTTGCAGTTTGGTGCTTTACATTTTTAAAAGAACGCAGCAGGACTGCATTGAGAACGCACCCGGTGTAACTTGAGTTCTTAAGTGCCACAGTGAAAATTCCATGTCGCACGGTCACCATTTTGTTTAATTTTTTTTTACTACCTTTGAATCATTCACACTTTAACTTTTGACAAGCAAGTCACTCATTAATGGCAAACAACTAACTGTTTACGTATTTTTCCATTTTGGAATCATGACCATTAATGAACAAATTAAACAACAAGTGCGATCGGTCATCAGGGAATCAGCTGTACTTGATCCACCATCTGATGTTCTATATGTCAGCGTTTGCTCTTTATATACCCGGTATTTTGCTGGATTTTTTATCATGATTAGTGTACATTTTTGCCATATGCATATTTCATACATCTTTGTCTCACAGATAATATGGGCATACATGTACAAGTACAATGTACAAAATTAAAACTTACGTGTGCTGATATAGACAGAACACCCTGGAAATTGGTAAATAATATCAGATTGAACATGGGTAATATTAGATTCTGAAAAATCTATAAGTCTTTAGTTAGTAAATAAATTAAAGTGAACATATAAAATGGAGGAAGCCTACTCCATATTCCAACGGCTGTGTTTTTGCAGGAATGACATGCATATTGTATTGATTTGATTTGTTAGTCGTTTTTGTTTTTGTTTGTTTTGTTTTCTTATTGGTGCGTTTTTTTTTATTTTTTGGTGCCGATTTAGACAACGCCTCTTGGAGACAAAATTCCACATTCATATTAAACATTTTGCTTACTACAACATTAGAAGAACACACCATAAGTCCACACAATACCTAATATTGTACAGGAGTTGAATGTCTTGCATATATAAAGTTTTAAACCAATTAAAAAGGAGTCGGCAGCTAAACAAGAAATATTAAAACGGGTGTAGGTTATTTTTACAGATTTTGATCATAAACATATAATGAGCTCTATAAACTATGAAAATTATAAATATAAAAAAAAATGACTGCGCTTTTGCTCAGTGATCACGGCCTACTAAAAGGTTTAAACTCGCATTCACTACATTATCAATGCGCCGACCATGTTCTCAAACACAAAGCAAGGTATTACACACAATTAGAAACAGAGGTTAAAATATTGTCAATATACCGGTATCTGTAATGCATGTTTTCATGTATAAAGTTTCAAACTCCATGTTTTTGAGAGAGAGAGAGAGAGAGAGAGAGAGAGAGAGAGAGAGAGAGTCCAATTATATCATGTCATTATCACACTCACACAACACATCAAGTCACTACACTTTTAATACATACATCACAGTTACTATACAGCTGTCAAAAATTTTGCAATACTTTACACTGTTTTTACAAAATTATTTTTTATAAGCACTATATTCCCACTGTATAACATCTAGGTAATTAAAGCCATTATTATTAAAGACACAACAGAACAAGTCACTACATTGTGATACACACAGAAAAGTCACTACACTATAAAACGCAAAAATTACCATAAAGATAAGAAACAGAGGTAAAAATATTTTACCATGTATTTATATGCAATCAATGCGCATGTAAAATTTCTTATAATCCAACTTCTTTGAAAGAAAACAAAGAGGAGATAGAGAGAAAGAGAGCAAGCGAGCGAGAGTACGGATCGATTCCCCTAGCACGCGTAGAATGAGAGAGAGAGAGAGAGAGAAAGGGAGAGAGAGTGGGGAAGGTGAGATACATATCATATATACTAATGAAATAACTTTGTAAAATAAACCGTGCTGTACGAGAGAAAGAGAGAAAGAGAGAGAGAGATATGCTACTAGTATAAACAGTCCATGAAACGTTCTACATTATCTTGGTTTTAATTATTTTTTACGTTTGTTGTTTTTTCATTCATTGTAATCTGTCTTTTCATGTACTTTTCCTACATGAAGGAAAGGCAAACGGTTACCGAACGCCAAGTGAACGGTGATTGTACGGCGCGCATTGATGAATGGTGAATGCACGTAGAACGCAAATAGAGCGCAAACGCGAGTGCATAACGAATATGTTTATTTTATGTATTTATTTATTTCTTATTTTCTACAAAAATGAACTTTATCATTGTATTTATATTAATTATGTGATTTAATACTGAAAATACATTTTTGGGGAGACACTGCTGTACGTTTGATTTTAGTTGGACGTCGGGCTGATTTTTCGTTGATCGGCGCTGTGAGAGAGAGAGAGAGAGAGAGAGAGAGAGAGAGAGAGAGAGAGAGAGAGAGAGAGAGAGAGAGAGAGAGAGAGAGAGGGAGAGAGAGAGAGAGAAAGCTCTAGGCATAGTTTCATATATGTTGATTGTATATCAAATAATAAGTTTTAGAAGTGGAATAGATAATTCAATGTTATTTAAAATTGACAAAGGCATAGGATTTCCTAATCACTTTGATCTGCAAGCGTGCTAAGATAGAATCATATGTACATTTTCAAAGTAAGGAGAGGAAAAATGATCTTTACACGCAGACGATATTTCTAACTAAGTAAAAACCAACTACAAAAAAACCCAAAAAACTCCAACACACCCTACTGGAAGAAGTTGTTGTTTTCATGAGTATGTAATTTTTGTTTGTAAACAAATTACTTTCTCCATTTTGAAAATATTGATTATCATCTCATTTGATCATTCAAACTTTATAAAATGTTTTCATAATTGTATCATAATCAGAATATCAGAAAAGAATAGGTAGACTTTGATTTTTTAAAATGTATGAAGTGTAAATGGTGTTTTAATAATAAAAACCATATGTAAAAACAATGTAATTCAATGTGGCTTTCTTTACTTAAATTGAAAGATTTGTCAAGGCATTTTTCAAAGATATTGTAAAGTTCAACAAAAAGTAAACAAAATTGTAAGCTCATTTAAGATGGAATAACATAACTGGAAAAAGTCACTCAAATTAACAGTAAATTATTTGATTATGAAAGATATAATGATAAATAAACTGTACATATGTCAAATAAGCGAAAAATTTGCAGTTTGGGGATAAAAAATGATAATCTAAAAATTTCAATTCAGTAAGTAACAACAAAAGCCCTTGTGGGATTCGAACTCGGAATGTACGGATCACAAGCACGACACGTTATCCACTCGGCTATGGAGTGATTTACATGATAAGAGGTCAGCCATTTTGTGATGATGTGTTATTCCACCTTAAAGACATTACAGTGTCCAAAAATATTATCAGTTGATAATTAATTCGTTGATGTGAGATTTTGCAAAGACTTCCTTCTAGATTTCAGAAAAGTTTTCAATATTTTATGGTATTAGATATAAAAGATTAATTATGATTTCAAAACATTCTTAATTTGTGTCGACCAGTTTAGCTAGTCTAATCACCAAAACATACCATTACAGAATAATAGTCTTCTTTTCTTCGAGTTCTTTTTGACGTTTCAATATTTACTTGCTAACAGTAGTTATATTTCAGTACATGTTTAGAGAAAAACTGTTCTTTATTTAACTGAAAACTAATAATGGTCCGTGCAGCTGTCGTGGGGCACATTACGACTTGCAGGTAACCTACGACGCGGATGTTATTGCTGCCGTTCGCAAGGCAAACGTACGTATGTTGCAAGACAATCGTAAGACGGAAGTACGGTTCCTACGGGCATCGCACGTTGCGAGTGGCAACCCGTCTTTAAACAAAAATTGTACGTAACACATCCGACTGGCACGTCAAACGTCCGTTTGTCTTACGTTACACTCGCAATCATTTCAATACGATTTTTAACGCTTCCAGAGACGGGAGTCACAACTGGCAAGCACGATCACCAAACACGTACGGCCAGTTGTGACTGAGGCTTGACTTAAGGTGGCTCACTACACCTTTAAGTATTTTCTCAAATCAGCAGAAAATTACTTGATTATGATAGATAATATAATGGATAAGAAGTATTTAAGTCAAATAGGCAAACAAAAGTGCAATTTTGGATGAAAAATAACATTTTCGAAAAATTAATTCAGTAAACATGAACAAAAGCTCCAGGTGGATTTGAACTCATGATCTGCGGTTTAGAAGCCCAGTACTTTAACCACTGAGCTACGAAGATATACAACCGAATCGAACGATATAAACAGTTTAACAAAACATTTAAATCGCCATCTTGTGATGTAGTGTCTTAAAAAGTATAAGTCTGGGTGTAGTGAAGTACCTTAAATCTTAGTCTATTTTTCTCTCTTTTATATTCCTGTTTTACTCTTTTCTCCATCATTCAAACAGCATATATCATAATGATGAAAAGTTTAAACAATTGAGGTACATTAGATGTATATTGAAATGAAAAAAGAGAGAGAGAGAGAGAGAGAGAGAGAGAGAGAGAGAGAAAGAGATCTAGAGAGAGATATAGAGAGAGACAGACAGATGGACAGACAGAAAAGAGAAAGATGTGTATCATTATATCAAACACAAGTCATTACATTGTTAATACACACAGCAAGATATTTATCATAATTACACATACATTAGCCACTACATTGTTGATACACAAAGAAATGTCACTACATTATACACTGATGTCATCCATTTAACAAAACATTCAAATGTTCACAAAGTCAATAACAAGTACATGTATCTACATATTTTGTTACAACAAAGAAGATGCATTGCTCAATGGTGCATTGATCTCACAACAAAACTCACTACATTGTTGATTATTACACACAGCAAAGTCACTACATTGTTGATACACACAGTAATGTCACTACATTGTTGATACACACAGCAAAGTCACTACATTGTTGATACACACAGCAAAGTCACTACATTGTTGATACACACAGCAATGTCACTACATTGTTGATACACACAGCAAAGTCACTACATTGTTGAAACACACAGCAAAGTCACTACATTGTTGATACACACAGCAATGTCACTACATTGTTGATACACACAGTAATGTCACTACATTGTTGATACACACAGCAATGTCACTACATTTTTCATACACACAGCAAAGTCACTACATTGTTGATACACACAGCAAAGTCACTTATAATAAGCATTGAATGCTTATTTTTGGATGTCGTTGGTCCTATGACACACCAATGCGGTGCAGACAAATTGAATAGCGCGGTATGATTATTTGTCTGCACCGCATCTGTGTGTCATAGGACCGACGACATCCAAAAATAAGCATTCAATGCTTATATTTATATTTATAGTGATGTCTATTTCTATGAAATATATGTGTCTCGTCGCTTTAAATCCATTATATACGCTCTCAGTAAGGGATATGAAACATACATGGAACAGCCATATTAACATGTTATTTAGTACGCTTCCACGGCTAAAAATATAGTGCCATAAACTTAGTAGAGAAAAATCTTTTTAATTAAGGAGTAGATATAATGCAATGATTATTTTTCAAAAGTACATATCAAATTAGTTATGAAAGGTTGAACGTTTCGGTTAATCTTACAAAAATAAATATACTCAAAACACGTGTGTGACGTTTATATTTGTGCTCATGGCCCATGAATTGGCAAAGTGTATTCATAGGAAATTGAACGTCCAATGCAAACATAAGGGGAAATATACACTGAATGTAAATATTACATTGTTAATACATACAGCAAAGTCACTACATATTTTATGAATTGGCAAAATGTATTCATAGGAAATTGAACGTCCAATGCAAACATAAGGGGAAATATACACTGAATGTAAATATTACATTGTTAATACATACAGCAAAGTCACTACATATTTTATGTACACACAGCAAAGTCACTACATTGTAAATACACACAGCAAAGTCACTACATTGTTGATACACACAGCAATGTCACTACATTGCTCAGATACACAAGACATAGCCACTACATTGTTGATGCACACAGCAAAGTCACTACATTGTTGATACACACAGCAAAGTCACTACATTGTTGATACACACAGCAAAGTCACTACATTGCTGATACACACGACATAGTTACAACATTGTTGATACACACAGCAAAGTCACTACATTGTTGATACACACAGCAAAGTCACTACATTGTTGATACACACAGCAAAGTCACTACATTGCTCAGATACACACGACATAGTCACTACATTGTTGATACACACAGCAAAGTCACTACATTGTTGATACACACAGCAAAGTCACTACATTGTTGATACACACAGCAATGTCACTACATTGTTGATACACACGACATAGTCACAACATTGTTGAGACACACAGCCAAGTCACTACATTGTTGATACACACAGCAAAGTCACTACATTGTTGATACACACAGCAATGTCACTACATTGTTGATACACACGACATAGTCACAACATTGTTGAGACACACAGCCAAGTCACTACATTGTTGATACATACAAGTAATGTCACTACATAATGTTTATACACACAGGAAAGTCACTAAAATACATATAGCGAAAATATATTTACTGTATTTATAGACCACCTGAGTGTTTTGCATGTAAATTGCTACATTTAGCTCAGTTGAAAATTCTGTAGTCTCCTGCAAGCAGGAGTTAATTCCCTCCCACCCAATATAATTTATAGTTTGTGCCTCACAGAATATAATTATAATTGTGCAGTTCTGACTATGCGGGGCCACTAGGCTATCTGCCCACTTTGCACCAGCTTCAGTTATGCCTAGGGAGGGAATCGAACCCTCATACATAGTCAAAGTACAGAACTACACCATAAAAATGTCATTTATCAATTAAAAAATGTTTTATATGAAAAAGTGGTCAAAAAGACAGGAAGGTTTATCTGCATTGTTTAAATGAATATATTTGTAATGATAAATTATGTCATTTAAAACATTTTGAATTAATTAATGACTACCTGTTGTTTCTCTTTTTATGTGCGTTTGGTTACAAGGAAGCTTTATGAGGACAACAGATTTACTTGCCGTTCTTCTGATGTATAGCAAACAACAAAATAAACTTAATTATCACTGCAGGAGGCAAGTTTTTTTGCAATGAATTACAGATATGCTCATCATCACATGCATTTGATACACACATATCTCATCAAATGCAGCACAATGTTTACCTACAACTTCATGCTTTAATAGCATGCAATACATATTGTGAAACTTAAATACATTTAATATCTATTAAGCATAACTTCTCAATTTAATAATGTTAACTATTTATGTAAAAGGTTCCTTAACGATCTCCGATCCTCAGCTAAGTTCGATAACTCTAAATTATCCGGATTTCTTTTATTCGTACCATAAATCTGACTTTTATATAGACAATTTAATTTAGTATTATACTGCTAGTATAACAAATAATCATAGAACTACATGATTGGCGTAGTGGATCCGCGGAGCTCTCCCATGTAGATACATCTTGTTATAGAGTTCGAGCCATCGATGCATCGGCATTTTATTTTTAAAACTCAACTTGTTTATATATTCCGTTATATATCCATCGTAGGTAAATTCGCAATAACTTTGTAAAATGCATGGATACCCTCTAAAACTTTCATTTTATATCAATTCATTTATAAAGGTTGAAAGAAAAATATCATTCTTATGATGAAAAAAAACTTGAGGCTGACAGATCTGAGAACCTTAATAAACTGAAAACTGAAAATAGATTCATAGGCAAAGAAACAATACCATGATTCTTTAAATTTCTTTTTCATCTTCACTTTCTTCCTTTTAAAAAGAAATCTATCTCTTCTGGAGTAAGAATATCAATTTAGTCCTTTTAATAATCAAAAAATGTTTTTTTCACTTTAAACCAAGCGATCAATTTGATTGAAATATGACCAAGTTTAAGTCAGGATCTTGGCAAATGTGGATTATTGGATAGGTGGTGTAAAATGAACCAAATTTGAACTTTTGAAAATGTGAATAGAAGGACCCCCCTCCCTTTATGAACCAAGTAACTTTTCTTGACAACTAACAAGAGAATAATATATAATAGTTTAAAGGTATGTAAGAATCATCAAAATCAAAATTTTTAGCATAATCTACATAAAATTACATGATCATGATTACAAATTACATTTTAAATTATGACTTTTGATTAATGCACAAAAGTACATCATGGTTTATTTTACTAAATTGTTTTTATTCAACTTTATTTCATTAGTATATATATGATATGTATATCACCTCTCTCTTTCTCTTATTCTCTCTCTCTCATGATAATCATTTAAAATCAATTAATGAATTCTAGCAACACTCAAAAGCCTTCAAATACATAAAATTATACTCTCAATTTTACAAAAACATTATAGGGTACTTTATCCTAAACTCAGTATGAAGTTACTGGGTCTTGCTACCTTTTCTTTAACACACTTACATTCCAAAAAGCTCTCAATTTTTTTTCAAAGTTTACTTGACCTATATAATTATGTAATTAAAAAAAAATTACTTTAAAATCAAACTAGGCATTTAACAAATTGATCTTATTTTCTCTGCATTGTATGACCCTTAGTATGCTATGCTGCTTTTACATTATGTAATTATAAATTAAAGAGAATTATTACAATGACACAGATTGCCAGATAGTTTTTTTTCAAATTGATCGAGACTATAAACACTGGATTTACAATCAGTTATTTATACTTCATTTTTTATTACATAATTTTGTTTAACATGATGGTTTTGCCTAGATAGAATGTGAAAATTGTAAAAAAAAAAAAAAAAAAAAAAGGAATAAGCTTTGCAGGTTTGAGAAAGTAAGTGAAAACTAAACTTTTGTTAAAATGCAATTTTCTTGAGCTATACCATAAAAACACTTTATTTCAAAATAAAATGTGTGTAATTGATATCAAGATTTGGATCAACATAATCTTGTTAGCATTGCCATGTTCCATACAGCAGAAAACATGCATTATCAAATGACAAATGTGAGCTTCATCACCCTGTTTATGATGACAAAAACATGTGTCGATCTCAATGCAAATTTCACCCCAAAAAAATTCAAACAAAGAATGACAATAAACTTTACATCAGAAAAATAAAAGAGCAAAAATGATAGGAACTGAGAGAGAGAGAGAGAGAGAGAGAGAGAGAGAGAGAGAGAGAGAGAGAGAATATACCATATATACAATATATATTGATAGGCCAGCTAAATAGTCAGGTGACATCCATGAGAAAGTATTTATTGAAATGTCTTGCGTATATGACTTTCAGCTTACACCTCTGTCAACTCTCATGGATGGTTGGCCACTTTCACGAAACACTCAGCCCTTATTAGCAAACACCTGTTAGGCCACACAAAATTAATTTTTAGATTCTCATCCACGCCCGCCCCTCTGAAAATGGCCCGCCCCGATGTATTTTATTTCATTTTGAAAAAAAAAATGTGTGGAAAAAATTTTGGGGAAAAAAGTCTGGCTCTTATACTAAAAATTCAAAACATGCCTAAATACCCCGGTATGTTGATTACCGTTTTGATTCTAGTCATGTTTGTTATCATAAGGATACAAATTTCTTCATGCATTAAAATAAAATGGAATTAAAAGATTATAACTGGGTTTGTGTACTCATTTAAGCATTTACAACTTAAAAGAATAGAGCAATTGTTATTTCTAGAACATGACCGGTGAATTTTTTTTTTTTAAATAAAAAATAATAAATAAAATCCCCCCACCCACGTGCACCCCATATTTTTTGCAAATCAGGATGAGAATCTAAATATTAATTTTATATGGTCTTATGGTAGATGTTATCCACCAAACAATGACACTGTCTTTTAAGCAAGATAAATCTTGTTATTTTTTAAAAGTGAAAGCAGACAATGGCTTCCCGCAATAAATTTCATTAGAATGACTATGCCAATGTGTGTTGTATGTACATGTAGCATGTATTGTAATGAAAATAAATATCAATTTGAAGAATTCAGGCATTGTTCAACTTATGGTTAAAGATTATAAGTATTTATTATTTTTTACAGTATCAAACAGGCACATACATGTAAACATACTACAATAAAGGTAAAAAAAAAATTGGTAAAAATTAACAAAAATTCTGACCTACCAACCCTACTTTTTTTAAGCATGAAAGCGGAAACAAACCATTATTTTTTTTAAACCTTACTTTAATGATTTCAAGAACCTCAGATAATGTTTATTCAAGTTTGTCAAAATCATGTTCTTTCAAATTGGGGGTTGGTTGGGACCACAGTATCTAGAGGGTACAATTTTGCATAGGAAAAAAATTAAATTATTTTCAAAAACTCAAATGATAAGATATACATATACAGTATTACTTATATGCAAAGTATTGATATTGATGACTCTTAATTGTTTAGAGTTTGGCCTCTGTACAATATTTGTGGCCCACAAGGATTCCAAAGGTTGATGTAGGTTTATATGTTTAAGATCTTCTCGTGAACTGCAAAGCTCAAAATGTGATATGATGATATCATCCTGTTACAACAGGGGCTTCCCGTAAAGTATCGTGTATAATACGCACCCCCAAAGTAGTCCAAAAAATGGTGAAAAAACAGCAGGTCCTATGTATAATACGCACTCAAAAAATGTCGAAATCAGCAGCCGCCTTTTCCCCCAAATCTATCAATGTTTCATGATAATTTTATAATCCATAAGCAATTTCTGTAATTTTGTAATCAGAACATAGCTAGACAGACAATGAAAATCGAAGGCTGCCATTTTTCCAAATAACTATCGATGTTTAATGATAATTTTATAACCCAAGCGCAATTTACTGTAATTTTGTGGTCGGAACATGGCCCAAGCGATATTAGAGTCAAAGTTCTTACAATTTTACTTTAAAAAACGGTACGATTTACATAAGTGGTATCAAATAGGGCCTATCATTCGACACTTTGTACAGATACAGTTTCTTAAACAACAGCGGAGAAGTTGAAGATCATCATAAGTAGAGAAGAACGGCAACTGAGCCTAGTGCTAAGTAATAATGTTTGCAGATATAAACCAAATCAACATCAAGAGAAATGATTTAATTGATTAATTATAATCAAACTGTTTGATTGTTGTTAAATAAACATTATGAAGAAACGTATGTATGTCATATACCGTCATTATCAAGTCGTACAAATGATCGATGTATTTTTAGCAGAGTCTATGTAAAGCAATAACGTTTAAGTTGCATAACTGGACATAAACTAATAAAGTTAAATAAAATCATAATTATTGCTAATCTACATGCACTTGAAAACACCCTGTGAAGTCCGACATGAAAACGGTGCATGCCTCTGACACCGGAAATTGTTAAACAAACATTGACCATGCGCCGAGTCAACAGGTGGCTGCTTACATAATAGGGAATACACTGGCGATATTTAACTTTGTTTGATGCAAGGAATAGTGTTGAGAGAGGACAGAGACGTAAATAATTTTGTTATTTAAGTACCTGGAGAGGATAAATATTTCAATACATGGAAATAAAACTAAGAATAAGGTATTTCTGACGCAGTAAATTTAGTATACACTCATACAACTTGCATAACACGCTATATCAGCTGTCACTACCTCCGTGGTATCAGGAATCACGGCTTGAAAAAAATGAGGTAAAATGTTGGTCCTATATGTAAAATACGCACCCCACTTTTGATCAAATTTTGACTGAAAAAAGTGCGTGTTATACACGGGACTTTATGGTAATATTTAACATGAGAATATCCAGAGAAAAATTTACAAATCTATTATATTAGGATCTATTCTACTACAGTAAAACACGCAATTTTACTTTGTTATAAGCGTAATTCGTTATATCCATCAAGTTTACAACTTGTAATAAAGTTACGGGGAATGAAATTCACTTCGCTTCAAGCGTCAATTCATTTTAAATGACTGTGTTCGCTATAACCGTGTTTTACTGTACATTGTTCAGATATTTTGTACATGCCTCCATAAATCTGATATTAGTATATAAGGCTGTTGTTGCTCAGGTGAGTGATGTGGCCCATGGGCACTATAAATATTTAAATCCACAATTCCTTAAAACTCTTCATACAACAAGTATGCAATAATGCCTTTACATGCTGACGGCTTGTGTATAGCATCAGACTCGATATCCATTATCATTATATACAAAATTGCTAACAACATAGTTTTGATTAAGTGGATAGAATATTATTTAAAACAATTAACATCTTTTCAGACAGATAGAACCAAACAGTGATGATGTTTTATGATTAAAAAAGTTTAACTAGCCAATGCATAATAAATTTATATATTTACTTACTGCCAACAATCTTCATACTTTGCAACATGTAATAAAACATATATAAAGGCATCCCTGCTGTATTATATGAATTTTCTGCCAATGCTCAATTTTGTTATCCAGTCTGTTTTCTAATATGATGTCCCAAATGACAATGGAGACGAAAATTAAATTAAACAGTAAGCGAACGCTGAATGATTGCTGAGCGCATGCATACTTTAAAACTCAATATGAGCGAATACTGAATGCTTCGTGAAAGGTGAATTGTAAACGATAAACGCACAACAAATGCAAATGCTCGATGAACGCACAGTGAGCGAACGCACAAATGCGAAGGTAGAACATTTTCGAGGACTGAAGCATTCTAGTATTCAAAAGATTGCATATTTTGAATAGGAAGCTGTTAGAGAACATTTGCATTGCAGAGAGAGAGAGAGAGAGAGAGAGAGAGAGAGAGAGAGAGAGAGAGAGATTATTATTTCACACACAATAAGTCACTACATTGTTGATGCAGAGCAAGTCACTACACCTTTGTCATATATGTGGACAAATATTTGAAGTTTTCTCAAAAATAATATGTTCACATGTAATACATGAGCAATATCTGCATATTATATTGTGTTACATCTAAGAAACAGCATTGCTCTAAGGTGCAAGTCATTATGTCATTATCACAGCACACAACCAGAAGATGTCAATACAAGTCACTACATCATTGATACACACAGCATTAGGTCCATGTTAGTATAAAACTTATCATCCTTCAATTTCTGAGAGAGAGAAAGACAGAGATAGAGATAGAGGAAGACCGATAGAAAGAAAGAGCAAGAGAACGGAGTACGTACCCTATCCCGCGTTAATATGCTCATGTTATACTGTATACTATAAAGATCGCATATTTTGATTGCAAAGCTCTTTTCAAGTGAGAACAATATGGCTGTACTTACCTACCGATACATATAGATATTGTTGTGTTGATTGAACTACTACAATGTTATATGCATGGGGATCGATTCTTTTTAAAACTCGCTTGTTGTGGAGGACCAGTTTGGCAAAGTCCGGTCCAAAAAGGTTTGAGACTTTTGCACTGAAAATAGAAGCAGAAAAACCTTTAGAAAATGATGATTACTTTATTGATGCAGGTCTCCGATCAAAATGAACAAAATTTTAGTCACCAGTAAAAATATGGTATACATACATGTAACTATCTGCATTACGCATTACAAATGTGGGTGCCCTAGCCTACCTAAAGCTGGTGTCTATCAGAGTGATTAAACAGAAAAAAACACTCACTCTGTATAAAAAATCTAAACAATAACATTTTTCTGTCGAGGAAATTCGAACTTATTGAAGTAAATAAAGTCAACAGTTATCTGGTGAACAAGGCTTTACACAAACGACACAGTACTTCAAACAATGCATAAATTTACCTGAGTATTCTTTTAGATATGGATCAATTAAGTATTAAAGTACAAACTTACTATATAAATGTTAACTGTATTACTGTTGCATTAACACAAGTCTTAAAATCAAGAACCAAAACCGGAATAACTATTTCCGACTTTGTAAAAAGAAATGAAGCGCTAGTGCCGCAGATGTCAGATATAAATCAATAAACAAAAATATCTATAATTAACTGATTAAAATAATGAATTCATAAACCAAAACAGAAATGCAACTAAAGTTAACAATTTAGAATACAAAAGCAAGGTTTAAACCAAAGAGAACTTGATTAAGAAAATTAATCTTTAACAGAGCCGAAAGCTTAAAAACAAATTAACTTCAACGATGAAAAGAACTGTTATACATTCAAAATAAAGAAATGAAAATGCTATTAAATTAACCTTAAAATTAAAGAGAAAAAAACCATAAATTAGATTTTACCTGAAAAAAGAAGCAAGGAAGCCTTCGGTAGTCATGTTGTATATTTTATTTGATAAAATGAAATATATCGGAAAGGGCAATATCGATACACTCTATAAATTGGTAAGAGAAAGAAAGAGAAGGATTGAGAAATTATACGTACGTCTATACATACTACAGTACACACTCAACACAAATGAGTCTGTACTTGTATCACTGATCTTAATTATCTTTACAGTAATATTATTTAATGTGCAATTTTATAGGCTTTGCTGGGCCTAGATATCTCATAGAAATTTAATATATCGCCCTTTATTATTATTTAATGCTCATGTTTGTCTTACCTTGATAAGTACTCGGCAAAATTAAATGCATTATGAATTAAATTCCTGTAAAAAAAAGTTTCAATTATTCATTCATATCATTTGAATAACAATACGTTTAAAATTTTAAGATAATGTCATACTCAAATTCCTATAGAGGTCGATTTGGCTCTTTCTTTTATCTAAAGTACTGATGTACATTAACAATGATTTTGTAAATTTTTCTTACTTTTTACGATAAATTCATTAATATGTTAAAAGAAAGATGTAATGATAAATGATATAATGCTTTCTTTGATGGTTTATGCAAATTATGAAGGTAGCGATCATTGCAGAAAAAAATTACATAACCCGCTAACACTGCAAAAAAAGTTGATATATATGTGTCTGAATAACGATTTACCTTTCCTCCTAGAAGGGTATATTGTTAAGTCGATACATTCGTTTTACATTTTTGCTTTATGATAAACATAAATACCTTGGTGCGCAAACTACGTCTATCCACTAGAATGAAAAAAAAAGTCCAGATAATGTTTTGAAACGCCCCATCTACCGCTTCAGGTTGCGATACACAACCAAAAATAGTAAGAGTAAGGAGATTTTGCACTGCAGAAGACATGAAAAGTACCCGGATTATAACGCTCAAAAATTGTGCATGGTGTCCCGAATACTTCCGAATGGAGAAAAAAATGTAAACATTGCCCATTTTAAATCTCCGTAAGATATGTTAATTTCTTTGGGTAAAAAGTGTCAAATTGAATTGATAAATCTTTGATTATCTCCTTTATATCGATTTCAATTGACGCCAAATTGAGGCGCCATATATATATATATATATATATATATATATATATATATATATATATATATATATATATATATATATATATATATATATATATATATATACTGTCAATTTAAACTCTGTCAACATATTCGTTTTTCATTTCATTAAAAATTGAAGAACTAGTAGTTTCAGTTGATAACATTCAGTTTTGATACGAGAAATTCTTAGTACGGATTAAGCGCCGATGGGGATACGTAGGTGGTAGAGGGTTCCATGATGGTAAATGTATGGTACCAAGGACAATGCTTTTCATTGATCGAGAAGACAGAACTCGTAAACGGGGGGATGTGTAGAAATTTTTATTATTTTATGGTTATTCTCAAAAACAAAAACAATTTTGGAGCGGGCCAGTTAAGTGGGTAAACGTATCGGTAATATAAACAGAACTGGGAATCTACATGGAGGATATGGCTTACGATCTCGGAGTATTGTTTTCGTGTGTGAAAAATGCTAATTAGATGCAATTTTACTGATACATGTACATACTGTAAAGTGCACTGGGAACAAACGACAACCTTGTGATGTATGTGCAATGATCATTCAAATGGAACCCCCTGCCTTATAAATAGTGTTCGTTTGCAATAAGACATCGATACATTTAATTTGCAGAATCAACTGCTTTGTTAAAGGAATAAGGAATCCTTTTTGAGTATTATGAGGTGATAACTTTGGTCGGGGCGTGGTCAAATCCAATAAGGCTCGAAGGGCTTTATGATAGATTTGACCACGCTCCGACCGAAATTATCATCTCTTAATATTCAAAGAATGATTCCTTATTATTTATATTTATATTATTTCCAACTTTATTAATTTTATAACTCTATCGGCACAATGCAAAGAAATTAATAGTAACTACCAGCCAACTAGTAACTACAAGGATCACATGGTATGTAATATACTCGAAAGTAGGAGCTGTCCAATGTATCCGTACATGTAAGTATTTAGGATGCAGACCAGTCTACTAAAAAATTACCTGCTTAATATTACAATTTAATATGTCGCCATGATGTCCGTTCTGATCATCATACAAAATCATGCAGAATTTTTGAATACACTGATTAGAACCTTGATGAGGAGTAAGGACAATGTAACGATATTTGGTTTGATAAAGGACTGTTGTATTTGTGTTCATATGCATTGTAAGTTGTTGGGAAAAAATGAGGACATCATTAATTCAATACATGTATGTCATGGTGACAACAGACAATTACATTTAGGAAAAAAATAACTAAAATGACACTGGTTTGAATGTGTTGTGCGAGTGAAGGGAACTGCAAGAACATTTTAACATAAATGTAGTTAGTTGCACGTGTGTTAAGAGGGCTCAATGGCCGTGGCCATTTTTAGACCCTATTGATCCCGTATAAGTACTGGGTTTAATTCTTGTTGCGAAATAAAAGTTTGATGTATTCAGTTGCTTGTGTGTTAAATGGTGACGTAAGTTGCTGGTGTGTATACGAATAGAAGTAAAAACAGAATATATTAATTTTTTTCAACTTGTGACAATTTTTTCCGATTCTCTGTAGAAACACTTTAAGAAATAAGCTCAAAAGACACTAATTTGAATCCACCTTGCGATTTCATGATACTGTTGGGAATGTTTAATTTAAATGTGTAGTGAGTTGAATGTGTAAAAGTGTGTAGTAAGTTGCCGGTGTGTGTTCATGTACATGTGTATAAAATGCCGACCAATTTCATTTAATTTGTCATGCTGACCTTCATTGTATTCTGATTCTCATAACAAACAGCTACGTTAAGAAATATCCCAATAGATACTGGTTTGAATCCATTTTGCAATTAAAGGAACTGAAAGATTTTGTTTAACACAGATGTAGTTAGTTGCAAGTGCGTTAAATAGTGTTGCAAGTTGGCTGTGTGTTAACATAAAATGTTGACATAATTCATTCTTTTGTCATGGTGACCTTCATTTGATTCTGGTCCTCATCATAACAGACAAAATATTTTAGCAGAAACTTGTGTGAATGCGTTTTGCGAAAGAAGTAAAACCCTGTCATACCGGGGCTGCATCCGCAAGGCGATCCCGCTGCGTCCTTAAATAATGTAAAACGCCAAGGTACTTGCAGAATAGTCTCCTACAGTGCCGTAACAACGCAACGGCATCTTCTTTTTTCACGATGAGATCGCCAAAAAAATTGTAGAACGCCATGCGACGGCGCGCACTTTGAACACGCACAAGGAACGCGCCGTGGCTCTGCGTTCTGATAAACACGCAGTAGTAACGGAGTGAGGTCGCCGTGACAGCGCCGTAAGGTATCCAAGAGCGTCACGAGAGCTCCGTTGGCGCGCTAAAGGAACGCACCTAATCGAATATAGACGCAGTAATTGGTCGATAGTGCGTGCACAGAGACCTCTCGGAGTCTTGCGCTGTCTTGACGTTTAATTTCTTCTGCGTTCAATTAAGGAATAAGGAATCATTCTTTGAGTATTATGAGGTGATGATTTCGGTCGGGGCGTGAACAAATCCAATAAAGCCTGAAGGGCTTTAAGATAGATTTGATCACGCCCCAACTAAAATTATCACCTCATAATATTAAAACAATGATTCCTTATTACTTATATTTACATTATTTTAAGCCATCGTACGATTAAATATTTAAATATAAATTAGCAAACCCCGATGGCGCCTCAATTTGGCGTCATTTGAAGTTATGGGTTATATTGTACAAAATCGATACGTAGTGTTATCACAGGCAATACACTGGAAATTGTAAATATTAGCGTATATTTACATTCAGTGTGTATTTCCCCTCATGTTCGACGTTCAATTTCCTGTGAATACACTTGGCTAATTCATGCACCAAGAGCACAAATATAAACGTCATCACGCGTTTTGAGTATATTTCTTTAATGTAAGATTAATTGAAACGTTTAAACTTACGTAACCAGTTTGATATGTATTAATTGAAAATATTCGTTAAATCATATCATTTCCTCGAAAAAAAAATTTTGACAAAGTTTCTGGCGGAGGCGATCTAAATAGCATGTTAATATGGCTGTTCCATGTATGTTTCATATTCCTGAGTACGAGCGCATACAATGGCTTTATAGCGACGATACACAATATTTTATACAAATAGACATCAGTATGAAAATATAAATATAAGCATTGAATGCTAAATAACACACCAAGCGATGCAGACAAAATCTATTATAATATCACGCTAACGCGCCGTATTCGATTTGTCTGCAACGCTTGGTGTGTTAGGTACCGACGACATCCAGAAATAAGCATTCAATGCTTTTAAATTATACCGCGCTTCCACGGCGTTTCTAGTGCATTGTCAGTCTGGCCACAGAAAGAACAATTGCTGTTGTACAATACTAAGCGATACTGTGGTTTCATTTATATTCGTGGGTATCAATTTTCGTGTGGAGAAAGTGTTAATCAAAATCTCAAGGATACGTAAATTCGTGGCTAATGACCCCATCATTACAAAATGTTTATAGATTTGCACTTCAATGAACATTTTATTTTGTGGATCAACTTAACAACAAAATCCACGAAAATTGGATTATTCAACGAATATTGATGAAACAACAGTACATGTATAGTATTCTCAAACTTGATGTGGATGACTAAGTAAAATGTAGCATTTGCAAATATTACAGGGCATATTAAAGCGCGTGGATGGATTTCGTGCCATTTTGTTCTGGTGTTTTCACTTGTTTCTATGGTTTATAACAACTAATAACGGTTCTTTAACTAAGTTTTTGTCTTTCACAAAGTATTTAAAAATTAGTTACGTTTCAATTACAAGGTACCTTATGTCATTAAAACAAAAACAATGTTTTTATCATATATTTACTAGATGTAAAGTTGTTTCCCACACAATTGTACACATACTGATTCACCTACCAATAAGTAAAGCACGCTGTGGATGCGAGGTAAATTTTTTTAGCATGTCATGAGCGCTCGGCGGATACTCAGCGAGAGCGCAGTCTATCGCTAAGTAGAACTCTGTGGAAACGCAGTTACACGCCGCGGGAGCTACGTAGAAATTGGATGGCCATACATGGCCATACCGTTAGTTACCTGTGACTAGCGTGTGCAATCAAGCGCGCAGCGAGTACCCCGTTATATCCGATAGCGGCACTAACGGGCACAAATTTCTACCTCGTAATACACGGAGTCTCGTTATAAACGATCTCGTTGTATCCGGAATTTTTTAAAAGGAAATAATTAAGAAATAATTTGGGACCAAAAAATCATCTCGTTGTAAGCGGTACCTCGTAATATCCGAGCTCGTTATATCCGGAGGCCACTTTATGGTGAAAATGTATTTTCTTGTGTCTGTTTGTGTTATATGTTAAATCTTAAATGTAGCTGATATAAACGTAATGTATTTCAAGCTTGACCTCGATCGTTTCAACTGGCAATGGTGTACATATTTTATTTATATTTGTGTATAGTGTTATGTAAGCACGGCTAAATTCTTCCCCCTATAAAATGTGTGCCTGTACACAGAGTTGTGCGGTTCTGACTATGCGGGGCCACTAGGCTTTCTGCCCACTTTGCACCAGCTTTAGTTATGCCTAGGGAGGGAATCGAACCCTCGTACATAGTCAGAGTTCAGAACTACATTATAAAATAGTGCTAATTGAAAAATGTTTGATATCAAGAAGTTGTCAAAAAAAAAAAAAAAGAAATATGTATCTATTTATCTACAATTCATAAATACATGTAATAATATTTAGATGATAAATTATTTCATTTAATACTCCATGTTCTGTTGATGCTTTGCATTCTACAATACAAGGTCAGTTATTACTGCAGGTGAGAAGTATTTTAAACATTCTAAAATTTTGCGATGAGTTACAGAATTGCTCATCCTCACATAGCTCATGAAATGCAGCACTGTGTACTGTATATTCCAAATTTAAACGCGAGGAATTAACTTCGGCGTAAAATCGCGAGAAACATTCCTCGTGGATTTTAAAATCTTGCTATCATTTTTCAGACGTTTTGAACTAGAGGAAATAATAACAACAAAATTGTGATCGCGATATCTTATTCTCGCGATTTGATACAAAACAGCGGAATTAAGTGTAAAATAAGGAAATTACGGTATACCTAATATTTAATGCGTACGCCATTTAATACATTTCTATTGTTCAATATCTAAAACACACCTCCTCAACTTGTATAATGTTTACTCCTTATCTTATAGGTTCCTTGATAAGCTGAGAACTTAAATTAGATTCATGGGTAAAGAAACAATACCATGTTTCTCCTTTTCATTAATTAAATTTCATTTTCGTCTTCACGTTCCTCCTCTTCAACAAACTATTTCGTCTCTTCTGGAGTAGAAAAAATTAAGTCCTTTTAATCAAGAACTGGTTTTTTTTTTCATTTCAAACTTAGCTATCGATTTAACTGAAATATGACAGGGGCATTGCAAATGTGCATCATTGGATTAATGGTGTAAAATGAACTGAATTTTAACTTTTTAAAAATGTTAAAAATAAATCCAGAATGAATGTATATTTTAGGAGTAATGAACCTTCTTTTTCTTTACTTAAAACAAAATCCCGAAAACAACATAAAATTATTGATTGTTTCAGAGAAATACAGAGAAATAAATCATAAAATCAAATTAAAGTCGCCCATAACTGGTCTAAAATACTCTGAAATGAAATCAGTAAATTTAATGATTGTGTAACTTTTATTACTAAAACGGCACATTTTAAAATTGAAATCAATGGATTTTAAAATAATCAAAATGATAAAAATAAGCTCGTATTGTTTGATCATACCGATAAAAAGTGCTAAGATATTATTAGTTTTTGCAATGCAGATATGAAAAATAGTTACATCCAAAAAGTCACGCCACGTTGTTTACAAACACATCAAATCATTACATGTACCTGAATGTTTTAGTTTTAAAATAATGACTAAACAATTATAAAGAATAAAATTCATATCAGATACGATTTCCTTTAGATATTTAACAATTTCAATAAAGTATTTAAATTTTAAAAAATGACATTCTGTAAGCACTCACAATAAGTTACAACACCATACGAAAAACAAAAACAAAACAAACACGTCATCTTAAAAATTGAATGGCTGCTTTTTTATGTACGTCATTCAGTTAAAAACTTAATTAAGCTTAGGTATAGTGAAATATTTAACCCTGTTTAAGTCATTAAAAATGATGAAAGATATGTTTGATTAGAATATACATTCTGAATAACATTGACTTTAACAAAATATCATGTGTTTACATTGTTTACACACCCATCAAATCACTACATCGTGCTATACAAACTTCCTGGATAATCTTATGTTTGTTTTTGTTTTAAAATAATGATTAAAAAATTATAAAGAATAAAGTTAACTTTTATTAGATACCATACCTTTCAAATATTTATAAAACATGATATTATTTAAAGTTACAAAAATGACACTTTGTTTACACTCACAACAAGTCACTACACCATACGAAAAAAAACAAACTGGTTCCTATTGTTAAAAGAATTTAATTCAAGATGGTTTCTGTACGTTAACAAGTTTAAAACTAAATTAGGTTTAATTGTAACGAAAAGTTTTACATTGTTTAAGTCATGAAATTTAATGAAAGATGTGTTTATTTAGGATTCACTATCGGAATTATAATCATGGACTATAACTGAAAAGCACGTGTTCACGTTTAATTTCATTTAATATTTCTATTCCATCAGATTAAATTGATTGAGTTGCAACTAAAGCTTACCTTGATGTTGCGAATGTATTACAGAAATAATCCAGAGTGAATTTGTTATCTGCATCACTTCATAGACGCCATTTTTACATCGATTGCGCATGCGCAGATTCTGTCAACATGGCAAAGTGTGTAACGAATAAAAATGACCATGGAATTGGAGTGTGAAAAAACGTGTGTATACCGTCAAAAGACACCAAGCGTAATTTTGATTTTTTGGGGTATAATAAGGCAAAATATAGCTATTCCAAAAGAATTGCAACTCACTACAGTGATTTGTGTAGTGAGTTTCCGAAATGAATTGAGTTGGTTGATGTGTAAACAAGGTACTGTAGTGGGTTGAAGGTGTTTACAAACACACACACACACACACACACACACACACACACACACACACACACACGCACACACTCCTCAGAGATAAATAAACATAAGAATATTTTGATAACAACGAAAGCCTGCCTGTACATGTAGTTGCAACAAAGAAGATTTTAAACAGTGCAATATAAATGACATAATTTTATTGCACATGGAAAACTGCAAGGACAAAAGATAGAACCATTTTAACAAGAGCTTTGACTTTGGGTAGTTGTGCCAAACAGCAATGTGACGTAGGCCTGTCTATTTCATTGTTGGCCACTCAGCAATGGCTCTTTGAAATCAACAAGATTTGTCTGGCTTTTGAGCTAGGACTACGCAATCGGTGCATATTTCGTTTCAAACCGCGTCATTTTAACTTGTTTTGACGCAAGAAATAGATGGCAACGCCCTAATGAAAGTCCAAGGTCTTGTTAAAATGGTTCTAATTACTGGTTTAAGGTGGTATAAGACACATGTTGATCTTTATATGGATAAAAGTGCCTTATAATCAAAATGGTAATGTTTGAGAATTTCAAAATTTTACAGTACATGTATTTTGCAAAAAAAAAAAAAAAAAAAAAATGAGATTTCAAAATTTTTGAAACTTAAGTAAAAAATAGAAAAGGCCCCAGCAGGATTTGAATTCTCTACTTACAGACACATAGTTAATGCTCTAACCCATTGCGCTTCACTGTTAGGTAACATTATTTTGGGGGAAAATATTATACTTATACTTTATTGTTTATTTCAATAGGGAGTACATCACAATATGCAGGTGCCCTGTACCACCTGTGCTTTATATACATACATGTAGTTATATACCTAATAAAATAGTGCAGCGGGTTTTGAAGAATAAATTATAAAAATACATGCATGTTACAAATAACAGATCTTTGTCTGAAGTTAACGTAGGTTAAGGTTTTTAGAGCAGGTTAAAGTTTTTGAAGCAGGTGCCCTTTGATGATTATATCTTAGTTATTACTGGTCCTAACTTCACCAAACTTACATGAATGGTGCGTCTTATAATACTGATGCATCTGACAGGCATGAATGCTGAATCTGAGCCATAGGTTTCGGATGCTGAAGGAGGTTAACGTTTTAAGAGCTTGTTAAAGTTTTTGGAGCAGGTGCCCTCTGATGATTATATCTTGGTTATTACTGGTCCTAACTTCATAAAACTTGCATGGATGATGCATCCTATGATACTGATGCACCTGACAGGCTTGAATGCTGAATCTGAGTCAAAGGTTTCGGATGCTGGATTAGGTTACGTTTTTTGGAACAGGTCGCATGTTTAATAAATATTAGTACTGTTTCAAACTTGCATAGTTGATTGAACTATAATATAAATGAATCGCAGAGGTAGCTTCAGATGCAGAGCCTGATCTCCATTATCAAGGATGCGAAAAAATATATCTTAGTTATTACTGGTCTTAAATTTACTAAACTTGCATGGATGGTGCGTCTTATGATACTGATGCACGTGACAGGCATGATTGCTGAATTTGACCCATAGGTTTCGGATGCTGGAGGGAGGTTAAGGTTTTAAGAGCTGGTTTTTTTGGAGCAGGTGCCCTTTGATGATTATATCTTAGTTATTACTGGTCCTAACTTCACCAAACTTGCATGGATGATGCATCTTATGATACTGATGCACCTGGCAGGCTTGAATGCTGAATCTGAGCCGTAGGTTTCGGATGCTGGATGAGATTTGTGTTTTTGGAACAAGTCACATATTTTATAGATAATAGCTTGCATAGTTGATTTAACTATAATATTAATGAACCGCAGAGGTAGCTTCAAATGCAGATCTCCATTATCATGGATGCTAAAAGAATTCTCAAATCTGCTTGATAGATGTGTTCGTTGTTAAATGATATAATATGATTCCTATGATATAGTATTGTATGATATGATACACTATTGTTTTATATGATAATATATTATATTGTAAAAAGTTATATGATACGATATGATATTGTGTCAATTTTTTTGTACATTATGATATGATATTGTATCATGATATTGTTATGTATAGTATTGTTTATTATGATATAATATTGTATAATATGATATTGTATAATATACTATTTTATCACATGCTTTTGTTTCATATGATATTGCAACATATAATATTGTATCATATGATATGATATTGTATAATATATATATCATATCATATGATACGATATTGTATCATATAATACAATATAGTATAATATGATATTCTATGATATAATATAGTACTTTCTCGCATTAGCACCGGTGTGAGATCGGTTTGTCCAGTGTGAGACAGCAGTGTGAGATTTTTCTGTCTTACACTGTGTATCACTTCGCCACTTTAAAACGTAAACAAACGTTGTCTGCTGGTGGAAAGTGCAAAATTATTGATTGAGATTATCCATTAAGTAATTGATTTGCTTAATTAATAACAATTTATCGTATTTTTATTGTACAAAAATGCCGTATGCTCTTATTTTGACTTGCACTATTTGAAGCACGCGGAAGAGTAAACTGAACGTAAATTTTCTAACGTCATAAAAGAAAGTTGTCAGACATCGTTTTTAAATGTAAAATAATGCGAGAAAAATAATCATTCATTATATACTCGTGTGGGATAGTGAAATTCCACCTCGGGGTCAAGATTCACGGTCTAGGACTCGGCAGAGCCTCGTCCTAGACCGTGAATCTTGTGAATCTCCGTGAATTTCACTATCCCACACTCGTAATAATAAATGATTCTATTAATATCTCATGATATTGTATCAATTGATATGATACAATGTTGTATCTAATTTTATTGTATCATATGATACAGTATCCAATTATGTATAAAATATGATACAATATAATACAATACAATATCATACTATAATATATCATATGTTACAATATTGTGATGTATTATGTGATATGATATTATATCATATATAATTATTATATTGTATCATATAATATCTTAATCATAATATATTATGATATTGTATTATGTGATCAAATACAATTATGTATAACAAGATACAATGTCATATCATATGTTACAATATCATATTTCATCATTATTTATTACAGTATTTTATTGTATTATATGATATATATTGTAGGTATCAAAGGATGCAATATCGTATTTTATATTATTGTATTGATAAACATTGTATCATATAATACCCTATGAAATGAACATATGATTATTATACAATTTTTTTTACATATGATATTGTTATACGATATTGTGTCAAAACAGTATCCATGTATACCCAAGATCATTGTTAACTATGATTTTCAAATAATATGATAAAGGTGGTCTCATAAAGGTGATTCCTCATAAAGTTGATGCCTCGTCTCGGTGAGCTTTGTAATCTGTGATTACCTATGTTTAAAAGGGAGATAATTGCGAAACAGTGAGTATAGGTGTGTGTCTTTAAAAATTTTCTTTTCACCTCTGCACCAGAAATCCCAATATTTACACAAAAGCTTGTATATATAGTGAAGTTTATAAATTATAAAAATCATGACCCCCAGACCAAAACTGGGACCCCAGGCGGGGTTTAAAATTTAACATAGAAATGCGTAGGAAAAATGTTTAAAAATCTTGTCAAGTACCACTGAACCAATATGCCAATATTTAAAAAAGCTTGTATATATAGTGAAGAATCTAAATTGTAAAAATCATGACCCCCGGACCAAAACTGGGGCCCCAGGCAGGGCTCAAAGTTTAACATATATAGAAAAATGTTTAAAATCTTCTTCTTAAGAACCACAATGCAACATCGTTGGGTATTGTAGATTCTAAATTGTTAAAATCGTTACCACCGGTTTTATACTGGGGCACCAAGAGAGGTTCAAAGTTTAACATAGAAATGTATAGGAAACTTGTTTAAAAATCTTCTTTTGGAGAACTACAATGTTACAGTTCGTGAAATTACTATGCAAGGATCCTCAAATAGTGAAAATTCTAGATTGTAAGGCCGTGACCCCGGACCAACACTGGGGTCCTAGAAGGGGTTCAAAGTTTAACATAGAAGTATATTGGGAAAATGTTTAAAAATCTTCTTCTCAGAACTACATTGCTACAGTTTGTGAGATTAGTATGCAAACATCCTCAACTAGTGTAGATTCTAAAGAGAGAGATTCAAAGTATAAAATAGAAATAGCTTAAGCTATGAGATAGAATTTACAACGAACTGTTGCTCAAGTGAGCGATGTGGCCCATTGGCCTCTTGTTTTATTTTAAGGAAAAAAGTCATTATTTTATTTACAGAGTAAGGAGGGATACATGCGCAGATCCAGAGAGTTTTTCAGGGAAGGGGGGGGGGGGTTGACAGTTATTCGAGTTCGCAGGGAGGGTGGTGGTTTAAATTTTAAAGAAATTTGATTTTTGGAGGGGGGATCTGGACCCCCTCCCCCCTTTGACCCCATCTCTAGATCCACACATGGAATAATGTTAATTTTCTGCTACTATTTGACTACCAGGATTAAATTTAATATTTCAAAACTTATTGCACATCTATAGGACAGCCCCTATTATATACTAAGATGTGACATGTCTATTCATTAAATCAGTAGAGGAGTTCTGGGATCTAGGTTTGTTTTGGAGTGATAAACGTCAATTTTCTGCTATTATTTGACTCCCTGGATGAAATTAAAATTTTTAAAACCTTATTGCACATCGAAAGGACAGCCCCTATCATATCACAAGATATGATGTGTCTATTCATTAAATCATAAGAGGAGTTCTGGGATCTAGGTTTTTTTGGAGTGATAAACGTCAATTTTTTGCTATTATTTGACTTCCTGGATGAAATTTAAATTTTTTAAACCTTATTGCACATCTATAGGATAGCCCCTACCATATCCCAAGATATGATGTGTCTATTGATTAAATCATAGGAGGAGTTCTGGGATCTAGTTTTTTTAGGAATATTAAACGTCAATTTTCTGCTACTATTTGACTCCCTGGATGAAATTTAAATGTTTAAAACCTTTTTGCACATCTATAGGACAGCCCCAATCATATATCAAGGGATGACGTAGCTACTCCAAAAGTTGTAAGAGGAGTTACGGGAACCATACTTTTTTTGGCAAAAAAAAACGTCATTTTTTGTTGCTCACCGATCCCTGTGATGAAAAAAAAAAATTCCGAAACCTGATCATACTTCAAAATGACACCCCAATCATATTCTAGAAGATCATTTGGCTACTGCAAAAAAAAAAATGACTTTTTTTAAACCAGATTTTTTGTAAAAAAACGTCATTTTTCAGCCACCAAATGACCCCCAGGGCAAAATTGAAATTTCCGAAACCTTATTGCGCATCTATAGGATACCCCAAAACATATTCCAAAAGATGATTTGTCTATTGTTGAAAATGTAGGAGGAGTTCGAGGAAGAAGGTTTTTTGTGAAAAAACGACATTTTTTACCAATTATCTGACCCCCAGGACTACCAGAGAATTTTTGAAACCATTTTACAAAACAACATGACACCCCCAATCAAACTCCAAGAGTTCAGATTGCTAGTTTATACGATGTAAGAGCAGTTTGAGAAAGTAAAACGTGACAGACGGACGGACGGACGGACGGAACAGGACAACAACAATATACCCGAACTTTCTTTAGAAAGTGCGGGTATAAATATCTTGACAACTTAGTACAGTAGATATTGCTAAAAAAAATTAAAATATCTGCTGATTTTTATCCACATATTTTATGGTAAATACCAAGCCCCTTTTGTTGTTGTACCTGTAAGAAGATTTTTCTCTATTCCTATATACCCCCTTCCCCACTTTGTGGCCCCACTTTTCTCTAGGGAATCATGGTTTGATCAAACCCGTGCTTTCACACAAGTTACTGATTTTTGGACTGAAAACTTTCTGAGAATATTTCTAAAGATTTTCTCTATATCTTCCTATGTAAAAACTCATCCCCCCATTGTGGCCCCGCCCTACCCCCGGGGACCATGATTTAAACAAATTTGAATATACACTATCTGAGGATGCCTCCACACAAGTTTGAGCTTTTCTGGCCTTATAGTTTTTGAGAAGAAGATTTTTAAAGATTTTCTCTATATATTCCTATGTAAAATTTCATCCCCCATTGTGGCCCCACCCTACCCCTTGGGACCATGGTTTAACCAAAATTGAATCTACATTATCTGAAGATGCTTCCACTTCAATTTGAGCTTTTTTTAGACTAATTGTTTTTGAGAAGAAGATTTTTAAAGATTTTCTCTATATATTGCTATGTAAAAATTCATCCCCCATTGTGGCCCCACCCTAACCCTGGGGACAATGATTTAAGCAAACTTGAATCTACACTATCTGAGGATGCTTCCGCTCCAATTTGAACTTTTCAGGTCAAAGAGTTTTTGAGAAGAAGATTTTTAAATATTTTTCGATATATATTCCTATGTAAAAAGTGGCCCTTCCCTACCTCCGGGGACCATGATTTAAACAAACTTGAATCTACTCTATCTGAGGATGCTTTCGCTCAAATTGGAGCAACTCTGGCCTAATAATTTTTGAGAAGATGATTTTTAAAGATTTTCTCTATATATTCCTATGTAAAAATTCATCCCCCCATTGTGGCCCCACCCTACCCCTGGGGACTATGATTTAAGCAAACTTGAATCTACACTATCTGAGGATGCTTCCGCTCCAATTTGAACTTTCCGGTCAAAGAGTTTTTGAGAAGAAGATTTTTAAAGATTTTCTCTATATATTCCTATGTAAAAAATTCATCCCCCTATTGTGGCCCCACCCTACCACCGGGGACAATGATTTAAACAAACTTGAATCTACACTATCTGAGGATGCTTCCACTCAAATTTTAGCTTTCCTGGTCTAATTGTTTTTAGGAAGAAGATTTTTTAAGATTTTCTCGATATATTCCTATGTAAAAATTCATCCCCCATTGTGGCCCCACCCTACCCCCAGTTTGATTTGAACAATCTACACTACCTGAGGATGCTTCCATACAAGTTACAGCTTTTCTGGCCTTATAGTTTTTGAGAAGAAGATTTTTGAAAAATACGTACAAATTTTCAATAATTCTAAATTATCTCCCCTTTATGGAGGGTGTGGCCCTTTATTTGAACAAACTTGAATCCCCTTCACCCAGTGATGTTTTGTGTCAAGTTTGGTTGATATCTGCCCTGTGGTTCTGGAGAAGAAGATGAAAATGTGAAAAGTTTACAACGATAACAACGCCAACGCCAACGCCAACACCAACGCCAACGCCGACAGACAACGGACAAATTTTGATCAGAAAAGCTCACTTGAGCTTTCAGCTCAGGTGAGCTAAAAAGGGTGAATAAAATAATTGACAACGTGATTGAGAAAATTTTCACTGACAAAATGACCAAATTCTAAAAATATACAGACTGAACAGAGTGGTTTAGTTAACCAACTCACCTTGATCACACGTTTGACCCTCATACCCCGCCCCACACCCCTGTAAGCAAGTCCCATTCACTTGGTCACATGACGTTATGTTTATACAATGTCCGCATTGTCTTTGACATCCGTCTCCATACCATCCTTTGTCACATTCTGTGATAAAAGAATGAACAAGAGCACAATACTAGAATTGCAGTTAATTGTATTTGAAATAGGGATAATAACAAAGGTTCTTTAAAACGAAATTATGACCTTTTTTTAATCACTTGATGATAATTGAGATGAACATGATATACATTTATGAAGACAGGAATAACTATTCTTAATAAAACAATCTATATAACATGAAATATAATAAAAAATAAATAAATTTATGATAAAATAAATTATGGTTCTTATTATTCACATATTGATATATATATCATAATTTAATGACAATAATAGAAACAAATGAGTATAAAGATAATTTATTTATAATAAATGTTTAGAAAGGAGAAAAGTACAATATTCTAAAATTGAAAAGTACAATATTCTTGAATTAAGGTCGACGGACCCAATTCAAGATTTCGCACCTCTGCGCAGAATCCGCGCATTTGCTTAAAATATGTCGTAATTATGTACATCAAAATAAGAGAAAATAATAAAATTTTCATTCTACTAAACATAATTTGTGATGCCAAAATATTTTAAGTGGAGAAAAATTAAGAAAATAAAAATAAATCCAAATTTCCTCTGTTTGCCACAAAACCCGAACAGGCAATTTATAGTCTGGTAGCTATTGAATTTATACCTTAACCTGTCAAAATTTATACATATAGTAGTAAATGTAACGTCAGGCAATAATTAATTATGTCCTTTATCAAATAATATTTCTAAGGAAAAATGAAACATGCAGTGAACTTTGACACAACCCCTGAAAAAATTTAGGTCGATGACCTACATTTTTTTCGGTTCATCGGTAAGCTAATTGACTTCCTAATGTTGAAATTAAATTAGAGTAAAAAATCTATTGCAGAATTTTTAAAATATCAGTTTTTATACCACACCCCAGAAAATTCCCATTACTTTCTATTATAGATGAGGATTTTCGTACCCAAATTTTGAAACGCTCCCAGTAAAATAAGGAAGTCGATGATCATGTAATTTTTTTTTATAGATTTTCACTCACCATTAACTGATTAACATTATATAAAAATTTGAATAAAACATCTATTGTAGAAATTTAATGAATTGGGTCCGCCGTCCTTAAGTGTCGCTTTACTATACCCAATTCACAATGGTGCCCCATGTATCCCGGTTTACAACCCTGACAGGTTCCAGTCTCGATGTGACAGTATCGACAGTTGACGTCAGGACAGGGGAGGTTACAGGCAATACCATAATATCCACTTTTTGGGCAACCTAAGTATAATTATAATTTGTATTTATGATTAGTTGACATTTTAATGTCTACTGTCTTCATACATGTATAGTTAAAAAAATAAG
Organism: Magallana ariakensis; assembly: GCA_020458035.1. NCBI lineage: Eukaryota > Metazoa > Mollusca > Bivalvia > Ostreida > Ostreidae > Magallana > Magallana ariakensis. Next base: position 49,422,530 of record CM035811.1, read on the forward strand.
TGACAACAACAAACAATCGACATTTTCACTCTGCAATGACATGATATAATACTTTGTTCCGATATTTTAATTAATTAACATTAAATTTATCGAGTATTTTAAACTGGTTGAATTAATGAAATTGGTCAATGACGCGATAAAAATTCAGAAACTGATACATACATGTAGTTATTAATAATAATCCGTGCTTTTTTGTAAATAAAAAATATTTCGTTTTAAGTTTATTGAAAAATTCAAATTTAAGATTCTATGACGAAACGATACATTGCAAGCATAAACATGTTTACCATAGACTTCTACTTCACAGAGGTCGTTAAAGGCGTCTTTAGAATAATCGTTTGGATAGTTCACTCCTTGTAGTCTCTCGTTGTAGTAGATGACATATTGACCATGAACAAAGCAGGTAGTGTTAAAGACAGCTGGTATAGTGCTTGTAGTGAAGTTTTTGTCTTTAAAGCACAGTGTTCCCTCTGACTTGTTTGTTGTGTTTGATACATAAATAGAAAATCCCAGAAACCTCGCTGTATATCCGTTTGACGGATCTTCAAAAACAAATGGTTTCATTATCACAAAGTATATCACAATGGTAAAATCTATCCACACAATTTCAACACTACCATCCAGCAAACAAGAAAACAATGGGAAAACAATGTTAAACATAAGCCTAATGTTACGAAACCCCCGAAGTATTTTTCTATTGGTTGACGTTGTACCAATATAATTCATGTGCAAAACACGTTGTGTTAAAACAGCTGGAATCGTGCCAGTAGCCAAGTTTCTGTCTTTATAGAAAAGAAATCCATCTGACTTGTCTGTTGTGTTTAATACGAATAGAAAGAATCCAAGAAACCTCGCTGTATACCTTTGATGGGCCTTAAAGAAAGTATGTTTTATGCTTACAAAATATATCACAGTTATTTAATTCTGGCTGTAACGCGCTTTCTGAATGGCTGAAAAAATTATTTTATATCGTATAAAAACTGTTTCTTACGTCACAGTAAGACTAAGGTCAAAAACATATCAATCCGCGTGACGTTTTGTACAATTTTTATTAAAAGATCAAATGACCGTTTTAATCTACAATTGATAGCAAAGATAAAAAATAAATAAATTATAAGCAGTGATTTCGATAGCTACCCAATTTATACCAATATAAAATGAGTTAGAACAGTTGATGCTTTTTAATAAACCGTTGTTACTTACAAATTTTAATTGGCATATCACAACAAACAATTATTTTATAACTTATTAAAATTTTGACTGAAGTCTGAAATTGCTTCATGATCCTGAGGCCTGTTATGGAATTCTAGCTAGCCTTAATTCTCATGAGAAAGATAATATTTATGCCTTTCTTACAGATAATGAAATATCACTTGTGTTTTTTTCAAACCTAGTATGTCCAACAAGAAGACGTCTTTAATACTCAGAAACTTTTCATTTTAACCAGTAACCTAAATGTATATATCAGAAATGCTTTCTTATGCCACCGACTCCTAATGACATCCTACTCCATTTAACTTTTATACTTTAAAGTTTAACTTATTTCAGTAAGTCTTCCACATTACATATATTATAATGATATTGATCAACTAGTATTAACACTTCATGACTAACTGACTATATTCCCCGACTTATCATCGGCATGACCTTAAATTATGTAAAATAACTTATAAATGTGACTTTTTAAAATATTAACATGCAAAAAGTTTTGCATTAGTTATATCAATGTATCGTATTTTTATTTGCAAACAATAACAAAGACAATCAAGAGGCAACTAACCTTTTGGAGTTTTGCTGCTGATTTTTTTTCTCCTTAGTTCCAAATCAAATTTTGAATTAATACATGCGTATTTTACTGTATATATATATATATATATATATATATATATATATATATATATATATATATATATATATATATATATGATTGTATTATAGCATCAGCACAATTCGAGTTCAAAGTCGTGAGCCATAAAGAAGTGTTCCTTACACTGAACACACATACAACCCTTAGTGAATCGGTAAATCTCTGCAAAAACTATTCCTCGAGTGTAGCTTAGATTGCTCACTAAGATATCATTTATTTTTGTTTATTTATAAAAAAAAAGATTTTCACGTGTCATCCTTACATTTTTAACAAGCTTTTTACTTGGTTTTAACCATTTCATTTCTTTGCAAAAATGTATGGGGTATTGATTGCATCACAATTTAATTAAATAAATTCCTCCTTTTTGAAAAAAATATATCCAATATTATTTGGCACATGGCTTTTGAAATTTTTATAACGACATCAAAAAAATTAAAACAAATAATATTCTAATCTGATCGCTGTCTATATAATAATTAACCCTGTAAGCAATGCCATCTTTTTTGGTTTTGTCCCTTTTCCCTGCTAAAACGATAATTATACCGAACTCTACCAGCAAGGCTTGTGCGAATAGAAAATTCGGACCATCTGCATATTCATTAAACTTTTTTTTTTGGCGTCAGTTACTAGGAAAAGTAATGCCCTGTTTATATCGGACCAATAGTTTTCTGTAAATATGGATTCCAATTTCAAGCTCTAACGAGAACAAGAAAGATAAAACAAAAAAAATGACTATACTCTGTGAAGAGTTTTTCTTGCACCACTTTTCGCTTGACATCCAACTCATTTACCTCGGTACACTTTTAAATACAATCGAGTGACGTCACGATGAATTTCTTGCACATTGTTCGTTCAAAATTTTTCGTATCAGTTAATTTTTACCCACAATCCAATTCCAAGCATTGTAAATGACGTGTTATGTACTCGTGAGAATAAAAAAAAAATATTAAAAACGAGATAAAATGTGTTATTTCAAGAAAGTAATGCTTTTTAGGTAAATAAAAGTTTTTAAAGAGCCAGACGACGCTAAACTGACGTGAACTCTGACGTCACAATCACGTAAAATAAAGGGAAATAACTGTAATTACTGATAATTGAATAACAAAAAATGAAATCCTCTCAAAATCTTGCAAAAGCTAGCGAATGAGGACATTTCTTCAGATTTGAAGTAATTATAACGTTATCTGGATGCTTACATTTAATAGATTTTGAAAGAATTCCGGCGAATTCCGCTTATTTTAGGTATATTCTTGATCTTTGATTTTCGAGAAGGTTTTTACAAATCAAGTCACCAGACAACATTATAAAACCTAAATTATCAAATGAACTAACGTTATCACCGTTTTTAAAAGGAAAAAACTCAGTGAACATTATTTTAAAATCTTAATTATTCAACAATATTGTATCTTAGATTAAACTATAGTTCTACAGTACTCATACAATCATGAATCAATAAAAACTTGAAGTATTGGATATATACCGTAGCGTAAAAATTATGAATAATGAAAAGAAGATATATTGTATTTGATTTGTATTAAAATTCATTTACGTTTTTGTGCATCCATTTGTAAAACCATACTATTTTAAAATAATTTGTTATAATAATACGTAATTACATACTAAAAAATAAGCTGTGCTCGCTCCAACGATCGCACCGTAAACATTATTTATAGATCAGCAGTTGAAATGTTATGTAATTAGAGTAAACCATATAGATTTTAATTACGATTGTAAAAAGATGACATATATCGGTACATACTCCACGGTACATGATCTGTCCTGTAATAGATCCGGATGTCGTGGATGCTATAGACGCTCTCTAGATTGACCCACCAGGTGGCTGTTTGCTGTTTGTTTTCTGATGTTGAACACTCTCCTCCAGTACCATTCAAGTTTGATTTGCGTCCATCCACAGCATTGCCGGCAGTAACGTTAGGATGATTGTATATTTTCTCCTCACTCGCTGGTTTGCGTAGCGCCAGATTTTCTGTAAAATAATTTATATTCTCACTATATGAACCTTTAAGCAAAAGTGGTTTCCCACACATGTTGAACTGTTGCATTCATTGCGCAACGCAGCCGTTATAAGGAAGCATATAAGATATAAAGTTTTATGTGAAGCCGCAAAATAACATATCATTGTTATTATGCAATATAAAAACATTTAAACAAACTTAGACCAACAAACAAAATCCGTCAGGGACAATTTTCTTCTATCAATTAAGTTACAAATAACACATAGAATAATATATAGACTTTTCCATATCACATTATATATCAGCTCGAGAATCCAATATCAGGCAGAAAGCAGAAGTCCGATGGCTAATATTGGTCAGGAGCTGATACAGGATGTAATGTTGAAAAGGGTATGAGATATTATATTAAGTACATGCTTGAAATACAGGGATAAAAAATCAGGTTATCTTTATCAATGAGGGCGATTTGTTCTCATCTTATATAAAATATTGCAGTGGAAGAGTTACAATTGTCAGTTCTATAACCATTGTAAATTTGTGCACAAATATTATTTTATAATTAATACAGAATGAATGTATGAAAAAAAATTACAAAACTGTGACCTATATAATTGATGAAGCGAACAAAATAAGTCAATAATAATATTGGCCAAGCAGGATCCGTAACGGCCTTCAAAACTGATACGGGTATAACAAATTTAGCTGTATCTTCAATGCAAAATCATTATTAAGTATGTAATGAGTACATTTACACCATATTGTCCTTAGATTCCATTTTATACAATCTAATAATTATATTTTTATTAATGCTGACTGACATTTTTCATACTAATAATTAGACCATAATTGATCATCTAATTGTCTATTGACTTTTCCGGGTTTTTTTTCGATTACGACAAAGAGCCCACGGCGGGTGTGACCGGTCAGCAGAGGGTGCTCACTCCTCCTAGGCACCTGTTCCTATCTCCTATCCTAACTTCTTAGAGGTCCGCGTTGCTCTGCTTTGAATTTGTATTTCGTTTTATTGATTTTTATTACTGATGGTTGACAGTTTTTTATTGTAATTTTTTATCTTTAAGCAATTTTGGTATCAGTTTTTCGTTGTTCATACTTAGAAGAAGAGTTAGAAAAATGTGGCAAGTAAATAAAAATACAACCTAAGTTACATGTGCGTCCTCCGAACCCTGCTTCACATCCTTTTAAACACGTTCCATTAACGTGGTCACATTGGACCGTGTTTAAACAATGACCACATCTCATTTGACATCTGTGACCATATGTTCCTTTTTGACATTCTATAACAAAAAAAAAAAATAAAAGTATAAAACAAATGGTAAACATTATATAGTTTTCGAAGAAAATATTGAAACGCAATCGTTTTGTTACCAAATAGAACAATGACGAATGACCAAAAGAATATACTAGAAAAAATTACCACCTGGGTAAAATTATTCTAAATTTTCGCAGCCAATGAAAAAGAGTGCATTAATATCAGTTTTTTTTCAGAAGATCTTCAGAAGCATACATTTACGTTGTTTTCTGTATATTTCAATAACAAATACTGAGATTTTTATTGGTCCTAATTATTAGAACCATAGTGATTATTTTTTTTTTATCAGACTTAGGTTTCCTTTATATCATGAAGTTTATAAAAAAAAAATTAAGGATTGCAGCTTAATTACTGATCAAAATCTTAATAAAAATATATTTTACAGGGACATGGTCACGATTTTTGTAAAAAAATAGCAGAGCTAGCACATGTTTGAAATTACTTACCCTGATTACACTTTTGACCTTCATATCCCGGATCGCAACCGTCTAAGCAACTTCCATTTACGTGGTGACACTGAGTCATGTTTAAACAATGTCCGCAGTTTGTCTGGCATTCGTCTCCATATTTAATATTGGTACACTCTATGATTAAACATTAATGGAGTTTAAGCTGTTATATGGAATATTCTCGAGGATGTCAAAGCTATTTTATTTACTTGATTACGTGAGGATATAATGGCCATAACGCAATGAGAATACAAAAATATGCACCCCCTAGTCCCCCCTTCCTTACGTTAAAAGAAAAGAAATGTCATTTTGTTCCCAGTTGCAATGTATAACAAAATGATTCAAATATTGTGGATATTTTAGTTTTAAGTAATTACAAAAAATATCTCAATTTTGGTTTATTGTAATGTTCGAGCTGTGACAACTATGTCTAGTTTTAAGTTTGCATTAGTAATCTAATCAAATTTAAGACTCAATCAAACATAAACATATTTTAATCCTTTAGATTATTATTCATGTGTATGAAAATTATTTCTTGTCAGTATTTTATATTTTTTTACCCAGCTATTGACTGGGTATGTGGGCAAACTATGATTTTTGAGAATACAAATACTAGACTTTTTCCGTCGTCAGGCCCAACAATTCATAGGTTCCCTTTATACCTATTCAACATCTGCTTTGTATTGCCTTCCCTACAGATGCAAGTGTAATGTTAAGTAGCCACCAGTCGTTTTGTCGCAAAGCCCGTCGGCTCTTTTCATTCCACCGAGATTGGTCGAATTTATTCATTCTGACCTAAAGGACTAACGATTTTTATGTATGACAGGCTTTCCCCTTCAGCATAAAAATGTTTAGACCGGTTGAATTATCCATTTGTTTTTTTGAACTTTTTGTGATTAAATATAAGAACAAAATAGCTGAAGGTAAGATTTTTTTTTTAAATTCCGGATCAAGGAACAGGTCCTCTGCTCCAACTTGTCGTGTTTTTGTAACTTTTGGTCAGAATTTTATAAAACAATCACTTTATTACGCTCTCGTGTCTGATGCAAAGATGTTTTGACTGTTGATATTAAATTGTATCATTAAATTCATTTTGTAATTAAAATATTGGTAAAACAAACAGACAATATTGTAAAAAAAACCGTTAAAAGGCAGCGGGAATAGAGGCCAAACAAACTTCTAAAATGGCGAGTGTCGTCCACATGATACCTATATACAATTATATACTATAGTATAACACATCAAATGTATGAGACATACAATAAAATTATTGTTTGCATATACAGATTTATTTCTCAATCTTTTTTACATTTCAATATTGATTTAAACATGGTTAAAATGCTTTATTTTTGTCTATGAAAACAAATACTACGGGGACTGTCAACAGATCTTTTGTGATATTGATCAAAGCATAGTTATGAATCAGAAGATCCTCAAGAGCATACATTTACGTTGTTTTCTGTATATTTCAATAATAAATACTGATTTTTTTATTGGTCCTAATTATTAGAACCATAGTGATTATTTTTTTTATCAGACTTAGATTTCCTTTATATCATGAAGTTTATAAAAAAACATTAAGGATTGCAGCTTAATTACTGATCAAAATCTTAATAAAAATATATTTTAAAGGGACATGGTCACGATTTTGGTCAAAAAATAATATTTCCGATTTTAAGATCGACAATGCTTTAGTTAGACATTTTTAATAGGGATCCAAAATTTGAGCTTTTGTTTACATTTTGAATGTTGAATTAAAAATTCCAGTTTTAGACCCAAAGTTAATTTGTTAAACGTTAGGAACTGTATATTTACGCTTAAAATGAATAAAAAACAGACAAATAAGTTTGAGAAAGGTTTTTGTACAGGTATATTGAACCTAAACATAAACAGGACACGAGCCATGTTTACATGACAAAGAATTGTGAGCCCTGTACTTTGCTTATATCTGTACGACTGACTCTGAAATTTCATTTGATCATAAAAAATGAATTCCTAAAGCATTTTAAACAATAAAAACAGAAATATAGTATGTGACCAAAATCGTGACCATGCCTATTTAAACATCCACTTTATTTTTATTCTTTATTGATGGATGCGTAGTGCTAAGTTTCATCTAAACTGTTAAGTGAATCAATATTAATGAAGAAGTAGAAAATGTAAACTGATGACAGCCTCAAGATCTCATTCCCTATCACAACATGACAGACGGGTGGCACAACCCTGTTAAACTTGTGAAATCTCTATTTTAACTTTACGTCTATATTGTATTCATAAATAATAACTTAAGAAACAATTTTGCTTATTTCTTTTTTATTTCTAAATTTATAGTTAAGTCCTTGAAATGATCCTAGAATTATCATTCAATGATATCCTATATACAGTTTATCAAAAAGATTCATTCAAAGTTTGGATATAACAAGCTAAATTATATGTGGTTTTTAAAAAGAACCTTTGAAGCCATTTAATTCTTCTCATCTTTTTTTTAATCCTTGAAGTGATTATAGCTGAAAGCGTGTCAGACAGAATGCTTTTTGTCAGGTTTGATAAAATAATAGTCAATTGGTGTGGAACCTACATGTATGAAATAGAAAATAATTTACGGACGAAAATATGGATGCCACTTACATTGTGATGGGAAAGCTCATTTGAGCTTTTCTTTAATAAAGGTGGAAATTATGACCAAAAAATTGAGACTGTGTGGAGGAAAAGTGGCCCTTATTACTTGATATAGCTGTTACGTTAACATAACACTGCCCACTTTGTTAAGTTTTTTATTTAATTACTAATGAATACTTTTTTCTACAGTTTATTGAAATAAATGAAAGTGCTTACTTGTAAACGATAAGAAAAGCATAATTTGTTTATGTATAGGCAGTTTGATAAAATTAACTGTTAATAGTTTGGGACGAGTTTTAGATAACAATTAACGAACGTGTAATATAAAGAAAGAAAAGCAGAGCTAGCACATGTTTGAAATTACTTACCCTGATTACACTTTTGACCTTCATATCCCGGATCGCAACCGTCTAAGCAACTTCCATTTACGTGGTGACACTGAGTCATGTTTACACAATGTCCGCAGTTTGTCTGGCATTCGTCTCCATATTTGTTATTGGTACATTCTATGATTAAACATTAATGGAGTTTAAGATGTTATATGGAATATTTTCGATTTTTGCTCGAGGATGTCAAAACTATTTTATTTACTTGGTTACGTGAGGATATAATGGCCATAACGCAATGAGAATACAAAAATATGCACCCCCTAGTCCCCCTTCCTTACGTTAAAAGAAAAGAAATGTGATTTTGTTCCCAGTTGCAATGTATAACAAAATGATTCAAATATTTTGGATATTTTAGTTCAAAGTAATTACAAAAAATATCTCAATTTTGGTTTATTGTAATGTTCGAGCTGTGACGACTATGTCTAGTTTTAAATTTGCATTAGTAATCTAATCAAATTTAAGACTCAATCAAACATGTACATATTTTAATCCTTTAGATTATTATTCATGTGTATGAAAATTATTTCTTTTCAGTATTTTTTTTTACCCAGCTATTGACTGGGTATGTGGGCAAACTATGATTTTTGAGAATACAAATACTAGACTTTTTCTGTCGTCAGGCCCAACAATTCATAGGTTCCCTTTATACTCATTCAACATCTGCTTTGTATTGCCTTCCCTACAGATGCAAGTGTAATGTTAAGTAGCTACCAGTAGTTTTGTCGCAAAGCCCGTCGGCTCTTTTCATTCCACCGAGATTGGACGAATTTATTCATTCTGACCTAAAGGACTAACAATTTTTATGTATGACAGGCTGTCCCCTTCAGCATAAATTAATTATCCATTTGTTTTATTGGACTTTTTGTGATTAAATATAAGAACAAAATAGCTGAAGGTAAGATTTTTTTTAAAATTCCGGATCAAGGAACAGGTCCTCTGCTCCAACTTGTCGCGTTTTTGTAACTTTTGGCTAGAATTTTATAAAACAATCACTTTATTACGCTCTCGTGTCTGATGCAAAGATGTTTTGACTGTTGATATAAAATTGTATCATTGAATTCAATTTGTAATTAAAATATTGGTAAAATAAACTGATAATATTGTAAAAAAAAAAACCGTTAAAAGGCAGCGGGAATAGATGCCAAACAAACTTCTAAAATGGCGAGTGTAGTCCACATGATACTTATATACAATTATAAACTATAGTATAACACATCAAATGTATGAGACATACAATAAAATTATTGTTTCCATATACAGATTTATTTCTCAATCTTTTTTACATTTCAATATTGATTTAAACATGGTTAAAATGCTTTATTTTTGTTTATGAAAACAAATACTACGGGGACTGTCAACAGATCTTTTGTGATATTGATCAAAGCGTAGTTATGAATCTTAAGGCGTGTACAGCTTACCTAAATGACACCGAGAACCCCTATATCCTGGATCACAACCCTTGAAGCAAGTCCCGTTCACGTGGTAACAGAGCGTCTTGTTCACGCAATATCCACAAGTTTTATTGCATCCGGTTCCGTATGTTCCATTGTCACATTCTATAATCAGAGTATTGAGGTACTAAAATCCGGGCTCTTTTTATGTTTCATTATGCATATTGTGTAGTAAAGGTTGGCAATCTCTCTCTCTCTCTCTCTCTCTCTCTCTCTCTCTCTCTCTCTCTCTCTCTCATGCTTTTAAAGTTGGCGATGTGTCAGAGAGCGACTATTAACTACAAACAATTTTATGTCTGTATAATATTAAATGAACAGTGCGTAGAAGTTTGAAACATTCATTAAAATCCTCCTTCATTTAGTTGATTTGCAGCGTTTGCATACCTTTGCTTTTTAAAGTAGTTCATTGAAACTCATGCGCATTGTATATGTGCCCAAACTGTGTAGTCTTGTTTTAAAGCACGTAATCAATAAAAAAACCCAACCAAAGACTAGTCGCTAAATTTATTTAATTCATTTGAAACCCCCACCCACAAAACAATGTATTTAAAGGCGACAATAAAATAGATAATCTAATTTAAACGATATTTGAATATGTATACATGTATAAACATAATAGGAATGGGCATTTGTTTCTTGTGAATTACCTTTGTCGCATATTGAGCCCTGGTATCCATTTTCACATCCATTCATACAAGTTCCATCAATGTGATGACATTGTTTATTGTTCTTACAGTTGCCACATGACTTGCTGCAGTCTTCTCCATACATATAACCATCACACTCTAAAATTTTGGTTGATAGAAGAATGTGTATTGATCGAAAAGACAAACAAACCAGGTAATGTTATAGAAAAAATAGGTTGACTGCATTAGAAAACGACCATTAAGTATTATATATGTTTTATAACTGTCGCATAGTACTTAAAAGCAGACAGGTTAAGAATATTATCAAATATTAGTAATAGATGTCTTGTTTGAAAATCACAAGGGTAAACTAAAAGATAACTGAATGATAACTAAAAAGTTATTGAACGGCAAAGCTGCAACATCGTTACTGGTGTCTGCGATAAAGGATGTCTCTCCGGATGGAAAGGAAATGACTGTCAATATGGTATGGTAAACATGTGATTAGGTTGGTTCACATGGTTAATACGTGCCATGCAGTCAACTGAATGCTAATTCAAAGGTTTTTAAAGTGACTGAATGACAGAGCTGCATTGCATTTTTCTTGACAGTTCGGGCCAAAAGAGCCAGCAGAGTATTCTAAAATATTATCAATCTTTTGCTTTGAAGATAAAACTGCACAATATTTCTTAAAAAAAGAAACAGAAATCAGACACATTATCATACACCCCCCACCCCCAAAAAGTGTATTTGACGATACATCAAATTAATGTTTGCAATAACAAATATGACGAAGTTTATGACACAAAAAATAACAAATAGCAAATGGGTTGAATCGTTTACCAAGGTAATTATCTCCAACTTTGAATCAATAAATGAAAATTAATTTTCCAGTTTATTTCTTACAGTGGTTTTCTTGTGATCTTTAAAAAACATTTTAAAATTTATATTTTTGATTTATAATTAGGCCTACTCAGGCATTGAACGTATTGTTCGCTAATTAGCTTATAATTGTAATTATTGGAATAACTGTTAAATATAATGATTAACCGTTCTTCTCCAGTTCACCATTTTTGATTCTATGGGACATAATTCAAATTAGCTAGAACGCTCGATAACAGACAATATCGTAGTTGGTTTCATTAAGGGCTTCTAATTCTTCAAGTCTTTTTGTATTTTAAGATACGAAAATAATTATAAATGTTGATTATATATACAGATACAGGTAGATAGACCGGGGACATCTTCAAGTTAGCAAAATTTCATATCATTTCATAAATACTATGAACTATTGTAAACCAACTTTTATTCTCGACGACTTTGTTTCGCGATTTACCGCAGATAAACTGGTTAGCGACGAGTATATTTCGCGACCATGCTTTATCCACACTCGTTTTGATATAACACCAATAGGCCAAAGCTAGAAATATTCGCGACGAAGTGGCTCTCGCGATTATTGTGAATATTTTTCGCACGCGAATAAAAGTTGGTTTACAGTAGCCTACATTTTATCAGTGTAGTTTTTTTTCTCTATGATTAGACCTTCCGGTTCTGTCCAATAAACCTCTCCCAATATTTTGTCCTGTTGCTAACATCTCTAAGATGTTGCTGTTCTGATCAACGTACACATTATTTTTAACATACTTTATCATTAATTTTCGTAATAGGATTTCTATTTTTAATATTGTTTTGTTTATATAGGCCTATATGTATCCTTCTGAAATAGGACAATCATCTGATTAAAATTGGTATGGTAACTGAATTATAGATAAACATTCAAATCGTGCTTACTAACTAGCTTCTAAATTGATTTTTAATGTTTAGTCTTTCTATTTTCCATCGAATTTTCTTCCATATGTTTCTTTGTTAAGGTAACATTTACCTTCTGCAACTACAATTACATGAATCATTATAACAATTTTTCTCACTAATTTAAATTTCAATATGAATTTTAGAAATTAAAGCATAACTTATAGAATTAGATATTTTGCACCTATTTTGGAACATTTGGACTTTCTCTGAGCACATACTTTGAAAACGATTTAATCATAACTAAAACCTCAGAGTATGTATTAGTTTGTTATGCAATAATCTAATTTATAGCCTCCATATTCTTTCGAAAAATATTTTTGAAGTTAAATTTAATTTAGTGGTATGATGAACTTTGAACCCCACTTTAACACCTTCCCGATGATGCACGCTATTTTAGTGTACCGATGCATGAAAATTGATTAAAGACAATCTTAGGTGAATAAATATAAAAAAAAATGAGGACGACGATGATGATAATAAAATAAAGCAAAAAAAAAAGAAGACCAAGATAGTAATAAAATCATTAAGAAAAAAGTACGCTCCGGATGATGATGATGATAATGATGATGATGATGATGATTAATATACCACTTGAATGATGACAATTGTTCGAAATTGATAACGATACATGAACATAAAGACGTCTTCAATCTTAACAGTGTACCTGATTCACATTGATCTCCCTTGTATCCTGCTTTACATTTCTGACAGGTGCCCGTCTTGATGTGGCAGTATCGACAATTAACATCAGGACAGATGCTACAATTGATGCCATAATGACCAGGCGTGGAGCATCCTACAAAAGTTGAAGTTAACATAACGTACCGTTTAATTTGAGGATTCACAGTGTGTACGTAAAGTCTAATAGTTTTCTGAATTATACAATAAATGGTTTTGTATTTTCAATCTTTATTGAAAGAGAATTATGGCAGTGGGGTCTTTTTTATGTTTCCCTCATAACAAGGTCCCAATTGATATGTAATAGTTCTAAAAATGCAAAGAGGCAATTTTTTCAATTGCTAGCTTTAGAACACGCGTTATGTATGAAATAGATTAAAAGAACGATGTAACCATCAGCATATATAAATGAAAACGCTAATTAATTAAAATAGTATACCGAGTGTGCTAAATTTTGAATGAATTTGTATTTAGTGATAAAAGTTTCATTTTACCGGAAAACATTACACAGATATTTGTCTAGTGTACTATTTGCATTTAGTCTAACATTATGTGTACTGAACAGGTTTATATTACAAGAAAAAGTAAAATTAAGGTTTACCATAGACTTCTACTTCACAGAGGTCGTTAAAGGCGTAATCAGAATAACCATTAGGATATGGCATAAATTCTTTTAGTCTCTCGTTGTAGTAGATGGCGTACTGACCATGTACAAAGCAGTTGGTGTTAAAGACAGCTGGTATCGTGCTTCTAGTGAAGTTTCTGTCTTTGTAGCAGAGAATTCCATCCGACTTGTTTGTTGTGTTTGAGACGTAAATTGAAAATCCAAGAAACCTCGCTGTATATCCGTTTGATGCATCTAAAAAATCAATAGTTTTTATTTACAATGCTTAAGAATTTTGTCGATTCTGTATGTTCTTCTAAGATGAAATATACATGTAACCAGATGAATTAACAGCTTTAGAACATTTTTTTTTGGAATTTAATATCTTTTGTTCCGTTTTCTGTACACAGAAAACTGGAAGACGAATTAAATATTCATATAATTGTTCATATAAATTTACTGAATTACAAATGTTTTCTTATAGTTATTTTTGTGTAATTCTTTTTTACATATTAGAATATTCTTTTAAATACAATTATATATAAACAATTTAAAAATAAATAATAAAACCCTAATAAAACATAAAAGTTAAAAAGAATGAACTAATTAATTACCAAATCACAGAAACAATATTTTAACAAAACCCTTACTCTACACTAACCTGATTTTTGAACAAAAATAAAATAAAATACAATAAAGTAAACAGAATTTTAAAAAGAACAGAAACGTCTAATATTTAGATAAAATGACTTAAATTCATTTCTCTAAATAGGCTCTGTTTTATGCTAGGCAATAAATATACATGAACTTAATTTAATCGGTATGATTAATAAGATAATTCTATGGTACATACTCCAGGCTATATTTTCCGTCCTGTAATAGATACGGATGTCGTGGATACTGCAGATTCTGGTCAGATTTACCCACCAGGTGGAGGTGTTTCGATTGTTGGCTGATAATGAGCATTGTCCTCCTCTTCCTTGCAGATCAGTCTTTAGTCCATCAACAGCCTTGCTGGCATTAGTATTAACATCACTGTATGGGTACTCTTCATGTGCTGGTTTATTTAGTGCTAAATTTTCTGTAAAAAAAAAAAATAATAAAAAAAGAAATAAAAACAAAGTTTTAAAAAAAAATATTCCTCCTAGACATACACTTATGGATAATGTACCAGCAAAATATCATATTACTTATTTTTTTCTTTACGTATGGATAAACCTAGCGTTATGAGTTTTTACGTAATATTTATAGTAAATTGATTTTTCGATATTCATATTTTCATCAAGAGTCGATAAATGCTTGAGACTCGTTCAGTGTAACCTATAGGTATGATCTGTTCTATGTTCTAAAGAAGAAAAGAAGTCTAAGAAAAATTACAACAAGCTGGGTAAGTAGGGTAAAAAACTGACATGAGAATTATAAACAACGATACCACTACTTTTTTGTTTTGATAAACTTACATTTGCTGACAATGTACTGACATTACTGATAAACTAACGTTTTATCTGACGGTACTGAGAAACTTAAAAAAAAAGTAATGAGAAACTTAGACAGCCTTAAGAAACCTAGACATTTCTGATATTTTACTGACGGTACTGAGAAAAGTAATGAACTGTATTGAACAGCACTGTCTCTTTTGTTTTCACTATAACTGTTCAATAAATGGTGTTAAATCAATCTGTTCTGACTTTAAAATTCTATGTTATAATTTGTGTCTTTATATTTGATTGTCACAAAGAGTTTCTTTCACTTACCCTAAACAATAAATCCTTATTCATCAATTGTACAGAAATATGCGTTATTTTAATCCTTTCTGATACGGTTTTTTACAGAGAGGGGGAATCTGAAGGATAATTTGTCTGAAGAGAGGTAGGGTCGAAAGCCAATTTTCTGTAACTTTTAATATATTAATTAATTGAAATTTAATTTCTGACGATATAACCCACCCCCTATATCCACGCATGATGCATTAAAACAAGGTACACAAATATAGTTATAAATTCCTATGTGCAATCATATACCATATATGCATGTATTTTCTGTTAGAGAAACTATTTGAAATGGGAAAACAAAATTACCGAGATGTTGATTCTTTATCTATAAATCAATTTATGCAAATGAAAGAATGTACGCGCTTGACTAATTTCTCATCTACAGCAATAAATTCTAAATGAAAATGTTGAATACATTGTGAACACAGATTCAAAACGTATAATATCAAAAAATGACAATCAAATAAAAATCCCGTCTTCACTTAAATGAACTTAATTGTAGCCCCTCACCCTCCCCCCCCCCCCCCCCCACATACACCCAGTTTGTGTCCTTTAAATCGTGTACATGTATATTGTTATTGTAGCAGCATGGTGTGAAAACAAGATTATTTTACATAACAGCAGACTGAGAGAAAACAATTATGATAATTCCTTGTTTTAAAAAAGTTAAAATTATTAAAGATAACATAAAAATATTACGACACCAATAAACAAAATTATAAGTTTCTTTCAAAAGATAAAACAAATATGTAATTGTTATTTAATAGTATTTCATTCTGCATGTAGTTTTTGATTGATTTATATTTACATTCAGTGTAAAATTCCCCTTATGATTGCATTAGAAATCTGCGACGTTCAATTTTCTAAGAAAACAATTTGCTTATTCATGCGCCATGAGCTCAAATATAAACGTCACCACGTGTTTCGAGCAGTATTCAATTTGCCTGCACCGCATTGGTGTGTCATAGGACCAACGACATTCAAACAAAAGCATTCAATGCTTAAGAAGATAGAGACCCGATCATTGTTTTTAGTCAATTTCATTTAATATAAGAGTAAACGGAAAACAAGTTTTGTGTATATTCAAATCAAGTGCGTTAATCAATTATATAATCTTTTAACAGTTCGGCTCCATCATTGTTAGTTTGATGTAATTTTCATGCAAATTGGAATGTCACAGAGAGAGAGAGAGAGAGAGAGAGAGAGAGAGAGAGAGAGAGAGAGAGAGATGGGGGGGCACAATGGGTCCTGTTTAGCCAATCGGGATCATTGTTACCAAATAACATTGAAAGCAGCTATATTGGTCATGTTCATATACAAAATACATAATTCTTTATCTGTTTAATCGTGCAGTCTTTTTGCACGTACTTAGAACTAATTGAATTTCGTTAAAATGTTCCTATTGCTAACTGTGTTTAAAGAAAAAAAGATTGGTATTTAATATGTTCTTTTTAATACTTTAGAGAACTCTTTTAGAATTGAAATATATAATATAAACAAAAAATAAATTTCAGTTTATAACGGTTATTCAAGTGTCATTTTGTTTACCTCAAGGTATATTTGTAAAATGCAATTCAGAATCATATTTTTGTCAAAATCATCGAAACCTACAGCTAGATTTTAAAGTATTTACACAAAACGAATTTAATTCATCAGTTTACATCTTAATCTTTTAAGTGTTGCAAGGTGAATTGTGATAAAAATTTTAAGAAGTCTCGTGTTGATGTATCGAAAAGTTAAGAAAAATATCACACATTTTCTCGGTCTATACAAATTACGAATTTAGTTTTGATATCGCGTATGTCCTCCATTTGCAGCCTAAACATATCGTGTCATAGAATTAATAAGCTTGCTGATGGTGACCTGAGGGATATTGTTCCATTTCTGCAACAAGGCGTGCTCTAGATCCTGGATGATTGTAAATGGATTGACTTGAACTCGCGACCTCTGGAACCCACTCTCCTAGCAATGAGGGGCCATCTATGCCGTTCGTCATCGAAAGCAAGACTTTTGTCTTACATGTACCTAGATGGTCGAGTGGTTAGAGCGGTGGCCGCTCATTGCTAGATGAGTGGGTTCTAGAGGTTGTGAATTCAAGCCCAGGCCGGGGCGGATATGGAGTTCCAATATAGTGAATTTTCTAAGATATATATATATATATATATATATATATATATATATATATATATATATATATATATATATATATATATATATATATATCATTCAATATGGGCATGTATAATTCAGTTTGAGAGCTATTGCAACGTTTGTGCTTATTATATGTATAATCATATGCTTACATGTATATATATCTTTATATAGAGCCATTTCTTTAAAACAACTATAGACTACGGTTATACAAAAATACAGTACACAGATTAAACAATATCATGTATAAACAACATTCAATTATTTATCGTATTCAAAGACAGAAATTAAATTAATCTAAAAATATAAAGTTCTTCAGGAGAGTTTTTTGTGATCGGCTTCGGCCGATCACTGTTGTGTCCATATGAGGCATCCGGCAAATGCTTCCACGTGCGCACACATTCCGCTTGCATAAGTAGTTCTTATAAAAACTTGAAGTTTGGTTTAGTATTTATATAACATTTTACTCGGTTTTATTTCAATTCATTTACCTTAAGAGATGCAAACATACATAAAATACAGTTCGACCTGTTAATTCAAGAATGCACATTTTGTCTCACGCGTAAGAATTTCGATCGAAAGATTCATTCAGTAATGCAGTTGACCTCGATGAACTGACCTCAATCATAATCTTGAAGATGCTCCATGAACTGACCTCGATCTATTGATGTTGCATAATAGTAGCTAGGAAGATGGCTTGATTTATAAACAAGGTTACGTTATAATGCGACCTCAATAGCAAGTTATGATGGCATTCAATGTTTTTCAGTCGCATTAAATTATTTTAATACAACTCTTTCTTTGTATACGTGTTAATGCTCTTTGAAGAGCCCTACTCAGTATTCTGAAGAAGAAGAAGATACATTAACATTTAATAATTACGTTAAAAATATAAAATTAGACAAGGAGTTTACGAACGGCTTTTCCCAAATTTATTTAAAAATGAAATTTGTTGACGGTTTATAATTATGAAATTATGGTGTTCAGATTCAAAATATTCTACCGGGTATATTTTGTAAAAATACAGTACTTATTTTATTATTTTACATCAAACTGATCATGTTGATTGCTTCTAGCTATCAATATATCATTATTGCCGATCATTCCTTTAAAAGGAATACTTGTCTAGTTTCCCTTTATTTTATCTTAATTTTTTCAATATGATCGGTTGATTCAACAGTAAAAGGAAATAAAAGATGTGTGTATTGCCCGTCCGAGTAACTGCTATATGTTAATATAAATAGGAGACAATGTTAAAATGTTCCTTATTGATTGCAACAAAAAATAATCCCATCTCGCACACAAAAATAAAATACTTTCGGTACTTTAATATACACAAGAGAGATTTTAAAATATACAATATCGAAAAACAAATACCCCACTGAGGAGTCGTCAATCATTCAATATTGTAACTTTGACATAGACTATGCACATGCATGAAATGTCGTAGCAGAGATTATATGCTTTTACGATATAGGCAAACAGGAACCGGAATAAGTATTTACAAAGAAACGCATGATTAAATCGACCTGTCGGATCTCCATTCTCTCACCAGAGGTCGTGCTTCACAAGCTTTGTTAACACCTCTGTCAACGCCAGAAAAATAGTCTGTCACATGATCAAAACAAGCATGGCGAGCACATGGCATTTTTGATTCGTTTCTTCTGTACAATCAGCTTGAAGGAGAGTCATCGACGGGCGAAACTTTAAGGACACGTTTAAAAACATCACAGGAGATTACATTGCTGCTGATTTATGTAAAATCATCAATAATTCGGTAGCGTACAGAAAATGATTTTTCAAACATCTGTCAAACTAGATCATGTGATCATATTTCTATTTTTAACTCCGCAAAATAGTTTTTTAAGTAACGTTGGAATAAAGATAAAGAAATGTGTTAAAGATTTAAATTTAATTATTTATAATCATTCATAGATAAAAGGAATAATTACATAGATTTTAATTACATTTTGCCCATCGTTAAAGTTTGTACAAAAATCTTGTACATCGGGCGTTGACAGAGGTGTAAGCGAAGCTTGTGTAGAGACCGACCTCTGGTGAGAGAATGGTCGGATCTAATTCTCAGTGATTAGAAGGCACACTATGCCAGATACCTTAGGTTCATCTTATGAAAAGTATATTTCAAGCTTGTTTTGTGCTTTATTAGAAATGCTGTAATTTTATTGTGTCATATTACAGTAAGCTCATTATCTGTAAAGTAAACTAAAAAGAGTATGCCATTTTAAGACAAAATCGTATATTTTAAAACTCATTATGTTAGGGGTATTGCAGCTATTAATACAAACTAAAACATTTAAGTTTTATCTACATGTATACCAATGGGTACAATATCATGGACATAATAAACACTTGTTTCAAACTACAAGCATACAATGTGGTAAGGAAGAAAATCTTTACTTTAACAAACCCGACACATATGCACTTTGCAAAAAAGACCTAGTCTATTGCATCATATTAAATGCACTGCACTACTATTTAACAATGTTTCATGTTCGTCTCAAACTTAGAACGTTGACAAAATACAGCACTGGTAAACTCAAAGGTTACTAAAATGTTTTTTTTTTAAAGCATTGCTCTGCCAATCAGACACTTAGTTGAAATTAACATTTTATGAGGTAAATTAAAAAAAACCCAATCTCTTCTAAGTTTGTTATTTACCATTGTGTGATGGATATTTAAACATACATATTTTACTTATAATGGAAACTATCGTTATCACTCTTAATATTTAAATCACCACTCCTGTTAGAGGATGAACAGCGAAACCACTAAACTCTGGGTTTGTTCATTCGAAATCAATATCTTGGGTGATATCTACAATAATGTGGGTTTTATCGGTCTGTGGATTTTCCTCCAGAAGTTCTTTGTGCTTTACAAGATTCTGTAAATTGACTTCAAAGACAAGACTTATAAAGACATTTATTAGTGTGTCTTTCCATCATTTTAGATAGGTAAGCTAGCATCATGTGTTACTAACCATAACAAGTGCTAATATTTTATTATTGGTACATATCTGGTAATTTAGCAAAATCAATGTACCCTTCTGTATAATTCTGTCTCTGCTGTGTCAGCTAATTAAGCGCACACTCATAGGGCGTGGGACTGCACATTGCCATTTGAATATTATGGATTATGTTTTATTATTGCTATTATAATGTATGTCAAATCTAAAGACATTTCGTATATAGCTCTTATATATAGCTTTTTATGATTTGCATGGATAAAATGTATAATTACATGTTTGATTACATGTACGGGTTATTGCCCTTTAATAAGAGTAAAACATCACCGTATCTATATTGTATTTTAAACCTATTACTAACACTTGATATTATTTCTTTTCAGGGTATCTTTTTATTTATCTATTCATTTATTTATCTTTTTATATACCAATATCTGTTATCACAATATTAAATGGATGTCTAGAACCCTACACAGTGTTGCGTTTGCATAAGAAAATATTACAACTGTAACAGTGATGGTTTCTTAAAAAGAAAATAGTTAAAGTCTGGATAAAAATCAATGGAGTAAACCACAATGGAAATGAAAACGGATGACAACCATGAAAACAATGATAAATGAAAAAAAGTCCACCACTCGCATGCCATTATCTAAATAATTCAAACTTATGAGAACAAAAATTATTAACAGATGTCCAAAACAAAAATTTCTAAACTAGAAAGTAGATTACGGTATGGCAATAAAAATTCAAGGGGACGGGGATTAATACAATTTTAAAATCTGAAAACTATTTAGAAAAACTATTGTTTCAGTTTAAACTGCTTATGAAAATTGATATTTTCTGATTAAATTTCAGTCAAAAATAATAATCCTTGTATAATTGAAATGATGTGGTGTTATATTCAGACAGATGATTAATGCAAAGCAAGTTACACAGCAACTCATATTGTTGCATAAATTAAACAGGAAAACAAACATGATCAAATAAAACAATCGAAAATGAAATAAAAAGATATTGAAGTTATTTGTATATTAAGATTATGGTAGACTCCTGATTTTGAGGACCTCAGGAAATTTTCAAACATATTTGTTCACATTTACCAGTATTTCTGGTAAAACTTCTTAAAATCAATCTTTTATTAAGTCCAATAAACTTAATTAGGGTTAGGGATCCAGTTACGTTCCTGGTTACAAAAATGCATTTATATATTATCACTTACTATGTGTTGACAAAACAAAATCCTTTCTTTAGCATCAATGGTTCCATAAGTTTTATGACTCTTATCTTTTGAAAAACCAACCTCTGACACACATTTTTTCCAACATTAAGCACATGTCAATTAGAAGATAATTTAACAGTTCGCCATTTTTACTCCAAAACATAATTGCTGAGGAAACAGAAATGGGGTATCTAAGCTTAGAATAAAGCGTGTTTCTGTACTGGGTTCTCAGACTTTTAGTAACAATTAGCAAAATGTATTGAACATACAGTGAATGTTTAGTGAAGGTCGGCTACTACGTCCCACCGAATGTTTCCGATCTCAGGGGCATCAGATATGCATATAGAGCTCAAACGTCTTATCAACTCTATAATTCAGCAATAGCTGTGAAACAGATGGGAGTAAGAGAAGAGATTTTGCAGAAATTGTATCACACTCACAGTTCAACTTGTTGGTCAATGTCTTCGTGATTATGTCACTTGTCATTTAAACAATCTTGTTCCATTTGAAAAAGTGGATATAAATAAACAGAAGCAGAAAAAAAAAATTGCAATCGCAATTCGTATAATAATGTTTTTGTTACTCTTACAAAATTGGATGTCAGATTAGGCATTTTTGTTGTTTAATGATTAATTTCTATGTGCTACTCTACAGAGAAGCAAAAGCCACTTGTATGAAACTGATAGTATTTCGTAATATTCATATCACAAGTTTAGCTTTTTAAAAAGCTAAGAAAGTCAGCCAGCGGAATTTTAATTCAAGGGCAAAAGTGAATACACATTCTATTAAAATACTAGATAAATAGTTTCCAGAACAATAATATGCGGATTTTAGTTTGCAGCCTTATTTTTATGGCTGTACATGTAGGTGAGGAGATGAGCGTGTAGTGGTGTACATGAAAAGTATGACTGAACATGCACCTATGGGTTTCATGGTCTGGTGGCAAACTACTTCCAACATCTCACTAAGAGAGTTGGGAAGATATACGCGGACTCCGGACTGTGGCTGCAGACGATACCCATTGACAGTCTTCTAATACATTAATGCGCAGTTTGACCTAGAAACTGACCGGTTTCATAACGTCTTCGAATTTTTCTAACACAAACTGTCTAATTTCTTCCCAGAATTCCAATTTACGCAAGCGCAATTGAAGTTTCATCCTAACTTAATATAGTCAGCCCGCGGGCTGACTAATAAACATTTAATCATTCTTGCTGTTTAAAACTGTTGATTACAATAGTATAAAACTTTACGGATCATCTTGCATGAATATTCTTTTCACATTTTAAATGATTATTCAGATTCTATGTCAGGTCGAATTTTTATCATGGTTGGTAGGTCATTGTATATTATAAATGAAGATGAGTTTATATTCTACGAAAAAGGTATTTTTTAATAGAATATGTTAAAAGACATGCATAAACATAAATAAATTATTGATCGTATTCAAAGACAGTAATTAATCTAAAAATAAACTAGATGCTGTCATTAGACAGTAATACCCGCACCAAGTGTTAGCCCCTAAATAACACTGGTTTGTACCAGTTTTAGTAAAAACGAAGGCCATGTGCACATAATACACCATCGTCGGAACCCACGGGTTTTCTGCAGTGTAACGGATAAAAAACCCGTGGGTTCCGTCGATGATAATACACATGAGCGGCCCTTTATGTACAATTTGTGGTTGAACTGTTTGCATGTGAATTTTCAGTTAATCAATAATCTTTTCATTTCATAGAAAGTATGGTCTATATAATTATTACAAACAAAATTAAATTATGCCCCCTTCCTTCGGCGGTTGCCAGGTTTATTTAGTTAGATTTGCTTCTAGGTGCCAACATCATCGTGTGCACGGATTTAGAGAAGGGATTGGAGTGGGGTGGGGGGTCCATACCTTCCCATCCTTTAAAATAATCATTTATATTAATACATGTAGTAAAATTACCAAAAATACACCTCGGACCCTAATCCAACCACCCCCTGCAAACACAATTATATGTAGTACTTTGCCCCCCCCCCCCACATACTCCTCATGGATAAATAAACATTAGAATATTTTTATAACAACGAAAGCCTGTACATGTAGTAAAGTGAATTATAATCAAAATTCTTTCACAGTGACGTTTAATAATTTTTAATTTTTACAATACATGTATTTAGCAAAAAAAGATAAGTTTTTAAAATTTTGGAATCTAAAGTAAAAAATAGAAAAGCCCCAGCAGCATTGAACTCTCTACAACCACGTAGTTAACGCTCTAACCCATTGCACTTCACTGTTAGGTAACATTATTTTGGGGGGAAATATTATATTTATACTTTATTGTTTATATCTGCAATAGGGAGTTCATTACAATATGCAGGTGTCCTGTACCACCTTAAAGCTGAAATGTCTGCTTTACATATTTTTTTCACCTAATAAAACAGTACAAGGGATTTTAAAGAATAAAGTCATGAAAATACATGCATGTTATAAGAAACTGTTCTTTGTCCGAAGTTACGTACACAACACAAGTCTAGAGGTCGCATTACCGGCTACTAGTTTACCCAGCTCTTCGGTTATATGGGTTTCATGTAGTATACATAACGGTATGTGTTTTCCATGTGCAGAATAGGATTAATTAACATGCATAAACGTTTCTTTTGTGATGATCAGCTAATTAATGGATTCATATTGTGCTCTAATTGGATTAACATCATGATGTTGACCAATATAGGTAAGCATAATACATGTAGTACTCGCACACTATTATGAGACATCGGTATACATAAGTTATTTTCACTTTCTAAATAAGTGATCCCCATTTGCCAGCATACTGTATCATCATCTTTTTAAAAATATCTAAATAAGCTCATCATTGTTACCTATCCTATCGCATTTGTACATTTTCTGTCATTTTAATTGCAAAAGTTTATTATTCATTTTTCAGACTTAAAATATTAAGTTGAGCCCATATTGACCCTGAAACAATTTGTATTAAATTTGTGTATTACATTTAAATAATCGTAGAGACTTATCATGTCTATATGAGTTTTATTTAATAGGGAGAAAGGGTCTTTTTTCTTAAAGAATTACGACGCATCAAATAAAATGTAGGCTATCACCCTATGGGATTGTTCTGACCCAATGAAACAGGAAAATACCAAATATTTTAAAAAATGTTGAGATCCCCACCACTAAACCAACTTTATTCTTGTTTCTAATATCATTATGATGCATCAAATGGTGTAAGTACATGGCCCCCAGGAGTTGTCTTTAAACCCCCACCCCTCTGAAATAGGAAATGATGATATACTTTGATAATTTTTAACTTTTGAGATCCCCCATCCCTAAACCATATTTATTCTTGCTCTTTGTGCGCATCAAATTGTATATAGGTTATGCCCCCTTAGAGACACCCTGACTTTCCAGAACTTGATATTTTAAAGTATTTTATCTTATTCATATGTATAGTGTTTGATCCATGTGGGTAATTCCTAGCCTAATGATGACTCTACTTTGTTTAGGATTAAAATTGCCCCGAATACATATAACATTTTGTTTATCTTATCGAAAAAAAATATAAAGCAATTTCCTAAATCTTAATGTGCATCTAGAGAAAAATACCAATCAAGAAATGATTTAAAGTTTGCTACTGTACACATGTTAGAACGTATTAAAGAAAACTCTGAATCTGATGGGGGTGTGGAGGATAAACATTTAATTTTAATCATTTATTGTTATTAATTCTAACTCAAATATTAGGCAGAAAATAAGACGTCTGATCACATATCAATAGATCATTTGTCAATTATGCAATTTGTATTACTTTAAGACCCCAAATCATATTTTAATTTTAATAGATCATTCGACAATTAAAAAAAGTGTAAATGTAAGTTGTTTTTTTTTAATTTTAAGCATTTTATTTCTGTCTTTGAACCTTATGGCAATGTAATTATATCATTTGTAGTACATGTACGTCTGTCTCTAATGTGTCAGCTAGTTAAGCACACACTCATAGGGCGTAAGACTGCCCATTCCCATATGAATGGTATATATTATGTTTTATCATTAATATTATAACGTATGTCAAATCTAAAGATATCTCGTAAATATTTCATATATAGCTGTAAATCATTTTATAATCTGTATGGATAAAATGTAATATTACATTTATAATTACATATACGAGTTATTGCTCTTTAATAAAAGTAAAACGTTACCGTATCTATATTGTATTTTATACCTATTACTTACATTTGTTATTATTTCATTTCAGGGTATCTATTTATATATTTCTTTATTTATTTATATATTTATATACAAACATCTGTTATCACAATACCAAATGGATGTATAGAAACCTACACCGTGTTGCGTTGTGATTTATGTAAAACCAGCACTGTTACAGTTGTAAGATTTTCTAAACAAGAAAAAATAGTAAAAGACTGTGAATAAAAACCAATTAAGTAAACCACAACGAATATGAGAACTGATGACAACCATCAACACAATGATAAAATAAAAAATACTTTCGCGTGCATGCCATTATCTAAAAAAAAATGCAAATTTATATATAAAAAAAATAAAAAAAATATTTTTTTAGAATAAGAAGTAGATTACGGTATGACAAAATGAAACGAAAATGTACCCATAACACGACATATATTGATGAAAAAAATGACAATAACAAACCGTTAACCATCTCAAAAATCCATAAAACGAAAAACAAATTCAAAGCAGAGCAACACGGACCTCCAAGATAGAGGTAGGATTAGGTGCCACGGAGGAGTGAGGATCCTCTGCTGACCGGTCACACCCGACGTGTGCTCTTTATCGTAATCGGGAAAATATAAACCGCAAAAGTCCGTAGACAATTAGGTAATTAATTATGGTCTAACAAGTAGTATGAAAGACGTCAGTCAGCATGCGACTCAGTGGAAGATTGTATTTGCTGACAAGGTCGTTGTATCGACCATAGAACTTACGAAAAGATGACTTTAAACAAGACTGTTGATAGTCCTGTTTTATCAACTTGTTTGTCAGTAGCTTGCCTCGTCTTAGAAACTGTTCATACGAAGAGCATGCCCTTGCGTATCGAATTAACTGAGAGACAAAAACACCATATGCAGGTGATGAAGGTATATTGCTATATAAGTAAGGGAAGTTGACAATAGAAAAATTGAAGTCATCGCGTTTATCATAAAGTTTGGTTGTTAGGTTACCATCAATGTCCATTTCCAGTAAAATATCCAAATATGAAACAGATGACGCTGACTCTGTGGTTTCTTTTATTTCAAGTTCACAGGATATATCGAGTCGACGTAAGTATGGAAATAACAATTGTTAGTTGATAATACGTCGTCGATATACCTAAATGTTGAGTTGAAGGCCACAGCGAGTGATTGATTTTTTTCACGTACAAGTTTTTGAATAAATTCTGCTTCATAAGAATACAAAAATAGGTCTGCTACCAATGGGGGAAAATTGGTACCCATGAGAATTCCAACAGATTGTTTGAAGACTTAATTTCCAAATGTACAGGTATAGTTTGAACTGACTTTTGAGGAAAGTTTAATTCAAATCAGGACTAAACTCATCTCGCTGCATTGTTTTCCTGATAAAACATGTAACATCGAAATCACCTTATCTGGTATATGTAAACGCATATTATGAATAAAATTAAATAATCTTGTTCCATTCGGAAAAGTGGAAATAATTAAACAGAAGCGAACAAGTATTGTAATCGCAATTCGTATAGAAATGTTTTCGTTACTCTTACGAAATTGGATGTAAGATTATGCATTTTTGTTGTTCAATGTATAACTTCAATGTGCTACTCAGTAGCGAAGCAAACGCCACTTTTATTAAGTACATTCTATGAAACTGTATTTCCTAATATTCATACATGTTCATTAAATTCATTCTTGCTGTTTAAAAATGTTAATTAAATAGTATGAAACATTACGGATCATCTTGTATGAAGATCCTTTTCATATTTTAAATAATTATTCAGATTCTATGTCAGGTCGAATTTTTAGCATGGTTGGTAGGTCATTGTACATTATAAATGACGATGAGTTTCAATAGATATCGTGTATGTGAAATAAATGAATGAAAAGGATATGGCTGGTGTAAATTTTCCGTGACAGCGTTTATCAAAACAATCTAATATTTTAAGTAAAAAAAAGTCGTTTTTTTAATAGAATATGTTAAAAGGTATTCATAAACATCATTAAATTATTGATCGTAATCAAAGACAGAAATAAATCTAAAAATAAAAAGCTCAACAAAAATGTTTTTTAGTATTTTGATATTTAATCTTTTTTTTTTAAACTGATCGGTTGAATTAAAAGAACAAGGAAATAAAAGATGCGTGTATTTCCCGTGCGAATAACAGCTGTAAAGTAACAGTTATAATTGGAGAAGATGTTTACATGTTCCGAATGCCATTTACTGACACAAATAATACCCCCCCCCCAACAAAAATAAAATAAACAAGAGGCCCATGGGCCACATCGTTCACCTGAGGAACAATAGGTATGATAAAATCAGCTTAATGGAGTCATATTAAAAACTATCTGGACAATATAGTTAATACATGTAGATCCTGTATAAATAAAAATAATTTTTTTCCACTGGATATTCTTATGTTTATTATCATTAGTCTCTTTTCTAACAGGATGATTTATAGTTATATCACATGTTGAGCATTGCAGCTCTCAAAAAGATCCTAAACAATTTTTTATATAATGGGATATAAACCTACATCAAACTCTGAACCCCTTGTGAGACCCAATCGTCCAGGAATCATCCAGAAGCCAAAATCTAAACAATATTAAACAATTACCTGGCTGATTTGTTTCTAAGAAGAAGATTTTTAAAGATTTACTCTTAATATTCCTATTTAAAAATTCCACCCCCATTTTGGCCCCACTCTACCCCCAGGAATCATGATTTTTACAACTTTTAATCTACACTACCTGAGGATGCTTCCAAACAAGTTTCAGCTTTCCTAGCTTATTAGTTTCTGAGAAGACGATTTTTTAACGTTTACTCTATATATTCCTATGTAGAAATTCGATCCCCAATTGTGGCCCCACTCTACCCCTGGGGGAAATGATTTTCACAACTTTAAATATACACTACCTGAGAATGCTTCCACACAAGTTTCAGCTTTCCTGGTTAGTTAGTTTCTAAGAAGAAGATTTTTAAAGATTTACTATATATATTCCTATGTAAAAAGTCGACCCCCATTGTGGCCCACCCTACCCCCGGGGGTCATGATTTTCACAACTTTGAATCTACACTACCTGAGGACGCTTCCACATAAGTTTCAGCTTTCCTGACTTAACGGTTTATGAGAAGATTTTTAAAGATTTACTCTATATATTCCTATGTAAAAAGTCGATCCCCCATTGTGGCCCCATCATACCCCCGGAGGTCATGATTTTCACAACTTTGAATCTACACTACATGAGGATGCTTCCACAGAAGTGTTAGCTTTCCTGGCCAAATGGTTCTTGAGAAGAAGATTTTTGAAAATTTCTCGAAAATTTTCATTTATTCCTAATTATCTCTCCTTGTAAGAGGACTTGGTCCTTAATTTTCACAACTTTGAGTCCCCTTAGAATGAGGATGCTATGTGCCAAGTTTGGTTGAAATTGGCCTAGTGGTTATTGAGAAGATGTTAAATATGTGAAAAGTGTACAGACGGACGGACGGACGGACACACAGACAGACGACAGACGGACGACATACAAAATGTGATCAGAATAGCTCACTTGAGCTTTCAGCTCAGGTGAGCTAAAAACAAAAATGAAATACTTTTTGTACCTAAATATACATAGCAGAAATATTGAAATGTTCACCAACGTAAATTAAAACAATGATAAGGCATCAGCCTTCCAATATTGTAACTTGGTTTTTGACCTTGACGTTCGGTAAATTATTCATGAACCACGTCCTCTCGTCCTCTCCTTCCATTTTCCTCAAGGCCAGATATTTAAGAAAATAGATCAGAACAAACTAAACAATGTACACGTATTGGAAACACGTTTTTTGCTTTGTTGAATTAAAATGAGCAGACAATACTCATAAGCATACATGTATGATTTAATAATCTTTAAAAGATGCTACTATATAAAAAACTAAATTTTCAAGGAACCACGTGACTATTTCACTTATTTTACTTGAAATGGTAGCAAAAACTGATTTTTAAAAAACCTTGTTATATTATTCTCATTTTTTTTAAATCAAAAATACTGGACACTTATAAAGACAATGTACATGTATTCAATGTTGGAACTTCGATAGGATGCTATTATGACGTGGCACACAAGGACAAGAAGAAATAGTTACAGAGACATACAAAGAAAGGGAGAATTCAGTCGACATGTCGGGTTTCAATATTTCAATGGTTAGAAAGCACGATATCCCAGATGTCCTGTGTTCAAGTCTTAAGTACGACTTAGCTTTTCACCACCTGTTTTATATAATTGATGATATGGGTGTAAATACACAGCGATTGGTAGAGAGGAGCACGGTACATATGGTGATGAATTGGGTAATATAGAACAGACAGTTTATATGTGTAGGATATGACAGGGGATGTACAGGGTTGACTTTAATAAAGAGTGATTGAGGGACAAGTAAAGAATATCAACATAAGAAATGGGTATTCCAAACTCGCTTAGTGTTTGATCAGAAATGTTGTCATTTTATTGTGTCTCATTTAAAGAAAGCCCAATAACCGTAGAGCATATTTAAATGAGAAGAGTACTTGAAGACAAAACCGTACATTTTAAAACTCATAATATTGGAGTATTGTAGTAGATATACAATGCAAAGTAAAACATTTTAAGTTTTATCTTTATCAAAGGATACAATATCATACACATAACAAACTCTTATGTTAAACTACAAGCATACAATGTGTCAAGGAAGAAGACCCGACAGAAACGGCAGTTGGGAGTAATGACCTAGTTGTATTTATTCTTCAGTGCACTGCACAATTATTTAACAACAGTGGCATTTTTTCTTCTCAAAATTGGAAAGTTGACAAAATGATGCACTGCCAAACTTAAAGGCTACTAAAAGGTTAAATAGCATCGTTTTGCCGCTCAGCCACAATTCAAGAAATTCAGTAGAATGTCGAATTTTTATATGCCATCATGTGGTTATTTTACAACACGATTATTTTTACATTGATTATTAACCGTTACATGTTCAACTCATTAACACATGTATCTTTTTTTAAGGAAAATAAAGAAATCGACCTTTATGTTTAGGCCGCCACTCCTGTTAGAGGATGAACTACAAAGTCAGTTAACTCTGGGTTTGTTTATTCAAAATCAATATCTCGGAGGATTTCTAAAAAAATGATGATTTTGTGTGAATATTAATTTTAATGTTAAAGTTTTACTTACCGTATGCGGAACAGCATGACAACAGGCACATTACGATACAAAAGAATACTGCTGCCATGTCTTCTTGTCGCTAGAAAAAAAAGCATAAAATTCAACAAGGAAGTAATTTGTTTACTTTGAGAAAGACACACGTACATTACAAAAACACGCTTATTTCCTTTAAATATACTATTTTTTTTGTTTACAAACTTTGTTCATATCGGCAAAACAATTTGAGCCTAATACTTACCTACTTGTCAGAATATCAATAGCTCAGAACTAGATCGTGGCTTTAGATTCATCCTCTTGTGTGAACAATGCCCATTTGCTAGTGTAGGGACAAGAACACTTAAGTTTTATTTTACTGATCCATACAAAACTAGAATACTTTGATGCTAATTTTAGCCGTCGTAAATCGGGATTTCTTCCTCATCTGCTGTGTCCTTTATTCATCTTACTTCTCTCTACTTGATATAATCTGAAGGAAATTACGACTTCACGACATAATGCGTTTTTTTTAAATTCAGAATTGAGTTTATTTAATTCATTCAATATTTTTGTCAAACGAATAAAAAGTTACATTTGCATGATTCCTTTAGCCTTTCGAAAAAAAAATAATTTCTTTACATCAATTACAACAATACAACATAGTGAGATAATTTCTTCCTCATTTGCAGAACCCCCAACTTCATTCTATTTCTGTCTACTTGTAATCTGTAGTAAAGGCTACATTCTTTAATGTTTATAATCTGCAATCTATATGTAACACATTTTGAAATGTAAATTAAATCTGTGGGTGATTACGACTACCCGTCGTATATGTTAATTTTCATTCCAAATTAAATTCATTTAATTTCGACAAATATAAGCGAAATTCAAAATGCAGTTGCATGATTCGTCTTTTTATAAAGTTATGACATTTTTTAACATCAGTAACACTACTTTAGCGTAGATAGACGATTTCTTCCTCATTTTCAATCTTTCCTTTTTCTATCTATATACTTATTATGTCTGGGAAAGACACTATGGCGTGTGGTTATTTCAAAATTATTTAAAGTCTATAATTTCTACTATAAAAAACTGTTTTAAATGTAAAAAAAAGAAAAGGTTTATTCATTTTAAGACCAATTGTTATTCCGTATATTTATCTAATCGTTTTGTGACGATATAAATCCTATCCTAGCCGACCTCCTGACTACAGTTTTGGACTTTATATTGATATGGTAATTCTAGTTTCAGGACTGTGGCAATTGTTGATCCTATAGTACTGTGGTTTTATTAATATTCGTGGGTATCAAATTTCGTAGATTTTCTGAAAACCACACTTTCAAGGATACGATAATTCGTGGCCAATGACCCTATCAGTACAATATGACAGTTGAAATTGTACTAAGATGAAAATTTAATTTCGTGGATCAACGTAACAACGAAATCCACGAAAATTGGTATTCAACGAATATTTCTGAAACCACAGTAGTCTAGTTTGTGAAACAAAAACAGTGTATATTTAGTGGGAACACTTAGAATGGAGAGCTATTAGTAAACCATCCATTAAGAAGAGACGCTTAGTCTATTGAAGTCATAAGAAGATTAAAGCTAGTACACAGTACAGTGTCATTATATGTAAGTACTTATTCCTTTTAAACTGTTAAGTAAATATAGACATCGTATCACGTGAAAAAGGCACTCTTTTTGCTATATCAATAAAGCTAATTTATATATCTTCTGTTTTTTTTTTTAATTTAAGAATTGTTGCTAAAATTGTAAACTCATATATATATATATATATATATATATATATATATATATATATATATATATATATATATATATATGATAAGCACAAACATTGCAATAACTCTCAAATTGACATATACCTGCCCGTAGTGAATGATATAGATATATATAAAGCACAAGGAAACTCACTTTGTTGGAGCTCCACCTCCGCCCCGACCGAGGCTTGAACTCACGACCTCCGGAACCCATTCTCCTAGCAGTGAGCGGCCACCGCGCTAACCACTCGGCCATCTAGGCAAGACAAAAATCTTGCTTTCGATGACGAACGGAACCTAGCGCGCTGGCCGCGCACAACACAGTCGTTTGAGATACAGGTGGAATACAGTTAAACGACAATTTGAGAGGATCGAAACGATACACATTGCATAGATATACATATATGATAAGCACAAACATTGCAATAACTCTCAAATTGACATATACCTGCCCGTAGTGAATGATATAGATATATATAAAGCACAAGGAAACTCACTTTGTTGGAGCTCCACCTCCGCCCCGACCGAGACTTGAACTCACGACCTCCGGAACCCATTCTCCTAGCAGTGAGCGGCCACCGCGCTAACCACTCGGCCATCTAGGCAAGACAAAAATCTTGCTTTCGATGACGAACGGAACCTAGCGCGCTGGCCGCGCACAACACAGTCGTTTGAGATACAGGTGGAATACAGTTAAACGACAATTTGAGAGGATCGAAACGATACACATTGCATAGATATACATATATGATAAGCACAAACATTGCAATAACTCTCAAATTGACATATACCTGCCCGTAGTGAATGATATAGATATATATAAAGCACAAGGAAACTCACTTTGTTGGAGCTCCCCCTCCGCCCCGACCGAGGCTTGAACTCACGACCTCCGGAACCCATTCTCCTAGCAGTGAGCGGCCACCGCGCTAACCACTCGGCCATCTAGGCAAGACAAAAATCTTGCTTTCGATGATACTAGGAGAATGGGTTCCAGAGGTCGTGAGTTCAAGCCTCGGTCAGGGCGGAGGTGGAGCTCCAATAAAAAAAAAAGTGAATTTCTCTGTGCTTTATATATATCTATATCATTCACTATGGGCAGGTATACGTCTATTTGAGAGTAATTGCAATGTTTGTGCTTATTATATATGTATATCTATGCAATGTGTATCGTTTCGATCCTCTCAAATTGTCGTTTAACTGTATTCCACCTGTATCTCAAACGACTGTGTTGTGCGCGGCCAGCGCGCTAGGTTCCGTTCGTCATCGAAAGCAAGATTTTTGTCTTGCCTAGATGGCCGAGTGGTTAGCGCGGTGGCCGCTCACTGCTAGGAGAATGGGTTCCGGAGGTCGTGAGTTCAAGCCTCGGTCGGGGCGGAGGTGGAGCTCCAACAAAGTGAGTTTCCTTGTGCTTTATATATATCTATATATATATATATATATATATATATATATATATATATATATATATATATATATATATATCATTGTTACTGTATTAGTTTCATAAAAAATACTAATAATTTCATATTTATTATAAAACTCTTTTTACAGGATGCAAGCAAAACTTCCCTTAACGTTCGAAAGACACTATGATAACTATACAAATTCGAGTTTATAAGTTGTTTCGCAAAAGACGGCTGATATGTCTAACAGTCTATACCGACACCTACTTATTAGCTATTGGACATACACATTTTTATTATTTTTCCAATTTAGTCTCCCCTGCACTAGGTTGTTTAATTGAAAATCTAACTGTATTCGTGTTTATAATTTCAATTTTGATAATTTCATGTTATTCTGTTGATTATTTTTCTTCAAATGCCGCTGCAATTCTTCTTTATTTTCTTTTATAGGTCCTAGACCAATATATGAATGATCAACATAATCAATATTACATTTAGCATTTTTTTTACACTGCTTTCAAAAACTACATGGTGAATAAATAGATATCTAAACTAGATATACATATAAAAATATTACTTCCAAATCTGACGTTAAAGTCTTGATAATTATTCTATCTAAAATTATTTTTTAATAAATGTAAAAAAAAAATATCTATTTTTTTTAAAATCCATAACATATCCTCATGCATGTCTACTTTACGAAATATAAGCAAGGATTTGTGAAATAAAACTAGGAAGTTATTTACACACTGAACAGTATCACACCCCATTCACTTAGAGCTACGTCATGCTTGTTTCAAGTGTGGCTCTTGTAAATGTATGGACTGAAGTGGTTCTATTAAAGCACACTTTTATATTGTATGCATGGTGTATCGTCGATTACACGTCACTGTCAAAACATTCATTATCTGTGTTTTTTAGTAAAAGTCGAAACATTGGAAAACAGGTTTTTCATCATAAAGTATAGCATTAACAATTTTATATACCGATTGTGTTATGGAATTTAAGTGGCAAGAAAACATTTCAAAAACATAATTTATTAGATAAATTAACAGGGGCGGAATGGCGTTCTTGCAGCCTATAATGTCCTTTCCTTATAATGATACAAATAAACAGTTGTAAGAGATGGTACAGTCTTCATAATTTTGACAATATGTATCTACACTGTGTTTTAAAGAGCTCAAATTCATGAATTTGTTGGCATTTGAAATAATCAGGCTTTGATGTCAAAATAAATGTAGTGTTATAAATACATTTGTTTTTTTTTTCAAACAAAATATGTATTGATTGAGGAAGAACAGGTATGTCAGGCCTAATCAGCGATCTTTCGTTAATATATGTGACGTCTTATTGAAAACTCGATGGTCGGGTTTGTTCCCGTTTTGCACACATTTGAAAATTAGGTATATAATAAATGTGTGCGAAACGGGAATTTCACCAGGTATAATTGGTTAATTGCCATAGTCTGTTTCACAGTTCCTGTGAAGGGAATTGAAAATAAAATAGAAAGCATATATACTCGCAATTGATATTACCATTATTTATTTTACAATATAAGTTACAAAAAGCAGATTTACATAAAAATTGACATCCATGTTCTTGAATTTAATTTCCAACATCAAATTGGTCATACGAATTTTCATTTTTTTTCTTTAAACAATGAAGATTATTGCGAGAATTGCCTTTTTGAACATACTGCCTTTATTTCACAAACATTTATTCATGTATTAATATCTGTGAATTAAAGATGTAAACCGGCGAACTTGTTGGAAAAGATAGTAACAACAAGCAAAGCATTAATCATGATGTAACACTTAATGTATTTGATGAGTTTGCAGAATTCAACACTGTTATATACTGAAGGTTGTATAACCTACAAAATATATTCACCTCAATACTTGATGTAAAAATGAATTAGAAGGAAAATTTACACTTGGATGGACACTTTATACAGAATAATATGTCCACCTTAGATGAGGAATAATCTTCAATGAGATACAGTTATTTGGGGGTATTAAAATTTGAATCGACTCGCGTTTCATGTTTTCGGACGTTTGAAGTTTTGTTATATATGCAATGTACAAAACATTAACAAATGAAACTACCCAACAATCATCATTTATCTGTTATAAGTTTGAAGAAAAAATATTATTCTTGAATATTTAATCATATTTATGCTGGCATTAACGGAGAAAATTCGTCTACTGAAAACGCTCTTAAATATTTTGTTTAATGCTAAAGCTTGAACAGTAGAAGAAAATTAGAAAACTGATTTGAACACATGTTTATTCTACAAAAATACATATTGCAATTGGGCACAAGTTCCATAACTTAGACCTCCCTCTCCCATTTAATTGATGTTAATGATAAATTAAAAATATTATTTTTGTCCAACTTTTTTGTACCAGTTTAGCTATTGATTTGAAACACCAGGAAGTGACGCGCAATATTCTAAAGTCGCTACTTTAAATATTGAAATATTGTGTGAAACAGATCTACATGTATTTCCTTACAAAATCTTCTTTCTGTTGATACGAAACAACTAATTGTAAACATACGTTTTATATAATTTGCAATGCCGTTGTAAAAAGAGCTTCAAAGTATCCAAAAATGACAGTAGTTTTCCCTTTCATCTTATACTTATCAAATATCGATCAGCTTTCGGTAATTTTTACTTAATTTTTTTTATTATCAAATGACAAAAAAAAAATTAAAAAAATTGACAGTTATTCGTTATTAATTCTAAATCACAACAAACTATCTATATCATTCTTGTTTCAACGTTCTATTACTTCATGATTAAACACAGGTAAAAAAAAAATCCAAGTAAATTCTTGGGTAGAGAGCATACTATAATTGCTATCACAACACAATTCACACCTATTCTTCTATACCTAATTTTCAAATGTGCGCAAAACGGGAACACACCGATGGTAGTAACAATCACTCCCTTAAGAAAGCTGACAAGTTACTGTCTTTATCAGATGATGTAGTTATTTGTTTGGAAGAGCAATATTTATTTGCTATCAGTATGGACCAACTAGCTTAATGTTTAGACGACTTATTTTTTTGAGCTGACGAATAATATATTTGAATAGGAGAATAAGATATCTGTTTACTGTATATTCCTAATTTTACACAAGAACCTAACTCTGCGATTTATCCGTTTTGCACCAAATCGCGAGAATATCAATTAGCAAACAGCGATTTTTTTAGCATACTTTGATATAGTTTACATATGTCAGAAATATAAAAGCAATATTTTAAAATCCGCGAGATGTGCTTCTCGCAATTGTTAACGGATATTAATTCCTCGCGCTAAATGAAGAATCTACAGTATACAAATATACCAATTCTTCGTACGATAAAAATAGTTACATAAACAGAGTGAAAGTAGTGGGTGTAGAAAAATGTAACAGTGCAACCGGTCAGCTACCAAGTAAATGTTTGTAGTTAGCTACCATAGTGATCGATTGCTTCCTTCCTTTTTATTTTAGTTGACTGAATATTTATATATTTATTGATTTATTATATTGACTTGATTGTATTACTAGATAAATAATATGGTTTGCGAGACACGTTCATGATTTTAAACATGCAATCTAAAAAATTATGTACTTGAGTTGTCTAAAACCCTATGCCTGTGTTGCATAGCGTGGGCATCTCGTAATTAAGGTATTCCGTTTTCAGAGGAAGACCTTATTGTTTTCATACTGTTACTTCTTATTATTTTTCCCCAAATTTTGTGTACGTGATTTCTCGAAAAACATTCAACCGATCTCAACCATGTTTTCACAGATGGTTGTACATGACCTCAAACTATTTTGTTTTGAAATATTTTGAATCGTTACTTAGTTTATCTTTCATTCAGATATGTACATTAGATAAGTATTTCAAACAACCATGTCACTAGTCACTAGTCCGAGCACTTTTGAATTTGTCCAAACAAATAGATTGCGTAATTAATTCGAAAAAAATCAACCTTGTCTGAACAAATTTCAATTCTTCCTAGCAATTTCTTATTCGTCCAAAAAACCCCAATTGTTCAAATGAATACCTTATTCGTTCGAATCAATAGCTAATTCGTCTAACGAAATACACTCTTCGTCCGAACAATTTTAATTTGATTCACTAAAATATTTGTCCGCACAACATAATGAATTTGTTCAAATAAATTATTATTGTCTGAACAATTTATTATGTAAAGAAATAACTACTCAAATGGTTTGTAAACTTGCATTGAATCACACGAGTTTTGACCATTAGTTTAAGATTTCAATCGATAGGAAAATCTAATTTGTCGATTCTTTGATTTTGATGCATGACCCTTACTAGCACAGGTCCTAGTTATTTGAGATTACTCTTTACATAATGATTATAAAGCAATATTTGCGGAAAGCTCTAATTACGAGAGATTGAAACTTAACATTGTAAAAAATAATCCTAAAAAGATGTGAGTTAACAAAAACAAAATTATATATGAAGAAGCAGATATACATATGAGGTTCTCGGTAAATCCCTGGATTTTGACATACATATTTGCAGTGGAGTTAATAGTGTTTAAGTTGATGTTTAATAACTGTTGATGTTCACTGGAAATTGCTTACATGTAAATAATAACACAACGAAAAAAAAAAATGAATCGTGTGTTGATGAGATGGCTATAAAAAAAATAACAACAAAATGTGACACAGTCCTTTGGATGCTTCATTTTCATTTGCATTAGCAACAGACTTGTAATTTATCGAAGTCTGTCTTTTTTTACGAGTCTGTCCCAAACACGCCGCCGTAGGGTTTTAAGAAAGAAACCATTTATCTACTCACATTATCCTGAAGTTTAATCTCCACATGACCTGTCAATCATGCTTCTGGCACACCAGTTTCATATTTCGATTGATAAAGAACTTTGATTCGTTGTACCTTTTGGTATTACTGGGAATGAATAAAAGATGAACCTTTAAAATCCGCAAAAACTAGAACCATCAACAGTACTCTTAGATTGTTGACAATCTGGTAATGTTACGGGGAGCTATAAGTAACACAGCAAGTTATATTGCAAAAATTATTCCTGAAAAAGTTGCATATAGCCATATGCAATTATATGTCAGTAGAATGTTGATGTGTCGGTTACCATAGGAAAAAACGATGGATAAAATTTGTATAATGTACATCGATATTAAAAAAAAATATATAGAAATACTTTTAAATCGTGTGTATTAGCTAAAACTAAAAACCATTGCATAAAATCTAATTCAATATTTTTAATCCTTTATGACCATGGCAACACGAATGTTTTATGGAGGTTGATACTCTGCACTAATGTGATAATAGTTTTGATTGGGAATTATCATAAGTAAATGTCTAAAATAATCACATAATACAAAGTCTGCTAAATACATGTGACAATCAACCGTTTTAAATACATGTGTCAGTCATTATTCTGATCAGCTATGAATGTACTTGGTTGAAAGCGTACTGAAAGAACTATATATGATATTAGTAAAATTTGGCCCCCGAAATTCGCCATTTTTTAAAGTGTTTCAGACATTAATTTTATGTTATTTTTTAGAATAGTTGACATAAAATATGTTTTTCATCTATTTATTTCATTTATATGCACACACTGGCAGTATATGACGTCAGAAGTGACGCTATTTTTAGACTTCAATAAAAAACAGAAAAAAATTGACATTTTTCTTATCTTTTTTCAAATATAAATGGGAAATAAAGAGCGACTCTTTGAACAAGAACGAACTGCTTTAAACAAGCCTTTTTAAACTAAAAATGCAAAATGGCGGAAAAGGTTGAATTTATGACGTCATATTTTTAACTTGTGGACACTTAAATCAAATTAAAAAAAAAACAAACAAACAAACAAACAAAAATCAAATATATATCTGTACACATATAACAAACCGTTACAGTAAACTGACGATGTTCATTTAAGGCTCAAATCATATAAAGTCCATTGAAAAAAAAATAGAACAATTACAGCAGTTAGCATTATTTATTGACTAATGTTCTTAAATAAATATAGTAAATGTTATACACGAAAAACACTGTATATTGCATACAGAGCGAAAAAAGAAACTTAAACAATGGAATATAGACAATTTAAGTTTATCCGTATTTTCAACAAAGAACAATCATCAACATACAAGGAAAAATAACTCTTTCAACATTTGATAAAGGATCAGATGGAAAGTCATTGAAGCAGCATATAGTTAAAAATGAATTTAAAGTGCATATAAGTGTACTGCATGTTAAGACTATTACAATAATGATACTGGAAACATTAACAATGTTCATTGGTGAAAATGTAACAACATTTGTCTATAAAACAACCTTACTATATTACTTGTATTTATCTGTTTGCATTTTACAAATCACTTTAACCTGTCCTAATATATAATAATTGTTTAAAAAGCACTTGTGATAAATCAAACAACGATAAAAAATTAATGATAAAGACATTATATGATTAAAAAAAAGTCAGTAGTATTTTTTTTTTTTTACGATCCATTCCCCGCATTGTATCTTATATTATATAATATTTTATTCGTATTTATTTTATAACGAGAACATACCATTGCTTTGTAGCTTATCTGATCTAAAATAAGTGAAAAATACACCGGGAAATAAAACTTGTTTTCACTGAGGAAAGTGATTTTCTTTAATCTCTTTCGATTTATTCAAACAAAATTGCCATATTTCTATTTGAGAGTCGACAATCTATAGTTTTTTATATTCATTTACCTGGCGTGTTATAGCTAAAACACACCCATTCTCATCTTTTGTAAATGCAGTTTCATTGAGGCTATTTTCCTTACCATTCATTTGTTGCTGCCTTTTTCTCCTAGAAGTTGAAAAAATTGCATTTAAGGCAAATAAACCCGTTGTACAATTTATTTGAGGATTCTATTAAAGTTTTTATACCGATTCCATTCCTTCCACGATAAGTTGGAATCATAGATATCTATATGTAAAACGTAAATTGTGTTGGGTTTTTGTTTGTTCGACTCATTCTCCTGTGTCTCTTTATGTCTTAGATTCAACAACATGTTTGAAATAGGTAAATATATCTTTAAATTCACATTCGGAAAGTTATTCACTTTGCCCTTGAAAAGATGACATGTTATATCATAAATACATACACTTGTGCGGAACAAATTAAATATATTATAATCTTTTAAGTGCAATATATGAAAACAAACATGCTTTTTATCAAAAGATATACATTTATATATCAGCTATATCCATTATAAGTTTTTAGTGCAATATGTCATTACAAATGTGCGTTTATTAAAAGGATATAAAAGTTTTTAAATTGAAAGGATAAATGATATTTGAAAGAAAAGTACAAGTAAGCATGTTCATTGCAAATGTCCACAACATGTTTAAGAGAAATGTGTTAAAAACACAAGAACGAGAACAAATACTTTTCATTTCAATAAAACAAACATTTACTGATTAGTCAACCCTGACAAACAGGCGTTTTTCAGTCACCTTTGAGGTGATAAACTGTTATTAAATGTATATATTCATCATCACAAAATACATATATTTTTTATTTATGTACAAAAGAGTCGCACTAAGGATTATGATTATGACAATATATATTTGATTAATGTATCGTTATGTTTTTACATGTATATCAGCAATCATAGGTAGGTTACACCTGCTTGATTTAACTAGAAAGTAAATGACTAGTATAATTAAAAGCAACTTACCTCAGAAATATGATGTAAACAACTAAAATTCCGGTGTTAAATACCGCAGCGATTATCGTTCCATTAATGATATACAGGTACGTGGATATGTCTTCAGGCAGACGATTCTTATCTTCATCTGAAAATGTTATAATGGGGACACTAAATCAAAAATTTAATCCAATAATATTTTATGGTATCGCGATGTACATTTAATAAGATTACATTAAACTACTAATTTGATAATTTATTTCAACATGTATTATCATACCAAGCTGACACTTGTCCAGACCAAATAGCTAATAAAACAAACAATTGCTTCTTCATTTTTATTATCATTATTGTCATTGTTACATATTATGCTATAATAAATCTATAAAAATTCACGAGGATATTAAAAATTGGATATACAAATGTTATATGCACTCTGTGAGCACCG
This sequence comes from Magallana ariakensis, assembly GCA_020458035.1. NCBI lineage: Eukaryota > Metazoa > Mollusca > Bivalvia > Ostreida > Ostreidae > Magallana > Magallana ariakensis. Next base: position 49,465,163 of record CM035811.1, read on the forward strand.
CATTCCTTCCCAGCCAGTTTTGCACCCGTCCACGCATGCACCGCTTATATGATCACAATTGGGAGTTTTACAAAGCGAGCTGCATATTTCGTAACAGCCTATACCATATCTTCCGGGTTCACAGCCTGTTTAAATAAACCAATAATAACTGAAACTGTGGAGTATTTAACATCTTTAACTTAAAAAAATCCTGTTTTTGAATAATGATTTTAATGTGTGGAATAGGCGACGATTAAAATTGATCCATCTTGATGTACAAATTTGCGTTTTATAATGTTTTTGTTTGTGATACAATACTGTTTAGACTGAATGTTTTTCTGTGAATAAGTAAACCAATGTAAACAAAAACAAAACAAAAAACAACCCAAAAACATCACACTCAAATTGCAATCTATTCAAGTTCGTTTTGAAAATTTGATTTTTGAATCATTATATAAAAAAGTCAAATTTAAGTTGTTTTACTTGACAAGCAGTTGGGGCCAGTAAATCCAGGGTAACATTCATCACAGACACCGGTTTCTATGTCACAGTAAGTACAGTTGCCGGGGCATTGAAGCGAGCATTTGTCTCCATAGAACCCATTCGGACAGTCTGAAGATCGAAAGACATTCAAAAGCATTGCAGTCAATAGCACAATATTCCTTTTAATAACACTATATTTACATGCATTCTAAAATCCATATACCTTGATTTGGATGTCAAATTTGTAATTCGGGGAGGTAAACTCCATTACATACCATCTTAATATTCATTCTTAAAATTATGACATTTTCTATTGTGTGTCGGATTTGAAGGGTGGTAGGCGAGAGGAACTTAAGTAGGATAGACGATTCAAACAACCTTAACAATTCTATAAAATATAATATTGTACTTTATTCATTGAAACCAAAACCATTCACAGGGCGAAAAACAATCTTTAAGCAAGTCCTTAAAGGTGACTTAAAGGTGGCGTAAAGGTGGCTTATAGGATATACAATCTTTAAGCCACCTTTAAGTCACCTTTAAGCTGAGCTTATAGGTCCTTAATGTCCAAACTTCTTTAAGTCACCTTTAAGCCATCTTTAAGCCACCTTTAAGCATCTTTAAGTGGCATTTACGCTCCCTTTAAGTTGTCTTTACATCATCTTTAAGTTCCCTTTAAGTCAGGTTTGATCAAGCTGAACAGATTCATCTTGAAAACATATATTAAATGCAAAAGCTCTTTTATAGGGATGGGAGGGGGTGATCCGAGTGATGATATAATTTCCAAGGAAGGGGGGGGGGTGTTCCAGGCGGTTTTAATTGTCGCTCCATTAAACACAGATCGCTATCATCGACACCGCTCCAATGGACACAGATTGCCGTTATAAAATTCTGTAAAAATTTTTTTTTGGTTTCAAAATTATTGTAGGGGTGAGCCCAGTCTCTGTGTCTAAATCTGCGCATGAAATTATATTAAAGTATGTTTGTTTCCTATTATACATTAATCGGTGAAATCCCCCCCTCTCTCTCTCTCTCTCTCTCTCTCTCTCTCTCTCTCTCTCTCTCTCTCTCTCTCTCTCTCTCTCTCTCTCTCTCTTTTAGTTCATCCGGTTATCAAACAAAATAAAAAATGAACCAATAATGCATGATTTAATTTAATCGGTTTAAGATATGTATTTTTTTTTCAATTTTAATTATTTCTAGGTCTAATTCTAGATATGCTAGATACATGTTAAAGATGAAAAGACTCTCAACTGCCTTGGTTATATTGGGCGGGATATTACCGCATTGTTTGTCTAGACATAGTTTTGTTCGTTTGTGTATATCTAATTAGAGTCTATTGTTTGTCCAAGTTAAGAAAACCCCTGGAACTAACACAGAATATACAAGATATACACAACAGGTGTGTCGTGTGCCCAGGTGCACGTCAGGGTTTCTAAAGGCGCTGAAATCTTAGTATGTACGTGTATACAATAAGTCTAGTGAATGAAAGTTTATTTACATTTGTAATTCATTTTCAAAGTATTATTTCCTAACTGTGGGTTTAAAAAATGTTACGTCTACAAATTAAAGATACATGTATGTAAGAGTAAAATCTAGAGGCTAATTAATTACTGTACCGGTGATCATAAATGGCGGTTTATTATTTAAATATATGTATAAGGGTAAATATGTCACATACCCGGCCTGGTACATCATACAATTGTATGTACAAGTATATGCATACATCATTTGCAATTGCCACATGCAGTAAATACGTCACCGGTAATTGATAATATTGTTTGTTATAGAATTGCTAGTTTAAAAATCATGTATACAATTAAACATTTAAGCATATATCATTTCATTTGTTATTCTAGATCTGTTGTAAATGTATAATAATCAATATTATTAAAATTATACATACTGGAACGGCGCCCTGATCATGAAAACCGGGAAATTGCGTAGAACTAATACCCTAGCTAATAGTTTCAATGCATTTAATAAAAGAAATAGTTTCATCTTCTTCCTTGCATTTCATTTAGCCATGAATTAGATGAACATAGCCTATATCTACTTGGTTTAAATTTATTAACTAAGTACTAGTAAGCCTAACGGTTTTCATTTAGGTATAATATATTTTTTTCACTGAAGACCAAGTTTCGTATTTCATTCTAAATACATGCATGCATATAATTTATAAATTAGATATAATTGATTGTTACAAAATCTCTTCAAGTAAAAAATACACACTCAATACATTGATTCAATAGCCACTAATTTATAGGATATAAAAACCTCCTTAAATATATAAGTTGCCGTGGCGCAGAGGGAGTGAGGTGATGCTGGTAAACGAAGGGTCCCGGGTTCAATCCTCGTCTTGGGAGTTTTGAATTTTTTTTTTCATTTTATTTTCTAGAACGAAAACCGTTTTTAATACCTTTTCTATCATAAAGTTAATACATTTTGTTGGTAAATTAAGTACAATATTGAATTAATATATTTTTTAATGGCTTAAAGGTGGCTTAAAGGTGGCTTAAAGGTAGCTTAAAGATGGCTTAAAGTAGTTTGGACATTAAGGACCTATAAGTTGTCCTTAAAGGTAGCTTAAAGGTGGCTTAAAGATAGTCTTTAAGCTGCCTTTAAGCCATCTTTACGCTTTCTTTAAGCCACCTTTAAGCAACACATATAGCTTAAAGGTGACTTAAAGATCGTATTTAAGCTACCTTTAAGCACCTTTAAGTTATCTTTAAGGAGAACTTAAAGATGGTCATTCATCCTGTGATTTGGTCTTTTTTTCCTAAGGGGCGAAAGTCTGACTGCTTCTTGATAGATTGCAATCTTTGTTGACTTTTATCGTCAACATGCCCCATACCCCGTTGATGTACAGAATCTAGTTTATTTTGAAGGAACCATTTTAAATATTTGCTTCTAATATGAAATATTTCATCTTTTAAAAAAGTGTTTGTAGTTTTCAATGAATCTCACAGGAAAAATCAGGTTACACTAAGTTTTTCACATCCTGCAATCCTGATTTTTTTAAAATAAATTTTCTTTAGTTTTAAAAATACTACATAATAAGCGTTCTCATCTAAGCTTTCATCTAAACATATTGATATACGTCGTGTAATATTTGCAATTTTCCAATAATACAATGTGAAATAAAATTACGTTGCAAACAGCGATCTCCATAAAATCCTGGATTGCAGCCACTTAAACAGTAGCCATCAACATGATGGCATTGCCAACTAAACATCTCATCCACCATGCAGTTACCACAGAGTTCATTACATCCGCGACCAAACTTCCCCTTATCACACTCTACGAAAATAAATAGAGAAAATATACCCTAACACTTTCAGTCTTGTAAACTTTTATTAAAAAAAAATAATAAAATTTCATATGGAACTAGTTTGTCTGTCTTGATTTTGAAAACATACCCAGATTTTCCAATTATTAACTATTTAGTTTCCATGTTTTGAAATACATTCTTTTTAAGACAAAAACTAAACTCTCTATCATAGAAAAAAATCACCCCCACCCCCCCCCCCCCAAAAAAAAACAGGAACAAAACAATTAACAATAATTTGATATACATCGTTTATAAAGATGCACAAAAAAAAATCAAAGAAATGAAAAGTAAAAATTTATTTAGTAAATTCATGGTAAAGGAAGAAAGTGCAAAGAGAATGGTCATGCTCTAAAATAATTTAGAATTTTTAACGATTTTCTTATTTAGTTCTTTATATTTTCTTAGCAACGACAGTTTACTATTGGATAATTTTATTTTAGAGTTTTTAATGTTTTTACAATTGACAACAAATAATACTTTTCAATGATGTTAATAAGACATACGTTTTGCTTTTTCATCATGTTTTTTTTCTTTACTATTTTTTTTACACTGTTACACTATCTATGTTGCATTTGTGTTTTAAAAACATCTGTTAGTTTATTAAAAATATTGTTCAACCAAATCACAACCATATTTGTATTTTATCACGTTTGAAAATGATCACTGGTTTCCATGGTCACATGCTTACATGTAAGACTATAATTTGCTGAGATTTGTCATTTAAATAACAAATTTATTGCTTTTTGCTTTAAAATCAAAATATATAAATGTTTGCACCGCAAAATAAACTAATGACAACACTTGCCGGAACCCTTATATACAATTTTGATTTTTAAATAGAATTGGTCATTTATTCATTCATTCAATCAATCATTCATTCATTCGTTTTTTTCATTCATTCATTCATTCATTCATTCATTCATTCATTCATTCATTCATTCATTCATTCATTCATTCATTCATTCATTTCAATCTTACTTTTATCACATAATGGGTTTTCCCATCCAGCCTGGCACCCTCCTTCACACTGTCCCGTTATCCAGTCACATCTTCCAGGAACTTCGCAGTTTTTACTACACCTGCTCTCACAGTTAGGTCCAAACCATCCTAAAGTACACTCTGTAAAAATGCTTCCTCAAAATCCATACTCCAAATCACTTCAATTTCTTAACACCTATATCTCATTTATACTTTATCAATCTTTAATTTTGTAAGAAAACATTGATTGTTATTTATTTAAAGATGTAAATATCAAGTGTCGACTTAATAGAAAAAAAAAATACTTAGCTTGCTTCATGCTTAATGTTTTGCATTGACTCCACTATATTATCAGCAAAATCTTACCGTACACTTGAACTTCACACAGATCGCTGAAAGCAAACGGATGATAGTCAGAGGGAAATGGGGGATGTGTTCTGTTGTTGTAGTAGATGACGTATCTTCCACTTATTTGACTGTGTATGTTTATTGGATTAGGAATTGTTTTTATGGTGTAGTTAGTGTCCAGGAAACACAATTTCCCGTCTTCTTTTTCGGTTGTATTCGATATATAAACAGAAAATCCTAAAAATCTATCGGCGAAACTGTTGAAGCCGTCTTGTGGATGACCTGAAGCAAAATAAAAATAAGTAAGTTAATTTTATAAAATGAAAAACCTTGAAGATATGCGTTATGGTAAAGAATCTGCAAACTACGATTCCTTTTAAGTAAATATTTCAATTACAACGAAGAAAAGAAACACATTAAACTTAAACTGTTTTTTTAGCATACCATAAAAAGCCCAACTTTCTTTTTCCTTCATACTCAAAGACTTAAATACAAGCTTTTTAACATAAGTACGAAGCTAAAGGAAATAAAAGCATTCTGTGAAATCTGCAAAGAAAACCAAACTTTGAATTAAAGGGAATCTATAAATTTGAACCAGCAATCATGCTAGTATAATCTATAATTTACCTATATTTGAAGTTGATCCTGCTAATTTGCCGGTACATGTTCGTGTCGATATGACATAAAATTGTAAGGGAACTATGCATATTTAATTTATATCTAACTTAATTATCATATCAATATATGCATTGCATTATTGGTGCGATCGTATATTGAAAGTAACTTTCCAGACACAGTGTTCTCTCAGCTTATCAGGTCATAAAACCTTCATGAAGGAGGCTGAAGTTATCGACAGATAATCTAAGGATTTGAGTCATATTTAGAGCTATCTGTTATGTCATACAGTGCACAACAATATAAAAATGTAAAACAAAGTATTGTTTGTCAAATTGAAAAGGTTAATTGAGTGATCTTATATATTTTATCATATAATGATTTTTATCATTGAATGATAGTTTTTGTTTAAATACGTTAAACATTTCTATACGAGTTGTTAATCGATTTGAAACAGTTTGTTGGCGATTTTTTCTTTCTTGAGAGAAAACAATGCCAAAATATTCAGTTAAAAAAGAACTTACTTTCATTAGGAAAATACACAACGATGTGAGCTATATTGTGAACTTTCCCCAGGTCTACACGCCATGTGGCCGTTGAATATCCATATTGTGACCTTGTGCACTGTCCTCCATAGAGAGATAGTTCTGAATACAGTCCGTCCACGGCCTGCTCTGCTCCAAACCTCTCCAGATTCGTTGCCGGGTATTCCTGCCATGCTGATTTGTTAAATGCGACGTTTTCCGCTAAAGTGAACAATTAAATAAAGCACATATACATTTATTATATTAGAGTTTCACCTCGGCCTCTGCAGGAGTTTAGACTCGAATGTGAAACTCACTAGGCCGTCTACACATTAAAGAAGACCTGCTTTCAATATAAAGACGATTGACGACAACCGTAAATGTTAACACAGTACTCTGTTCCAACGGTATTAAACCAAGTTACTAAAGTTAATTTTACCTTGATTTTGCTCCGAAATATTTTATGTTTTCTTGGCATATTTAGCAACTTTAATATTTTGTTTGCCAGGAAAACACTAGACCCGGAGTAACAAAGAATATTGACACGGGTTGAAAATTGATCCGAGGGTCATTTTTCAACGTTGAATATTGACTCGGGGTAAGTTTACAACGTTGAAAATTGAGACCAAAAGTCGTGAAATTTATACCCGGAGTCATTTTTCAACAGCTTGAAAAATATTTTTCAAACCTCTTTTAACATCGACACGTTATAAATTGACCCGGTTAAAATTGACTCCATCTTCAGAGTTTTGAACTGTCTTTGAACTGACCTGGAACTTGCTCTTCGTGGTTTAAATGTACATATACGTGTAATATGTACTTGAAAGTTTCAGTTTCAAAACTTTAAATCTTTCAAACTGTCCGCTACATATCCCGACTTTGGTGATTTGACATATTTAAGGTTGATTTTTCTGACTACAAACATTTAATATTAGACTGAAAACTTGGTTTATATCCATACATAATACTATGTAAATAAACCTTGGAAGAGGAGCTTTTGCTTCTGAATTAGATAGGTGAGTCGGGGTAGCAAATCGTGTTTTTTTTACATAGAATAGATTTTCATTCCATCTTAGGACAGCATTACAATTTCATCAATGACAGATAAATTATAAGTATTTGCTGTCAGTATATTTGTAGCTTAAAAACAAATATGTTATTTGCTTTCAAGTATACTAAAACAGATTAAAATTAATGTCTCTTTTCTAAAAAGTGACATCAACTCTCACTATTCCTTTAAATTGATGTAAACTCATCATAATACCTGATAAATATGTCCAGCAAATACTGGCTGTTAACGTTACTTTTAAACAGTATACACTCTTCCTAATAATACTATATTATTAAGTAAAGGGTTATCTGTAGAACTTAAGCTGGTCCGTCAAACAGCATTTTCAGTGGAGCTACACTTCTGCAGCTAGTAAAGGGTTTATATACTTATCTATAAGAAAAATATATAACGTCAGATGCCTGTATTTAATTCTGAGAAGTCAGGACATTCCCCATACAAAATAATTAAAAAATTGTCATATTTTTCTCTGACAAGTCGTAAACGGTTTTTATTTAACTTATTCGATATGACAATTTTTTTTCGCCAACTGTTTTGATAAGTTATTTTGCCAAATTTCTGCATATGCAGTGTTTTTTTTTTAACAAAAATTGCAATCGATGTCTATTTTTTTAAGTTTTCAATTTCATTAACTACGTGTATATTTTGATTTAAAACACATGCACCTGATGTTATATATTTTTCTAATAATAAAAAATATATACCATATATACATTGATAATGTTTGGGGAAATGAATTTAAGAAAAAAACAGATGATTGATGGGTTTTTTCTGTTGTTGAGCAAACGTCTTTGAAGAGAATACTATTAGCTAATTGTCATAATGTAAATTTGTTATTTACTAGGTGGAAAAGTCACAGTTTTAATTTATCGAGTGGTTGCAAGAACAAATATCACAATATGTCATATATTAAATTTTGTATTAACGCCCATCCAGAAAACATAAATTTACAATATCACAATTTCAATTTATTGGGGGAGTGTAAAGCCAAAATTAAATAACATGTCGTATTGTAATTTTTTATTTTGTATTTTTTTATTTGTACAGTTATCAAGCAAATACTAGTATAAATGTTTCATTGAATTGAATAGTTTACCATGTTAGCATGTTTACCTATTAAAACATAGTTTTATTAAAAATGTAGATACATGTATCACACAAAACAGCAGTTATACGCGAAAAGTTTACTATGAAACATATTTCAAGGTCACTATGTTCATTCGAAAAATAGTCATAAAAATGTTATATGTTTTTGTCCGAGTGTTAAAACATGTCAACGGGTAAATATAAAGAATAAATATGAAAATAAACTAAATTGTTGGTGAAACGAAACGAAGTTATAAAGATCAATTAGTTAAAGTGTGAATATTTGCTGTTGAATTTTGAACCGGTTTCGTGATCATAATTCAACGATGCGGGTCAATATTCAACGGACCGGGGTCTTTATTCAACAATTTTGGTCTCACTATTCAACGTTGAAAAGTTACTCCCGGGTCAATTTTCAACCCGGGTCAAAATTTCTCGTTACACCGGTGCCATTTCGAAACGGGCAAATATCAAAATCCTTTTAAAAAACCCCAGGAAAACGTCGTATATTTCGGACTACCTATTTCTTAGCTTGTTTAGATCTATAATACATATACATCTTAGATGTGTTCGACATGTATTAACTAGAGGATAAGCTAACCCATGAAAAGTCACTTCCATATCCATTGACGTTCTACGTACATAAAAGTACAAATTATCAATTCTTAGTTGCTAGCTACAAGAACAGTTAAATATTCCTAAAGATCATAAGTAACATGTACTTGCCATTATTTTCTGCGAAACATAGTAATCCAAGAAAAATTAAGAAAACCCAGACGCGATCCATTAAAAAGGAAGGAATAAACAAGGTATTAAAGAAAAGATTCTACGTTGTGAAATAACGCACTGTTATACGGTAGTTAAATTCAAAGAGAAGTATTTTATACAACTTGAACAAACAATAATAAATCATCCATGGAACAAGGACGTATAAATAATCTATTATTTTTTTCTTTACACAGTTATGCAATAAAAGTTATTAGCAGTTTGTCTAGGCCTTGGTTTATTGATAAGATTATGCGTAGTACAAACAACGCCACAGCACATTTAATGCGTTATGAATGCATGCATACAAAACTTGCCCATAATTGAGTCCTTATATTTAATGGTGTAGTATTATGAAAACAATATTAGGTACGCCCTTTAAATAGATAGATATGTAATATTCTACCATAATATCTATAAATTATGAAAGTATATACTAATTTGATCTATGCGACCATTTTTGACGTCTCTCTCTCTCTCTCTCTCTCTCTCTCTCTCTCTCTCTCTCTCCGAAAGCATCTGGTAAAATCGTTGCATAAGAGATAAATGAACGTAACACAAGGCATTGTTTGAATAAAAATATTTATTAATACGACTTCTAGAAATATATTAATGTCAAAGGATAACACTAAAGCTTATGAAGAATTGAAATCGCAAACAAATATTTTAAAAAACCCAGAAAAACCCCCAGATTAAAAACGTTTTTACACCTACTCAAAAAAATACATTTTACGATAAATAACATACCATTGCAGTTTTGTGCATTTGCAAGACTTTCAGTTCCATCTTAGTTGTATTTATATACAAAAACGTCATTATTAATTTTTTAACTAAAATTTAATGTATATTTAATGCAATTTGTATTAGAAATGAAACAAAAGAGCAAACTAACAACATTTGCATTAGCATTTTAACATATGGATTTAGATCCTTTATAAATTGAGATTTAACATGACTAAAGCCCTGTCTTTAATAATTTATATGGATATGTTTGATGCAGGCTTGGTGTTAAGCTAAATGTAATGGTAATGCATTGCAATGCATTACATGTTTTCAAATTAATGCTAGTAATGTGTAATGCCACAAATTTAGCATTACAAGTAATGGAAATGTTATGCATTACTTTTCAAATCTAGTGTAATGCTGGCATTACATGCCATTACTTTGCATTACTATGCTTTTCTTTGTATGTTCAATTTTTTTTTTAAATTGGGATGAATTGAATAACTGAAATGATATTTGATTAAAAATTGTTTTAAAGAAAAACAAATAATTCTTGAGACAAAAATGTTTTAGTTGTATGATTAAAAAAAAATTCATTCTTCAATTGTCAATATGACTAGCTATAACAACACGATTTCATAACATTTTAAGAGTGTTGCTATTAAGAAATTCATATCATTTGACAAAAACTACTCCCTTTGGTTGTGCAATCAATTAATTCTTTACTGTGAAGAATGTGTCAACAGCTCACAATCCCCCCAGGATAATCTAAGTATCAAAACAACCTATTGTTTTAAGAGGTGCTAAACACCCCAATCCCCACCCTTCTCTTTACTGTGTTCCATTAGAATAGAGAACAGACATACAACCTTAAAAGAAAAAAAGAATGACTAAAATATGCAATATAATATATGTCCAACCATGTTCTCTGAAGCTTACAAATTACTTCGAGTAATTTAACTCCTTGGAAAATAATTTTACTTTCTCTCTCTCTCTCTCTCTCTCTCTCTCTCTCTCTCTCTCTCTCTCTCTCTCTCTCTCTCTCTCTCTTTTCTCTCTCTCTCTCTCTCAATATCTGTGTTGTATATTTAGGATAATAGTTTGGACTGATAGAAAATACAAGATTCATGTATTTGTTTCAATTATTGCCTGAGCACTTACATGTATATCTAAGATTTTAAAATCTGACAGGATGCAGTTAAAAGATGAAACCGTTGAAACTGTGATGATTATAAAGTACAACAGCCACCTTGTATAAGTCATTAAACTTGAACCTGATAGTGAACCTGTAAATGTTTTTAAGCGTGTTTTATATGAAACATTTGCAAAAACTCCTTATTTAGCTTTTTAATTACTTCTTTAAAACTTGCTGACTTTTAACAAAGTAATGATAATGGTAATGCATTACTTTATTAATGTAATGGTAATGTAATGCATTACTTCAAGAAAATGAAGTAATGGTAATGGTAATTCAATGCTCAAATTCATGAAGTAATGGTAATAAAATGCATTACTTTACAATGTAATTCGCCCCAAGCCCGGTCTGATGTAATAATTCGTTCTATATTTGACCAAAAACAAATCTTAAACGTGTTTAATATATATATGATATTTTAATTTAGCATATTGCAAATGAAAGACACTATTTTTAAGAAAATATTTTTTGGTTACATTAATGAGTTATTTCTAGTTTTATCTAGTGTGGAGGCTTTGCTATATTTTTTGAACTTCTCCTATACATCTATGTTCATCTTTCTTATCACAAAGGTAGTGATACTACACTATTTTAGGCGCATTCGTGAGCTTTGATACAAATTTGTCATGGGGAAATTAATGTAATGCTCATTTATATAAACAAATTGAATAGAACGCATACAGAGTTTAAAAAAATATAAAAGTAAAAAGTTTATAAAAGTAAAACGAGTTTAGTGAATATCGCAAAATTACACGTTGAACTACGCTTTGTTTCTGTATTCAAACTTACTATTATCGTTTTAAAAAAGTGAAACACTTTAGTTTGACCAATGAAGCAAAAGAGGGGAGATAACAAATGTATATGTTCACAAGCTATGACTCTTTGACGGAGTATCAGAAACGTAAATTAATATGTATGCATGACACACGATGGGAATTGTTGTAGTTTTCTTTAAAGTTCTACAATTGATGCACATTAGACAACATCGAGAATACCCAAATAAAATCTAGTATATATGTCTTCTGAGAATTGAAACTGGTTAGCTATTATTCAACCATTTCGCTGTGGGTTTTTTTTTTATAAATTAGCTTATAAATTGTTATAACTGTGCAGTATGGTGTCAGTGCTATATATATCGAGCTTGCACTATCCTTCGAGTTTTTAAGGTATCCGATCCATAATAGCCCCAGAGTCAATGAATCTGGATGCATAACAGATATGTATGGGCTTAATACTTAGCATACTTGCACATACTTTTCATGTTTAAGTATCAGTATGTAAGAGCAGAATGTGTCCTAATAATGACCTTTTCCTTTTAATGAAGAGTTGCTTCCCTTTGCTTTTAATTTATAAACAAAAGTATTCAAAAAATTGATAAGGTATAAATTTTATTTTCAATAGCTTTTGTATTCCTAATGATGAAATGCATTTTTCCAGCGAAGCATTTATTGATATTCTTAATATTTAATTTTTTTATTTTAAAAAATGTGCTTGTCACCATAGACATTTTTGCAATCTTCATTAATTAATTACTGCTTAGTTAATAATATTTTTGAAAATTTATCTCGGTAAATCTTTTTTTTACTCTAAAATGCTTTAAGTTAATATCAGAGTATTTTATACATGATATATATTCAAGGTTAGAAAGAGTAGGTCCTAAAATGGATCAGATACCTTAATTATCGCTTTGTGAACGGTACGGTTCGTTTCTTGCATGGAACGGTACGATTCGTTTCTTACATGCAACGGTAAGGTTCGTTTTTTGCATGCAACGGTACGGTTCGTTTCTTGAATGGAATGGTACGATTCGTTTTAGATGTGCAGCAGGGTCTGTACAACGTAATATTTTTTCATGAATAACTCTTTGTGATTTTTTTTCAATCATCAATATATATGCTATCTTTATTTATGTAGATGAGTAATGATATAATGGTGTAAAATACAAAAGTTTCAAATTACATCTTATTATTAGAAATATGTTGTTCTGCACGAAAATGTTTGTAAGCTTTAATGAATCAATTAAAAATTCAATCATTTAAATGCCTTCATGTTTTACTAAGCTATTAACTACTGCTTAAGAAGAAATACAAACATTATCAATATCACATTGTATGTTATTTTGTGAAAATATAATCAAAAATAGAAAAACAAGTAGAGTAAGACAAGAATCAAGCTAGCTGTGTGGTCGTGTGTAATCGTTTAACAATAGTTGTTGGTTTGTTTCATAACAAAACGATATGGTTAACCCCTGTGCCCGACGAACATAACAAAGTTAAAGCTTACATGTATTTGAAAACCACATTGAAATGATCAGCCACTTCACCTCCTGCATAACATCCATCAGTTAGTTTTCACATGTATCCACAAAAGGTCTATATCTATGTGTTTATTTTGTATTTATTACAAACAATTCTTTGAAGAACAGAATTTGTTGCAAGGCTCTAGGAAGAGATAACCATATTACACGTTTTTTCTTCTTAAAGAATTAAAAACCTCTCTATATTCCCAATATGACCCAAACATCGTATCTTCGTTTTTGCTGCTGTCATTTACAGTTGGAGACAATTTACAATTGGATAGGGCTTTATTCCTAGCTTTTGCTGATGTTCCTTATGAAACATTTGTCCAAACTTTCCATTATTTGTATTTATCCTCTTTACCCTGAAAAACAGTTATTATCATGACACATGTAGATACATGCATTCTTTTTTCTTTAAAGAACAATGTTCTTGTTTATAATTTTCATTTTTCAATTTTATTTTCTTTATATTAGATTTTTTTTGAAAAAAAACATAGATTAAAGAAAGTATGGATTTTAACCTAAGAGAATCAATATGGTCAATATTAATTAGTCATTAGATCTACTTTCATTTTTATGCATGATTTAAATCTATAAACTTTTGTAATATTTTATATTTAAAACACTTGAATTGTGTTCTTTTTTGTATATTATTCTTCATTTATAGAAGATCAATTTAATAAGACTCTCAAAATCATCAAGCCATCATAAGTCCTAATCTAAATATACACTGTCTAGAGATATATAAAAATAGGTAGATGGTACCTCATTATCCAGCATTTCAAATAACAGCTAAAGTTATTGAACCATGACATTGTCATTCAACATTCAAATCGACTTACCAAGAATAAAGTGTGTGGAGCACCCTTGGCCAATGACAAGTATTGCGACAATTGTGGATGTATAAATCGTATAGTGGTCAATGGTGATACCTCTACCTTCATTACTCTGTTCTTCAATCAAAAACATATATTATCATTTAAATTGATAACGTGCTTAAAGCTTACATATATTCTTTTATAGTCTTTTTTTTTCGATTACGAAAGAGAGCACACGGCGGGTATGACCGGTCAGCAGAGGATGCTCACTCCTCCATGGCACCTGATCCTACCTCTATCTTGTTGGAGGTCCGTGTTGCTCTGCCTTGAATTTGTATTTCGTTTTCTCGATTTGTGTGATGATTGACGGTTTGCTATTGTCATTTTTTCATATATATATGTTGAAATTACTAAACCATTTAAATCAAATTTCTTAAATTGCAAATTTAAATACAGCTCTTGTCTGTTTACCTTCTTCACAAAGTTTCCCCTTCCAGCCTAGTTCGCACCCATCTTTACAAATTCCGTTTCTATGATGACATACTCCAGACATTTTACAATGGGAACTACATCTTTGCATACAATTCATACCATAGTATCCTGGTTCGCAAACTGTTAAAAGATGCATTGTTATTTAGAAACCCATACATGTAATATAACATTAGTGTTCAACCCTGCATTTTCACTGTTATTTTATGAAATAATTTTGAGAAAAATCAGTAAAAAGAAGTATTAATCAGTAAATTTTCCAAAAGTAAAATGATTGTAGTTTAGCAATACATAATATTGGATTCCAGAAGAAAATTATCTTTGAAAATATTTTATTATTCATGATTGACTGTAGTACTTTTTAAATACACATTGGTATTCTTTATTTAAAAAAAAATCCTAAACCATGGGCGCCCTCCAGGTTAACCGACAACAAATTGTTACTTAATAATGGTGATGTGGATTGTCAACTAAAAGTATTTAAAAAAATTGATTTACGTTGTTCATATGTGCAGCGTATTCCATAATACCCAGGATCACACCCATGCGTACATAAACCCGTCACATGGTGGCAATGTTTCATATGTTTGCAATTTCCACATGTCTTATTGCAGCCGAAACCAAACGTACCGCCTTCACACTCTGTAAACAAAAACAAGTCTATACTTATAAATTTAGACATTTTGGCACTAAACTACGAAAAGTCTGCACCAGAGTAATTGCTTACACCTTTAGTTTTTCATCACATATGAGTTGATGTGCGTAAACTATAATTGAATTTCACCTATTAAGTAATTATTGAGAAATGAAGTGAAAAACCTACTTTTATTTTCGATAAACTCAAGGAAAAAACCCAAAACTGAATTTATACATTCATTTTTCTTTTTTCTATCTTACTTGCATCACATGTGAGATTCTTCCAACCTGCCTGGCATCCTCCGAAACATCCTCCTGTTCTTTCGCATGTTTTAGTAACTAGACAATTGTAACCGCTACATATCATATCACAGTTGTGTCCATACCATCCCGATGGACACGTATCACATCGCCCCGTTTCTTTGTCACATGACTTTGGATTTCCACAATTGGGTGGACATTTCTTTGAACAGTAGGAGCCATACCAACCGACTGGACATTCAATGCAGTGTCCTGTGATCTTATCACATACTCGTGGAACCAAACAAAATATAGTACACATATGTTTACAATCTCTACCATGCCACCCAACTCGACACTCTTCAAAAGAAAAAAAAAACATAATATATATAATAACATTACGTAGAAACAATAATGAAATCGACAATAGTTTTGGAAAGAATGGTGAGGAATAAGAAAAACAAAAGATAAAAATTGGATTTAATATCAACTTTTCTTGGAACTTATCAAGTCTGTTCTGCGATTTAGACTAATAAGAACAATCTGTAGCTATACAGTGTAAATAAATGTAACTGTTTGCAAAATTGATGTTACCAATTCAAAATGATTCAATTGTTTATATTAACAAACATTTTACAGACTACAGATTTGTTCAACTCTGGAAAGTCTGAAGCTATATTCCAGTGTTATATATTGTGATTTTAAATAAAATAATCTGCATTTAAGAGCTGCCTTTTTTACCTTTATCACATTTATCGTCGTACCTTCCCGCAGCACAATTGTTTGGACAGCTTCCGTTTATGTGGTTGCACGTTATCCCCACATTGCATTTGCCACACTTGTTACTACATCCCGGACCATAAGTGTAATTACCGCACTCTGTTTTGGTACAATTTATTCATTGTTTATTCATTGTAAAATTAATGCAAATATAAGCAAATACAAAAAATATGGATGATAAGCAATTTATATATGCATGTGCACATGCACATGTTTGTTCATCTTCACCAATTAACATTTACACTTAAACATACACATGTATTAATACGAGAAATGAGTTAATAGAAATATTCATTTTCAATGACTTGATTTATTCTTAACCTAAACAGTATTTCAAATCAAGAGACATAATGTACTGCGTGGTGTTTTTGGTAAAATAGGAAAGGTTTTGTCATTAGCATAACGTCAAATTTAGTTTTCTATAAAAATAAACCAAATAAAATTGCAATTTCCTTTTGATATATAATAAATTCTCAGTTGCAATTTATAGAAAATAATATTTTCACTTTTATTGCACTTGGCTCCCGAGTATCCATCAACACAATTAGCACATGTCCCATCAACAAGGTTA
Organism: Magallana ariakensis; assembly: GCA_020458035.1. NCBI lineage: Eukaryota > Metazoa > Mollusca > Bivalvia > Ostreida > Ostreidae > Magallana > Magallana ariakensis. Next base: position 49,482,092 of record CM035811.1, read on the forward strand.
CAGTTTCCACCCTGGCAATACTGAGAACAAGAAAGTGAGCAATTCTCTCCATAAGTCCTTGGCCTTGGACATCCTGTTCATGAAAAAAAAATATGAAGGATTATTTCTTATCATGCTTAAAATGTTTTTTTAAAAAACAAACAATATATTTTTGTTTTCTTTGCGAATATGAAAGTAGCGCGCTTTGTACAAAATAATTAAAGCATTATTTATTTTTTAACTATTGTAACGTTTTTTTTGGCTGTATGAAACATCACATTGTTCATTGTCCATTTACCTACATAAAGAAGGGAGTAAATGCGCTGTAATTTTATTGGATGTCAATCAGCAAGATACACGTAAGAAATAGGCAATAATTCAATATAATGAAAGGTTATTTCATGTAGCGTAGTAACACGCCTGAGGTCAACCTATCGAGGTCTATGTATAAACATTTGGAATAAAAGTTTATATCTGATAGTAAGATGATATAATTTTAAGCAATGTGTCAATATTAAGAAAACGCATGCATTCATAGTATTTTATTTTAACTGGTTTGAACTGATTTGTAAGAATATCAGTCTTGTCTGATTCTACGTAAATTGCAATCAGGTTTATAAATAAAGAAAGAAGAAAATATTATGTACACCTAACGCTCTATAATCATATTAAATTCTAGGAAGTTGATTTATTTTGGTTGTTTACATAAACTGTTTATAAAGTTATAAATTAAATTTATATAAAATTGTAAACAGTTTCCATGACCTCTTAACACAAAGAAATAAAAACAGCTACAGTGAGTTCTTGTATAATTCATATTTTAAAAAATGACATATACAAGGAGCTTGTCAAAATGGGATTGTTGTAAAGTTTCCAGTAATAGGTGCCACAGAGTTAATTCAATTAAGTTGTATATTAATGATATGTCCTTGATGCTCAATACTTACCATATACTTCCAGTTCACATAACTCGTTGAAAGCGAATTGGTGGTATTCAGCTGGGATCGGCGGGTGAGTTCTGTTGTTATAATATATAATGTACCTCCCGTATGTGTCCATAGGGCATGTAATATTTATAGGGTTAGGTATGGTTTCTCTAGTATACATGGTGTCATGAAAACAGAGAGATCCTTCTTTTATGTCCATTGTATTTGATAAGTAAACAGAAAATCCGAGAAATCTTGCAGTGTACGGGTGTTTACCATCTAAAATGAAAAATAAAATTTTGATAGTTTACACAAAATAGGGTTGATTTTGAAAATAAAGCAATTTATGTTAAGCCTCGATTTGTTAATTGGTATATCTTATGTTTTAAATGCACACCATGTTATTATACTTGTGTAACATTTATGGGGACTTGCATATTTTTTTTATTGTTGTACATCACCGTTTTTATCCGGTCTTAAAGATTTTCCATTACCGTATGTAAATTCTATCAGCAATTAGCCAATCAGAAAGCCGCACACTCTGGGGCTATTTTTACATTATTTGTTTATGCTAGGGGATGCTGCACAGATATTGTTGATCGTTCAAGACAGAGCTTTATTTCTATTTTCTTGCTTGTGCATGGGTGGAATTTGAGATAATACTATGATACTATCTGGATACAGTGATCATTCGTCCTTCGGGACTTTCAGGTCAGTATCTTTGACTCTTTTACTCGATCCAACATCCAGGCCTTTTACCAAGATGGCGGGAACACCGAGGGCGAATGGTCGAGATCCCATGGTGGGTCATTCCTTCATACGTCGCCTCAGAGATTTCATGAACAATAGTCTTGAGGACAACAATCTACGTTTGAATCGGGAACAATACTATGTAACTTGTGTGGCAAGAGGAGGTGTGACAATTTCTAGACTTTGTGCACTACGTGAGTTTACCTATTTTGTTGCGCGACCCAACAATGTGTTCATTCAAATTGGAGGAAATGACCTGTGCTGCAGCTCCCCTAACATACCCAAATTGGCGCAAGAAATTCTTTCGTATGCGCACTATTTGTTGCACGGTTGTAACGTGCAACATGTAGTGATTGGACAAATTCTCAGGCGTAATTCTCAACGCGTGTCAGCAACATTCAACTTGGAGGTGGTTTCTCTGAAGCTTCAACTCGCTTCGGCATGTGCATTACATGATAACATTTCTTTTTGGAAGCACTGCGGTTTTTGGGCGTCCCTTGATTTCCTGTCTTCCGACGGAGTGCATATCCGAGAAGACATGAATGGAAAATACTTCAGAAAGTATCTACAAAGCATTAAATCTGCTAATCTGCATGTTACCCAATACCTTTTGGTGGTGTTTTAGTTCTTAATTAAAGCAGACAGCTATCTACTTGGAATATTTCAAAGAGAATGCATGTATTGTCTTGTAAATTGTTAACTTATTTTATGTGTAATGTTTTGTCGCATTACTCCCACTAACATTAAGTTTACAATATTTATATCACTTACTTGATTCAGTTTGTTAAGGTCTATTTGCCTTAATATGACTTTGGTCAATTATTATGAGTTTGTGCTTTAAATTGCAAGTCTGTGTCTGTTTTGTATTTATTACATTAAGTTTATTTGCAATTCAAGTCTGCTGCTTGATTCCTATAATTTACTGAGTATGCGCTCAGTTGTTCATTTATGCAAATCTCGAACACTTTGGTTGTGTTTTCCCATTCTTGGTGAGCTAAACAACTTAGAAATTTTAATCACCAAAATTTACTGAGTATGAGCTCAGTTTATTTATTTGCACAGAGTTTGAGCTCTTTTATCAATTATCATAGCCCTTATGAACTTTTGTGTCCTATTAAAAATGATTTGAAATACTAGATTTCTCTGGGTATGAGAGCTCAGTTTGTTTATTGGTGCAGAGTAACAGCTCTTATAAATTATTGATTGTTACTCTCTTTTTCCTCAGACAATGCCTCCCAAAAGAAGTAGACGACATGTTTTATCAACAACATCACCACCTCCTGAGATTGATAAACCCTCTAAACGACAGAAGGAGGGAAGTCAAAGACAAAGTTTATCAATTGACTATGATCTGCTAGCCGACGCGATCCTGAAGAAACAAAATCAATTCAATCCAAACCCATCAACTATAGTACATCACAATGTGACACCACCAGACACTTAACAAATCAGCACATCCTCAGTAGTGCCAAGCGGAAATGCATGCCAACAAAATCAACCATCTGCAGTATTAAGCCAAATAGACACCATCCCAGCAAGTCAAACTGTGTCACTACATGTATCACCGGATCCTAGCCATCAACCCTGCCCTCAACCCTCCCTGGAGCCAGACACACTATCGGTCCCTGCAGTGCTGAATTCTTTATATGGAGGTGAGTCAGCAACCAACCATGATCCCCAGCCCTTAAATTTCTCCAACAATATGCCCCTGGGGGTCACGGTGTCAGCTAAACTTAAGCAAAACATTTGGGACAACTCATATTTTGATATTCGGCTATTGCTCCCCAATCAACAAGATGACAATTTTTCTGTGTCAGTTGAAAGAGGGGCAATCAATTTTCAACAAGGTAAATTTAAAAAATTTACTATTTCCATTAACCAATGGACATCAGCATTTCTCATCTATGCATCCATCTCCATTCAGAAAACACCTTTGATGCATCATCTCTTTAAATACATCAATTCTACATAATTTGAGATATGAGTTTTCCCACCAAGCCCGACTCCTGGCGGTGTTATGATAAAGAGTTTCGTAAACTACGACAGTCTGTCCCTTTGCCTTGGCAAGAACCATTACAAGAGTCAGTTTTGAGGGCAAATCCTCAACCCTTCAATTTTCGTTCCTCAAACCAGCCCTTTCTTTCAAAATCCAAATCCAACAATTTTCAATATTCCAAAGCAAAATTATGCTACTCCTTCAATCAAGGACAGCCATGTAGATCTGACCCATGCACCTACAAGCATGCCTGTCAGTACTGTAAAGAGCAGCACCCTCGGTTCAAGTGTCCCAAACTCCCCTCAAATAAGGAACGGTTGCCCTAAAAAAATGCCCACTCCAGTAAAGCAAGAAATTCTTAAAACATACTTAGAGGGTTATGAGCAAGACATGGCAAACTACCTCATTTCAGGTTTTACTTATGGTTTTCATTTAGGCTGCCGTAATACCCCTTCTTCAACCCCTTCCAAAAACCATGGGTCAACTAATAAACATCCTGAAATTGTTCTTAACAAAATTAAGAAAGAACAAAGTTATGGTAGAATATCCGAGGCATCTCCAAATCCCCAATACCCTAATCTGGTCATCTCCCCTCTGGGAGTGGTCCCTAAACAATTTCAAGGCCAGTTTCGTTTGATTCATGATTTTTCCTATCCTGAAAATAACTCTGTTAATTTTCAAATACCTGCAGTTAACAGCCAGGTCTCCCATGACTCAATCGACACAGTTATAAAGCTTGTCAAACAGTTTGGAAGTGGAGCCTTGATGGCAAAGTGTGACATTCAGGATGTATTTAGGAATATTCCCATACACCCCGATGATTATCATTTTACTGGGTTTTATGTGGGATAATTTGTATTATTATGACAAGTGTCTCCCTATGGGTGCCAGTAGCTCCTGTCAGATTTTTGAAAAATTAAGCAGTTCTTTACAGTGGATTATGCTCAACATTTTTTTTGCCAAGGGCATGTCTGATATAATTGATGACTTTTTCTTCATTGGCCCTCCTGCTTCCAAAAGCTGTTTTCATGATTTAAACAATCTCATTACTATTTGTGACAGAATAGGACTCCCTTTGAACCCAGATAAAACTTGTCTCCCAAACACAAATATTATCATTTATGGTATTGAAATTGACTCTATTGCAATGGAATGTCGTTTACCGAATGGTAAATTAATGAACATTCAAACCCATTTAACAAACATGTCTCATCGTAAAACGGTCACTTTGCATGACTTACAATCTCTCATTGGTTTGCTCAATTTTGCATGTGTAGTCGTTGCACTTGGTAGGGCTTTTCTACGTAGGTTAATGGACCTGACTGTAAAGGTTACCAATCCTCGGCATTTCATCCGCCTCACATGTGAAGCCAGAGCAGACATTCAATGGTGGCTTCAGTTCATTTCACATTTTAATGGCAAGTCTGTTTTTTTCCGAATGACACATGGTCCTCCTCTGACCATCTTACCTTGCATACGGATGCTGCATCTACAAAAGGCTATGCAGCAATTTTAGGTTCAACTTGGTTTGCATCTGAATGGTTAGAACCATTCAAACAGTTTCACATCACAGTGTTAGAACTTTTTCCAATTGTGCTAGCTCTTGAGGTGTGGGGTTCCCAATTTCAAAACCACAAAATTTTATTTCTCATTACAACGAAGCAGTGGTGGCCCACAATTATCAATAAAACTTCAAGTAAAGACAAAAAAATCATTAAGTTAGTAAGGAGACTAGTTATTTCTTGTTTACAAAATAACATATTTTTTTCAAAGCAAAACATGTCCCTGGAAAATTCAATGTTTTAGCTGACAGCCTCGCCTCGAATTTCAGGAAGAGCTTACTCTTGCACCATGGCTGAACAAAACACCAGTGCAAATTCCAGCCTACCGACTTCATATTTGAGTACCACAGCCCTAGCTTTGCTTCGTTCCTCACTTTCAGAGTCAACAAAGGCTTCGTATAAGCGCAGCTGGTTGCTTTTTCAACAGTTTTGTTTACAAGGAAATGCAAGCAATAAATTACCAATATCTGAAATAACTCTTTGCAATTTTATTGCTCATCTTTTTGAACAAAACTATAGCCCATCTTCGATTACCTCCATGGTGTCAGCTATTAGCTATGTTCACAACATTTTTAACATTCCGGACCCAATTATTTTTAGTCAGAAAAATTATTTTTGGGGCGAACAAGTCAGCAAAAGCACCTGATTACAGACTACCAATCACATCTGCAATTTTAGTCAAACTAGTTAATGCCCTGCAATTTACTATTCCCAATTTTTCCAATAGCCTCGTTTTACAATGTATCCTTTTCTGTGATTGCTAAAACATCATCAAAAAATGCATGCATAATTCAACGGAAAGATGTTAGTTTCAATGGAAATAATCATATCTCTCTCTAAACTATCCCCACCACAAGTTTGCCCAGTCACAACCCTCCAACTATATTTGTCCGCTCACAAACACATAAATGGACCATTATTTCAATTTCATTCAGGTTCCCTGGTATCTTATCCTTTTGTGTCAACTTACCTTCAAAATACTGTGAAGTTTATAGGGCTAAATATTTACAATGGTACAAAGGTCACAGTTTTCAATAGGGGCAGCCGCTGAGGCAGCGAAGCGAGGACTTTCACAAATTAAAATTCAAAAACTTGGCGAAGGAAATCTTATGCTGTACAAAAATATATTCGCATTAATTCCCTACTTTGTTAGTTTCCTTGTCCTATTCCAGTGTTCATTTAGGTTGCTGACTTGCCGTCCAATCCAATTGTGATTTGTGTTTTTGATGTTCAGCAATTGTATGCATCTTTTATGCACCACTTTTGTTTCCATTGCATTTCATTAATGGTAGTTTTTTTTAGCATGTGAACTAGTTTTAGCAATTTTGCGGCTGGGAGATCCCTTTTGTTTTATACTCTCCAATTTGTTTTCTAGTCAAATGTTTGTGGATCTTCCAGCCACTTTTGTTTATGTTTATATGTTCTATAATTTTTGCGTCATTTTTAAATAAATGACAATATTTTAACAATCAAGAGGTGTGACTGTCTTTATTCAAATGGAAACAAACAAGCGTTAATGTTGTCTTGATAAGTAAAGAAGGGGTTTTAACATAAACAACATTTAATAGGACGTCTAGGAATTGTTATGTTAGCAAAAAATAAAAATGCAAAGATCTGATTGTTAATAATGGCCAAACAATCGATTGGATTTTTGGTTTTAAGTCAACTGGAGATACAAAGTGTTCAATTGGATTTTTCGGGATGTTGGACACAGGCAATATGTTTCCATTTTGAGGATAATATAAAACAGATGTTGGGGGGGGGGGGGGTGAAAGCTTCACAAAATTATACAATTTTTAAGTGTTGCAAACAAAGAATTTAAATTGTTATGGACATTGCATTACAATTATGGATATCACTGTTTTAACTAACAAAGTGACGAAACAAATGCTAGTTATAAAAACGCGTCAGACACTTACTCCAGTCGATATTGTCGGTCCTGTATTGTATAAAGACGTGATGGACACTGTGTACGTCTCCCAAGTCTACGTGCCATGTCGCCGATGTGTGTCCGTATTCTGTCATTGTACACTGTCCCCCAGTAATAGATAGATTTGAATATAGTCCGTCCACTGCCCGGTCAGCACCCCAGTGCTCACCAGAGAAAGGGTGAAGCTGCCATGTAGGTCTATTCAAGGCAATGTTAACTGTAAAAAGCCACAGATAAATTAATGTTACGGACTAATTCTTATTATTGTCAATAACGTTACCATATTATGACTTTGTTATACTACATAGCAATTAGATATTCTCTCTCTCTCTCTCTCTCTCTCTCTCTCTCTCTCTCTCTCTCTCTCTCTTTATATATATATATATATATATATATATATATATATATATATATATATATATATATATATATATATATATGAAAATACCTGTTTTTCTCTGTCACCCCCTGTGTTTTCCCTGTCATCCCCTGTGCACCCCCTGTCACCTGTACACAGCCCCTGTACACCTTATAATCCCCTGTCAGCCACTGTACACATCCCCTGTGTGCCACTGTAAGCCCCTGTCACCCCCTGTACGCCCCTGTCACCCACTGTAAGTCACTGTATGTCCCTGTGCATGCCCCTGACATCCCCTGTACGGTCTTTAACTGGTTGCTAAAATAAAAAAAATGTTTTTAATTATGTGTTTGGGTTTTCCTAAATACGGTATATATTTAGCAGTTTCTGATACATGTGGAAATGGAAAGCAAGAAAAAGAATTCATGGTTTAGACGGTGTTTGTGTTTTCTTTGTATTTCATATAGGTAAATATTTTTACAAACGTGAATAATTCCTACTCAGCATTGACACATATCAAGATAAATATATATAATTTGTAAAAAAAATATATATATATATATATAACTGGAAGATGAGTGCGGGAAATCTGCAACGTTCTGTGCCATGTAGCGGCCTGTCTGAGTTAAAGCGCTTAATAACACACCATGACTATCCCTGCATTTAATCATTCACCGATCGAAAAGCTCACCTATATATTTTGACTGTTTTGCCTGGTGTAATGATGCATAGAATAACATGGTCCAAATGAAATGCACGTTGATTCTATTTAGCAGGAAGTTAATTAGTTTTAATATCTAAGTCATGTAAATCGCAATCGTAATATTTGTTGTCAACCATTGATTTTTTCCCCTAATAAATTATGAGAGAGAGAGAGAGAGAGAGAGAGAGAGAGAGAGAGAGAGAGAGAGAGAGAGAGAGAGAGAGAGAGAGAAAGAGATGTTTTTAGGAGGGGGAATTAGTCCTGTCCTTTGACACTTTTAACTTTTATAAGGGTATATTGTCCAGTTTAGTAATTCATATGCATTATTGTATAGAATTGTCTTCATAAATATAAAGCAATGATACAGTTCATGAATAATTTAATACATGTATACAAATACCGGTAACGGGTAACGTAAAGACACGCATGCATGATCTTAAAACAATGTTCCGTGTTTTAGATTAGAAATAAATATCTTACAGTTATTTAAATTCTGAATTTGAAAAATGAAAAATATGAGAGCAATACGGTTTAATTCGTATGGGAAATAAAACATTGGTGGGTTAAAATTAATGTGATTGCTTAAAGTTAATCTAAATAATAATAAATAATTGGGAATAAAATTAGGATTGCATGTTAACTTATTAGGAAATTAATTCCCGGGTAAACTTTTAGAAACTTTTAATTCTAAATCAATGCACTCTCTCTCTCTCTCTCTCTCTCTCTCTCTCTCTCTCTCTCTCTCTCTCTCTCTCTCTCTCTCTCTCTCTCTCTCGACCAGGGCCACGGATTTCTGTTCACTGCCAATAAATAACATTATATTTGATATCTTCCACTTCGCAGTAAAAAGGAATTGAAAAATAGATTTTAGAAATTATTAAATTGTTTATGAGAGTTAAAAATCAGTTAACATTCAATTCAAAGGTCCAATAAGCGGCTCAGAAACATGCATGTATTAAAAAAATACTAAAATTATTTCCTAGGCAAACGTATAAGCGAATGAAGCTTTATTTTGCTATTCATGGGAAATTAATAAAGGCACAATCAGGAACTTGGTTATAAAAAAAAAAAACAACAATTAACGTGCTCTATCATATCATGGCTGCTTATACTTGTACATTCTACATTCTGACTGATTTACTGGTTTCAGTCTCCCAATATTTATGTAGATACACAAAATCAAATGCTAAACACCATGTGCTGCGCTTAATCTATGTACAAATAATTCACAATATATCTAGTATGTATTTTTCAAATATTACGGAGTAGTGATGTTCCCGACCGCTAATGGAGTAAATGTCCTGAAGGCTTTCACACCTACCGAAAATAGTCCCAGCTCTCACCTGAGATTTACACGCAGGTGAATTTCGAGCCTTTAGTTGTTAGCATGATTAATTGAGTATCAATAAATTATGAATGAAAACTTATTATTTCTAAAATTAAGATAACAGTGTTTCTTGTGGGTCGGCGCTCTGTTGAGTGCAAAAATTGAACTAAGGAAAAATATTGGAATTAAATAACAGAAAAGGCTGCTATAAACAGTCAAAAACCGTACAGGGGGTATCAGGGGCATGTACAGTGAAATACGGTGGCCTACAGGGGATGACAGGGGCGTACGTACTGGGGGTGACAGGGACTTACAGTGGCACACAGGGGATGTGTACAGTGGCTGACAGGTGATAACAGAGTGTACAGGGGCTGTGTACAGGGGATGACAGGGAGTGCAAAGGGGATGACAGGAAAAACACGGGGGGTGACAGGGAAACACAGGGGATTTTCATACAGACAGGGGTTTTTAGAGCCGGTAGTGACAGTTATAACATTAATTTAAAGTGTATGATACTTAAACGCTTGATTTTTAATGAGAACGCATTAAAATAATAATAGAGCCTTCATATAGACGCGTATTTCATAAATAAGTAGCTAGGGTTGTATTATTCTGGTGTTAACGTAAAGACTTACCGTAGGCACATGCTAATAAAGACAATTCCGTTAAAAGAATAAAAATCGAAATAATATCCATATCGTTTTTGAAAAATTGATTGTGGGAAGTTGATGCACTTCGACGACACTGGAAAGATCTGGGCAATACAGGGGTTTTAATGCGTAATAGTTACTCATAGTGTTCGTAGTTCGTGTTCATTCATCCATGGAACCATAATAACATTTAAATCACTTTTCAAACTGTTTTTTTTTTCTGAAAAAAGGCACTTCCCCTGTTTTGCATTAAAAGGTACGCATTAAAAAAAAGGTAGTTCACTTCCCGCTGATTTTTATTATCATCTGTTGATGATTACCACTGTATTTAAATTAACAATGTTTATTGCAAAGCGGTGTATTATATTCAGAACGTCTACAAAATTATTTCAGTCACTGAAAATGTATTATACTAGTACATTTTGCGTTGTTTAACTGTATACACTGGTCAATAAAAAATACGAAGACTCTTGCCATAGCTTAATTATTTAACGTCATATTATTACTGATTTTGTGGACATAGCCTAGCAATTGTTTTAAACAATTTGAAATTTAAAAAAAATCATATAGTCCTCTATTTCTAAGAATTATTAAGATAATCCATTAAATAATAGGTCAAGGTGACCGGTCAATTTTTGTGTTTTGTCACCAATAAACCATATTATGTTGAAAGTAATATATCCAAAAATTGGGCTTAAAACGGACTTATATTGAAATCTAAAATTAAAAATTATGATATTCTATGTACCAAAAAATGAAGGGATATATAGATTTGTTGAACAGTTATCGTAACAAAAGCCATATAGTCGTCTTAAAATTGAATCAAAATATTGACGTCGCCGGACGTCACGGCACAACGAAAGGTATCAACAGTATGGATCTAAAGAAGGAAAAAAGCGATAAAAACTATGAAAATGCTTAATGGTGGGAAGAATAGGTCAAAAAATATTTGCACATTTGTATTAAACTCTAACACATTTTTTGGTGGTTGTGGTAAATGTATTTTGAACATCAAACAGTTCTAAAGAGAATAGAATATTTGTAAATATTTGATCAAAAAGTAAACAACATCATCTGACATTCAGCGATTTTCTTACTATAAATACAGAGGTATGCGGTAAACAATAAGAAAACTTTCAGGAACTAACTAATGATTCTCGAACAATTGCGAACAAATTAGATGTCCAGTGACACAGAGCCGATTTAAATTGTATGGTGAAAAGCACAACATACTCGGGGTGATATAGCGATTGGATATTTCTATTACCTGTGTTTGCGTCATCTTGACATCATGTTTTCAACGTTACCGTATGCCGTGGTGACAAAAATATATTTTTATAAAATGAAATGAAATTTCGTATATCAATAAAATAAGTATTGTTGCCTTAATTAATTTGTAAGTTATGACTTTAATGAAAAATAAATGATAAACAGCCACATTGTCTTCGTATTTTTGATAGACACTCGTATAAATAACAAAAAAGAAATTCAAAGAGAAATTTCATAAAACGAAAATAATAGTAAAAATAATTTTAAAAAACTAGGTCATGAAATTACAAGCAATGTAGACAATGCTTGAAACTTTCAGATATAAATGATCATGCCTTTTAAAGTATTATATAAACCAGGGGAGTTATTTAAGCTCAAAAATGTATACTAATGATTTCACAAAACACAAAACTGATAATGACATATCATATTTGGAAAGCTTCCGTTATTTCCCGTTGTCTTTTTTTTCTTCAGATAACATTGGTTGAAGGGTTTTATAACATTCATCTTGATAGTCAAATAAGTCGTTTAGACTTAGTGCTTATTATTTCTACATTGTGGCTCGATTTGATTAGTGAGATCCATGATTGACAAATACATGTACGAGGGTTGTTAAAAAAGTTCGCGGACAAGTTCGATTGTGAGCGGACTATTCACATTGTATCAGCGACACTTTTCAGATTTAAATTTGACGTTTTTTTTTTTTTTTAAATATGTAAAATCGGGTTTGTTTTAAATGCACCATAAGAAATATACAGCTTAATTATTTTGATAAAATGTGCTTAACGAAGCATGTCATTTTTTATTTTTTTATTTCGTACGCATTTTTCCTAGTTAACAAAATCTACTGTTTAAGCGCATAAAAATAATAGCTATTTCATATGACATCTCAATATCTTATTAAGGTCATATTGTGAAAGTTGTAATTAGATTGAAGAATTTCTGACTGTTTTATCGCCGAATGTGAACGAACAACGCTTGAAATATGAGTCAAAACATTGACGTCATAGACATCTCGGAGCACCATGTCATGATTTAATTTTGTGTGTTTTTAGGAAAATGTCTGTTGGAGACCAAAAGGTTCTTAAATGGTGCTATTTTTATAAGACAAAGGTTTACAATTAAATTCACAGAGGTTTAACGATGGAAAAAGTGATATTTTGAGCTCTTCCAGGACCACTCCCCATACAGCTCGGATCTTGCACCAATAGATTTCGCTTTATTTCATATCTCAAGTCGAAATTTCGTGGATAGAGATTTTTGGACCTTGATGATCTACGATATGCCACAAAAGGCATACAAAATTTTGTCAAATAATGGTATAAACGTACATTTTCTAAATGGGTTAAATGACTTATAAAGTGTGTTGAGCTGAAAGGTATTTACTTTGAAAAAGAGTAACAGATTTGACTTTCAGTTGTTCGACGTCACCTGACGTCGTGAAAATATGAAATGGTGCTCAGTAAATCTATTTCATGCAAAGACAAATCGCTGTATCTTAGAAAAGGAATAAAGTTCATATGATTTTTGCATTCTAATTTTCAATTGCTAGTCTTTTAATAGAACATACGCCATCTTACAAAGAACACAGTACTTTTACCGTAAATCACTTTGGCGCGGACTTTTCTAACATCTTTGTGCTATCTCTATTTTTTTTTGTCTCTGCACAATTATACTTACAAGTTGTACTTTGTACAAACCTTGTAACACATATGTTTGCATCGTTATTATTAAAGAACAATTAACATGAAAAAAATGACAATAACAAACCGTCAATCATCTCAAAAATCCATAAAACGAAATACAAATTTAAAGCAGAGCAACACGGACCTCCAAGATAGAGGTAGGATCAGGTGCTATGGAGGAGTGAGCATCCTCTGCTGACCGGTCACATCCGCCGTGTGCTCTTTGTCGTAATCGGGAAAACCCTAAGGACAATCCGAGGGACCCCAAGTGAACTCCTAGAATCTGTGTCCCTTATAGACTCTGAGGAGTGACGCCTTATTATACTTGGCGACGCGTCTGCCAGTATGACAGTGTTATGTGTCGTACTGCTCATGAAAGAGGTAGTACCGAACGACAAGTATCCTCGGGGACAGACTGTCCACCAGCAGAGATACATGTTCGGTGGTTAAAATGAAAAAAAAATACAATAAAAAACCGTCAACCATCTCAAAAATCCATAAAACGAAATACAAATTCAAAGCAGAGCAACACGGACCTCCAATATATAGGTAGGATCAGGTGCCATGCAATGTTTAAAAGTTGTTCTCAGAGATCAGTTATTACGACTGAAAAAGGGATGGATGTTATTTGAGTCAAATGACTCAAATAACATCAAACAACAGGTGTCTGCCTTTATTATTTATAAACAACCGAGGTACACCAAAGCTAAGAATCATTTTTTTTTAAATGAGTAAACTTTATTTTATTTTACAAATTTGCATTTAAAATTCTCGTTTCAAAGACTTCATGTTTAAGAAAAATGCCATCTAGGTAAATATCATAGCAAACATTGATATAAATTTCAGATATTGAACTTGATAAAGTTGACATCAGCAATCAAGTTTTTTGAATTTTTTGTTTTGTTTCTTACTTAACGCAATACATTAAACACATATGCATACAAATGTAGTCAACACATTATGAACATCTGGTTATATTCTCATGTTGAGCCTTTCTGAATTGATTGTGGAAAACTTTATAGTTATACAACAACTTACATAATTAAAACATTTTCATGGTGATATACATTTGATGTTATATCTGATAAGTATATATAATAAGCATTGCCGATTTTATCTTGTAAGAATCTTTTTCAACTGAGTATGAGTGAAAAAATATTTCACATACAAATGATATATTATCAAAAATATAATCTAGTTTTAAGTATACTAAAGATAGTGTTTAAACGTAGTACATTCAGATTACATTTAGAAGATAAAATGACATTCATTTAAATAGCGCACCAATTGTACCCTCACTCTTTTCTTGTAACAGAAAGTATTGTTTCAATAAACAGATAAACAAATAAAGAGTTGAATAAATAAGTTGTGTTTTAATGACAAAGTCAACGTAACTGACATCCTAAACTGAGTATCTCCGATTATTAGGCAGTGCTGACAAAGAAATCGTCTATCGATCTGCAGTGACTGCTGCTAATTCCTGGTAGTTGTCGTCGGTTCGACCAGCCGCCGAATCGTACCCACTTACGTCCTGTGAAAACACGTTTTCTTTTTTGGTTTGTTCATATGTCTTGCTCTTCTTTTGTTTTACCTTTTGTCCTCTATAGAAATAACAAAATAGAATGATAAATTGATCTTGAAATAAAATTTTTTGGACTTGCAGAGAGACGAGTTATTCATCAGAGAAGTTACTAATAAACAAGTATTAAGTATAAAGCCTTCATGTAAATTATGAAGATAAACTGTTTTTGTTTTGCTATCAAAAATATTTAAAGTAACTTACCGCTGCAAGATTATGTAAAGTAGCTGTACGACGTTCAATATAATTGATATAACTGACAATGAGATAGCTGCTACCACAGCATACAGGTACATGTATGTAGAAGTATTTCCATCATCTTGAACTACAAATTTGAAAAAAAAGTTTTATCATGCATGATAATCAATTTATCGATATTGATTTATCTTTCAGGCTAAAACTAGAGCATTTTTAGCCGCATCATACCGGTATGTAGATTGCTTTTGTTATCCTGAACTACAATTTTTAAAACTGTATTGTAATGCGTGAAAATAATCTAGTCGTTGTTATATGTTTCCAATAGCCAGGCTTTAACTAGGGAGGGAAGTATTAAGCTGACTTAATCTATTAAATAAAACAGTGATGATACAAACATGTTCATTCTCTGTAACATTTAAGGCATGTACTTTCCAAACACTCTGCTCCCTTCCATCCACTTTTGCAACCGTCTTTACATGTTCCGGTTATATGATGACAAATCCCAGACGTATAACAATATGCGCTGCATCTCTGCCCACAATCAATGCCATATTTGCCAGTTTCACAAACTGTTAAAAAAACAGAAGTGTTGCTTAAACCCAAATACTAGTTTTGCCGTATATTTGGTATACCCTTCAAACCGAAACCATTTTAATCAGCAAAGAAATATAATTAAATAATAATTAGTCATCGATCTTTTGTACTAGAATTGTACATTATTAAGTTGTATTGTGAATATGTCATACATTATTTATATAAAGAAGGGTAGCTAGCTATAGACCGGGACTAAATGTTTCATTTTATTTTTAAGACATTCATCATTACATTATACAAAGGCAATTCAATAAGTAGAGAAGCTGATGAATATTACTTGCAGATGAATTATCTAAGAACTCTTGTAGATTGATGGAAACTCGGTTGTTTAAGCATGTCGCTATTTTCGTCGTGATAATTATCATGCTAAGACGTTTTCATGTTAGTACGATGAATGCTGAATATAATTTGAATAAATTGAATAACTAGTGCATATTTTACTCGTACCTGTTGTGCACTGGGTTCCATCATATCCTGGATCACATCCATTCATACAGGAGCCGTTTATATGATGACATTGTTCATTATGTACACAATTTCCACAACTTTTTATACAGTTTTGACCAAACGTTCCTCTATCACACTCTGTAAGGATAAATTTCTTTAATAAGTTAAATCTAATGACAAATTAGACCACTTTAATAAAAAAAAAAGTTCCTATTCATATCATACTCTTCTATATCTATATTTTATTTTAATTGTGATCAATTATGTGGTTTTGTAACCTGTGATTTGTTTTTGAAATCATGCAGACAATGTTTTAATGAAGAAGTAAAACCCTTACTTTGTTGTATGGTGGTTCACCATTTATATATTTTAAGACAAAAGCTTACCATATATGCATTTCAAACTGAGCAATTTTTTAGTTTTAAAAAGAAAGAAAAAAATCTAAGGGTAAATAAATGTAAATCCGATTATAACATGATACATGTACATGCATATTCTTTTTTTTACATTTTCCTGTTGCTAAAACTGATACTCGTATACTTAATGTTTGAGTCGTCATTGTATGTGTTGTTTGTCATACTTTCTTTTTAAATATCAGATTGTTAACAAACTTAAATAAGACTTTTTATTAAAGATCAAAGATAGTTTGATTTTTATTCTTAATTGGACGAATTCTCATGAATCTTTTGTGTACCTTTATTACATTGCGACCCTCTGAAACCCGCCACGCAACCCAAACATGTTCCCTCTACAATGTTACAGTGGCCTTCCTGACAGTTCTGTGGACAAGGTAAAGAACAGTTTTCTTAGTAATAGCCCAACACAGGGCATCCTAGTTACAAAGACAAAATATTAGTAAATATGTGGGTTTAATCCAAGTAAAAATGGTATTTTGATATGCTTATTTATTTGCAATAATACAAAAAGGTACATTACGAGCATTAAAGCTTAAAAAGATTTTTTTTTTTCGATATATTAGATAAAATAATATCCCTTGAAACATTCGTGAAGTGAATTTTGTTATTATTATTTTTGCTATTTGTTCTCACCATAAACTTCTACTTCACACAGTTCGTTGAAAGCGTACTGAGAATACCCCTCAGGATACGGAGGGTGAGTCATGTTGTTGTAGTAGAGACGTATCTTCCATGTGTGGTACAAGTTATGTTTACAGAATTCGGTGTCGTGTCACTGCTATAAACATTGTCCTTAAAGCACAGTACCCCTTCATTTTTCTTTGTATTGTTCGATATATAAATCGAAAATCCCAAGAATCTAGTAGTATATCCATTACTGTTGTCTTTATAAAAAATGAAAGGATTATTTGCAATGCATTGCGTTTTTCGAATAAAACTTGTATGCTTAGATTCCCAAACTCCATTTCGTTGACGATTCTTACGAAGAGATGGATAGTTATCTCTTAAGATTTGAAAAGTACGCTGAAGCTCAGCGTTGGGATAAATCGGATTGGGCTTTACATTTTAGTGCTTTAGTAAAGGGGAAAACTTTAGATGTTAATGCGTTGATGCCCAAAACTGATGCCCTTGACTACAATACCCTAAAGACAGCATTACTCAGACGCTTCGAATTGACATACATAATTAAAACATGTTCATGGTGATATACATGTACATTTGATGTTATATATGATAAGTATATATAATAAGCATTGCCGATTTTATCTTGTAAGAATCTTTTTCAACTCAGTATGAGTGAAAAAATATTTCACATACAAATAATATATTATCCAAAATATAATCTAGTTTTAAGTATACTACAGATAGTGTTTAAACGTAGTACATTCAGATTACATTTAGAAGATACAATGACATTCATTTAAATAGCGCACCATTTTTACCCTCACGCATTTCTTGTAACAGAAAGTATTGTTTTAATAAACAGATAAACGAATACAGAATTGAATAAATAAGTTGTGTTTTAATGACAATGTCAACGTAACTGACATCCTGAATTGAGTATGTCGAATAATCAGACAGTGCTGACAAAGTAATCGTCTATCGATCTGCAGTGACTGCTGCTAATTCCTGGTAGTTGTCCTCGGTTCGACCAGCCACCGAATCGTACCCACTTACGTCCTGTGAAAACACGTTTTCTTTTTTGGTTTGTTCATATGCCTTGCTGTTCTTTTGTTTTACCTTTTGTCGTCTATAGAAATAACAATAGAATGATAATTTGATCTTGAAATCAAATTTTTTGACTTCCAGAGAAACGAGTTATTAAGCGCAGAAGTTACTAATAAACAAGTATTAAGTATAAAACATTCATGTAATTTATGAAGTTAAACCGTTTTTGTTTTGCTATCAAAAATATTTAAAGTAACTAACCGCTGCAAGATTATGTAAAGTAGCTGTACGACGTTCAATATAATTGATATAACTGACACTGAGATAGCTGCTACCACAGCATACTTGTACATGTATGTAGAAGTATTTCCATCATCTTGAACTACAAATTTGGAAACAGTTATGTCATCCATGATAATCAATTTATCGATATTGATTTATCTTTCGGGCTAAAACTAGAGCATTTTTAGCCGCATCATACCGTTATGTACATTGCTTTTATTATCCTGAACTACAATTTTTAAAACTGTATTGTAATGCGTGAAAATAATTTAGACGTTGTTATATGTTTCCAATAGCCAGGCGTTAACTAGGGAGGGAAGTATTAAGCTGACTTAATCTATTAAATAAAACAGTGATGATATAAACATGTTCATTCTCTGTAACATTTAAGGCACGTACTTTCCAAACACTCTACTCCCTTCCATCCACTTTCGCAACCGTTTTTACATGTTCCGGTTATATGATGACAAATCCCAGACATATAACAATATGCGCTGCATCTCTGCCCACAACGGATGCCATATTTTCAAGCTTTACATGTTCCGGTTATATGATGACAAATCCCAGACGTATAACAATATGCGCTGCATCTCTGCCCACAACCAATGCCATATTTTCCAGTTTTTCAAACTGTAAAATTAAAGAGTTATTGCTCAAAACTTAATATTATCTTTGCCGCATATTTGGTAGACCCTTAAAAAACGAAGCCATTATTATCAGCAAACAAATTAAATGATTATTAGCAATCGATCTTTTGTACTAGAATTGCACTTTATAAAGTTGTGATTTGAATATGACATATACATGCTTACATTATATAATAAAGGTGTAGTTAGTCCTGAACTGATTGTTTCATTCTATTTTTAAGACCTTCAACATTAAGTTTTAGAAAGGCTATGCAATAAGTAGAGAGACTAATAAGTATTATTTGCAGATAAATTCTCTAAAAATTCTTGTAGAATAATGGAAACTCGGTTGTTTAAGCATTTCGCTATTTTCGTCGTGATAATTTTCATGCATGCTAAGACATTTACGTGGCAGTATGTTGAATGTTGAATATTATTTGAATAAAATGAATAATCAGTGCATAGTTACTCGTACTCTTCGTGCATTGAATTCCATCATATCCTGGAAAGCATCCATTCATACAGGAGCCGTTTCTATGATGACATTGTTCATTATGTACACAATTTCCATACAAATTATTATTTATAGAAGTCAGGCCAAACGTTCCTCTATCACACTCTGTAAAGATAAATTTCTTTGAAACAATAATCTTGTGACAACTTAGACGGTTTTATTAAAAGAAAGAAGTAGCTCCTATTCGTACCATACTCTTCTTTATCTATAATATTTATAAATTATCAACAATACTTTAAAACCTGTGATTTGTTTTTGAAATCATTCAGCCAATATTTTAATGAATAGGTTAAACCCTTACCTTTTTTTGTATGGTTGCCTTAATTGAACGGTACGAATTTTCATGAATCTTGTGTGTATCTTTATTCCATTGCAATCATTTGGAACCCGCCACACAACCAAAAACGTTCCATCTACAATGTTACTCTAACCTTCCTGACAATTATGTGGACACGGTAAGGAACAGTCTTCTTGGTATTATCCCGGCACATGGCATCCTAGTTGCAAAGAACAGACATTTTAGTAAATAAGTGGGTTGAATCAAAATAAAAATGTTATTTTGATATGCTCATTTATTTGTAATAATATAAAAAAGTACATTACTAGCATACCAGTTTAAAAATAAACAACTTTTCTGCGTTTTATTAGATGAAATAAAATCCCTCGAAACAATATTAATGTGAATTTTGTTCTCTTTTTTTTTTTTTTTTTGGCTATTTGTTTTCACCATAAACTTCTATTTCAAAAAGTTCGATGAAAGCGTACATAGAATACCAGTATTAGTATAAGATGTACCCCTGTGTGTGATACACGTTATGTTTGTAGGTTTGGGTAATGCGTCTTTGGTAGAGTTTATGTTCTTAAAGCATAATGTCTCGTCACATTTGTATATTGTGTTTGATATATAAACATCATATCCTGAGAATCTAGCAATGTACCCGTTGTTTTTGCCTTTATAATTGTAGAATAATATGCTTATTTACAACGTAATAAAAACATACAATAAATCATACCGGATTTTGTATTAAACTTGCCATCAGCTTGATGCAACAATAACAGACAGAATATTAACTAAAACACCTTATTCTATGACCGTGAGAATTTGACCTGACCACTGAGTACATCTTGTGCAATTAGATTATATAGAAGATAGCGTTAGAAGTAAAACGAGTTCAATTGTTCACATATTATCTGTTCGTATTTGTATCACTGAATGTTTTACAATCATATCCCCTCTGTCTGTTAAAAACAAAAAAGGTTTGTTTATTTATAACGAAAAAAGAAAAGGAACCGTTTTCGGGTTTATGTGTATTAAACATGTAATCAGGTATCGATATTTATTTAGTTTAAATAATTTTCCCATGACGGATTTTCCTCCGAATTATTCCCCTTTGTTACCATCTTTGATGTCATGTAGGTAATACTTTTACTCTTTCAACATCCAATTTCAAATGCATTTGACAGAAGTATACGGGGTTTGAAACAAATTAAACAATGTATTCATTTGACAATTAAAAAAATGCTTTCTTTGGTTATTCATGCGGGATAAGAAGGTGACGACATTGCAGCAAAAATACATAGCCTGCATTAAAAATGAAAAGCATTATAATTCCAAAAATAATAAAATCCCAGATAAAGGAAGGCATAATGGCTGATATATTCAATCAGGAAGTGAAATCCTTGTTTAAATTCAACGCACATGTAAGTTTATTTTATCAGAGTATTAAAATACAGGGACTATAATTGAGGTTTATTCAAACAAGAAGTACAGTTCTGGAAGAGAAAATATACCCTGTTAAAAAAATGACAGTTAAAATGAATTGTAATGGGTTTTTTTTTACTGTCAAGGACCAAATCTGTTTTTATGTACATTGTAAATTAAATAAAAGTAGAAATAAAAGTTCTAATAAAAATACGTTAAGACCACCCTTTTGCCATTCAAAATTGGCAACTTGTCGACAATAGATATACAAAGTACATCACTCAGTGCAGCGATTGCTTAACTGACACTGCGTCATACTAGTCCGTAACAAAACAAATGAGTTTGCGCTTATAAAATGATTATTCTCTATGTGTACAAATACATTGATACCGGTACCGATTAACATACATGCAACAAAACCGACCTCAATCTTTAGATTGGGTCATTTAATATATTCTTTAAAATAATTTATCAACAAATTTCAACTAAAATGTGACTGATAAAAATATATGTTATTAAAGGTACATTTTGTCGCAAACAATTCTTATTCCTTGGATCTAAACGTTTTTAAATGATGCAAATATTATTTGATTTTAAACAAAGTATTTGAAAATTTTGTTTTTTTTTTTCATAACTTGGGTGTTTTGTATAAATAATTTTTTTTTTTACATGTAACAGCTCTTCCTGGTTTGCAACCGCCTTAACACGACTGATTAATATATTTTTTGTCTGACCATAAATTTTTTATTGATTTTTTTTTTCATTTCTTACATTAATTAAACATTAATTAATAGAGTAGCTTTGAGACTTTTAAACAATTCATTACAGACTAAAACAATTTTTCAATGCAAAATGAATCAACACAGAACAATGAAGCAAAGTGTCAATATGCAATATGAAATTAGCTACAATGTTTTATTCTATCGTTTCATTTTGAAGATATATTTATAAGTTCGCTGTTCTATGAGCATTTGATCGCATACACGCTGTTGTAGCCTATTTCATCAAAGACACATACTTCTTCAATACAATCCATACAATTTGCAGCAATTAATAAATCTTTGTAAAAAAAAAAACTTTTCGTCCCAACTATTTGGTCTTTTATTTCACAGTGAATGCTATCCACATTAGCAGGTTAAGTTATCACCTCATTTAATAGAATTAATATAATTGACAGTATTGAACATAATTTTAATATGATTTCTAAGAATGTTTTGTTTTTGTAAAATACACAAAATATTGCCCAGGATGTATTTACCTTCTAAACACTGCAATCCCCACCAACAATTGTTTGCATTCTTCTATAAAATCACCGGTCAGAGGATGACATATTCTTGAATATCAAATGAAAAAGGTACATTTCAGAAATCATTTAGTTTTCTCAATCTCTCTGTTTCATGTTGTGCAAAATGTGTATCGCATGTAAACATTTAGATATTGTCAAAAGATAAATGCAAAACGTGTCATAAGATATCAGTTTTAATAAGTACTGGAACCATTTTATACTCACGGCTTTAGACTGTGACATAACTTGAAGCTAACATTCATATATGCAAAAATATATATAAAATAATGTCATTAACATATATTAACAACTTTATATTAATAAGAAAAACTTGTTTATTATTATAAACATTTAACATATTCAAAATGAGCTTCATTAGTACAAAACATGAAAAAGCAAGTTGTTAGTAGATTAATGATAAAATCTTTAAAATAGGAATAGTTTACTTTTTAAATTAGCTTAAGTATATCATAGTTTTAGTTGTTGCACATACACACATTCAAGCATTCATCCATCAGACGTTTATCAGATTAAATTCTATCTGAATTTGTTTACATGCATCATTATCAAAACATTTAATAATAATGCAAGAAAAAATAAACTGAAGATAGCTTATTCATATCTTATTTTACACTCTGAATTAAAAAAAATCAGTATTAATACACAAATAGGAAATTATTTATAATACAAAACTATTTTATATTTATATATACGTATATGCACTTACATGTACGCTCACCACAATTAGCTCCACTGTATCCAACTTTACAGCCAAAACACGTTCCATCCACAATGTGACAGTGACCTTCCTGACAGTTTTCTGGACAACGTAAGGAACAGTTCTCTCCGTAATATCCTGATGTGGGGCATCCTGGACGTATAAAACAAATACATCAAGGTATATATGCAGTTGTTATTTCCAAACACAGGTTTATCAACGACATGTACCAGTAAGATGATTATATCTAAAGATTTTAGTGTGACTAAATTTCCAAATAGACACAATGAAATGAATCTTGTTATCAATGTTAATAGTATAATATTTGAAATATGATATCAAAATGACATTCTTTTTAAATGTGACTATCACATGCTAGATTAATAATCTAGAAAAAATATTGTTTTTAGTTTAGAAAATGAGTTTATCTGGAGCGATTTTGATTCAATAATAAACATAAACACATTGAGTGACAGTGATCCAATAAAGTTCAGAGAAGAAAATGGATAAACATTATCATTCGTGAAAAGCAAAAACATATAGTTATGAATGAAAATTAATATGGTGAAAGTTTAACCAGTATTAATAAAAAAATTAATCAGCTTATAAAAAAAATATCGACAAGGGTTGTTTGAGCTTCTTTGTTTTTATATGATATCATTTAGTCATAACTATTAAAAGAAACTGCTATATTCAAGATGTCCACTCGTTTCTAAAACAAGGTAGATGCCCACAATATTTCTTTATTAACAATTTTTCTTGTAAAAATACTAGTAACTTGAAAGATTATATTCTAGCAATAATAGCATAATTTTTATGCAGGATAACATTGCATTGCAGAATATGTTTAACATCTTTAAACTCTATCTCTGAAAAAAAAATGGATAAAAAAATCCTTTGCAATATTAGCCTTTATGCTTTGTTGACAAATTATCTATTCGTTTACCGTACACTTCTACTTCACAAAGCTCGTTGTAGGCGTACTGATCATACCCATCAGGATACGGAGGGTCGGTCCTGTCATTGTAGTATATGACGTATCTCCCGTGTGTGGTACACTTAATATTCGTAGGATTGGGTATTGTGGTCTGATTGTAGCTGGTGTCCTTAAAACAAAGAACTCCGTCATCTTTATTGGTTGAGTTTGATATGTAGACAGAGTATCCCAGAAATCTACCTGTGTAGCTATTGTCTCTATCTGATACAATGAGAGATTTTAAACAATGTCACAAAAATATAATAATATTGCATTTAACTTATTAACGCGGGTTTAAGCTTTCTTGCGACTACTATTGAAACACTAAAGCATTGAATGTTATTGGATGTCGTATGACACACCAATGCGTTGCAGACAAATTGAATACCGCGCGTTAGCGCGGTATGCTAATTTGTTTGCACCGCATTGGTGTGTCATAGGACCGACAGCATCCAAAAATAAGCATTCAATGCTTATACAGTCATTTCATGCATATCTTTTACAATTTCATGCTATGCTATGGTATGCTATTTTAATGATATGCTATGAGATTTCAATGCAATGCTATGAGATTTGTAAGCTATGCTATGCTATGAGAAATTGAAATGAAGGGCCTAATGGAATGGTATGGTATGCTATGCTATGGTATGCTATGAGATTTGAACAAAAACGCCTCCATAGACAGAAGAGTTCCACATATTTCGAAGTAAAATGATAAGAAGTTAAAGTTTACTTCTAATCTGCAATATAAACATTTATTCTTTCAAATAAAAACGTTTAAAACCGAGTTAAAATCATGTTGTATGCTTTGCTATGGTATGCAATGGTATGCTATGACGAATGCTATGGTATGAGATATAAATGCTATGGTATGAGATTCCAATGCTATGGTATGAGATTCCAATGCTATGCTGTGAGATTTCAATGCTATGCTATGCTATGGTGTATGTTGTAAAAGATATGCTTGAACTGACTGTATATATATTCATACTGATGTTTTTTTGTATGAAATACATGTGTATTGTCGCAGTTAAGCCATATTAAAAACGCTCTCAGACAGGGGAATGAAACAAACTTGGACCAGCCATACTTCAACATGTTATTTAGTACGCTTCCACGGCTATAACTATAGTGCCAGAAACTTTGTAGAGAAAAATATTTTTAATTTACACGATGTAGGAGTAGATATAATTTAATGAAACGTTTTCAAAGATACATATCAAATTAGTTGTGTTAGGTTGAACGTTTCATTTAATCTTACAAAAATGTTTATTATAATATCGTATTTTTCCCAAACACATGATTGGTCGATTGCTGTCACGTGACCGTGCTATAAATTCTGTTATAGACCTTACTATACTAAAAATAAAAAAATTATTGACCTCACAATACTAAAAATAGATTTTCATGACAAATTACTGGTTTTGGCACGTGCAGCATTGTGACGTCATAATAGCGAAATCAACACCTATACATTATGAACAAAATATTTTACTACTATACGCTTGAAGAGTTAAAGAAAATTAGTTTTTGATTTATTATAATAAAACAGTTATTGCTTTTTGCTATGGGTCAATACATGGTTTTATAGACCTCGTCCTCGGTCGATATACTCTCATCAGGTCTATAAAACCATGTATTGATCTCATCAAAAGGCTATAATTGTATAATATACTTAAAACACGCGGTGACGTTTATATTTGTGCTTTTGACGCATGAATAAGTAAAGTGTATTCATGGGAAATTGAACGTCGCAGATTTCTAATGTAAACATAAGAGGAAATATTCACTGAATGTATATATAACCCTATTGAAATAATTGTGTCAATGGTGGTTAGGGATATACATGTACTTTATCTTAAGAGTTTTTCTGCAACACAACCAAGATTGAAATAAATATTGTCTCAATGCGCTTTTTATAATAAAATACATCCCAAATCATTATTTAAGAAGGTTCAGTTGTTTTTTGTTTTTTTTTTTGCGTAAAAACTACTATTGCAAAACTCTTTATATTTTAACCATATGTAATTTACACCAACTACTGTTAATTTACGAAGTTTAAAGAACATCTACTATCTGGGTGTTTTTAGGGGTTATCTCAAAATGCAGATACATTTCCTAAAGGAATATATAGGAAATCGTCATTTTGCGCACTTCGAAGCAGATTAAAATCTTTCAACAATGTATCTTTGCAACAATTATGTGAAAAAACGAGCTGGAAATAAAAATAAATAGCGTTTGAAATATGAAAATAGTCAGTTGACTTAATCTTTGCTTCCTACTGTTAGAAAAAGCAATAAATTGTTTTATCAAAATTTTTCAAATACATGTTTTGATGATTTTATTTTTTTTTTTAAAAGAGGGTTTATCGTTAAATTTATATTATGTTTTAAAACTCACTCCATGCAACGTTTTGCGTTCTGTACTGTATAAAGATGTGGTGTATATTGAACACTCGTTCAAGATCTACCCGCCATTCGGCTGTTAAATACAGGTCAGCAGATATCGTACACTGTCCTCCTTGGGCAGATAAGTCTGAATACCTTCCGTCCACAGCTCGATCCGCTCCCCAACCTGTTGTGATAAAGGGATGCTGCTGCCATGCTGGTTTATTCAGTGACAGATTTTCTGGAAATCAATATACCAGCAAAGTAAGTAAGTATATATATATATATATATATATATATATACGATTACCGACTTGACTGTACCTGAAGTATGAAAAACATACGGCTTAGCGCCGTCTCGATTTTGCAGGCTGTTTTTGGAACAGCCTGCAAGTTCATGCTCTTCGTATTGGAGTATCGTTTAATCATCTGTAAATCTTTTTCAAGAAAAAGAAACTACAATGTTTCAGCTTTCTATCGATGAATAAATTATTCATGTAGTCAATATACAAGAAGAGTAATTAGACATCAAAGGTAGGTACCCTCTCAGAATGTATATCGAATAGGGTAAAAACACTGTCTTGCTGGATTATGCTGGTTTTTGTCAATTATCTTTAATAAATGAAATATATAAGAAGATGGCTGTACTATCTATCTATGTAAGGAATACCATTACATCTTTGATTGAAAGATCTCGCGTTAAATCTCCTGTTTTTTTTCATAATCATTGTTTTTCTATTTTACCTGTACAAGTTTTGCAATTTGTTTTGATGTATATAACTACGCATGCTCAGTGCGTCGAAAATGTTATAAAATAGGTCAATACAAAATGGCGTGTATGGTCGCTTCGATATGCTGTGCTAGGAAGTTTTTGATAATTCGTTTTTGTGTCAATTTAACGTGGAAAATTTCTTTGTGGAGTCTAATTATTTATCATGTATCATTCGATGGATAAACCTAAGGATGTTTGGTAAGGCAAACAGATGCTATTAAACCTCTCAAAGATAAGTATTCAACTGTTTATACAAAGCTTTTATGTTATACGGTATAGCTCTCCAAAGATATGATGTATATGGCGAAGATCAATTTCATATTTTAATTTTTAATTGTTCGTAATAGTATTGCTTTATAAACTTAAAGTGGAATAAATAATAAGCAACATATCTGAGTTTATAGACAACCTATATCTATCCCTTGAAATGTAAACGAAGTTCAGGCCAAGTTTTTTATTACATTTTTATTGCTGGATCGAAAATACAGTTTCGATTCAATCACTTGATAATGTTTATTTAGGTACATAAACAAACTAACAAGGAGGACACAGATTATTAATAAATTACACCAACGTAAACAAATTCATGGCACAAACTTGTTTACTTAACAAAGCTTACATTTACTCGTGACGAGATTTGGTCTTATTTTACACAATTAATCAATTCGCTATCTACAAAAAGAATTAATAATTCAATCCTTTTTAAAACTACACCAAATTAATTGATATTTATGTGAAATGCACATATTTAATAAGAAACGGCGATTTTTTTTATTAACATCCAGATAGCTTAATGAAAAGCAGCCATGAACTCATTATGGTTTATCTAGGTTCAAGTCCTAGTCTGGATATATAATTTACAAAAGTCGTTTCCGTTTCATTTTAGTCTTTTTGTAATAAGAAAAATCCTTCTAATTCCACTGAATTACCGAAAAACCACATTCCAGTCGTGCACTTTACGTGAACCGATGACCCACATATCGTTGCCTCCCTTTTATTAGGATTTTACGTATCAGCACAGCTCTATTTTATAGATTATTTTCCAGTCGCAGCATGTTTAACTTTTACTGACTAGTTAATACAAGATAGCTTCTTATTTCAATCTTGTTCAGTTTAATTAAATAACAAGAAACTGTTTATGTATTTTTTTTCATAAAAGACACCAAGTAAAGATACAATATCTTTAATTTTAATTTAATTATTTGTTTATATTCAGTTTAATTTGACAATATATGCATTGTTTTATTTTATTATTATATTTTAAGTAATATATTATCATGGCTGATATTTTGCGCACTTGCTTAATTTGATTAAGTATTTGTTAATACATGTGCTTAACAACCACTAGAGGTTTACAGAAAATACCTTATGGGTTAGAAAATAATTTTCAATATCATTATCAATTCATACATTTATTTTATATGATATTCTTCTTTCAATGAGTACATGAAATGCATATTATGTAACGATATCAAATATTTACATTATACCTCAAACATTAAAAAAACCATACCAAAATCAATATTTACATGTATGTATAAACAGGCAGGAATTTATAAATAGTATAATTGAAATGTGAAATGAAACGTGTTCATAAAATTGAATTAAATCTGGTGGCTACTAAAACAAAAATTGTTTATAGCACCAATGGTAATGAAAGTCAAATCTGTTTCAACATTTGGTGATTTCTGTACAAATCTTTTAGATTCATTCTTCATTTAAATTTCTCCGCATTTGGAAAGTGATCACGAATACTCTTTCCATTCACACTTCATTACACATCATCAAAATGTATTAATCCTAATTATATACCATATTGTGATTAATAGTAAATGGTTCAATCTATTTCAACAGTTTTAGATTGTTCTACAACACTTCAGATTCTTCATTTCTATCAAGCATAATTTCTCCGCTTTAAGAAAGTGATCAAAATGACACTTTACATTCATCAATCATTACACATTATCAAAATGTATCCCTTTGAATCATACAACACAGTGCGATCAACACTTTATAGCTGACAGGTATCTTCATCAAACCTCAGGCAAACTGTTTCTATTAAATCTTAGGATTTTATCATTAAAAATTTATCAGTTAATTAAGATATCATGTTTTTCCACTTTAAAATAAGTGTCAATAATCAATTGCTCCTGTGTTGCGATATAAATGGCACAAAAAATCCATTTCGCGTTTTCTTTGTTATTTGTTGGTTTTTTTTATTTTTCTTATTTTTCTTATTTTTTGGTTTTGGGTTTTTTTTACAATAAGTGGCTTACATGCCATTGACTACCCAAGACGTGTTCCATTCAGAGAACACCTCTCAAAAATATTTCATACACTGCCTATGTCCATGTACTTTCCATATGCTCATGTGCAGATGGCAGTTTGATGAAAAAATGTCCAAGTTAATTCTGTTATAGCAATTTTAGTTTTCTCTACAACTTTTATAAATTCTTTATTTAGAACAAGTACTAATCTTTTTTATTAGAAAAGTGATCAAAAAGACATTTTACATATAACACATTGCGAGCAAAACTGTATAGTTAGCAGGTCTCTTCAATAAACCTCAAGCAAACTGTATCTATCAAATCTTATGATTTAATCATTACACACTCATCCGAATAAGAAAAAAAATCAGAAATCAACAATAAAGATGTTACGTTTTAACCTATTAAATTGAGTGTTAGTGATCAATATCGCATTAGCTGTCATATAAATGACACAACAAAATCCAATTTTGTGCTCATTTTTTTTTACAATGAATAGTACACAGGTCATTTACTATCCTTGATGTGTTTCCATTGCATGAACACATTATAGAAAATATATCATATACACCCTTTTTCATTGTACTGTCCATGTGCTTATGTGCATAGGGAAGTTTAGAGGAAAAATCTGTCTTATCATTTTCAGTTTTCCCTACAACTCTTTTAGATTCTTTATTTCTAACAAACACCTTCCCTCCAATTTAGAAAAAGTGATCAAGATGACACTTTACATTCTTTAATCAGTACACATCTTGAAAATATATTCGTCCGAATCAAACAACACATTGTGATAAAAACTATATAGCTGACAGGTTTCTTCAATAAACCTCGAGCAAACTGTTTCAATCAAATCTAAATTTTGTCATATTATCATTTCATAACAAACTCATTCAAATAAGATGAAAGTCAGAAATCAGCAATAAAGATGTCACGTTTTAACCTATTAAATTGAATGTTAATGTTTAGTATTATTGAGTGTTATCTCATGTTTTGTCATACAAAGGCCTTCAAAAATCCCATTTTTGTGTATTTTAAAACAACGAGTGGTACTGGGCCATTGACTACTGTAAATGTGTTCATTCTATGAACACATCTTGGAAAATATCTCATACGCTGTCTGTTTCCATGCAATATATGTGTGCTGATATGCAGTTTGGAGTTTTGAGGGGGAAAAATGTTTAAATTCAATATGTTTGAACATTTTAAATTTCCTGCTAAATCTTTAAGATTCTTCAATTCCAACTAGCACTACTTCTCTGCATTGGAAAATAACTCATACACTGTTTTTGACAATGCACTTTCTGTGTGCTCATATGCAGATCAGAGTAAGAAGAGAAAAAGCCTTAGTATAAACTGTTTGAGTTTCGCGATCAAAACTATATAGCTGGCTGGTATATTCAATAAACCTCAAGCAAACTGTTTCCGAATAAGATAAGAGTCAGAAATCAACAATAAAGAGGTCATGTTTTAGACTATTTAATTGAGTGTTTATGTTCAATATCTCGTGTTGTAAAAAAAAACGGCAAAAGAAAATCCCATTTTTAACAATGAGCGATTCAAAGGCCATTGACTACACTAGATGTGTTTCATTTAACAAACACATCTTAGGAAATATATCATACACTGCTTACCATGCACTATCTGTGTGCTTATATACGAATGAGATTTTATATTGCAAAAGTCTAAGTCCAAACTGTTTGTACATTATGAGACTTCTCTTTAAATCTTTTAGATTCTTCATTTTGAACATGTACCATTCCTTTGCATTAGAAAAGTGATCAAGATATGTAACATTCATCAATCAGTACAAATCATCCATAGTTTTTCCTCTGAATCATATTCCACATTGCGATCACACAATACAGCTGGCAGGTCTCTTCATTAAACTTCCCTTCAAGGAGACTGTTTCCATCAAATCATCAGATTTTATCACTACAAATTAATCCGATTAAGATGAAATTCATAATCAGAAATAAATATGTCACGTTTTAACCTATTAAAATCAATGTTCATGATCAATATCTCATGTTTTGTCATTAAAAAGGCAAAAAAAAAATCAGTTTGTGTTCATTTTTTCCAATGAGTGGTTCACAGGCCATTGACTACCCTAGATGTGTTCCATTGAAAAAACACATTTTGGAAAATATCTCACACACTGCCTACTACTATGTACTATCCATGTGCCTATGTGCAGATTTGAGTTTAGAGGAAAAATGTATTTCCAATCTGTGTATCTGTGTAAATATTTTTAGTTTGCTGTTCAAATCTTTCAGATGATATGTGGTGATATCGAACAGTGTTCAAATTCAAAAGTCCAAAGGAAAATTACATAACAGGAGCAGAGCGAACACGGACCTCTTAAAAAATAGAGGTAGGATCAGGTGCCATGGAGGAGTGAGCATCCTATGCTGACTAGTCACACCCGCCGTGTGCTCTTTGTCGCAATCGGGAAAAATGGAAAAGTCTGTACACAATTAGGTGATTAATTATGGTCTAACAATAAGTATGGAAAACGTCAGTCAGCATGCGACCCAGTGCAAGATTCTTCTTTTCTAAAAAAAAAGAAGAAAAAAAAGACTTTTCTTCACAGATGTGTTCAAGATGACATTTTACATTTATCTATCATTACACATTATCAAACGGTATTCCTCCGAATCGCATAACACATTGGGATCAAAATTAAAAAGTTGGCAGATCTCTTCAACAAAACTGAAGTAGATTGATTCTAGGATATTAGGATTTTATCATTACAGTCTCATCCGCATAAGATGAAATTAAGAAGTCAACACGAAAAAGTCATATTTAACCTATGAAATTGAATCTTATTAAACAATATCTGATGACTGTTACATATATGGCATTAGAAAATCCTATTTTGTGCTTGTTTTCTTCCTTAAGTGTTTCACAGGCCATTGGCTACCTTATCTGCGTTCCATTTCATAAAAACAGCTTGCAAAATATCTCATACACTGCTTAATTCTCTACATACTATCCGTATGTTCATGAGCTGATGGAAGTTTGGAGTGAATATGTCTTAGTCCAGTCTGTTAGTCATTTTCATCTCATATTCTTTATTTCTAACAAGCACAATTCCTCCGCATTAGATAAGTGATCATGGTGACACTTTACATTCATCAATCATTACACAACATTTATTTCCCCAAATCATATACTGTATATATACAGGGAAATATTCGCCCCGTTTTATTTTCGTCCCTTTCGCCTTCGTTGTCAGTGGGTGAATATAAGACTGGGCGAAATCCAGGGTATCAAATTATCCAAAATTGTGTCTGGGCGAATTCAAGATTGGTCGAAACTGTTTAAAAGTGTAGAAGGACAAAAATTACTCTGGGCGAAAATAACCCTGTATACGGTAACACATTGCGATCAAAACCTCAGGCAAACTGCTTCTATCAAATCTTAGGATTTTATCATTACAAACTCATCGAGATAAGATAATATTAACATTTTAAAGTAAGTGTTAATGATCATAATCTTAATATGTTTTGACATATCAATGACACTAAAACATTCAATTTTGTTTTCCTTTTTACAATTTGTGGTTCATAGGCCATTGACTACCCTAGATTTGTTCCATCCTACGAACATGTCTATTTTTTTATGTACTATCCATGAGCTCATGTGCAGGAAAAATGTCCAAGCTCAATCTGTTACATCATTTTCAGTTTTCTGCAAAACTCTTTCAGACTCTTCAAATTCTTACAATCATTATTCCTCGCAATTAGAAAAAGTTATCAAGATGACGCGTTACAGTCCTCAATCATTACACAAAATCAAAAACTTTTTAGCTGGGAGGTCTCTTCATTAAAACTCCAGCAAACTGTTTCTATTAAATATTAGGATTTATCATTACACCTCATCCGAATAAGATAAACGTCAAAACCCAACCATAACGTTGTCATGTTTTAGCCTATTAAATTGAGTGTTAATGATTAATATCTCATGTTTTGTCATATAAATAGCATATGAAAAGCCCATTTCGTATCACTTTTTAATTATAAGTGGTTTAGATTCAATTGACTACCCTAGATGTGTTCAATTGCATAAATATCTCATACACTGCTTATTTCCATGCACTATCCGTATCAAAGATGGGGTCAATTGTATTCATAAGTAATTTATTAAATTTCATTTACTTGCTTAAAATCTTCAATTAAATTACCATTACTATTACAAGGTTTTTTGTAATGTAATTAATTAAATTACAATTTCTTTGCAAATGTAATTAATTAAATTACACATAACATTTGAGAAAAATACATTTTTTTAATTAAAACAGATATGACATGTACAAATATTTGTCAGGAAAATCTACGAATGATTTAGCTACAGCACCTACGCATTTTAATTTAATGATTATTAATTGTTCAGTATCCATGTCCCTTAACCTACATCTATCATGTCTACAAGTCTTTTTGGAACACTGAAGGTAAACATTTATCTCCACTAAATTCGTCTTTATAAATTGGAAATATACATGTATAAAACTATACGTAAATCTGGGGTAGAGCGCAGACTATAATTATAAACACAATTCACTTCTATTGGTCTATTGGTCAATAATGGAACCCACCAAGATTTGGCAACTAAAACCCCACTGAAGCCATAGCTCTAGGCAAACTGGCAATTAAAAGGCATGACTTAATAGTTTATACAATTAACAAAACATTGATTTTATTTGTAAAAATAACCAGAATTGTTTTTAATCAAACTCAATTAATAATAGGAAGCATTAATCATTCCATTAAAATATTATTTAAATTTTTAGGTAAAAGATATTAAAAAATTAATTTGTCACTAACAAATTGATAAATATCAGAAACATTGGCATTCATATCTGATATAAATTAAGGAACCTCATTATTAACAGTGAATAAGTTAAAAAGTTTATAAAAGAAACTCCATGTATATTCGGTAAAAGTTGTGTGCATTATGTACTCTTTCTAATTTGATTTGTATAAATTGTTTTATACTTTTGTACTATTGGAAGTGTGTGTGGGGGGGGGGGAGGCACAGGATAGTGGACAGCTTTCTTATTCATATTTTCAATCATCAGTGTGTAATTGAAAGTAATTGAAAAGTAATTTGAATTACATGCTTTTTGAAAGTAATTAATTACATTGACAATAGATCAATTACACCTTAATTTCAATTATATCAAAATATGTAATTAATTACACTCAATTATCATTACACATTACTATTATTCCATCCTTATAATCCGTTTGCTCATGTGCAGATGAGAGTTCAGAAGGGAAAAGCCTAACTCCAAATTGTTTCAACATTTTGAGCTCTCTGTTCAAATCTTTCATATTCTTCATTTCTACACTGTAACAAGTACAATTCCTCCGCAATTGGAAAGAAATCAAGATGACAAATTTCACTCATCAATCATTACATATAATGGACATTTATTCCTCTGAATCATATTCAAGATTGCTACCACCCTATATAGCTGGCAGGTATCTTCATATATCTTCCAGAAAAGTATAGCATTTTATCATAACATACTTAGAACTTAGAAAATATCTCATGTACTGTTTTTTGATGTGTTCATTTAATGAAACACATCTAGGGTAGTCAATGGCCTGTGAACCATTCATTGGAAATGTGAGCAGAAAATTGAAATTTGTTTATCATGTGCAAATCGGACTTAAACAAGAAAATGTCTGTCCAAAGTGTTTGAACATTTTGAGTTTTCTATTCAATTCATTCAGAATCTTCATATTTAGCAGGTACTAATCTTCTGCGTTAGAAGAGTGATTGAGATGACATGCAACATTAATCAATCATTACACACTATCAAAATCAGCATCTAAATTTATTCCTCTGAATCATAAACCACATTACAATCAACGCTATATAGCTAATATTTTTTTTAACAAACCATAAGCAAACCTATTTCTATCAAATCTTAAGATTTTATTGTTGCAAATTCATCCGAATAAAATGAAAGTCAGAAATCTACAATCAAGAAGTCACGTTCTAACGTACTTATTAAGTAATAACTCATGCTTTGTCATAAAAAGGGCTTAGATAATCCCATTTTTGCATTTTTTAAACAATGAGTGGTTTTTTGGCCATATACTACCCTATATATGTTCAATCCATGAACACATCTTACAAAATATCTCATACACTGCATGTTTCCATGCAGAAGGTCACATAAATGCCATTGACTACCCTAAATGCGTTCTATCGCACATGCACATTTTGGAAAATATCTTTATATACCGCTTATTTTCATGCACTATAAGTGTGCTCATGTGCAGATGGGAGTTTAGAGGGGAAAAGTCCATGTCCAAACTGTTTGAACATTTCGATATTTCTGTTCAAATCTTTCAAATTCTTCATTTCTAATAAGTTCAAGTCAAATTCAGAAATCAAAAATGAAGATCTCTTGTTTTAACACTTTAAAATAAATGTTTATGATCAATATCTCATGTTCTGTCATTAAAAATTTAAAAAAGAAAAAAAAATTGTGTTAATTTTTTTCCAGTGAGTGGTTCACAGGCCATTGGCTACCCTAAATGTTTTCCATTCCATAAACTTGTCTTTGAAAATCTCTCACACAATGCCCATTACCATGTACTATCCATGTGCTTATTTGCAGATTGAAGTTTAGACCAAAAACGTATAATTCTAATCTGTTTCTACATGTTCATTTTGATGTTGAAATATTTTAGATTCTTCGTTTCTAACAAGCAACACTCCTTCACATTAGTAAAGTAATCAATATGACACTTTATATTCACGATCATTAAGCATCATCTTAATTTATTCTTCTGAATCAAATACTACATTGCAATCAAAGCTAAATACTTAGCAGGTCTCTTCAATAAACCTCAAGCAAGTTGTTTCTATCAAATGTTAGGATTTTATAATGATAAACACATCCGAACAAGATAGAATTCAGAAATCAACAATAAAAATGTCCTGTTTTACCTATTGAATTGAGTTTTAATGATCAATATCTCCTGATTTGTTACATAAATGGCATTATTTAGAAATTCCAGTTCGCGCTCATTATCTTTTTACAAAAAGTGCTTAACAGGCCATTGACTACCTTAGCTGTGTTCAATTTCATAAACACTTCTTGAAAAAATATCTGATAGACTTCTTATATCCCTGTAATATCTATGTGCTTATGCACAAACGAGAGTTTAGAGTGAAAATGTCGTAGTCCAATCTATTAGAAGATTTTCATTTTAGATTCTTTATTTCGAACAAGCACAATTCCTCCGCATTAGGAAGGTGATCATGATGACACTTAACATTCGTCAATCATTACACATTATCTGAATTTATTCCTCCAAATCATATACTACAATGCGATCAACACTAAATAGCTGGCAGGTCTCCTCAATAAACCTCAAGCAAACTGTTTTTATCAAAATCTTAGGATTTTATCATTACAAACTCTTCGGAATAAGATAGTCAGAAATCAACAATAAAGATGTCCTGTTAACCCTATAAAATAAGTGTTAATGATCAATGTCATAAAGCTGCTTGGTTTGATTTTATATCAAATTTAAATGGATTTAAGCTTTTAAACGATGGTTATCGGTCAAGTTAGTAATATTTCAGTTAAACGAGGTTGTACAAAATTTGTTAACAAAGCAAACAACTTAAAAAGGGTATTGCGTTATTTCGCCTCATATTAAAATTTGACCTGACGTCGAGGCGGGGATGACTGTATTACGACTTTGACATCGCTGATCCCTTTTTTATCTTTTTTAGAGGTCCGTGTTCCAATGCTTTGAATTTGTATTTTGCTTTATGGATTTTTGAGATGGTTGGCGGTTTGTTATTGTCATTCCTTATTTTAGTAAAGATTTGTTATTGTTATTGTATATTATTGTCATTTTCATTTAAATGAAGGTCATAATGATTTGGAATATTAAAAAAAAACCTGTGTACATGTTGTTCACTATAATTTCTTAGGTAAGTTTTGTTTGAAATCGATGCATAACATGTGGGTTGATTAAACCCATACATTCGGGAAACGAAACCAAACGGTTTCTTTTCCTTAACGTTTTAACATTCGCATCATGCATTTGGTTTGTTGTTGTTGTGGGGTTGTTTTGTATGCCCATAAAGAAATAATTATTATCTACTTTGAATATTTCCAAATCTGAAAGGAGACTGATTCTGGTTGAGAAAATGCTAAAATTCTATAACTTTCTAAGATAATTGGTTTGTGTGGAAAATAAACTGATTCTGTAATAGCCGAAAACAATCGGACCATGCAGCTTTAATATGTTCTGTCATATAAATGGCATTAAAATCACATATTGTGTTTATTTTTCCAATGAATGGATCACAAGCCAATGACTACACTAGATGTGTTCCATTTTATGAACACATCTAGGGAAATATCTTATACACTGCCTATTTCCCTGCAATATCAATATTCTCCTGTGCAGATGTAGTTTGGGGGAAAATATCTATCTCCAATCTGTTAAATCACTTTTTAATATTCTCTACTTCTCTTTCAGATTCATCATTTCTAATAAGTACCATTCAATCGCATTAGGAGAGGAATGAAGATGACACTTTACATTAACCAATCCTTTCACATCATCAAAATTTATTCCTCCAAATCATACACCACATTACTATCAAAATTTATCGCTGACTGGTATCTTCATTAAACCTCAAGCAAACTGATTTCATCAGGATTTTATCATTACAAACTCATCCGAATGCGTAGAAACTTAGAAACCAACAATAAAAATGTCCCTACTAAATAAGTGTTAATGATCAAAATCTCTTGTTTCGTCATATTATAAATGGCACTAGAAATTCCAATTGTGTGTACCTTTTTTTTTACTATAGGTGCTATACATGCCATCGATCAGCCTAGATGTGTTACATTCCATGAACACATCTTGGAAAATATCTCATATTCTGCATATTTCAATGTACATGAACTACCCATATGCTCATGTGCAGATGGGTGTTTTGAGGAAAAAAGCTGAACTCCAAACGGTTACATCATTTTCGGTTTTCTCTACAACTCTTCCAGACTCTTCAATTTCTTAGAAGCACCATTGCTCTGCATTAGGACAGTGATCGAGATGACAATTTACATTTATCTATCATTGCACATCATCAAAACTTTATCCTCTATATCACGTACCACATTGCGATCACCTGGCGTTATAACTGACAGGTCTCTTCAATAAACCTCACGCAAACAGTTTGTATCAAATCTTTAGATTTTATCAGTAAAAACTCATCTGAATAAGATAAACGTCAGAAATTAACAATAAAGGTGCTATGTTTTAGCCTATTAAATTGAGTGTTAATGATTAATATCTCATCTTTTGTCATATGAATGGCATATGAAAATCTCATTTCGTGCCCTTTTTCAATAACGAATAGTTCAGAGGCCATTGACTACCCTAGATGTGTTCCATCCAACAAACATAACTTGGAAATCATCTGACACACATGGACTATTCGCGTTTTCATTTGCAGAGGGAGTTTGGAAGGGAAAAGTTGAATTCCAAACTAAAATTTTAAGTTTTCTGTTCAAATCATTATTATTCTTTATTTCTAATTAGTACCATTCATCCGTATAAGAAAAGTGACCAAGATGACATTTTACAATTAACAATCATTACACATCCTCTAAATTTATTCTTCCAAAATTATTTTATACCATACTGCAGTCACAACTATATAGCTGGTCGGTCTCTTTAGTAAACATCAAGACAACTGTTCCTATCAAATATTAGGATTTTATCATTATAAATTCATCCAAATAAGAGGAAATTATGAATTCAACAATAATTATATTACGTTTTAACACTTCCTCATGTTTTCTTATAAAAATGGAATATGAAAATCACATTTTGTGCTTTTATTTTTTTTTAATGAATTTTTTCATATGCCATTGACTACCCTAGATGTGTTTTAATCCATGGACACATCTTGGAAACAATTACACAAACTGCTTATTATCATGTACTCTCTATGTGCTCATATGCAGATTTGAGTTCTGAGGATAAAAGTCCCAGTTCAATCTGTTTGAACCTTTTCAGGTTTCTCTACAACTTCTTCAGATTTTTTTTATTTCAAACAAACACCATTCCACCGCATTAGGAAAGTGATCAAGATGACACTTTACATTCATCAATCATTACACATCATCAAAAGTTATTCCTCAAATGGAAATGTGCAGTTTGAAGTTTGGAGGGGAACAAATTATAAGTACAAACGGTTCCATCATTTTCAATTTTTCTCTTCTACTCTTTAAGACTCTTCAATTTCTTATAAGCACTATTGCTCTGAATTAGGAAAGTTATTAAGATGCCACTTTACATTCTTTAATTATTTAACCTCGTCAAAATGTATTCCTCCAAATCATATTAAACATTGTGATCATCACCGCACGGCTGGATTGCTTCTTCATTAAATCTCAAGCAAACTGTTTGTATAAAGTGACATGTGGAGATAACGAACGGTGTTCAAAATCAAAAGTCCAAAGGAAAATTACATAACACGAGCAGAGCGAACACGGACCTCTTAAAAATTAGAGGTAGGATCAGGTGCCATGGAGGAGTAAGCATCCTTTTCTGACCGGTCACACCCGCCGTGTGCTCTTTGTCGCAATCGGGAAAAACGGAAAAACCCGTACACAATTAGGTGATTAATTATGGTCTAACAATTAGTATGATAAACGCCAGTCAGCATGCGCCACAGTGGAAGATTGTATTTGCTGACAAGGTCGTTGTATCGACCATAGAACTTACGAAAAAGTGACTCCAAAAGAGACTGTTGATATAGTTTTGTTTTATCAACTTGTTTGTCAGTAGCTTGCCTCGCCTTAGAAACTGTTCATTCGAAGAGCATGCCCTTGCGAATCGAATTAACTGAGAGACAAAAACACCATACAGAGGTGATGAAGGTATATTGCTACATAAGTAAGTTGACTATAGAAAATTGAAGTCATCACATTTATCATAAAGTTTTGTTGTGATGTTACCATCAATGCCCATTTCCAGTAAAATATCCAAATATGAAACAGATGACGCAGACTCTGTGGTATCTTTTATTTCAAGTTCACTGGGATATATCGAGTCGACGTAGGTATGGAAGTAACAATTGTTAATTGATAATACGTCGTCGATATTCCTGAATGTTGAGTTGAAGGGCACAGCGAGTGATTTATTTTTTTCACGTACAAGTTTTTGAATTATTCTGCTTCATATGAATACAAAAATGTCTGAGAATTTTATAATTACAAAATCATCCGAATAAGATAAAAGATGAAAGTCAGAAATAAGCAATAAAGATAAATTGAGTGTTAATGATGAACATCCAATGTATTGTCAAATAAACGGCATATGAAAATCCAATTATGTACGTGCTATTTTTTAACAATGAGGGGTTCAAATGTCATTGACCACCTTAGATGTGTTTCGTTCCATGAACAGATCTTGGAAAAATTATCATATACTGCTTATTTCTATGCACTATCCGTGTGCTCATATACAGATGGGAGTTTGGAGGGGAAAACCCTGAGTCCAAACTGTTTGAACATTTTGAATTTTTTGTTCAGATCTTTCAGATTCTTTATTTCTAAATAGGCTAGTACCATTACTTTGCATTTAAAAAGTGATCAAGATGACATTTTACACTTATCAGAAATTACAAATCATCAAAATTCTTCCTTTGAATCCTGAAAAAATGACAATAACAAACCGTCAATCATATCAAAAATCCAGAAAACGAAATACAAATTAAAAGTAGAGCAACACGGACCTCTAAGAAGATAGAGGTAGGATCAGGTGCCATGAAGGAGTAAGCATCCTCTGCTGACCGGTCACACCCGCACATTGCGATCCCACTATGTAGCAGACATGTCTCTTCATTAAACTTCCAGAAGACTGTTTCTATTATATTATGGTATTTTATCATTACAAACTCATCCGAATAATATAAAAATAATGATGTCACGATTTACCACTTTAATATAGGTGTAGTTAAATAATAGCTCATGTTCTGTCATTAAATGGGCATTTAAAAAATCCTATTTTGTGTTCCTTTTTTGCCAATAAATGGTTGACAAGCCATTGACAACCCTAGATGTGTTTAATTCCATTAAACACAACTTTGAAAATATGTCACACACTGCCTGTTACCATGTACTATCCATGTGTTTGTTTGCAGATTGGAGTTTGGAGAAAAAAGACTAAGTTAAATGTGTTTGTACATTTACAGTTTTCTCTACAACTTTTTTCAGATTTTTCATTTCTAACAAGTACCAGTGGTCTGCATTTGTAAAGTGATCAAGATGACACCTTACATCTATCAATCCTCCCAATCATATACCACATTGCGAGCAAAACTATATAGCCGACAGGTTTCTTCATTACACCTCAAGCAAACTGATTTTATTCAATCTTAAAAAATTGCAAATTCATCCAAATAAGTTGAAATTCAGAAATCAACAAAAAAAAATGTCCTATTTTACTTATCAAAATTAATAATAATTATCAATATCATGTTTTATCAGATAAATGGCATAAGAAAATCCAATTTTGTGTTTATTTTTTTTTACAATAAGTGGTTCACAGGCCATCGACCACCCTAAATGTGTTCATTCTTGAAAAATATCTCACACACTGCATATTTCCATGTACTAGCTATCTATGTGCTCATGTGCAAACTAATTTTATTAAATCTTAAAAAATTGCAAATTCATCCGAATAAGTTGAAATTCAGAAATCAACCAAAAAATGTCCTATTTTACTTATCAAAATTAATAATAATTATCAATATCATGTTTTTTCAGATAAATGGCATAAGAAAATCCAATTTTGTGTTCATTTTTTTTTACAATAAGTGGTTCACAGGCCATCGACCACCCTATATGTGTTCATTCTTGAAAAATATCTCACACACTGCATATTTCCATGTACTAGCTATCTTTGTGCTCATGTGCAGATTGGAGTTTGGAGGAAAAAAAGTCTAAGTCTAAACTGTTAAATCATTTTCAGTTTTCTCTACTACTCTTCCAGACTCTTCAATTTCTTACAAGCACCATTGTTCTGTGTTAGGAAGGTGATCAAGATGACACTCTATACATTCATCAATCATTACACACCATCAAAATGTATTCATCCGAATCATGTAACACATTGCGATCAACACTACATAGCTGGAATGTTTCCTTATTAAACCTCAGGCAAACTGTTTGTATGAAGTCTTAGAATCTTATCATTACAACTTCATCCGAATAAGATGTAAATCAGAAATCAGCAAAAATTTCCTATCTTAACCTTTTGAATTGAGTGTTAATGATAATTACATGTATCTCGTTTTGTCATATAAAAGTCAATACAAGAATTGTCCCATTTTGTGTTCAATTTTTAACAATTACTGTTTCTCTGG
Organism: Magallana ariakensis; assembly: GCA_020458035.1. Classification (NCBI taxonomy): domain Eukaryota; kingdom Metazoa; phylum Mollusca; class Bivalvia; order Ostreida; family Ostreidae; genus Magallana; species Magallana ariakensis. The sequence goes on from CM035811.1 coordinate 49,525,083, forward strand.
CCATTGACTCCTCTAGAAGTGTTGATTCCATATACACATCTTGGAAAATATCGTATACACTGACTGTATCTATGCAGTGTGTGCTCATGTGCAGATTGGAGTTTAAAGGAAAAATGTAAAAGTTTCAGTTCTTCTACAACTCTTTCAAAATTAGCAATATTCCACACAGTATTTGACACTTTACTTTCATCAATCATTACAAATCATCAAAATTTATTCCTCTAAATCATATACCACATTGCGATTCACACTACATGGCTCACAGGTTTCTTCATTACACCTCAAGCAAATTCTTTTATTAAATCTTAGGATTTTATCATTACAATCTTATCCAAATAAGATGAAATTCAGAAATCAAAAATAAAAATGTCATGTTTTAACCTATTAAAATGAATGTTAATGATCAATGTCTCATGTTTTGTCATATAAATGGCATAAGAAAATCCAATTTTGTGTTTTTTTTTTTTTTTTTTTTTTTTTTTTTACAATTAGTGGTTCACAGACCATCGACCACCCTAGATGTGCTTCATTCCATTAACACATCTTGGAAAAAATTTCATACACTGCCTATTTCCATGTACTATCCATGTGCTCATGTGCAGATGGGAGTTCTGAGGAAAAGGTTTAAGTCCAAACTGTTACAATATTTTTAGTTTTCTCTACTATTCAATTTCCCAAAAGCGCCATTGCTCTGTATTAGGAAAGTGATAAAGATGACACTTTATATTCATCAATCATTACACATTTTCCAAATTTATTCCTCTGAACCAGATAACACATTAGCAACACTACTTAGCTTAAATGTTTCCTAATTAAACCTCAGGCAAACTGTTTGTATAAAGTCTTATCGTTAAAAACGCATCCGAATTAGATGAAATTCAGAAATCAACAATAAAAATGTCCTATTTTCAACCTTTAAATTGAGTGTTAAAGATCAATATCTCATGTTTTGTCATATAATTGTTTTAACCTTTTAAATTGATTGTTAATTATCAATGATCAATAATGTTTTGTTTTTAAAGGCCTTTGAAAATCACAATTTTGGAGTATTTTTTAACAATAACTTGTTTTTTGACAACCCTAGATGTGTTTATCTTGGTAAATAATTCATACCCTGCCTGTTTCCGTGCACTATACATGTATCTGTCTGCTTATGTGGAGATGGGAGTTTGGAGAAGAAACTGTCTAAGTCCTATTTGTGTGAACATTTTGAGTTTTCTGTATATTTTAGATTCTTCATTTCTAACAACTAAGCACCACTCCTCTGCTTTAGGAAAGTGATCAAAATGACACTTTACAAACACTTATCATTTTACATCATCAAAATTAATTCCTCTAAATCATATGCCACATTGCTATGAATACTAAATACAATATCATCTAAATAAGATGAAATTCAGAAGTCAACAAAAAAGATGTCATATTTCATCACATGAAATTGGGAATTAAACATCAATATCTAATACACAGCCTATTTCCATTTACTATATAGGTGGTCATGTGCAGATGGGAGTTAGGAAGGAAAATGGTAAGTCCATTCTGTTTTAAGCATTTTGATTTTTTGGTACTAATATTTCTGGCTCTTTTTTTTTACTGCATAGCATTATTCCTCTTCATTCAGATCATTACTATATATTAATTTAAGCTATTAAATACTGATTTATGTGTAATTTTATATTTTTCATTCTATATTTTAAAAAACACTAGTATATAGCAGTATCTCTACTAATTGAGAAAGAAAAAGACAGAGAGAGAGAGTCAGAGAGAGAGAGAGAGAGAGAGAGAGAGAGAGAGAGAGAGAGAGAAATGCATTATACAAGGAATTTAATATATATAACATAAACTGTGGAATCTTATCAAAGTTTGACTTGGCATTATCGTTACATGTAAATATGCCTCCAGGTTGCATTAAACAATAACTAATTGGATGCATGATACATTTATGGACTTATAATAACAAAAATTAAGTTGATAAGTGTGACTCAACTAGTTGATAAATTTAAAGTTTAGATATTGATTCTTTGATTCAGTTTCCGTCTGTATTTTTTTTAATTTCTTGTTCTTAATGAAATATTAATTCAATATAACATATGACCTTTAGCTATTGCAAATTGAATTAAGACAATTGCAGATTAATTATAAATTTTACATCTATTCATTCTTTATCATAAATATGTACATGTACATTACTTCTTTCTGTGAAAGCGATCCTTTTTCATATTTAATTTAAGTTTTCTTTGAACTAATCTAGCATTTTATTGTCAGCAGATCTACATGTATTTGTTGTACATAAAATTTCTTTATCCTATGTTCAGAGAACAGGGGGGGGGGATGCATGAACTCTCTGGTGTCTATCGCTAGTTGGTGAGTTAAACCACGCTGGAATGTTGTACCAAAACTGAGTCAGATTAGAAATATGATACTCCGCTGAAACACACATGTGGCAATTATCAAGCCAGGGACAGAGAGAAAAAAGTGAAGAAAAGGGGCCCAAGAGAGGATTATGTTAGAATTACATGAAATGAAAACAAAAAATATAGAAATCGATTCAGACAGAACAAAAATGTGCAAAGTAATATAAATGTTTTGTACACATGGATCAGACATAAAGATAAACGGAGAGAGAGAGAGAGAGAGAGAGAGAGAGAGAGAGAGAGAGAGGGAGAGAAAGACATTTAAAGACAGACAAATAGAGGAATAGACAAAAATCAAACTAATTAATGCAAAGATGGGGGAGAGTAATAGAAAGGACAAGTAAAATTAGTGCATTCAAGGAAAGTCAGAAAGAGAGAGAAAGAGGAGAGAGAGAGAGAGAAAGAGAATAAGAGAGAGTCTCAGAGAAAGAAAGAGATATAAGAGAGAGAGAAAGAAAGAGAGAATGAGAGATAGAGTGATGAGAGAGAGAGAGACTCTCAGAGAGGGAGAAAAAGAGAAAGAGAGAGAATGAGAGATAGTCTCAGAGAAAGAGATCCCAGAGAGAGAGAGAGAGAGAGAGAGAGAGAGAGAGAGAATAAGAGAAAAAGTAGAGATAGAGTGATGGAGAGATAGAGATATAAGTATATTGAGAAAGATTGATTGGAAGCAAAAAATCAGAAAAGAGAAAGCTAGAAAGCAGAAAGAAAAAAACAGAAAAAAACAGAAATTAAGATTAATAAGAGAGATTGAGAGAGATAGAGTGATGGAGAACAGAGAGAAACTGCAATTAAATTAATCACTGTCCAATGTACTAGATCCAAACCATCCCTGAAATTCTGTCATTTGCCAACATCAGAGAGAGAGAGAGAGAGAGAGAGAGCAAGAGAGAGAGAGAGAGAGAGTAGAATGAAAGAGATTATAAGAGAAAGAGAGATATCAGAGAGAAAGAGAAAGAAAGAGAGAATAAGAGATAGAGTGATGAGAGAGAGAGACACTCAGAGAGGGAGAACAAGAAAAAGAGAGAGAATGAGAGATAGTCTCAGAGAAAGAGAGATCAGATCTCAGAGAGAGAGAGAAAGAAAGAGAGAAAGAGAGAGAAAGAAAGAAAGAGAGAATTAGAGAGAGATAGAGCAATGGAGAGATCGATAGAGATATAAGTATATTGAGAGAAATTGATCAGAGGCAAAAAATCAGAAAAAAGAAAGCTAGAGGGAGGCAGAAATAGAAAAACAGAAAGATAGAGAGATGGAGAGAGATAGAGTGATGGAGAGAGAAACTGCAATTAAATTATTTACAGTCCAATGTACTAGATCCATTCCTGAAATTCTGTCATTTGCCAATATCAGAGAGAGAGAGAAGAGAGAGATTGAGAGAGAGAGAGAGAGAGAGATCCAACAGATGTTGATGGAGAGGATTAAATAAAGAGACTCAGAGGTTTAGAGATTATATAGATTAGAGAGAGAGAGAGAGAGAGAGAGAGAGAGAGAGAGAGAGAGAGAGAGAGAGAGAGAGAGATGCATTTTAAAAGGAATTGAATATATATAATATTAACTGTGCAATCTTATCAAAGTTGGAGTTAATTGGCATTATCGTTAAAAATGCCTCCAGGTTGCATTAAACAAAAAAAACCCAAAACTCTAATTTATCTTTATAATTACTGAATTGTATAAATTCTACAAAAAAAGGGTGTTCGTAGTCAAATGACAGAAATTTAGGGATTGGGTCAATGACAATGGAAAATAAAATAAAATTAACAATTACTTGTTTAATTTAACCTTTAAAAAAGTACCATTACCATTACATGTACTATGATTTTTGAAAGTAATTAAATTACAATTACATTGCAAATGTAAATAATCAAATCAGAAATTACATTGGAGAAAAAAGCCATCACCACAGTCCCCTAACCTACACCCATCTGGTCTGAGAAATGTCTATGCAACACATGTGTCCTTTCTGATATATTTCATTTTATCAAATAAAATATACAACATGAATACTTTTAGTCATGTTGTATGTAGAAATATATCAGAAAGGACACATGCACTGAAACATAAATTAATTTTTGTCTTTTTTCATTAATAAAAGCAGAGATAAAAGCACCCCCCTAAAAAAAAACAAAAAAAACAAAACAAAACAAAACAAAACAAAAACACACACACACACAAAACCCCAAAACATATATTGAATGTGTTTGTAAAATAAACAGAAAAAGTCTTTACCTCGTTTAATACTTATTGGAAACATTAATTATTAGAGAGAAAAAGAGAGAGAGAAAAGGAGAGAGAGAAAAGAGAGAGAGAGATCAAAATGTACAATTTAATTAAATAGAGAGAAATTTTGTGTTTGGATTATTTTAAAAACTTTCCAAAGATATGGTCTAAAATTTCTAAAAAAAAAAAAAAAAACTTTTCACAAAATTAATTAACTGTAATTAGATCGGGATCGTAAACCGGAAGTCTTCAAGAAATCCGTTGATGGCGAGGAAGCTGAACAATGTAGTCATCGCATAAAGAACTGTTATTGGATCGAAAAGTGATTCATGCTGAGACATTAAAGGTAATACGTATTTCATATGCACTACCATGCACGTTTTTTTTTTATTTTGGTTAGGTTTGCTTCGTAAAGTTTGATTTCTCGACCGAATTTTGCATCTTCTTGTTGATTTTATGACGCCACCGCGCCAGCTCACATGCAGCGTGATAATCGGGAAAAGTACTACTAAAATAAAATTGGGATAAAATAAGAACTTGGCTGACTTTCGGCTCCTGAGAAGGTACTGATAAATCCTGGGTCTATGCAGCTTGTCCTTATTTTCTTTATTTGGTAGCGTATATGAATTCTGATATCTTGAAATGAGACTTAAGTTCATCCACTTTACAGCTTATTTACAAAATTATAATATATTATACGCAATTATTTTCTCCAATGATCACTTTACATTCATCAGAAAATATCACAGGATTCCAATCACCATCTATTTTCCAATGTCTTCTCCACCTAGCTACTCGCTTTTTTGTTAACTTCCCAGATATGTATGTTTTTTTAGTATTTACCTATACTGGTAAATCTGTGGGTTATTTCTTTCATTGGCTCCACATGGTGTATTTTTACTAACCTTATCAAAGATTGCTCATCTTGAATGCTTAGCAGTCTTCACGAAAACTTTTCAAAATTACTGGCCAGTAGGACCAGTGAAATTTTTCTAAATTTACTGGCCCCCCAACAATTTTCCTGGCCCCTTCATTCAAAAAATAGATATATGATAATTATAAATTAAAATGGTTAGGTTCTTTGTAGCAACCCAAGCCATTTTTTTTCTTTTTTTAAATGGTAAACACAGAGTTTTTGAAATCACTGGCAAAACTGGTAAATATTTCAAAAGTCCGGTAATTTTCCTTATCTAATCGGTCATTCAAGACTTTAATCTCTTAACAAGCAGGATTTTAATGTTTGTTTAAACACCTTCAATTTGATTTAACAAAGCGAATCGATCATTCTCGACAAGATGTTAGTTAACACATTGTAAGGGTAGGCTAATTAACAAAATAATGCTATATGGGATACTTATGATAAGGTCACAGACAGCTATTCAACGACAGCTATGATTTCCAATTTATTGCTCATTGACGAACTGTGTTTTAATTTCATAAATAAAATATCATAAACAAATTTTAAACACCTAAAACATTTTTTCATAAATTTCCATCCTTTTTATGTTTCGTCATTTAGTGCAATCAAACTTGTAAACAACATTTTTTATGTCTCTAGCTTGACTTCCACTTAACAAGAAAATTACACAGATTTTCAAATATCTGTAAACATTTTCAGAGAAAAATAGAAGTGTTTATAACTTTATCAAACATCCTGCGCACTAAATAATAGATATTACTTGATAGAATCTATGCTTACGTTTTCAATGTAAAGAAATGAAAAGAAAAGAGTGGAGATTCAGGGAAATCTTCTTTATTTATAAATATGAATTTGTCATTTTTAAATAATGTTTTGTATCTTTTATTTGAAAACCAAATATGGACCTGTGAATATTTTTTTAGACCGGTATATTTCATCAAATCACCGGTCCAGTGACTTGACCAGTGAATTTTTTTTTATTTCAAAAACTCTGTAAACAAACTTTATGTCATCAAATGCTTTACAACATTTTTATATCATGAGGATATCTTTATTGGAACAAAAGTTATGACATTTTAAAGTTATGAAATTTCGGTCGGTTTTTGGATTTTGATGCTGGGATAATGACAACGCACAGGGGCCTGTTTCACTAAAAAGCGTATGCCCGGCGTAACCTTACGCCTAGCGTAAATCCGGACTTAAGTCAAATATTTGGGCTAAGGTCCATTTCACTAAAAGGCATAACTTTGCGCCTGACCTAAGTTAGGCTAAAAATCTACACCTAGCCATGGGTAGTCGTAACTTTTGGTGTAAGCATAAAATGATTGCTAATTCTGTTGCGGAGAATATCGCTGCTGACTGTAATGTTAAATTGTATAATTTGTCATGTAAATTTGATTAACTTCATATGAAATTAAGAAAATAGAGAGTTTTCATAGGTGGTATCAATTCTCGCATAGAAACTTTCTGACCATGCATTATTTGCACTTTCCGTATACATGTTAAAAAGACATATTTAGACAAACAATGGATAGTTTCCATTCGATTATTTGAATTAGATAATTTGATTTATGTTTCATAATTTTTTAGTAGATTGAGCAATGAACAATGCAGAACATATACATGTACGAATACATGCAGTGCAAAGGTGTATTTGTATAAGAAATAAGTAGCATTTCATTTCTCCCCCATCTTCCACGCAAAAATGTGTGAACCGGATATTTTAAAAATTATAACTCTCTAAATGATTTTATTGGCTTTTATTTTTTCCCATTTTTAGCTCACCTGAGCTGAAAGCTCAAGTGAGCTTTTCTGATCACCCGTTGTCCGTCGTCCGTCTGTCCGTCCGTCCGTCTGTCCGTCAGTCCGTCTGTCTGTCTGTCCGTCTGTCCGTCTGTAAACTTTTTACATTTTGATCTTCTTCTCTAAAACCACTTGGCCAAATTAAACCAAATTTGGCACAAATCATCTTTATAAGAAGGTGAATATAAATTGCAAAAATAAAAGGCCAGATTGTACTCAAAGCGGAGATAACCTCGAAACTGTAAAAAAGGGGGGTGCATTTTAAAAAATCTTCTTCTCAAGAACTACTGAGTTAATCTTAACGTAATTTAGCAGAAATCATCCTTATGGAAAGGAAAATATAAATTGCAAAAATTAAGGGCTAATTATGTTCCGAATTTGAGCTAATTGCGAAAATACTAATAAAGCGGGCTCGTTATTCCATATCTCGTAGACTGGCAATTCATTGCGATAGACTGGTCTTATGACAGGCATCGCCAGTCTACCGCATCTCGAAAACGAGGTTCTTTGTTTGAAGCTGGCAGTTTGTTGTGCAACAGTTCACGTGCGAATATAATCTATGAAACATGGAGGATATATTGGTGCCGATTATTGTGAAGTAAATTGAGGTTAAATATTTCAACGCGTTGTCATTTTCACTTGTGAGGGTGGTTTTAGCTTGTTTTGATTTTCGTTTCATTTTGGTTTTTAACTTGGGGAACAATCGCCTTGTATTTGGAACATAGACTTCGGTAAATAGGCAGTTGACTGCGAAAATGATAAAATCTTATGCATTAACAACGTACTAAAGTGCATTTCCCTCTGTTTTTATTGTTTATTAATTTCTAATTGAGTGTCAACAAGGATCAAACAAGGGGCGACTTTGGTTGAAATAATCGATTTTTGATCGGTAACTTCGCCGAAATTTCCTCCGGAAGAGAATTTGAAGTAGCCATGTATTCCGAGTTCATAATCGTGTAAATTAAATCCAAAGACAATAAAAAGATGTTTATGAATTTGAAAAGCCGTTTTCACAGCCTCAGTTAAACCCTGTTGTGAATAATCACCCGCGACTGTCTTATCTTTAGAGGTTATAAATACGGGTGATGCAAACACATACCGTGCATTGAAAATTACAATCGATAATCATTACATTTCGTGTTGATACTGCAATTAGAAGGTAACTTGTAATTATTTAATAACTCTGCCAAATTAATACAAAACCGTTTGTTTACAGTTATCTTCAAAACTAAAAAGATCCTCTAAACTGTTGTAATTGGGTCATAGGGTAGGACTAATTCCTCCAAAATACACAAGCGCATAAACTGATTTTGTGTCACCTGGCTAACTCAATTACAAAACATTTTATCTATATAATGTATGAATACATTAAAAAAATGAAATTAAACAAATTGGATAAGTTTTTAAAAGTTGCCTATCATTCTACGACTGACGCTGAAATGTGTGTTGATCATTAGAATTGTCTTACTAAACATTATATACTTGTGTACAGAAAAATCAAAAGGATTATGTGCTATAACTACTTTCTGGGGTCCCTTCTCATTTGATAAATTATTTGAAATCTACAACAATTTTGGTATTTTTCAAACGAGTAAATTAAAACTTCTTTTAAACAGTTCTGACTCATCATAATTATGAGGATATCTGCATTATCATTATTTTAAGAAAATATTGCAGCAGAAAATCATCTTGGTTTATAGCCGTTTGCTGTTTTTGAGGGAAGATGAAATAGTTGATGGGCCTTAGTACAAAACTGATACCTGTATGCCTGACAATACATTAAATTATATAGCTTTTTTAACACATCATGCGACAACATTTTCCAGTCGAATGTTTTCATCGATCAAGTGAGTAAGGTTATAAAACGTCACACAAGTTTACACCAGGTAAACAATTATTTAAGGGAAGACCAATTAAGTTTTTACTGTAGCCTTAGCAACTTTTGCCACACAGTTCAAACACTGCGTACTGGCTTCCAGACTATAGCTGGCGATTCTCTGTCCGCCAATCTTTGTTAACTTCACATATGAGATACGAGCTGTGAAAATGAAATGTATCTCATCGGCATGGTATATTCATAGAGCTTGGCATCTTAAATAAACACACAAAAAATATTCACTTAGATGTGGAAAATGAAAATTACACTATAATTTAAGTTCGATATTTTTTTCATAAATACCAATATACCAAACAAGAAATATTGCAGGTAAATGGTAACTACCTTTTCCAGTATTTTCATCATATAAAATAGATATGTATTGCATGACCTCTAAGACAAAATATTAATGAAATAAAATGTTTGCATCCTTTAATTGTGTAGATTCAACATGTTCAAATTACGATTACACACAATAAGGTAGGCCCACAATGGGTGCTGATTTTTTAACTGATATACGTCTTAGGAAAAGTATGAAATTTTTTATCTTAAATGAGCTAATACTGTTCACATATGTCAGGGTTCGACACTAAGGCACGTCCGACCGACATTGTCTAGTAAACGTTAGGTCCGGTCGGGTGAAATGTCTGTGTACTAGCCCGACTGGTCGTGTGAAAAAAAATAAATGTGCACAACTTTTTTTCTGTGATAAAAATAAAACCATTCATCGAATACAGATTTTTTGTGTGAAATAACACTCGTGACACACGTGTCCCGCTGAGTACAAATCGCACGACGCATGCAAGCGTTATTTTGAACCACGTTTTACGACATCCGTGTTTATCGAATAGAAATAAAAGCACGTTTTCCTAATAGGCAGAAACTCATCAAATTATCGTAATTTAAGTACAACCGATGAATATTTGTATTATTATTTGTGCGATTTGATTAAATTAAATCTTAAACACGACATTCAACAACTGTTCTGTATGGATATGTGTACGTGACCCAGTTTCGATGTTGACATGTCGCTATTTAAATACGGTTTCTCATCGTCATCACAGGGTACTGAAGATAAAAGAAGAAAAGGCAGAGATGAAACTAAACAAAAATATGAGAAAGAAAAGCGATCACGAGCGTTTTATACCAAATGGACTGAGGAATTTCCATGGGTTAAATTTGATGAAAGCGAAAACGTAATGTTTTGCATGGCGTGCAAAAAATACGGAAAAGAAGGGAGATTTGTATACTGATACAATTAAACAGGGAAGTCTTTAATATTTGGTGTTTGTTGTTACTTTTAGTCTATTTTGTTAAAATTGGTCAGGGCTAGTGGTAAAAGGGTCAGGGCTAGTGAAAAATTGCTGAGGTAGCCCGACTGGTCTAGTGATTCAAAAACTTAATGTCAAACCCTGTATGTGCAAAACCTGAAGGAAATAATATATTGGGTTTATATATAATTTATATATTGCAATATATTTTCATCCCTACCCCTTTATAAAATATTGAGTCTTACGTCAGAAAATTATGGTACTTAACTTTGCTAAATATTAAATTTTACTGTTCTTAATTATTCAAAGTGTGTTCAGTCAAAGTAGTTCGCCATTGTTGCTCAGGTGAGCGATGTGGCCCATGGGCCTCTTGTTCATTTCATATTTGATAAGTGAAAGGTGTCCTGTTCAGGTGGTACAAAGTAAATCACAAATGTATCTTTCAATATTGTTAAAATGTAAATGCTGAAATATGATGAAAGCTCCAACTGTGTTTCAGACTTGACAAAAGTCCTTTAAAAAAAAAAAAAAATACTACATAATATATTTATTATACAACCAATGCAAAACACTGACTCCAGTTTCAATGTAATAATTAAAAAAAATTACTAATTTTTTTTTGTAGGTTACATACATCTACTCTATATTAACTTAAATATTATATGAAGTCTTATTCAATATACTAAATATACATGCAAGTTTACTTGGGCAGTTTATGTTGAATTCACCATACATCAGACACATACATAGTATTACATGTACTTTACCTTGGCTCGGACAACTTGGTTAAACAAATAAACGTGCATGCACTTTTGTTTTGTTTCATTTATTCCTGAATTAGAACTGATAAACTTTATTATCATCAAGAATTTGACTATCACATTGTCAAAGAAATCGCAATATAGGCATCGTAAAATACGCCATCATTAGAAACTTGATTACACACATTTTACACAAATGTTCGGCATTTGAATGGACTAAGTAAAAATGTACCCCCTCACGTTAATTATTAAAAAAAATAAGTAGTCTTGGAATTTCATCAATTATTTCCTAGGTCATTTTTGCTCCACATAATACATTGACACAAAACTAAATATTGAATTAATAAATATATTTATCAGAACCTCTGTTTTTGCTCACCTGAGCTGAAAGCTCAAGTGAGCTTTTCTGATCACTTTTTGTCCGGCGTCCGTCTGTCCATCCGTCTGTCCGTCTGTCTGTCTGTAAACTTTTTACATTTTTGACTTCTTCTCCAGAACCACTGGGCCGATTTGAACCAAACTTGGCACAAAGCATCCTTAGTTTAAGGGGATTCAAGTTTGTTAAAATGAAGGGCCACGCCCTCTTTCAAGGGGAGATAATTAAAAATCATTGAAAATTTGTTGGTATTTTTCAAAAATCTTCTTCTCAAAAACCATTCGGCCAGAAAAGCTGTAACTTGTGTGGAAGCATCCTCAGGTAGTGTAGATTCAAGTTTGTTCAAATCATGATCCCCAGGGGTAGGGTGGGGCCACAATGGGGGGTTGAATTTTTACATAGGAATATATAGAGTAAATCTTTAAAAATCTTCTTCTCTGAAACTGATCAGCCAGGAAAGTTGAAACTTGTGTGGAAGCATCCTCAGGTGGTGTAGATTCAAGTTTTTCAAATCATGATCCCCAGGGGTAGGGTGGGGCCACAATGGGGGGTTGAATTTTTACATAGGAGTATATAGAGTAAATCTTTAAAAATCTTCTTCTCTGAAACTGATCAGCTGGAAAAGCTGTAACTTGTGTGGAAGCATCCTCAGGTAGTGTAGATTCAAGTTTGTTCAAATCATGATCCCCAGGGGTAGGGTTGGGCCACAATGGGGGCAGAGCTGTGGAAAACTGCCGGTCATGCCGGCAAGACCGGCTTAATTTAGCCAAGACCGACATAAATTGGTTCAATGTCGGACCGCTTGACCGATGTTGTTTTTGCCCCCTCAGCATAAGGCCAAAAAAAAAAACCGCAAAATGCGATCGCTGTAAATGTGTCATTTCTTGACGCATCAGTATTCCTCAGACAACTTCCCTAACGTGCGAGTACCCATTATTGCCAAAAAATACACAAGTTTTCTCTATTACTCTCTTCATGTAAGCTGTCATGTATTTTATTCACATCAATATCGACTTACTTCTGGCTAAAACCCTGTCCATGACCTTACAAGTTCGAGTACCAATTATTGCCGCTCATATCTTTTCCAGTAATTAATCGGTAAAAAGGTCAAAATTTTAAAAGAATCTAACAATATAAGATAAAATGTAAGAATATAGCTAAAACATTATATCATAAACTCAATTCAATCATATTATAGGCAATATTCTTTTCGATGTCCCAGTGCGGCCCCATGCGCACAAACGGAGGAACACGTGCTACACATGTCTTGGGACTAATGATTAAAAATTAAAGAAATGCATTGTTTATTTATTAAAAGCTTTTTAAAAATAATTTTTAGTGTGTCCAGTAAAAGAAATGATGTGTGTGAAAGTTTATAGCAACGCCTCTGATTTACACCGCAGGTGCGTGTGGATAAATCTTTGATCCGCCTCAGATTGCAAACAAAATGGCGTCTTACAAGCAAGCAGACTCTTTCTTAAATATTGTGTAGTAGAAATGGTTATTTTTGTCAAATATCATAACAAGGAGGTAAATGTTCTTCGAATTTGGACCTAAACAAAAAATGCCCTGTCATCAAAGTGGATTACAAGTCAAACATTCAGTAGCATGTGTCATCCCACAGATACAATTGAAATACGTTTTCATAGGCTTACCTTTTTTTAAGGTGAGTTCCGAGATGTTTGAAGTAAATTTTCTTCATTCCCAACTCTTATAGTGTCTCAAAAATTTTATTATTCATTTATTTTGTTGGAAATTGAGTACATCTACAATTAAATGCAGTTTTGAAACCTGCAGTATGTGTTTTTAGCTCACCTGAACCGAAGGTTCAAGTGAGCTTTTCTGATCACCCGTTGTCCGTCGTCCGTCCGTCCGTCTGTCTGTCTGTCCGTCCGTCCGTCTGTAAACTTTTCACATTTTCAACTTCTTCTCAAGAACCACTGAGCCAATTTTAACCAAATTTGGTACAAAGCATCCTAATGGAAAGGGGATTATAAATTGTTAAAATAAAGGACACAGCCCTTTTTAAAAGGGAGATAATTGCGAAACAGTGAGTATAGGGTGTGTGTCTTTGAAAATCTTCTTCTCAAGAACCACTTCACCAGAAATGCCAATATTTACACAAAAGCTAGTGTATATAGTGAAGATTCTAAATTGTAAAAATCGTGACCCTCGGACCAAAACTGGGGCCCTGGGCGGGGTTCAAAGTTTAGCATAGAAATATACATAGAAACATGTTTACAAGATTTACAAGATTTTTGTTCCATTTATTCAACTAAATTGTGCACCAAAAAACCCTACTGTGTCTCCCTAAATATTAACAACTCATGGCATAAGTATATAAGTTTGTTTAATCAAGAAATGACGGATGAAGACGATAAGGTGTAAAAATTCACTAAACATTATTTTATTTTATCGCTTATAGTTTATTTGGAGACCGTGCCCGATAAAAATAAAAATTAATATGTAAATTTATTTGTTGTCGGGCACGGTCTCCAAAATGAATGTAAGCGATAAATGTATCTTGTGATTTTGTTGTATATTGGTTTAGCATTATAAATACGGCATAGACTGGTTCGCCAGCTTATAGGAAATAGCAGTGACGAGAAAAAATTAATTTTTAGGCCCACAAGTTATCTTCACACGCTTGCGATGGAATGCCGAAAAAATCTTTCGGAGAGTCAATAGATTTATTTTAAAAGTAAAACGACTTTAATAGTTATAAACAAAGAAAGAGAAACATCTTTCGATTAAGTAACACCGCTACAAAGTGTTAGCCTGAAAAAATCTCTGGAAGCCAGGCAACTGTATATTTATTTTACCTACTGGTTATGGAAAGTCCTTAGCTTTACAAAAAAAAAACAATTTCTACACTGACACGATCCCACTCTCTAAGTTAATAACTCTATATTTTATAAACACATAAGATAATATGTACAGACCATGTGCTAATTGTGTGTAGCCTGTGTGCATTCAATTTATATGTTATCGGACCTTTACGAGAAAACGGAGCTAAATCAGATCGTTACCATCCTCAGCAGCCCCATAAATCAAGTTATAATGGGCATGGATTGGAATGCTACGAGTAGTCTAGTGCCAATTATAACTTACTCAACAATGTAAATATTTAACGTTATACATTTCCGATGTAAATTAATATTTACAATACCCACATAAACAATGTATTGTCAACGGTGTCAATTAATTTGTTCTTGTTAATTTGATATTTATTGTCAAATTCATGTTTAGTTCTTCTTAAATCTTCTTTCCTTGATCCGCCTCAATCTTCTTTCCGATTTATTTTAAGTGTGCGCATTTGCTGTACGCGAAGCTGCAGTGAGTTTTCCCACTGTTTACCTGTCCTTGAATTTCCTAGCGGAGGCGTTTAGGAATCAAGGGCAGGCTATCCAGTCTAAGATACGGCAGATCTACGCACGTGGTGTAGATTTATTTGTAAACAACACTACCATAGGTAATCTTGTTTCACACGGAAATTGAAATAAATAAAAGTATGTTTTATTATTATTAGGGAAACACTGTTAATGTGTTACACTCGTATACTAATGATGAACCCGTGAAATTTGTTCAAAGACTGCTTAAAGCAGAAACAGAAAGAAGTTAATTTATTTTTAAACTTTGAAATTTCTTCGATTTTTGTAACCATGATGAGTTACGATTCATTGTATTACAAATGCATCACTACGTATTTTATAAGGAAATATACTGAGTATACAATCACTTGGTATGTTAAAATTGCAAATAAAAATATACATGTAGTTGCATATGTGCGAAATTAGTTACACAAACCATGATAATATTTGATATACGACTATTGGTACAGAAAATTAAATTAATGATATCTATATTAAAGAAAATGTCAGCTCGACGCCTTTGTGGCCGTTCCGGTCGTTGATATGTATAGGGAAGATTCTAAATTGTAAAAATCGTGACCCTCGGACCAAAACTGGGGCCCCAGGCGGGGTTCAAAGTTTAACATAGAAATACATAGGAAAAATGTATAAAAATCTTCTTTTCAAGAACCATTGCACCAGAAATGCCAATATTTACAAAAAAGCTTGTATATATAATGAAGATTCTAAATTGTAAAAATTGTGAGCCCCGGACAAAAAGTGGGGCCCTGGGCGGGGTTCAAATTTTAACGTATATAGGAAAATGTTTAAAAATCTTCTTCTCAAGACCTATAATGCAACAGTTTGGAATATTACTATGCATACATCCTTAAATAATGTAGATTCTAATTTGTAAAAATCGTGACTCCCGGACTAATACTGGGGCACCAAGAGGGGTTCAAAATTTAACATTTTAAAAAATATATAGAAAATTTTTAAAATGTTCTTCTTGAGAACTACAATGTTACAGTTTGTGGAATTCCTATACATGCATCCCTGGCTTATGTAGATTCTTAATTGGTAAAATCGTGACCCCCGGACTAATACTGGGGCCCCAAGAGGGGTCAAAGTTTAATATAGAAATATATAGGTAACATGTTAAAAAATCTTCTTCTTGAGAACTACAATGCTACAAGTTGTGAGATTACTATGCATGCAACCTTAAATAATGTAGATTCGATAGTTTTAAATTAGTGACCCCTGAACTAATACTGGGGACCCAAGATGGGTTCAAAATTTAATGTAGAAGTATATGTGGAAAATGTTTAAAAACCTTTTTCACGAGAACTACAATGCTTCAATTTGTCAGATTACTACGTAAGCATCCTTAAATAGTGTAGAAGCTGTGACCCTCAATCTAATACTGGGGCCCCAAGAGGGGTTCAAAGTTCAACATAGAAATATAGAGGGAAAATGTTTAAAAATCTTTTTCCAGAGAACTACAATGCTTCAACTTGTGAGATTACTATGCAAGCATCCTTGAATAATGTAGATGCTAAATTAATAAAGCTGTGACCACTGGACTAATACTGGGGCCACAAGAGGGGTTCAAAGTTTAACATAGAAATATATATGGGAAATGTTTTCAAAAAGTTTTTCTCGAGAACTATTATGTTACAGTTTGTGAGATTACTATGCAAGGATCCTCAAATAGTGTAAATTCTAAATTGTTAAAGTCAACCATAAACCTCGGACCAATACTGGGGCCCCAGAAGGGGGGTTCAAAGTTAGAAATAGCATATGCTACGAAATAGAATGTTACAAGAAACTGTTGTTCAGGTGAGCGATGTGGCCCATGGGCCTCTTGTTAAATTTTATTTCAGTTTTCTATACATCATTTTAATTGTTGGTATTCGGAAAGGCATAATTTCATTCGGACAGGCAAAGTCTAATGACATGTCTGTCCGAATGACTGACTTCCAAGAAAATATTTCCACAGCTCTGTGGGGGGTCGAATTTTTACATAGGAATATATAGAGTATATCTTTAAAAATCTTCTTCTCTGAAACTAATCAGCCAGAAAAGCTGTAACTTGTGTGGAAGTATCCTCAGTTAGTGTAGGTTCAAGTTTTGTTCAAATGATGATCCCCAGGGGTAGGGTGGGGCCACAATGGGGGGGTCGAAATTTTACATAGGAATATATAGAGAAAAATCTTTAAAAATCTTCTTCTCAGAAACCGATCGGCCAGAAAAGCTTTAACTTGTGTGAAAGCATTCTCGGTTAGTCTAGAGTAGATTCAAGTTGGATAAAATCATGATCCCGAGGGGTAGGGTGGGGCCACAGTGGGGGAGGGGGGTCAAATTTTCTCATTTGATTATATAGAGAAAAATCTTTAAAAAATCTTCTCAGAAACCGATTTCAAAAGCTGCAACTTGTGTTGAAGCATCCTCAGGTAGGGAAGATTCAAATTGTTTGAATATGATTTTGACAAATTTTAATCTAGACTATTTGAAGACTGAACTGACTAAAGTTAGAGCTCTTCTAGACAATTTGTGTTTTAGAAGATTTTTCCCTATATATTCCTATGTAAAAATTTGGCACCCCCCTTCCAATTGTGGCCCCACCCTACCCCCAGGGATAATGATTTTTCAGGAGTAGGGTTGGGCCACATGGCGGGGGGGGGGTCCAATTTTACAAAAGAAAACATTTAAAATTGTTCACAAAACTTAAATGTTTTTATATATGGTTTTACTTATATGCAAGCATTTTGACATATTGTTGATTCTTTAAAATTGTTTAGACTCTGGCCCCTGGACAATTCTTAGACCTCACAAATGGTTCAAAGTTTGATGTAGGTTTATAATCCATATATAAACAGTTGTTTAAGTCTGATCATCTTCCCAAGAACTGCAATGCTCAATATGTGATATGACTGTAAAATCACCCTGTTACAAAGGGGCTCAATGATAAACATAAGAATATGCAGAGGAATTTTTTTTTTTATACAGGATCTATTATACGACATTGTTCAGATATTTTGTATATGACTCCATAAAGCTGATTTTATTATGTCTGTTGTTGCTCAGGTGAGCGACGTGGCCCATGGGCCTCTTGTTTGAGGTTTTGCATGTTTTTGCAAGAAATATTTTTGTTATCTAATGTATGGTTGTTCGATGCTTGCTTAATATTGTCCGATCCATGGTTAAATAGCTCATTACTGCATTGATTCAGTTTGTTTTCTATGTTTAAACAAATTCACTGATTTTCTTTCAATGATTAAGCTAGAGGAAACCAGAAAAGGTAACAAAAAAAAAAATTAATACACATTATACTCCATAACTGATGCAATTCCAAGGGTGTCCGATGCATGGTGAAATCACCTTATCGATAACAAAAATAGGTCTGTTGAATTTTAATGATGAAAGTGTGATTATGTCACTAAACAATTAATTTTTAACAACAATGTACTGAACATAAATGTAACCAATGTGCGTAAATTAACTTTGCGTCTCTCTCTCTCTATCAGAGTCTCTCTCTTGCTCTCTCTCTCTCTCTCGCAATCACAACATCAATCACAAAAATATAAATGACAAATTTCTGTCATTCTATTAGGCTTGAGTATCGCCAGCTACCTCACGATACGATATGTATCACGATATATTAATGCAATACATCGTGTATCACGATATAGTTGTCAACTATAAATAAACTGGTATTTATGTTGCCTACCTCTAAAAGAAATAGAACCGCATGAAGAAAATAAGTTAACTATTTACAAAATCAATCAACAAACTGTAGAGATATAAAATTCAATTGATTAGAACAAAACGAACAAATTATTTCTAACTTTATTTGAAATTTATTAATGTCTTTTAGTTATGTATACTATGTACCGTAAAGTATCGTGTTTAATACGCACTCGTATATAATACGCATCCCCCAAAGTTAATCAAAAAATGTGGAAAAAACAGCAGGTCCTATGTATAATACGCACCCAAAAAATGGCGAAATAGACGGTCGCCATTTCCCCCAAAACTATCGATGTTTCATGATAATTTTATAATCCATAAGCAATTTCTGTAGTTTTCTGATCGGAACAAAGCTCAGAGGATGAAAATCGACAGCCGCCATTTTTCCAAATAACTATCGATGTTTGATGATAATTTTATAACCCAAGCGCAATTACTGTAATTTCGTTGTCGGAACCTGGCCCAAGCGATTCTAGAGTCAAAGTTCTTACAATTTTACTTGTAAAAAGCGGTAGGAATTACATAAGTGGTATCAAGTGGAGCCTATCATTTGACACTTCGTACAGTACAACAGCGGAGAAGTTGAAGATCATCGTATGTAGAGAAGAACGGCAACCGAGCTTAGTGCTTAAAAGTAATAATGTTTGCAGATATAAACCAAAACAACATCAAGAGAAATGATTTAATTGATTAATTATCAAATTATAGTCAAACTGTTTGATTGTTGTTAAAAAACATTGTGAAGAAACGTATGTATGTCGTATATCGTCATTATCAAGTCGTTCAAATGATCGATGTATTTTTAGCAGTGTCTAGGTAAAGCAATAACGTTTAACTGCATAACAGGACATTAAGTAATCAAGTTAAATAAAATCAAAATTATTGCTAATCTATTGCACTTGAAAACACCCTGTGAAGTCCGACACGAGACAGGTGCATGCTTCTGACACCGGAAATTGTTAAACAAACATTGACCACGCGCAAAGTCAACAGGTGGCTGCTTACGTAATGGCGAATACACTGGCGATATTTAAACTTGTTTGATGCAAGGAATAGTGTTGAGAGAGGAAAATAATTTCAATACATGGAAATAAAACTAAGAATAAGGTATTTCAGACCCAGTAAATTAGTATACACTCATACAACTTGCATAACACGCTATATTGGCAGAGTAGTGACTACTCCTGTGGTATCCAGAATCACGGCTTGAAAAAATGGGGTAAAATTTTGGTCCTATGCACAATACGCATCCCCCACTTTTGATCAAATTTTGGCTGAAAAAAAGTGCGTTTTATACACGGGACTTTACGGTAAGTATTCTAGAAAGTCAATGAAAATTACCTAATACAGCGTATCACGATACACATGTGACGACACGATACACGTATCATGGGCCCTCATGATCAATACGATCGATATATCCTCGTATCGTTACACCTCTACATTCTATCTACACTGATACATGTATCTATCTATCTATCTATCTATCTATCGTTCGTTCGTTCGTTCGTTCGTTCGTTCGTGTGCATAAGCTCGTGTCAAGTACGTAAGTCTGGCCTTAATTTAGTCCGATACTAGTATTTATGGCCAGGCATACGCCTCTTAGTGAAACGCAATTTACGTCGGACTAAATTTTGACATATGCCCCGAGGCCTAACTTAAGTTTCGTTGTATCTTAAGCCTTTTAGTGAAACGGGCCTCTTGTTGCCTTGCGGCGGACCTGGTGAAGACTGAAAATTGAATTATTTTGAGTTTATTGTTATTTCATGTTAGATTTTTATGAAACTTTGTACTCTGACTGAAAAAGTTCTGATCTTTCTTATTTTGCCATTGTTTCTTCTCTATCTCTATGCTTTCATAAAGAAAAAAGACAAAATGATCTTAAGTTTACAAACATTTATGCAAAATTTATTTTCGATGAATTAAAATGCCATCATGATAATAAAACAGAAAATGCAACATGATTTTACTTGATAACAAAACTAAATAAATTAATATATTTCCAGTACTATCCAATCAAAGTCATATTTTGTCATAATTTGATAAAATTATATAAGAAGTAGACATACAATTTCCTAAACAGTGCACAACAAAATTTTACATTATCATGAACATGCAAACAACCAAAATAATCACTGCATCACAGTTCATAGCAAAATCATTTCAATTTAAAAATATCTGGCATGTCATATAAAAAAATACCTAGAAAAAAACTTGTCTTGTTTAGGCCAAAATAAATTAATAATATGTTTCCTATTCCAGCTTTCAAAAAATAGGGTAGGTAGGTAGGGAAAATATTTTTTTTTAACATTTCATTGTTTTAATTTCAACTTCGACAAAATTAGTATTGATAAAAACCAGGGTTAATTTCTTTTTCTCTGTATGGTAGATTGCTATTGGAAGTTTTCAATGAGAGTGTACAGTTTTCACAATAGGAAGAAAAGTATCCTATTTAAATACTGTAAATTCCTAATTAAAAGTGAGGAATCAATTTCCGCGTAAAATCGCAAGAAGGAACCCTCGCGGATTTTAAAGTCTCGTTTTTATTTTTCAGACAGTTTTGAACTATAGGAAATTATAACAAAAAATTGGTGATTGCGATTTTATATTCTCGCGATTTGATACAAAACGGCGGAATCGCGGAATTAAGTACTCGCGTAAAATAAGGAATTTACAGTACAGATTGTTGACTAACAGGAATGCTGTCCTAAATTTTTTTTTTTTTAAATAAGGTTTATTTGGCCAATAAGCTTAAGGTAACACTGGGTGCCAACCCTTTTAAGCTCACCGAGACGAAGTCGGGGGGAGCTTATGCTATACCCCTGGCGTCGCGTCAGTGTCTGGACCTGGTAAAGGTTTTTGTTGCAGGTCTTGTATCTAAGTTATTACTTGTCCTATCTTCATCAAACTTGCATGGATGATGCATCTGGACCTACTTATTGACTAAAATGAAAGACTTGGATGCTGAATCAGGGCTATGAGTTTCAGATGCTGGAGGAGGTTAAGGTTTTTGGAGCAGGTTAAAGTTTTTGTTGCAGGGGCCTTTTTATAGCAATTTCTAAGTTACTACTGGTCGTAACTTTACCAAACTTGCATGGATGGTGCATCTTATGATACTGATGCACCAGACATGCTTTAATGCTGAATCTGAGCCATGAGTTTCAGATGCAGGATGAGGTTAAGGCCTAACAAAAAAATATGTTTGTTTCCGCTTTCCCGACCGACCCTAACTTAAACCCGCCGACCCAAAAAAAGTTTCCGAGTTTTTTTCGTAAATTTCCGTTTTTATCCGTTTTTTGTTAAAATTTTGTTTTTATCCGATTTAAAAATTTATTGTGTTTTCTAAATTTAAGTCATAAAAATGCTTATAGAACTTATTTTGATGTCATCAGTGTTGTGTAGATGTTTGTTATTTACAAATGTCAGCACATGTCTTGCCAGTTGAGCTCGAGAAATGTTCCCACCAGCCGGGGAAAAAGTTATCCAAGTTATAGATCATTTTCCTCTGGGCTTTCATTAAGTCAAATATATGATGATATCCACGTAAATCATTCCTGTAGTAAAGGTTCCAAGTTTAATAAATAAATGGTTAATATGCACAATTGAACAGATGAAGAGAAAAAAAAAGAGAAAAAAAAAAAAAAAAAGCCTACCTACCAACCCTAATTTTTTTCAGCCTGAAAGCGGAAACAAACATATTTTTTTGTTAGGCCTAAGGTGTTTAGAGCTGGTTAAAGGTTTTGGACCAGGTGCCCTTTAATGATTATATCTTAGTTATTACTGGTCCTAGCTTCACTAAACTTGCATGGATGGTGTGTCTTATAATACTGATGCACCTGGCAGGCTTGAATGCTGAATCTGAGCCAAAGGTTTCAGATGCTGGATGAGGTTAAGGTGTTTAGAGCTGGTTAAAGTTTTTGGAGCAGGTGCCCTCTGATGATTATATCTTAGTTATTACTGGTCCTAACTTCACCAAACTTGTATGGATGGTGTGTCTTATAATACTGTTACACCTGACAGGCATGAATGCTGAATCTGAGCCATAGGTTTCGGATGCTGGAGGAGGTTAAGTTTTTTGGAACAGGTCACATGTTTAATAAATATTAGTACTATTTCAAACTTGCATAGTTGATTTAACTATAATATAAATGAATAGCAGAGGTAGCTTTAGATGCAGAGCCTGATCTCCATTATCAAGGATGCTAAAAAATATATCTTAGATCACTGGTCCTAACTTTACTAAACTTGCATGGATGGTGCGTCTTATGATACTGATGCACCTGACAGGCATGAATGCTGAATTTGACCATTAGGTTTCAGATGCTGGAGGGAGGTAAAGGTATTAAGAGCTGGTGTTTTTGGAGCAGGTGCCCTCTGATGATTATATCTTAGGTATTACTGGTCCTAACTTCAAACTTACATGGATGATGCGTCTTATGATACTGATGCACCTGGCAGGCTTGAATGCTGAATCTGAGCCATAGGTTTTGGATGCTGGATGAGATTTGTGTTTTTGGAACAGGTCACATATTTTATAGATAATAGCTTGCATAGTTGATTTAACTATAATATAAATGAACTGCAGAGGTAGCTTCAGATGCAGAACCTGATCTCCATTATCAAGGATGCTAAAAAAGATCTCCTACCTCACTCAAACCTGCTTGATAGATGTGTTTGTTTTTTAAAGGATATAATATGATTCCTATGATATAGTATTGTATGATATGATACACTATTGTTTTATATGATACAATATTATATCATATATTATATTGTAAAAAGTTACATGTATGATATGATATTGTATCAATTTTTTTGTACATTATGATATGTAGTGTATTATGATATTGTTATGTATAGTATTGTTTATTATCATACAATATTGTACAATATGATATTGTATTGTATACTATTTTATAACATGCTATTGTTTCATATGATATTGCAACATATTGTATGATATGATATGATATTGTATAATATATATCATATCAATGACATATGATATGATATTGTATAATATGATATTGGTTTATATAATATATTATTATATCATGTGAAATTGTATTATATGATATTGTATAATGTGATATTGTATCATATAATACAATATTATAATAGTATAATATGATATTGTATGATATAATATAGTACTATATCTCATGATATTGTATCAATTGATATGATACAATGTTGTATCTAATTATATTGTATCATATGATACAATATCCTATTATGTATCAAATATTGTATCATATAATACCATATGAAACATGATTATTATACAATTTTTTAACATATGATATAGTTATACGATATTGTGTCAAAACAGTATCCATGTATATCCAAGATCATTAATAATTAACAATGTTTTTCATATAATATGATAAAGATGGTCTCATAAAGGTGATGCCTCGTCTCTGTGAGCTTTGTAATCTGTGATTACCTATGTTTAGTACTTAATATATGATTTGGCCTCAAATATAGCACTTTTGCAAACATCAGACATTTTCAATATTATACAATATTTAGTTTAAATATTTTCAAAGCAATGCAAATTACACAATCACCATGCTCTGAGAGTCTTAATTATCTTACACAACATCATTAAAATATTCAGGTTTTGTTACAAGGGATATAGGAATGTAGCTAGTAAATTGTATACGATTAAAAATTGGATATTTTACTATTTGAATCACTCTTAACCAAAGACATCCGATTAAAATTATGTTATACAGGTATTGTAGTACACCTTTACATTGAATTTAAGTTTTGGTTTAACGTGGTCTTCGTACTGAAAATTAGATAAATATTTCAATTAGTGTCTTTTCTAATACAATCATGCATATATTAGCCATATATATTGAAAATGCATCTTCTGAAAATGTTCTTTCCCATATAACTCAAGAGCGATAACAAATTTCTAAACACTTGTTAGCTCACCTGAGCTGAAAGCTCAAGGTGAGCTATTCTGATCACATTTTGTCTGTCGTCTGTCTGTCTGTCCGTCTGTAAACTTTTCACATTTTCAACATCTTCTCAAGAACCACTGGGCCCATTTCAACCAAACTTAGCAGAAAGCATCCTTAGCTTAAGGGGATTCAAAGTTGTGAAAATTAAGGACCAAGCCCTCTTACAAGGGGAGATAATTAGGAATTAATGAAAATTTTCAAAAATCTTCTCAAGAACCATTTGGCCAGGAAAGCTGAAACTTATGTGGAAGCATCCTCAGGTAGTGTAGATTCAAAGTTGTGAAAATCATGACTCCTGTGGGTAGGATGGGGCCACAATGGGGGGTCGACTTTTTACAAATTAATATATAGAGTAAATCTTTAAAAATCTTCTTCTCAAAAACCATTTGTCCAGGAAAGCTGAAACTTATGTGGAAGCATCCTCAGGTAGTGTAGATTCAAAGTTGTGAAAATCATGACTCCTGTGGGTAGGATGGGGCCACAATGGGGGGTCGACTTTTTACAAATTAATATATAGAGTAAATCTTTAAAAATCTTCTTCTCAAAAACCATTTGTCCAGGAAAGCTGAAACTTATGTGGAAGCATCCTCAAGTAGTGTAGATTCAAAGTTGTGAAAATCATGACTCCCGGGGGTAGGATGGGGCCACAATGGGGGGTTCAACTTTTTACATATTAATATATAAAGTAAATCTTCTCAAAAACCATTAGGCAAGGAAAGCTGAAACTTATGTGGAAGCATCCTAAGGTAGTGTAAATTTAAAGTTGTGAAAATCATGCCCCCCCCGGGTGGTAGGGTGGGGCCACAATGGGGGGTCGAATTTATACATAGGAATATATAGAGTTAATCTTTAAAAATCTTCTTCTCAAGAACCATTTTGGCCAGGAAAGCTGAAACTTATGTGGGAGCATCCTAAGGTAGTGTAAATTTAAAGTTGTGAAAATCATGACCCCCGGGGGGTAGTTTGGGGCCACAATGGGGGGGTCGAATTTATACATAGGAATATATAGAGTAAATCTTTAAAAATCTTCTTCTCAAGAACCATTTGGCCAGAAAAGCTGAAACTTATGTGGAAGCATCCTAAGGTAGTGTAGATTCAATGTTGTGAAAACCATGACTCCCGAGGGTAGGGATGGGGCCACAATGGGTGGGTCGAATTTTTACAAAGGAATATATAGAGTAAATCTTTAAAAATCTTCTTCTAAGAAAGCATTTGGCCAGGAAAGCTGAAACTTGTGTGGAAGCATTTTTAGATAGTGAAGATTCAAAGTTGTAAAAATCATGACCCCCAGGGGTAGGGTGGGGCCACATTGGGGGGGGGGGGTCAACTTTTTACATAAGAATATATAGAGTAAATCTTTAAAAATCTTCTTCTCAAAAACTAATTAGCCAGGTGATTATTTAATATTGTTTAGACTTTGGGTTCTGGATGATTCCTGGACGATTGGGTCTCACAAGGGGTTCAGAGTTTGATGTAGGTTTATATCCCATATATAAACAATTGTTTAGGATCTTTTTGAGAGCTGCAATGCTCAACATGTGATATTACTATAAAATCATCCTGTTAGAAAAGGGACTAATGATAATAAACATAAGAATCTCCAGGGGAAAAATTTATTTTATTTATACAGAATCTACATGTATTATACTACATTGTCCAGATAGTTTGTATTATGACTCCTTTAAGCTGATTTTATCATACTTATTGTTCCTCAGGTGAACGATGTGGCCCATGGGCCTTTTGTTGAACAAAATGCGTTTAAAGTTAAAGGTCTTACTCAAGGAAATAACTGAACTTAGTCAATTGTAGTTCCATATATATAGAGACATTTTTTTTCTCTCTTCCTTTTTTGGCACCTTATTTTAGGCCTACAGTATTGATTTTGGACTCAGTGGCTAGGAGAATTATTACTTTAGTGGAATTGCCACGCTAATTTCAATGGAATTATTTTTTAGATGCGCATGATGAACTTCCTGGATGGTGCTGAGTGTGTTTGTCAACATGTGAAACCCACGTGTATTTGGGGGTAGGTGTGTTTACTATCAATTATCTCTCTTAGAAGCCACATAAGGCGTTATTTTTCTGATCTAAAATTTTTCTTGAAGCATTTAACTATAATTTTGTCTTTGATGATTTATATGCTGAGATTATAGTTAATCAATTAACTGAATTAAAGCTATATAGTAACATATTGTGAAATGAATTCCTTGTGTGAGACCTTAACTCTATTCCCCCTGAAGCATTATACCCTTTACCCCCTAATGCCACGATATGACGTGTTGGTCATTTCCCTTATGATGACTTATGACGCGTCTATCTAGAACTTCAATAATCTTTGTTTATTTTACTTGTCTGAAGCAAAAACGAGTGGCAAATAACATCTTATAGTGTCCACCTTACACGGACAATTATACACAGTCAGGTTATGCAATGGTTTGACAGATATCACGTGATACACACACCTGTGAAGTTTTGAAAAAAATGGCGGCATCGGACGAGTATGACAGAGATTGGATTAAGTTATTCTGGATGATTCTTTGTGTCTAAAATTACCATTAGCTGGAAATAAACATGACCAATCCAGTTCCTTTGAAGTTTATGACAGGAATTTGGTTGATTAGCTGTAAATTAAGGCTAATTCACGGCACCTGCATGACAACAACAATGGCGGCCTCCGAACATCGGCACATGTGCATTGCGTCAGTCTGGGCATAATCTAACTTATAAATTCAACACATTCACTGTGGGTCTTCTGCTGTATAGTAGTTTTATGTTCCATAAATAAATTAAGAAATAAAACCCAATAGAAACTAATATACAATGCTGTATATGCTATACATCGGCGAGGGGGGGGGGGGTGTACAGCAAAAGAAACTTTGACGATGATTATTAGCTCATACCTGGGTCTGAACTAAATGTTTTGAAATCCCTCTTTGAAATGTGTAATGTTTATCCTGAATTACAATAACTATTTTGAAACAAATTTTGCTGTATAACTGTGCAGACAATAGATACAATAGTTTACAGGTATTTTTACCTGAATTACCTTTACTACAGATATCTGATAGAAATTATATAAAAAATAATTAAAAATGATATAAATGCAAAACTTGAAAAAAATCTGATTGCAGTGGTAAATGAACCATAATAGTTTGATAAAATATTACTCTAGGGATGAATTTCTATACTTTTGATTAAATCTTGATTGTTGTGTATTGGTCTCAATTCGCAAGATAAGACAAGAAACACATTATCCAAAACAAGGAAAAATATTTTTGAACAGTAGTTGATCATATGTTAAAATTTTATGCATTAATTTTCATGTTTACAGTGATTTTTTATGCTTTACAGCCATCTAGTTACTGGATAATCTTTACGGCAAAGAGTTCACAATAATCTGAACGTGGGCGACACAAAATAGTTCTATTCAAATGTTGTAAAGTTTACTGTTTGTTGTTTGTAATAAAAATCTTTAAGCAAGATAATATTATTCCGTATGTTAGTTATCACTTACGTTTTTGTAACCAATATGAATTAACTTTGTTAAATTTACATAAACTCGAAACCTTACGCGAATGAATATTAAGGTATCTCACCCATATTAGGACCTAATTTTTCTAACCCAGAATATCCATCATATATTAAATACTCTGATATTTATTCAAAGCTTTTTAGAGTAGAAAAAATGTAACCGAGAGAAATTTTCTAAAATATTATTAATTAAGCAGTAATTAATTAATGAAGATCCCTTGCATTAAGGTCTAAGGAGACAAGCACATTTTTTAAAATAAAAAAGTAAATACTAAGAATATCAATAAATGCTTTGGTGAAAAGATGAATTTAATCCCCTAAAGTACAAAAACTATTTAAAATAAATTGTATACCGTATATGATTTTTATAGATTAAAATCAAAGGGGGACAACTCTTCAAGAACAGGAAAAGGTCATTTATTAGGACACATTTCACTCCTACATACTGATACTTAAACATGAAAATTATGTCCAAGTATACTGAGTATTAAGCCCATACATATATGTTATGCATCCAGATACATTGAATCTGGGGTTATTATGGATCGAATACCTTAAATGCAGTGTTTTCCCCTGGCCGTTTTTGCATAGTGGTGAAGATACCCCGCCATGCATCACACAGTACCGCCATGCTTCCCGCTATGCATACTTATTACAAAGAAAAAATATTTTTCCAAATATTTCACATCTTAACAGTGACAAGTAGATGTAAAATTGTCGTTATTCTGGTCAATCTTCATAAAAATGCTTGCACCCGCAGAGAGCGACATCGATCTCAGCAAGGGGGCACACATGGTTAACGGTTAAAGGACTGAGCTTATGGTTGAGATATATTGAAACTGAAATTATAATTAGGTAATAAATGCATAAATAGAGGGGTGATTACTTCTTGTTTTAATATAATGTGCCTTCTTCGACACCTCGGCCATTATCCAATGTTGTGGATTTTCCAAGATCTAAAAATAGCACAATGTTTATTCGATGGCGTAAGCTTGGTTGTGCTATGATTAAACTGTTTATTTGCCGTAAAAATATTGGAAACTTGAGCAAATGTACTCAAATAAGAAAAAAATTACAGTTAATTGCAAGTCATACACGGAAGCGATGTCACATGACTATAATATAGAGACATCGTATAGTATGCCTCTGAAAATGACTGTGTGCACGTCATGTAAAGAGACTGAATGCAAAGTTATAGTGCAGTAATTAATTTTAATCAAACTTGATGTCAAAATATCAAAGAATCTTTCATGTAAACTCCACATTTAAACAAAAAATATCAACTGTCCAGAATAAGTTGAAACAAGTTTGCTGCCTGTTTCTTGCCCCCCCCCCCCCCCCTCCAAAAAAAAAGGTTATCTCTGTATTAAGGTAAAAGAATAAAACAGAAGGTGTTAGAACTGCCTTGTGAATCTATATTTCTTGTAAAAGTTTGTGAAGGTCCGCCTTGAAAAAATTGATTTTGAAAAAAAATGCTATTAGTTTTGCTAGAAGAAAAAAAAAACAGAAAAAATATAATATATGAATTACAAATAAAATTAAATAATACTTGTTGATGTAGATTTCATGAGAATGCATTAATTATAGTACATAACATGCAGTACATTTCATCATATGGTTATATTATTTTTTTACGCGCAGTGATTTCTCGCTGGCCGTGGCGCTGTTACGTCCCTCCATGCATCAAACATTTTCTTGGGTAACCACTGTAATAGCAACGGCGCCATGTTTAAGTCAAGTATGAAAAGAAGAGCAAAGAACGCAAATGTCATGACATTTTCGCGCCAGTTCATAGTGCATAGGAATACACGGTATACTGATATTCGAGAGCATGTTGATTTAAAGCGTTTTTGTTTCTTATATCGTTGAATGAATTTACTGTTAATGTACTTCAGTCGTTGGATTAAAGAAAGAAACAAATTGTCTCGTATTGGAGTTTGAGTTTGACAACATCATAATTATTTCATGCAGTCAATGATTTTCTCTAAATCAATGGTGGTTTCAACCAATTGATAAAAGAAGTGTCTAGATTTCAATCCTGTCTGTTTCGGTCACTAAGGTTCGACAAATCAATAAACGGGGCAGGTTGATTTCGGTCTTGTTAGTTTCTATAGAGCTATAAATTAACTAGTTAATTTCTAAAAAGCTATAAATTAACTAGTTAATTTCTAAAAAGCTATAAATTAACTAGTTACTTTCTAAAAAGCTATAAAGAAACTAAAGTTTCCGTAAGAAATAGAGGGAATCATATTTGATAAATATACATGTAAATATCGTCATATCAAAACTGTAAGCCATTATGGCCCTTCAGGCCTTTGATTTTAATGTACAGGTAAAATTACCTGAATAAACTCACCTAATTAGTTTCTTTTAATTTATTTGTGTACTCTAAAGTTATAATGTTAAAGTTCAATCCTTCCTGATCACATTGGTATATCATATGGCATGGTTTGACAATAATTCTTGTCAATAACTATTGTAAAACAATGCCACTCATTTTCCTTTAAACAGTCAATAAAGTTTCAGGGGGAAGCTAAGAAAACCTTATAGGGAAATGACAAATGCGTCCTATGGTGGCATCAGGGGAAGAAGAGTTAAATGACCTTTCATTTGATATCATACACATCAGTGTATGCAACCACCAACATTTTGTTCAAAAGTTCCAAAAAGGAGATAAGGGGTCATTCCCTAAAATGTTTTTTCCTGTAAACTCAATAACGGTAACATATTTATAAACACTTGTTGACCAAAATATGTTTAATATCATAAACCTCTTTATTTAATTTATAAAAAGGGATCAGTTCCTAAAATTACTAAGAGGGGTCTTAATTATTAATTTCATAGTGAGATTTTAAGAGACTGGAAATCAAAAGTTTGATCCTTTTTAGCTCACCGAGACGAAGTCGGGGGGGAGCTTATACTATACCCTCGGCGTCAGCGTCGGCGTCTGGACCTGGTTAAAGTTTTTGTTGCAGGTCCTGTATCTAACTTATTACTTGTCCTAGCTTCACCAAACTTGCATGAATGATGCATCTGGACCTACTAATGGACTTGAGAGACTTGAATGCTGAATCTGAGCCATAGGTTTCGGATGCTGGATGAGGTTAAGGTTTTAAGAGCTGGTTAAAGTTTTTGGAGCAGGTGCCCTCTGATGATCATATCTTAGTTATTAATGGTCCTAACTTCACCAAACTTCCATGGATGGTGCGTCTTATGATACTGATGCACCTGACAGGCTTGAATGCTGAATCTGAGCCAAAGATTTCGGATGGTGGATGAGGTTAAGGTTTTTAGAACTGGTTAAAGTTTTTGGAGCAGGTGCCCTCTGATGGTTATAACATAGTTATTACTGGTCCTAACTTCACCAAACTTGCATGGATGATGCATCTTGTTATACTGATGCACCTGACAGACTTGAATGCTGAATCTGAACCATAGGTTTTGGATGCTAGATGAGGTTTAGTTTTTTTTTCGAAAAGGTCACATGTTTTATACATGTAGGTAATAGCACTATTTCAAACTTGCATATATGATCTAACTATGATATAAATGAATGGCAGAGGAAGCTTCAGATGCAGAGCCTGATCTCCATTATCAAGGTTGCTAAAAAATATATCTTAGTTATTACTGGTCCTAACTTCACCAAACTTGCATGGATGGTGCGTCTTACGATACTGATGGACCTGACAGGCATGAATGCTGAATCTGAGCCATAGGTTTCGGATGCTGGATGAGGTTAACGTTTTAAGATCTGGTTAAAGTTTTTAGATCAGGTGCCCTCTGATGATTATATCTTAGTTATTACTGGTCCTTACATCAACAAACTTGCACGGATGATGCGTCTCATGATACTGACGCATCTGACAGGCTTGAATACTGAATCTGAGCCATAGGTTTCGGATGCTGGATGAGGTTTAGTTTTTTGGAACATGTTTTATAGATAATAGCTTGCATAATTGATTTAACTATAAAATAAATGAATTGCAGAGGTAGCTTCAGATGCAGAGCCTGATCTCCATTATCAAGGATGCTAAAAATTCTCTTACCTCACTCAAACCTGCTTGATAGATGTGTTTGTGGTTAAATGATATAACATGATTCCTATGATATAATATTCTATGATATGATACACTATTGTTTTATATGATACAATGTAATATCATACATTGTAAAAAATTATATGATACGATATTATATTGTATCAATTTTTTTGTACATTATTATATGATATTGAATTATGATATTGTTTTGTATAGTATTGTATATTATTATACAATATTGTAGAATATGATATTGTATAATATATTGATTTATCGAATGATATTGTTTCATATTATATTTCAATATATGATATTGTATCATATGATACGATATTGTATATTATAATTATATCGTATCATATGATACAATATTGTATAGTATGATATTGGTTTATATAGTATATTGTTATATACATGAAATTGTATTATATGATATTATAAGATATTATATGATATGATATTGTATATGATATTGTATCATATGATATGATATTGTATAAAATGATATTGTATAATATTGTATTATATAATATATTACTATATCAGATGATATTTTATCATATGATACAATGTTTTATCAAATTGTATTGTTAGTATCATATGATACAATATTGTGTATCAAATATGATGCAATATCATACAATACAATATTATACTATTATATCATACAATATAATATCATATGTTACAATATTGTGATGTATTATGTGATATGATATAGTATCAAATAATGCTATATTGTATTTATATAAGGTATTATGATATTGTATTGTGATTAAATACAATAATGTATAACACGATACAATGTCATATATGTTACAATATCATATTGCATCAATATTTATTACAGTATTATATTGTATTAAATGATATATATTGTAAGTATCATTGGATGCAATATCATGTTTTATATTATTGTATTGATAAACATTGTATCATATAGTATGTATATGATTTAAAAAACTACTGATATCTCGAATAGGTTATCTCGAATAGGTTATCTCGAATACCCCGCTTATGTCGAAGTATGTTTACGGTCCCAATAACATATTTAACCAGGGTTATTTCGAAATGAGGTAATTTTCCAGTTTGCTAATCGCACCTCGCATATGGTGTCTTTGTTATTCCCGCCCAGAGCAATTCATACCTTTTTTCTAAATTGATAGTCGAAAATTGGTATTCAACGAATATTGATGAAACCACAGTACTTACATTGATAATACTGTTGGGCGTGCATAATTCCGACTGTTTGTGACCAAGATTTGACGACAGATGTTTGGATCTGCAACCAGAAGTCTCTCCTGTCCTTCAAAGTAATAGAAACGAATGATCTTTGAGTTGTACCTCTTCATCCATCTATTAATGGATAACACCCTCCCCCTTTCTCGCAACCAAAATTCACCTTAGATTAACTTAAAGGAAATTGAATTTTGGGGCATTGTTCCCCCTCCCCAAACACACAATTTAGTAGAAGGCAATATAAATTTTTATGGCAAAGTGAAAACAAATTATATTAAACAAAATAAGTTATAGTTGCCTCACAACTCCCCCCCCCCTCCCCTACCACTACCACGAATTAGATTTTAAAGATTAATTTTTTCTTTTATTGGCTTGTTAATACATTTCGGATAAATTTGTTCCCCCAAGCAAAAACGATGCTGAGTGCTTGCATGGCCAAACGTTAAACGGAGAGTTGTCCCTCCCATTGAGCACCTCTCGTACAGTGCACCCTCAGGTTGGAGAAGCAGTCATCGTTTATTTTTGATTTTCTGAACTTACTTTTATCATATTGACAATCCTGTCTGATTAAAATCACCACCCTTCTGCTTACACTCATCAGGGTCTGATAGGTATCGATAACATTCATCTTCACATGACCTTTATATTTGCACACAACCTAAATATATATCTCATTTACCAAATACATGACTTTATCTGTTAATGAGAGGTGCAACTCTGCAATACTCAGTCTGGGGGTTACATAGAAAGCAGGATTGAAGTAATTTGCCTGTCTCTATTTAAAAAATTCCAATACATTTTTTAAAGCACTGATTGGTCAGAATTTTAGGTCGGGTGAAGATGACCCCCTATCAATACCTGTCAGACCCTGTAATGAGAAGAGGGTGCTTTTAATCAGACTGATTGACAATCCTTTTCCGACAGGAAGCTGCAACGGAAGACCTCTTCGTTGCTTTGCAACGAGCTCGTCTCTAGTTACTTCTCCTATCTTCACCAAACTTGCAATTGGATGATGCATCTTGACCTACTTATGGACTTGAAAGACTTGAAGGCTGAATCAGGGCCATGAGTTTTAGATGCTAGAGGAGGTTAAGGTTTTTAGCTCACCTGAGCTGAAAGCTCAAGTGAGCTATTCTGATCACATTTTGTCCGTCGTCCGTCTGTCCGTCCGTCCGTCTGTCCGTCTGTAAACTTTTGTACATTTTGATCTTCTTCTCTAAAACCGCTCGGCCAATTTCAACCAAATTTGGCACAAAGCATTCTTATGGGAAGGTTAATATAAATTGCAAAAATAAAAGACCGATCTTTATTCAAAGCGGAGAGAACCTTGAAACTGTAGAAAAAGGGGATAGCATTTTTAAAAATCTTCTTCTCAAGAACTACTGAGTCAAATTCAATGTAATTTAGCATAAATAATCCTTATGGAAAGGAAAATATAAATTGCCAAAATTACGGGCTAATTCTGTTTCAAATCTGAGTTATTACAAAAATAATAATAAAAGAAATGCGTGTTTCAATCAGTTGATAGCTTCGGGTTCGGTATTCCATGAATCATGGTAAAATGGGTGGGCAAACCCGGGCCGGGGCAAAACAAAAGATTGGCAGTTATTAATATGCCGATCTCATTAAAATTTTGAGGATATGTTACGGACCAGTATATTTGTATTCGCTGTAAATATTGCTGCAAAACAATGCGTATTTTGGAATTGACGATTGCCGATCTGCCCCGGCTTTTATTTTGCCCCGGCCCGGGTTTGCCCACCCATTTTACCAAGACTCGTATTCTCCATACTTCTAAAACGAGGTTCTTTGTTTAAGATAAACGGGTCGATCTGACAATTATGATGAATTAGATTTTTGTGCAACAGTTCGCGTACGAAGGGGATCTTTGAAACATGCAGAATACATTGGTGCCGATTTTGTGAAGTAAATTGAGGTTAAATATTTCGATGCGTTGAACGTTTTCATATATGACGGTGGTGTTAGCTTGTTGTTTTCATTATCTATGCTTTGTAACTATCGCCTGTATTTTGTAATTTTTACGTATCAAATCAAACAGAGACTTCGGTAAATCAGACAGTTAACTGTTAACCTGCGCAAATTAAGCAAAATCTGATGTATTAAAAGAGTACTAAAATACTATTCATTCTATCGGTAATTCGGTATGATCTTTTGCGTAATAGGCCTATTAGATTAATGCAATGTGTTTTGTTGAGATGCTTAGCATTTTCTCGAATTTATTCATAAGTTTAAATGGAGTTTAATATCGCTGACGGAAATATGTAGGTATATATTTTGAAAAATAAATTGTGCACTTTATTTGTTATATTGCAAATGTTTCTTGTGTTTAATTGTTTACAATTTCTATTTACTATAACCATATTTGAGTGTTAAGCTTCGAATTATAAGCAAGATACAGAGATTTGCTCACAATTCTATGTACACAGATCTGAGGCCATTCTTTTTTTCCACTTTAAATGCTGAATAGGAAATACAAAGTTAAAATTCTTAAGCTGAATGTAATAAACTCATGTGAACAAAATATATGACTCAAACCTAGCAGAATTGTGAGCTCTGTATCTTGCTTATAATTCTACGATTGACGCTGAAATTTTGGTTGATCATTAGAAATGTCTCGCTAAATATTAAACACTTGTACAAAAAAAAATGAAAGGATGGTATGCTGTATATAACTACTCTCTGGCCCCTCTTTATACAATGGATAATGTGAAATCTACATCAATTGTGATAGTTTTTCCAGACACGTGTAAATAAAAACGACACCGTTAAACAATTTCCATAGTTCTGACACATTTCTGTTGCGGGGATAAAGGAATTATCGCTATTCCTAAGAAAATATTACAGCAGAAAATTATCCTGGTCTGTAGCCATTTTTTATTTTTGAATAAAGATGAAAATAATGGGTGGACCTTAGTAAAATAGAGTGATGTGCCTGTCAATACTGTAACATTGATTTTTATAGCTCTTTAACATGTCACGTGACAACAATTTTCATTCCAGTGTATTCATCAATCAAATGTGAGTAAAGTTATAAAAGTCACACGAGTTTACGCCAGGTAAACGACAGTCATTTAATTATAATGGCGATAACAAATTAAATTTTTGAATGTTTTTAATTTAAGGAATTGAGCGGATTGGGGTACAATTTTCTTCTTCACATCTATAGGATTTATTTTTTTAACAAAATGCAATAACTATTATATGATATTTTTAAAAAAATACAATAACTAGTAAGTAGTTGAGGAAGAAAATATACCTATATGCTCTCATATATTTTGATCGCTTTATAAAGTGGGGGGAGGGGAGGGGGGGGGGGCAGAACGAAACTATAGGGAATTGGAGGGAGGTGTACCCCTACCAAATGTTTAGTTTTATATATTGCGTAGGATTTTCTTATTCTGGGTAAAAATAGTATTCCATAAAGATACAATGTCAAAGATAACGTGTATGCAAAAATAAGTGTAAAATTCGAATACTTTACAATATTTATTTTTTGTTATTCTACTGAGGGGCCGTATGGCACAATATCTTTTGAACGCCCATTGTTGCTCAGGTGAGCGATGTGGCCCCATGGGCCTCTTGTTGGAGCAGGTTTAAGTTTTTGGTGGAGGTGCCCTTTGATAGCAATTTCTAAGTTACTACTGGTCCTAACTTCACCAAACTTGCATGGATGGTGCATCTTATGATACTGATGCACCAGACATGCTTTAATGCTGAATCTGAGCCATAGGTTTCAGATGCTGGATGAGGTTAAGGTTTTTAGAGCTGATTAAAGTTTTTGGAGCAGGTGCCCTTTGATGATTATATCTTAGTTATTACTGGTCCTAACTTCACTAAACTTGCATAGATGGTGCGTCTTATGATTCTGATGCACCTGGCAGGCTTGAATGCTTAATCTGAGCCATAGGTTTAATGGATGCTGGATGAGGTTAAGGTTTTTAGAGCTGGTTAAAGTTTTTGGAGCAGGTGCCCTTTGATGATTATATCTTAGTTATTACTAGTCCTAACTTCACCAAACTTGCATAGATGGTGTGTCTTATGATACTTATGCCTCTGACAGGTAGGAATGCTGAATCTGAGCCATAGGTTTCGGATGCTGGATGAGGTTAAGGTTTTTAGAGCTGGTTAAAGTTTTTGGAGCAGGTGCCCTTTGATGATTATATCTTAGTTATTACTGGTCCTAACTTCACCAAACTTACATGGATGGTGCGTCTTATAATACTGATGCACCTGACAGGCATGAATGCTGAATCTGAGCCATAGGTTTCGGATGCTGAAGGAGGTTAAGGTTTTAAGAGCTTGTTAAAGTTTTTGGAGCAGGTGCCCTCTGATGATTATATCTTAGTTATCACTGGTCCTAACTTCATAAAACTGGCATGGATGATACGTCTTATGATACTGATGCATCTGACAGGCTTGAATGCTGAATCTGAGCCAAAGGTTTCGGATGCTGGATTAGGTTAAGTTTTTTGGAGCAGTTCACATGTTTGATAAATATTAGTACTATTTCAAACTTGCATAGTTGATTGAACTATAATATAAATGAATCGCAGAGGTAGCTTCAGATGCAGAGCCTGATCTCCATTATCAAGGATGCTAAAAAATATATCTTAGTTATTACTGGTCCTAACTTTGCTAAACTTGCATGGATGGTGCGTCTTATGATACTGATGTACCTGACAGGCATGAATGCTGAATTTGACCCATAGGTTTCGGATGCTGGAGGGAGGTTAAGGTTTTAAGAGCTAGTGTTTTTGGAGCAGGTGCTCTCTTATGATTATATCTTAGTTATTACTTGTCCTAACTTCACCAAACTTGCATGGATGATGCATCTTATGATACTGATGCACCTGGGAGGCTTGAATGCTGAGTCTGAGCCGTAGGTTTCGGATGCTGGATGAGATTTGTTTTTTTGGAACAGGTCACGTATTTTAAAGATAATAGCTTGCATAGTTGATTTAACTATAATATTAATGAACTGCAGAGGTAGCTTCAGATGCAGATCTCCATTATCAAGGATGCTAAAAAAAATCTCCTATCTCAAACCTGCTTGATAGATGTGTTCGTTGTTAAATGATATAATATGATTCCTATGATATAGTATTGTATGATATGATACAATATTGTTTTATATGATACAATATTATATCATATATTATATTGTAAAAAGTTAAATGATACGATGTGATAATTGTATCAATATTTTTGTACATTATGATATGATATTGTATCATGATATTGTTATGTATAGTATTGTTTATTATGATACAATATTGTATGATATGATATTGTTAATGATAATGATTTTTTATCACATGCTATTGTTTCATATGATATTGCAACATATGATATTGTATCATATGATATGATATTGTAATATATATATATATAATATCATATGATACGATATTGTATAATATGATATAGGTTTATATAATATATTATTATATCACATGAGAATGTATTATATGATATTGTATGATATAATATAGTAGTACTATATCACATGATATTGTATCAATTGATATGATACAATGTTGTATCCAATTTTATTGTATCATATGATACAATATCCTATTATGTATCAAATATGATACAATATCATACAATACAATATCATACTATAATATTATACAATAATATCTATGGAACGCCTGGACTGTCTTATCATGGCAAAACTAAATACATTATGTGCTTATATTATTATGTAGCGTGCTTTAATTGTTAAGTGATGTCCTTGTATCATTATGTGGTGTGCTTTTATCATTATGTGGTGTACTCCTTTAATTATGTGATGTGCATTCATTATTATGGCATGTGCATTTGGTATTATGTGATGTGCATTTGGCATTATGTAATGTACATTTGGCATTATGAGATGTGTATTCATCATTATGTGGTGTGCAGTTATCATTATGACATGCGCATTCATCTTTATGGAATGTGCTTTTCTAATTATGTGATGTGATTCCGTCTTTACATTATGTGTTTTCATCATTACGCGATGTGCTTTTTTGTTCATTACGTCATGTACAAACATCTTTATGTTATGTACAAACTTCATTATGTGGTGTGCAAACTTCGTTATGATGATGATCAAAGTCACGTGACAATTTTTAAAGTCGTAGACCCAGCGGCAAAATTCAAAACTGATATTTATCTTCCTAATTTGTTTACAAACTTAACGGGCGCAAACGTAAATGATTTAACGATGCAAAAACCTTACTAACGCATACTTTATATTTCTTTAAGAAAGTGACTCTCACCGGCCACGCACCTTAAATCGCTTGTCTCGACACTATTTTAGTGTTTTGGCGTTGTGATACGCTTTTATGATTTATCTATTTATTTTATTATTTACATTAATTTTTTTAATCTGCAAGTCCGCTATCATCATGATACTATTTGCACATTTGTTATACATATTATTTAATTAGTGAGGAAGTGAGCATATCACCCAAATTCTTATCGACACAGTTGGCAATTCAGAGAAAACCACACTGCAGTCTTTTTTTTTTAAATATGAATGTTCCAGTGTTTTACTAATATCTGGGTTTTTTTCCATGAGTCCCGGGTTGTCTTTAGGGCGGACTTCTTTTGTCCCATATCCGAAATGCGCCGGTTATATGACGGGTGCTAAACAGCATATTGACAGATGAAGTAAACCGGTGTAAAACAAAAATGAAGAAACATATTATTGTCACAGCCTTTGGTTTAACCATGGTAGCAGATTTAAAATTCCAAAAGACACATTTCTTTAATGGCCCTGCCAGGATTCCTACATTTAAATAAAAAATAGAGAAGTAAAAGAATTGTTAAATGTGTAGCAACGCAATTTCATAAAAATTACCATGAAAAAATATTTTTTATTAGTTTCTGCTCAAAATTCAACAACAAAAAAATACCAGTCCTACAAGAATAATTGCTTATAATTTATGAATTCTGTAAAAATGGCAGACAGTAGATGCGGATTGAGGGGTGATATTTACTAATGACAGGTGTAATGTACAGTTTTGGTTGAACCGGTTGTAAACTTAGGTGTTGATAGCCGAATTCAGGCACGTAGCATCGCTTTTGAATGGGTGAGGGGGGTGGCAGACATCATTCCAAAATATCTTGACAAGCAAAATTAAAAACAACCCCCCCCCCCCCCCCCCCGGAAATCCCCAAAATCGTGAAAATCCCAATCCGGGTGAGGGGGGGGGGGGGGGGCGTAGTATACCTATAACTTCAATTTTCCTTCTTTACTTTTACTTCAAATTTATTACATGGTCCCAAAGAACCACGGGTGGGGCAACTGCATGATAACACACACTTATATATGTAAATTTAAGAAAAATCTTTGCTGTGCCAAAAAGTTGGGGGGGGGGGGGGCTACATGCCTGCGATTGGAAAATGAAGTTGATTGCGGAATAATAATTTTTACATGTTATTTGATAATTTTCTATTTGGATGTATAGTTTCAATTTTAAATATATACTATGACTTTATTAATAAGCATTCAATTGCATTTTGCATGCTATTTAAAGGAAAATTCAAAATATTCTAACTCCAAAAGTAGCTTGGTAATGCACCCTGAATTTTTGGGCACTAGCAGGTTTAAATGCAAATAAGGAAGAAATATTCTTTTGAGAAATTAACTGAAACTGGGGAACGTCTTGTGTGTCCTTAAAAGTAAACGGTATATAACATAAATAAATAAATAAATCATAAACATCGTATCACAGCGCCGAAACACTAAAATAGTGTCGAGGCAAATGATTTTAGGTCCGTGGCGGATGAGAGCCGTCCGATTTTTTTTGGCTATTACAGTATCAGTTTTGAATTTTGCCACTGTATCTAAACCCGCCAACTTTTAACTTTAAAAATTTTCACGTGACTTTAATCATCATCATAACGAAGTTTGCACACCACATAATGAAGTTTGTACATAACATAAAGATGTTTGTAGATGACGTAATGAACAAAAAAGCACATCGGGTAATGATATTTAAAACACATAATGTAAAGACGGAATCACATCACATAATTAGAAAAGCACATGCCATAATGATGAATGCACATGCCATAATGATAACTGCTCATCACATAATGATGAATACACATCACAAAATGCCAAATGTACATCACAAAATGCCAAATGCACATCACATAATACCAAATGCACATGCCATAATAATGAATGCACATCACATAATTAAAGGAGTACACCACATATAATGATAAAAGCACACCACATAATGATACAAGGACATCACTTAACAATTAAAGCACGCTACATAATAATATAAGCACATAATGTATTTAGTTTTGCCATGATAAGACAGTCCAGGCGTTCCATAAATATCATATGTTACAATATTGTGATGTATTATGTGATATGATATTGTATCATATATTATTATATTGTATCATATAATATCAATATCATAAAATATATTATGATATTGTATTATGTGATCAAATACAATAATGTATATTAACAAGATACAATGTCATATCATATGTTACAATATCATATTTCATCATTATTTATTACAGTATTTTATTGTATTATATGATATATTGTAGGTATCATAGGATTCCGATGCAATATCGTATTTTATATTATTGTATTGATGAACATTGTATCATATAATACCCTATGAAATGAGCATATGATTATTATACATTTTTTTTAACATATGATATTGTTATACGATATTGTGTCAAAACAGTATCCATGTATATCCAAGATCATTATTAACTATGATTTTAAAATAATATGATAAAGGTGGTCTCATAAAGGTGATTTCTCATAAAGGTGATGCCTCGTCTCGGTGAGCTTTGTAATCTGTGATTACCTATGTTTGACTGTAGCCTTAGCAACTTTTGCCACAGAGTTCAAACACTGTGTACTGGCTTCCAGACAATCTGGCGATCCTCTGTCCGTCAATCTTTGTTAACTTTCACATATGAGATACGAGCTGTGAAAATGAAATGTATCTCATCGGCATGGTATATTCATAGAGTTTGGCATCTTAAGTAAACACACAAAAAATATTCACTTCACAATTATTGCAATATTTTTTCACCCTGTTCCCCTTCATAAAATATTGAGTTTTACATCAGAAAATTATGGTACTTAACTTTGCTAAATATTAAATTTTACTGTTCTTAATTTTTGAAAGTGTTTTAAGTCAAAGTAGTTCGCCATTGTTGCTCAAGTGAGCGATGTGGCCCATGGGCCTCTTGTTGTTTTTTGTTATATTCTTTTACATTTTTACAGTTGATAGTGACCCTTTTACTGATTCCGAAAATGTAATTTATTTTAAAATCGAACAACACATTCTCAAGATATTAAGCATCAAAGACCTGAAGTGAGAGTCCGAGTAGCTCAGTCGTTAGAGTGGCGGACAATTTGTGCCCAAGCGACCCAGGTTCAAGCCTCCAGTGCCGAAAAATTATTTGTTCATTTTCTGCTTAGATTTATGATTTTATATTAATGATGGGTTTTATCTCATCTATTCAAAAATCAAATGGAAGACCCATCCGTTGCTCGCAACGAGAACGATCTAGTTAGTATTATTCTCGTCAGCGATTTTTTAAAAATGGAGAGGAATATTGAAACAATTATGCACTCTCATTACAGAACTTGCTGAGGGAGAGAGACTCATACTTGGATGAGCACAGCACTTGATGTTGACATCAGAGAAGTGTTAATACAAGATTGAGCTGAGCAGAAAAAGGTAGGGCTTAAAAAAGTCATTAGTATACATACATAAGTGTTTTGTTAATCACAAACTATTTCGGGAGTTCTTAAACTTGGGCGCCATTTTGAAAGAATTATAACTAAGAATTGTTCTGAATGAAATCTGATGAAACGTTTCACACGATTCTTGCATGCTTTGCTCGAAACACTTTACACGCTTTGCCCGAAACGGTGCATGCATTGCCCAAAATGCTAAATGGTGTACAGTTCACACGCAATGCTAAACGGTTTACACGAAACGATTCTCGCATGAAACTGGTAGGCTTTTTTGGTGTAGTAGTATGTTTCAGGGTCTGTAGATGAGTATTGAATATATACTAGCGTCAAACCGACAGGAGGCATAATAATAAATAATATACTATATTATATGCTACAATATTGTGATGTATTATTTGATATGATATTGTATCATATGATACTATATTTTATTATACTTTTATGTTAAATACTGAAATCTGATTGGTTTAGACACAGTTGACAATCAGTTCTCATACCCCCAGCGTTATCAACACACTTGACAACGGGCCGATAGAACAAATTGTTACATTCGCGTAAATTATGCGCGTACGGTTTGCCGTAGAACTCACCTCTTTTCTATATAACAGAAGTAAAATTTGCTATAAAGTTTGCTATAAAATTAAGACATTCAGTATAATAAAATAAATAGTGCCTGTTTGGGAGGGTACCAGTTGAAATGACACCCCTCGAAAACCATTGTCAACCTCCGCTTCGCGTCGATTGACAATGGTTTTCTCGGGATGTCAATTTCAACTGGTACCCTCCCAAGCAGGCACTATTTATATAGTATTATATATTAAATATTATGATATTTTATTATGTGATCAAACAAAATAATGTATAACATGATACAATGTCATATCATATGTTACAATATCATATTGCATCATTATTTATTACAGTTTTATATTGTATGACATGAAGATTCAATATCATGTTTTATATTATTGTATTGATAAACATTGTATCTTATAATATTGTATGAAATAAACATATGATTATCTGATACAATTTTTTAACATCTGATATACGATATTGTGTCAAAGCAGTATCCATGATTATTCAAGATCATTAACTATGATTTTCATATAATATGATAAAGGTGGTCTCATAAAGGTGATGCCTCATAAGGTGATGCCTCTGCGCTCGTCAAGGTGAGCTTTGAAATCTGTGATAACCTATAAATCTTTTTTGAAAACTAATTGGCCAGAAAATTTGTAACCAATTTTGTTAGATAAAGAAAAAACATTGAAAATTTGTTGGTTTTTAGCTCAAATGAGCTGAAAGCTCAAGTGAGCTTTTCTGATCACATTTTGTTCGTCGTCCGTCTGTCTGTCTGTAAACTTTTCACATTTTGAACTTCTTCTCTAAAAAACCACTTGGCCAATTTCAACTGAATTTGGCACAAAGCATGCATATTGTATGGTGAATTTAAATTGCAGAAATGAAAGACCGATCTTTATTCAAAGCGGAGAAAACTTTGAAACTGTAAAAAAAGGGGGGTGCATTTTAAAAATTTTCTTCTCAAGAACTACTGAGTCAAATTCAACGTAATTTAGCATAGATAATCCTTATGGTGAGGAAAATATAAATTGCCAAAATTATGGGCTAATTCTGTTTCAAATTTGAGTAATTTA
Organism: Magallana ariakensis; assembly: GCA_020458035.1. Lineage (NCBI taxonomy): Eukaryota > Metazoa > Mollusca > Bivalvia > Ostreida > Ostreidae > Magallana > Magallana ariakensis. Next base: position 49,570,026 of record CM035811.1, read on the forward strand.
CGAAAAAAATAAATAAGACAGAAAGAATGGGGGTCAATCAGTTTAACTTCGGGCTCGATATTCCATATATCGAAAACGAAAGTTCTGTTTGAAACAGCCATTTTTCATGTTTATCGCATGATAAACGAGTCAAACTGACAAAGATGAATTTGTTTGTTGTGCAACAGTTTATGTTCGAAGGGAATATTTGAAACATCCAAAATATATTTGTGCCGTTTTTGTGAAGTAAATTGAGGTTAAATATTTCAATGTGTTAAAATTAGCAAAATCTGATGCACTAACAACATATTATAAAATACTATTCATTCTATTGGTACATGTTATTCGGTACGATCTCTACGAAGTGGTTGATTAATGAAACATATTTTGTTAAGATGCTCAACATTTTCAGTCTAAACGGAGATTGTTTTCACTGCTAGCATTATATAGGTATATATATATTATGAAAAATAAATTGTGCTCTTTCTTTGTTTAAGTGCATATATCTTTTGTTTTAATTGCATGTTTACAATTTTCTCTTTACTAACCACATTTGAGTGTCAAGTTTCGATTTATAAGCAAGATACAGAGCTTTGCTCACAAAGCTGAATCCATGCTTTTGTTCATTTACAATTAAAATGCTGAATAGGAAATACCAAGTTTAAAAATCTTAAGTTGAATGTAATAAACTCTTGTGAACAATACAATTGACTAAAACCTAGCAGAATTGTGAGCTATGTATCTTGCTTCTAACTCTACAATTGACGGGAAAATTTTGATTAATCACTAGCAATGTCTCGCTAAACGTTAAATACTTGTACAGAAAAATTGAAAGGATGATATGCTGTTACTACTTTCTCAAAAAAAGATTTTGAGTACGGCAATGTCTTACTTTGGAAAAAAGTGGGGGTGGGGGGCTTAGCCCCACTCCCGGTTCCGACACCCATGCATTGATTATAATAGCTCTTTTAAGGGGCATGGACACGATTTTGATCAAAAATTATCTTTCTGATTTTAATGTTTACAATACTTTTGTAAGGCATTTTTAATAGGCAACCAAAATTTGAGTGTCATTCATTGAGTTAATTAAGCGAGTTACAAAGCTTACAATTCTTTGCTATGTAAACAAAGCATTTGTTTACATTTTGAACGTTGAAGTGAAAACTCCAGTTTTAGACCTAAAATGAATGTGTTAAACGTTAGGAACTGTTTATTTATGCTTAAGATAAATAAAAGATAGCCAAATCAGCATGAAAAGGATTGTTTACTGGTATATTGAACCTATATAAACAAAAACAGGGCACGAGCCTTGTTTACATGACAAAGAATAGTAATTAAGCTCTGTATCTTGCTTATAATTTAACGACTGACTCTCAAATTTCATTTGATCATTAGAAATGCATTCCTCAAGCATTGTAAATAATAAAAACAGAAAATTAGAATTCGACCTAAATCGTGACCATGCCCCTTTAACATATCACATGACAACAATTTTCATTCGAGTGAATTCCTTGATCAAGTGAGTATTGGGTTATAAAACGTCACATGAGTTCACGCCTGGTATACAACGACCGTTTATAATGCAGAAGACCAATTCAATTTTTGAATGATTTTAATTTGAGCGCATTGAGCAATTTTCTTCTTTCACATACAGGATTTTTTTGAAAATAAAATACAATAACTAGTTAGTAGTTGAAGAAGAAAATGTACCTATATGCATGCTCTCATATATTTTGATCGCTTTATAAATGAAAGGGGAGGGAGGGGGCAGAACTAAAATAAAGGGAATAGGAAGTTAACAGTGTACCCCTACCAAGATTTAGTTCTATATATTGCATAGGATCTTGGTAAAAATGGTAAATAATTCATAAAGGTACAATGTCAGAGATTATGTGTATGAAAATAAGTGTAAAATTTGGAAACTTTATGGTATTTTTTTTTATTTTACCAAGGGGCCATATGGCATAATATCCTTTGAACACCCATATAAAGCCACTGTTGCTCAGATGAGCGATGTGGCCTCATGGGCCTCTTGTTGTTTTTTTTTTTTAAAAATCTTCTTCTCAAAAACTATTTGCCCAGAAAAGCTGAAAATTGTGTGGAAACATCCTTAGGTAGATTCAAGTTTGTTCAAATCATAATCCCCCGTAGGTAGGGTGGGGTAGCATTGGAGTGTGTGGATTTTTGCATAGGAAAATACAGAGAAAAATATTGAAAAATCTTCTTCTCAAAAAACAATTGGCCTGACAAGCTGAAACTTGTGTGGAAGCATCCTTTAGTATTGTAGATTCAAGTCTACTTTACGACATTGTTAAGATATTTTGTTTATGACTCCATTCAGCCGATTTTATCATGGCTGTTGTTGCTCAGGTGAGCAATGTGGCCCATGGGCCTCTTATTACTAAACTCTTGGCAATGTTACATTTGAATAAATAACTTAGTTAGCATAAGGTATAAAAGTGACAGACATGTGGCTCTATGTCCCCTCTGAGATTTGCTCACTTCAATGATCAACTTTTTTTGGTGTCTGTTGTAGTGGCATTTCTTACGTCAAATGGAATGGATTCATGCCAGGCTTCACTTATCCTTTTCTTGTTGGTTCCAGTTCAGTAAACTGTCACAGTCTGGGAATTTCTGCGAGTTCTCTTTCAATGCATGATTCCATAATTTAGCTCTTTTTAGCTCACCTTAACTGAAAGCTTTTGTGAGCTTTTCTGATAACTTTGTCCAGCATCCATCTGTACATTTTTGACTTCCTCCCCAGAACCAGTGGGACAATTTCAACCAAACTTTGAACAAATCTTTATATGAATGGAATTCAAATTGTTCACACCCACTTTTAGGAGGAGATAAGTGTTTGGTACTTGTATACAGCTTTATGGTATGGTTTTTCAACTTGATTATATACCGGTAAATAGTTAAGAGTACTAATGGTAAAAAGTGTTATGTACAACTATACAGTTGCTCCCTGTATACCATACTAATGACCTAAAATTCTTAAATATAACTGTTGTGTTGGTCTCAGAAGACCATATTATCGCAAATCTAATATGAAAGTACAGCCGATGTTGCATTGCGTTTCAAGTGATGACGCTTTCTAATCGATGTGTTTGCAGCAAAGATTCTGATTTGCGCAGTTATATAGACCCACCCATTTAAAAAATGCATGTTGAGAACATGATGCTAACACGTGGAAAGAAATGTCAGAGAAAGAAAACTTGCAAGTTAAAAATTACATACAGAGTTATTTGAGAACAAATGGGGCGATGTGTAAAAATAATGTTTGTGAAAAAAAAAACCCCAAAGAAAAGTTCTCTAAAAGTAAGGCTGGGCACATTTAGATTAGTCACTGAGTTTGTACTTCACTTATCAAATGTTATTAAGATTATTGTGAAGAAATTTGTTTAGTGAACAAATATATTATATGTTACTGTTAATAATGTACCATATGTAAAAAATTGCACAAGTTTAACAAACCTCACAAAAGGATTGCTACATAATGTAAAACCATGAGTATTCTGCCTTGTGCATAGTTAACCCAAAACACAAACACGATACTATGAGCACTTTTCTTGATCCACTTTATTTCATGTGCCTGTGTGCGTGCGTACGAGCTTATGTGCTTACGGTAAGAAGCTATATTATTTAAGAAAGGAAAAATATCAGTACATAAGTCATTACCCAAAAAGCATGTACCGCAAACATAGAAAATATATAAATGTTTAACGTTAATGCAATACACAAATAATTGTTACATATATTTACTTGTTACAATAGTAAGCAACATTATCGAGAATTAAGTTTACTCTATTAAATCTTCAATTAAGATGAAAATACTATGGTTTCACAGAAAAAACTTCAATAATGTTATTAACAAGAATAGATATAACTAGACGCTCGTTGCGAGCAACAAGAAGTCTTCCGTTTGAATGCACCATTAGGTAGAATATAGGTATAGTTGTTCTTTTCTATCATTTCTTAACACTTTATCAAATTCCATTTAACCCTCTAGACGAATTTCAAAAGACATATAACTATACTTTAAGTATATTTAAAAAGTCGCTAATATTGTGATTTTTGATAAAATTAAATTGGAAATAAGTCAAATCTCTCATTTCAAATATAAAATCATAAATCTTAACACAATATAGGAAGAAAAAACATTTGGCACTCGGGGACTATGTGGACTCTCGCTTCAGGACTTTGGAGCCCAAAATCTCGAGAATGCGTGGATCGATTTTAAAACAGATTTCATATTCTGAAGTTTTGAGAGCATCTCTATCGATTAAAAACATAAAAAAACTCAAATAAAACAGTTGAAAAATGACTAATATTTGCTTCCTTCCAGTGACAACTGGAAGTGACGGCCGACGTTCGGATATGCGAAGGGCACTGCGGTAGATGACTCCCTACCTTCCCTGAAAATTTGAAAGTTTTATCTTAAATACTTTTGAAGAAAAATTGTGAACAAGCAAAAACATAAATTCTTTAATATCTCGGAACCGGAAGTGACGATAAAAAAATGACACATAATTATCTTACAAATTTTGTCATGAATAAGATCTTAAAGTTTCATCAAAATCGGCTGAAGCATTTTTGAGAAGACGTGACAGAAAAAAAAAATTAATAATAGGGAAAAAGAAACAAAGCAATAACAATAAGGTCTTCCGTTGAAAACGGAAGACCTTAATAATTAGTAAAGTTTGATTAAAACAGCAGTTAGTTTGTAAACTTACAGTTTTGACCTGGCTGCAAAATACAGAAAGTGGCGGAAAAACTGCACGGACTAGTGCTCTTCAGTTAAAGAAGTCAATTTATATACCCTTGAAATTAATAGAATTTCGAACCGGATGAATAATGCATATTGTAACAGCACACTCTCCGCCTAATATTAAGTAAATATTACTATTTTAAAAACTTGTATAAACTTTTAAATTCATTGCGGAACACTTTCATACAAAGTTCAAAAATATCATGGAACATGTATGCAAAATATATTCTTCATGGAACATGGTTAAAAACTTTGTTATGAAACATAGCACTTGCAATAATCATATGAAATTTCACATGGTTTAAGAATACTTATACATTGTGGAACACAATTGTAGATGCACTATGAAGCAGTTACCAGTCAGCAGATTGAAAAGATACCTTTAATACTCTATAAAAATGACATCCAAATTACAGGCTCCGGCCTTGCCATTTTGCTTCCCGCCATTTGAAGTAACTCTACTAACTCAGGAGTAGGGAAAAGTATAAAGTGGAACTGGCTAAGAATTACCCCAAAAGTCAAATGTTCAATAGTAACAAATTCCCCTTCTTTTAAGAAATAAAAAATTTGGTATGCTGCTTGCATCCATCTGGAAAGTCAATCAGGAATGAAAATTTTTCAAATGAACATATTTACATTATATACAGTTTCGTCTGGCAGTTGTTTACTTTTCTAGACACTTGTTTACCTAGGCACCAGTTTGCAGTGCTTTGAGTAAATTCAGACATGATGCTCCCTTCTTGGTCAAACAATCAGCAAGCTGGTTTTCACTTTCAACCCATTTTACTTCTGAGATTTTTTCTGTTGAAGCAATTCTCTTATACTGCCAATTTCTATTCTTAGTCTTTTCTCTGCCACTTGCTTAATGTTGACAGAATGGCATCTTTGAGAGAATAGCAATAAGTCAGACAAACAATTGGTAACCTCACTTCTTCTTTGTAACTTGTTGACATCAACTCCATGTAAAGTGAATCCAAGTACAACCTGTTATCTATGGCATCGGCCATTGCTAGCGTCTCTGCAGCCAGTGTGCTTCTTGCTACTCCAATTCTTTTTGATTGCCAGGTAAATGGTGAAAAACATCCGTTACATCCAAAGAGCGCAATGAAATGCCCTCCTTGAGTTTCTCCATTGGGTAAGTTTCCAAGAGATGAGTCGCAGAATATAACTAGCTTCACACTCCTTTCGTGGCCCAGATATTAAAATTTCAGTGTTACCGATATGGCATTGGGTGCACAGCGGGTGTGACCGGTCAGCAGAGGATGCTTACTCCTCCATTGCACCTGATACCTCTAACTTTTTGGAGGTCCGTGTTGCTCTGTTTTGAATTTGTATTTCGTTTTCTGGATTTTTCAGATGGTTGACGGTTTGTTATTGTCATTTTTTTTCATTCAGACTTTATATTTTTTACAATCTTGTTCGCCTCAATCAGAGTTTGAATATTGGCCTTTTTCAGGTTTGAAGCAAGGTTGGATCCATCAAAAATAACATCTGGTCGACTTTGTATTGCTATTCATAGTATGTCCCATTTTTGACTGAAGGCTTTCTTTTTCCATTGGAGTCAACATGGCCTCTTTTTCAGTAAGACGACTCTTATCAATAGCAATGAACTCTATGTTCTTCTGATAGTTATTTTGGTTTAGCTCAATGCACTTCTCATGTTTCGACAGTTCAATTCCTACATATGAGAATGGTCTGTGTTCTTCCTTTCCAACAAGAAAAGTTTTCCTTATTTCATTGATCACTCTGACCTCAAATTCAGAAGATTCTCCCCATAAGAAGTCATTTACATGACAAGTCAGTACTCCTTCAACTCTTTGGTCACCATTCTTCCATAGAAAAACTGCAGGATCAGCTTTTGAAACAATAGCATCACAGCTTACAAGTAGTTCTTTGACTCTGTTGTACCAGCTAAGAGAAGCATCAGACAGTCCACATACACATTTCCACAGCTGCCAAACAACTCCTTTATAACCAGCTTCGAGTGGTGGTTTCAGATTGGTTTCAGAAATATCTCCCGTTCAATTTCTGACCCCTGAAGAAATGCTGTTTTGATATCCATTGTGTAGACATTCCAATTCCTCTGTGCCATTACAGTCAGGACAAGTCTGAGAGAGTCTGAACCACAGATGGGTGGGTCTTTTGGTATATCTTCTTTATTTACTTCTTCAAATCCTCTGGCAACAAGTCTTGATTTGTGTATAGTTTCTTCAGGTGTATCCTTATGGGTACAAATCCATCATGTTGATATACACTTTTGTCCAGTGTTAGTTTTCTCAACATATACGTTGTTGTTTTTCCATGAAAGAAGTTCTTTTTGTTTGGCTTGTTCAAAGGACACATCAGTCAGAACCATCACGTCTTCACTCTCACAGATTTCTAGATTCTGTACTTTACTCAGATCAACTGAGATTTCCGCATCTCTAACAGAGTTTGGCTCCAAGTAACTTAAGTTATACCAATTCCAATTATTTCCTGTTGCTTTACCAGCCCGTCCAATCACTTTCGCTACACAGTTCTCCCTGTGTTGTATGTCCTGATACCTAACAACTTGCCCTTTTTTCAAATTCAAACATTCATCGTTTTGTTCATCAAGTATTGGAACATTGTTTTGTTCACCAAGTACTGGTACGTCATTTTGTTGCTCTAGGTTCTCATCTTCATCATCAGAGGAGTCATCATTTTCAATTTTTATTTTCCATCTGTTGTTTCAATTTCACCTGTAAATTGTTTTCCACAGATTCTTTTTCTACAGATGTACCACTTTCCTCCATCAGGTTTGTTTTCATTATGCTGCACTGATCCACGCTAACATAAATTCCTCCATGTCTTACAAATATTACTGGGCCATCTTGTCCTATAACCACACCAGGACCTTTCCACTTTTCACTATCTGGACTTTTGTAATAGACACGATCGCCATTGTGATATTGAATGCCACCTTGACATATCTGTTTTTTTAATACCCTTCTTATTCTCTTGGAACACTCACTTTTTGTGAAAGCTGTTCTGGTGGAGTGTAGGGCATATGTCTGTTTGTGAGAATGTTAGGAAGGTTTGGGTTGCGCCCATATACAAGCTGGTAAGGACTTAATCCATAAACATTGTGCAAAGAATTTTTGGCCATAAGTCCCCAGTTCAATGCAGTTTCCCAGTCACAATCATTTTCTGCTCTTAATTTAAGGAGAATCTCTGTAAGTGTTCTGTTGTGCCGCTCCAATAAGCCATTGCTCCAAGGACTATACGCGGCTGTTAATTGTTTTCACTTCCATATTAAAGTTTTCTGCCAGGTCACAAACTGCTTCATTATTGAATTCACCATCATTATCACTGTATAGACGTTTTGGAGCTCCGTGTTTTGAGAGCCAACACTCCAAAAACTTCTTTACAAATTCTGATGACTTTTTCGATTTCATGATGCTTCCAGCACTGAAACGAGTGAATTCGTCAATAACATGTAAGAACCATGGTCCTGGTTCCAATTCATGCAAGTCTACAGCCACAGTTTCATTGAAGTCTGTTGCTAGTGGTAGTTCTACGGCTGGTTTTGGTACTGGTCGTTTGTACTGGATGCATGTTTCACAATTTTCACAAACCATTCTTAATATATCTAGCGATTCATTATCCGTTGTTCCAGCACTTTTCAGCAGTTGATCAAGTCTATCGTATGTTGCATGTCCACAGTGTTTGTGTAGTTTGATAACAGTTTTTTTTTCTTTTCAGCTTTGCTCATGTTCTCTCAAACTTCTTGAATTTCTTCTTCATTCGACAGGTGGTTCTTGTTTTTATGTTGATCTTTTATGATTTTGACACAGTAATGTCCACTTGAGGTAAATTCAAGATTCACTGGCTGATTAAACATAGTAGCACGGTCATTTTTCAAGTCAAGAACTGTCTCTGCCTTCTTTAATGAGGAATTACTTAAAAGAAGAGGAATATCAGATTTCACAATCTCTGTTTCTATACTACATCTTGTACCTCCAATAATGGCTGGTTTTGTTGCACGTTGAAATGAGTATACGAGTCTGCCATCTCCAAACTTGAACGCACGCCAACTTCTGACTTTTGGCACAGCTTCATTCACTTCTTCACAAAACAAATTGAACCACTTTTCCCCACATACAGTCTGAGTGCAAGCAGTGTCAATAACTGCTGATCCTAAGGATTCTAGGACAATTATCTCATTTGTTGAGGCTACCTCTTTTGTGAGTAGAGTTACATTACAGTCCTCCACTTCATCGGGATCACACTCTGTCATTTGTACTGCATTTCTTTTCTCTGGACAGTCCTTGGCCCAATGAAAAACACTTTGACATATGGCACATTTTGTCTGTTTCCCAAACTTGTTTAGAGGATTTGTCCCTTGTTGTTTGCTGTTTATTTTCTTGTTTTGTGTGTAGAAAACGGACTCCTGTTTGACTGTAATGATTTGAGAATCAGTTTTTACATCTGAATAAGAACTAGCATTTTCACCAAAAATTATTTGTACTGAAGGTCAGTACATGCAGTAAGAGCTAACTGTTTCTCTTGTGAGGAAAGTCCTGCTTTGTCCAGCATCTTAAAGGCAAGAACGGCCTCAGGAAGTGCCATTTCATACTTTTTTGCTTTGTTGTAGCATTTATCAAATTCAAGAATGTAATCTGAGATTTTCATGTTTTCTGTTCTTTTAAAAGCATCAAAGTTTTTGTATGCCTTATCAAAATTCCTTTTGAAATTCCTCATCCTTTAGTGAAAGAAATTTACGGTCTTCTATAGACAAATAACCAATTTTGTCATCATCAGGGGACTTTTGAAACAAAGTGTCATTCGTGCCTAAAGCTTGATGTTCTTTCACTCGAAAATGATTTTCACATGGATTGAAATGTGTCGTACGTTCATTGTTAAGAATGGAGGTTTTCATCACACAAACAAGTTCTGGACGATAAACTTTTCTGAGACATTCATCTCCAACTATGACCCATCCTAATCCTAGCTTTTGGGCGAATGGAGTTTTCTTTGGTCCAGTAATCTGATGAAACACATGATGTGCTTCTGGAACATCTCTACCAATTAGTAGTTCAATGTTTACATTGACAATTGAACTCTAATGATTATAAAAACGAGCAACATCTGAAGTAGGAATTTCCAACCTTTCATTTGGTATTTCATCACATTCAATAGTTTCTGGAAGTTCATATCAACAATCTTTATGCACTGACTGAACACACAGTCCTTCAATTCTTCTTCCTGTCATAGTTGTGGTTCCTGAACAAGATGACATAGAATATTGGGTAGAAGGGCCTTGAACATCCAGACGATTGCAAAGTCTTGGAGAAATAAGCTTTGTTTTGATTTTGACGTAGAAACACATTCACTAACACTATTTTTCCACATGAACGTCCTACAGAAGGTTTGTCACACAGCACAATACATTTTGAGGCAACATTTTATAATGAGTTATCCTCCCCGCAATTCTCTCTGACAGTTGTATGTTGGTTTTCAAAAGAGTTTCTTAATCTGTCTTGACAAGTTAAAAACCAGAAAAGACTCCTTCCTTAAGTTCATTCACAATGCTCTTAAAACTAGTTTTCCACACAATTAAAGTTTCTGAACTATCATTGAACTTGGAAAATCTGGTTGGTAGTAAGTCTTTCTTGAAGAGAAATTGCACAAGTCCTCCTAGAACTGAGTTGTCTTGTACTCTGTTGTGTAGTTGAGAGTTTGGATAGTTTTGAGGATTCTAATTAGAAAATTGGTTTGGCTTCGGTTGTGCCAGAACTTTCAGTTTTTCTCTAGGTTTTTCTGAACGTAATGATTCAGCATAAAATGGCTCGTTTTCTTGACTTGGAATTTTGTCATCACGATATTGGGCTTCATTCAATTTTTTCAAATGGAAATCTTCAGTTGGTTTTGAATCACTAAAATGTTGCGACACATATTGTTCCGTATATTCCTTTTTGTTAAAGGGGACTTGGACACGATTTGAGCTCAATTTTTTCAAAATTTATTTTTTCATTTTTAATGTCTAGAATGGTCAATATGGATGTTTTTAATGCTCTGTCAAAATTGGAACGTCAAATATCGAGTTACAAGCGAGTTACAGAGGTTTGAATTCTCTGTTTTGTAAACAAAGCTCGAGTCCTGTTATTGTTTACATATGTCTTGAATTGGTAAAAGTTTCAATCTAATGTTGCATTTTGTTGTTGATAAACTTATTCATGAACACATTTAATAAGTTTATCTTGTTTCCACAAGTTATTTTGTCAAAGAAATGGTAATTTCTTTACTTTACATTATTTGTAAACAAATATAAGTGTAACCGAGCAGTAAGGAAATCCAAAAGACAGCCGTTTTGTTTAATAGATTTATTAAACGTTTTAAAGCATTGGCCTGTAAACAAAGGAAATACATTAGAAGAAATACAATCTTACATGTACGTTTAATATGTTTTAGTTTCGATATTTCGTTGACAATAAGCAACCGTTACTCCAGTATTCATTTATATGATAAAAACATGTTTTGTAACAATTTAATATTTGAACTACAAACAAGTTTTAGAAATTACTATGGCAAGTTTAACTGCAAAAATACGATAAAGTATAAACCTTGCAATTAAAATAATATGCCCTAATCACTTTCATGGTAGTAAAGAAATATATAACTAAATATAATATTAACATACCACAAGATGCAGCTGATATACGCTGGATTGATCGACGTCGTTGAAAATGAAGTACTGCCCAATTTTACTTAGTTTGAACGGTTACTTATACTAATAGAGAATCAAATTTATTGGATAATAATATGAACCAATGAAATTAAAGAACCATACGCGCGCAATGAAACTTTAGATGAATAATATTTAAGAATATACGGCACAAAACGAAAATAGAAAAATCCAAAAACGAATAAATACATATGAAATAAATAGTAATAAATCTGTTCTACCACATACCCCCCGACAAAATGTTAATTCGTCCTCGAATTAATATAATAAATGCATATAAAATATATAGATATACTAATACAAATAACTATGCATCACAAATATTTGCAGTCGAAAATATATTCACATTTCACATATTGACTGGTTTTAATTCCAAACGATTCACAGTTTTCACAGAATCACTATTCACTGGCTTCACACTGTACACGGATTTATACTGTTTGTCTACGATAACATGAACCTCAGCTTTCCATTTGCCCTGGATTTTGTCTCTACCTTTTAATCCTCTGTTTCGAATAAACACTTTGTCACCAATCTGTAGTTCTTTTTCCGATCTTCCAGCTTCATGTCTCTGCTTTCTTGCTACTTCATTTCTGTTGAGTTCATCTCTGGCTCTGTTGTAAGCAAACAAAAGTTTCTCCGAATGTAAATCCACCCATCTGTCAATGATTTCATTTGACGGTTTGGTGCTTATGCCTAGAAGAAAATCTATTGGAAGGTTTGGTTGTCGTCCATACATCAGGTAGTAGGGGGAATAACCAGTCGATGCGTTTGGTGTAACATTATAAGAAAACACTAACTCTTTAATGTACTCGGGCCACTTACGTTTCCTGGCTGGTGGTAAAGACCGAAGCAAGTCGTGTAACGTTCTGTTGAAGCGTTCGCATTGCCCGTTGCCCTGAGGATGATACGCTGTAGTTCTCGACTTTTTGATGTTATAAAGGGAACACGTACAGGTGTTGGATTATTTCAGCTTCAAAGCACTTTCCTTGATTGGAGTGGATACGTTTACATACACCAAATGTACAAAAAAGTTGTCTTACTAGTACTTTCGCTACAGTTTGTGCGGTTTGGTCTCTGGTTGGAACTGCAATAGTCCATTTGCTGAACACATCTGTTAACACAAGTACATTTTCGAATCCCTGAGATTTCTCAAGAACCGTAAAGTCTATTGCAATACATTCCATAGGTTCTGATGCACTTAAATGTCCCATACTAGTGTGAACAGTTGGTGGCGGTATTTTTGAAATTGCACATCTCTCACATTTTTGACAATAGGTCTTAATATTCTTGTACATATTAGGCCAGTAACATCTTTGTCGGATTATGTTGAACGTTCTCTCAATTCCCTGATGTCCATTCTCATCGTGTAGACTTTGTAGAACTATTTCTTTGAGACATTCCGGAAGTACAATCTGATCTAGGTCACCAAGCTTTGGGTCACTAATTCGTCTATGAATAACACTATCACGTAACTCCAAATGTTTAAGTTGTCGTAAAAGTATCTGCACTTTCTTACTCTGCTTTCGAATAAAACTAGGTTTAGGAACAGTTTTAGATACAACGAATTCCTTACATTTTCCAATAACTAAATCTTTGGTTTGTAAATCCTGGAGATCATCATTTGAATAACTAGGAAACGTGTCACAATAAGAAACATCTGTTGACTCGATATATATGACAGAGGACTGAGCGGCCTTAATATCCAGTGGAATGTTGGTTCCATCAATACACTGATTAAGAACATCACTGTCATTTGCAAGTCTGGATAAAACATCAGCGTTGGTATTCTGTTTACCAGGACGATATTTGATTTCAAAATCAAAGTCCGCTAACTGTGATGCCCACTTCTGCTCGTACGCTCCCAGTTTTGCTGATGACAAATACTTCAAAGGGTTGTTGTCTGTGAATACGACAAACTTATTTCCAAGAAGGTAGTCGCGGAATTTTTCAGTCACACTCCACTTAAGAGCAAGAAGTTCAGTTTCAGACTGCTCATGGTCTTTGAAGACTTTTCATTCGGTCTCAACGATCGGCTAGCGTAAGCAATGACCACAGTTCGTCCATTTTGCACTTGTGATAACACAGCCCCCAGGCCTTGAGAACTAGCGTCCGTTTCTAAAATAAAAGGAGACGTAAAATTAGCGTATCCTAATAACGGTGCTGATGACAATAGAGATTTCAGCTTCTGAAATGAGTCTTGACATTCTGTTGTCCACTTATCACCAAAAGTTGTCATTGGATGCTTAGCATTCTTTTTGGCAATTTCTAGTAGAGGCTCCGCGATCTGTGAAAAATGCCTAATAAATCGACGGTAGTATCCCGCAAAGCCAAGGAATGACTTCACTTCTTTAACATTTTCTGGGATCTTCCAATCAACAATACACTTAATTTTGTCCTCATCAGTACTTAATTATACCGTTTTCACTAACGACATGGCCTAGATATTTAACAGATGACTTAAAAAATCGGCACTTTTTCATCTTCAATTTTAATCCATGTTGACGAAGAATGGAAAATACTTTGTCCAGACGATGAACGTTTTCACTTAATGTTTTGGAAAAAACGATGATATCATCAAGGAAAACAAGTAAAGTGTTGAAAACTTCTTCACGGAAACAATGTTGCATTAGACGTTGAAATGTTGCTGGAGCGTTTGTAAGACCGAATGGCATGCGGGTATATTCATAGAGTCCAAAAGGTGTAGTGAAAGCAGTTTTCTGTATATCCTCTTCTGAAATTTCAATTTGATTGTAACCGGAAGTGAGATCTAAAGTAGAAAATATGGAAGAACCATGCAACACGTCGAATGTTTCTTCAACTCTCAGTAGGGGAAACTTGTCTTTGATAGTTTTCTCGTTGAGTTTATGGTAGTCAACACATAGACGCAAAGAGTTGTCTTTCTTTCGAACAAGCACAATCGGAGATGCGAAGGGACTTGTACTCTCGCGAATTACACCGTTTTCCAGCAGCTTCCGAATATGTTGCTTTACTTCTTCAAACTGAGATGGAGGGATTCGACGATACTGTTGAGAAACTGGTGCATTATCAGTAAGACGAATACGATGTTGAACTGTATCTGTGCATCCGATATCGTCGTCGTTTTTAGAAAAGACATCACTGTATTTCCGGAAAAGGGAGGTAATCAATGCTTTATCTTTATCACTACAATCAAGCTGATGAATATCCTCTGGTAATGTAAATTCATCGTCACTGGAAGAAATCTCGTACACTTCACATTTCTGAATAAATACTTCCTCGACACTGCCGACACGATAAAATCCAATGCTCGAATTTTTATTCTCCACATCACATTTCGACACAGTTCCAATCATCGTGCGCGGTTTTACATATATATCTTCATCACCGATGTTTGCTACTCTGGCCCACAATTTTCCTTTGCTAACGTTAACGCAGGTAGGTACAGTCCGGAAATTACGGTGTAGGTGCCCTCCGTTGGTCAAGGGATCAACAATCACGTCACCGTCAATATGCGGTCCGGTACACTCAACAACAATAGCGGTATTGGCTCATGGAATGAGTACAGAGAAAGTCCCTTTCACTCGAGCGAATCCATGAATAGATTTATTATCGAACACACTGTTCTCTGCAAACACTTCATTTAAATCTCCAGTATTCTGACATGTAGATAACATATCTCGACATTCACTTATTATGTTCATACCAATTACACCGGGTACAGCTTTCTTACGTTTCTGGGTAGAATCATCAGTCGAGTCTTTCACTATCAATAAACCTCGCTGTTTGAGAATATTTCCATGATAATGAACATCTACTTCAATATATCCGATATAAGGAATTTCTAGTCCATTGGCTGCTTTCAGTTGAATAAAACTGTTCTGAATCAGCAATGTACCAAGAGGCTCAATGAAATTGCGGTAGAAACTTTCCGTTACCGTGGAAACCATAGAACCCGTATCAACTAAGCACGCAAGATTTATTCCAGAAACACTTATGTTTATCACCGGACACTTTCCAATAACCCGGCTATCGAATCTCGAGTCCTGTTTATAATCATCTATTAACGGACTCACTTTAATAGATGCGATTTGTTTTCCGACGATCCGGTTGTTGTTTCACGGTGTTTAGTAGAACGGCAATTTCTTTGAATATGGCCAACTCTACCGCACTGATAACACAAAGGTGGGGAACGAGAATAGTTACGATTTTCCCTTGTTTGCTGGCTGGTCCCGCAGCCTCTCTGATCAAACCGGTTAGAGAGTCAATTTGCTTTTGTTGCGCTTCGATGATTTTCAATAACTGGTCAGTTGTAGGTGAGTCGGTCGTCTGGGTATTTAAATTCTGTTGATCGTTGGTCGTGTTCGGTTTAGTTGACGTAGCGATTCTATTGTCTGCGGTTTCCTCTTCGCCGCTGAATACGATGATTTCGTCTCGAAAGATGTGAAATTCTGTAGGTTTTTTTTCTGAGTAGTTTCTTTGCTTCTTTTCTTAAAGACGAATCACGTAAGCCATTAGCGAATTTCTCACACAAAGTAAGGTGTTTGTTCGGAAAAACACTACTGTCCTTTCTGACTACGTTTTGGTATAACTCCAGTAATGCGTACGAATAATGTCTAATAGTTTCTGAATCCTGTTGATTTCTTTCAAAGAATTTCTGTTGTAACGAGGTAACTGATTCCGGATTGCCAAATGCCGAACGGAGACAGTCCAACATGGCGTACGGGTCCTGCCGAATATCTGGGCGGAATTTAACTTCTTCTTTCGCTTGGCCTTCTAAGTGTGAATAGATAAGGTCCACTTTCTGCAAATCTGTATATTTTCGTGCTGAGAATACAATTTCAATTTCATCTATCCAATCATCAATAGATACATCGGATTTTGACATAGGGCGGCCACAAAAAGTTTTTATTTTTCTTGTTTCGGGTATAAAAGTTTGTTTTTCAATTACTTGTTTCGATTGTGATCTTTGTTTTGCTTCTAATAGTTCCATTTCTAGTTCATGGACGCGATGTTGCAATTCAGCTTTCTTCATGGTGATAATACGTACAACAATGGTATCAACAGTACTCACAAAAACAATTCACACCGCGGAAAGTACTAGGACTTTAACTCGGATAGGAAATCATAGCGTGATATCTACTCACTGCCGCAAGTCGAACAAGCTCTTTCTGATAAATTTACTATAATAATAGAAACTTAGCTGCATATTTGGAAAATAAATTCCTACGGTGGTCAATGCTTGGAGATGTTTGCTCGCAGCGCTATGTGTAACCGAGCAGTAAGGAAATCCAAAAGACAGCCGTTTTGTTTAATAGATTTATTAAACGTTTTAAAGCATTGGCCTATAAACAAAGGAAAATACATTAGAAGAAATACAATCTTACATGTACGTTTAATATGTTTTAGTTTCGATATTTCGTTGACAATAAGCAACCGTTACTCCAGTATTCATTTATATGATAAAAACATGTTTTGTAACAATTTAATATTTGAACTACAAACAAGTTTTAGAAATTACTATGGCAAGTTTAACTGCAAAAATACGATAAAGTATAAACCTTGCAATTAAAATAATATGCCCTAATCACTATCATGGTAGTAAAGAAATATATAACTAAATATAATATTAACATACCACAAGATGCAGCTGATATACGCTGGATTGATCGACGTCGTTGAAAATGAAGTACTGCCCAATTTTACTTAGTTTGAACGGTTACTTATACTAATAGAGAATCAAACTTATTGGATAATAATATGAACCAATGAAATTAAAGAACCATACGCGCGCAATGAAACTTTAGATGAATAATATTTAAGAATATACGGCACAAAACGAAAATAGAAAAATCCAAAAACGAATAAATACATATGAAATAAATAGTAATAAATCTGTTTTACCACACAAGACTCAAGCTTTGTTTACATAACAACGACTTCTTTCCTCTGTATCTCGCTTGTAACACGACTTCTAACATTCAAGTTTTGGTAAATCATTCAAAATACACAAGTAAACTATTCAATACATAAAAATCAAAAATAAAATTTTCATCTGAAATCGTGTCCAGGTCCCTTTAACAAAGGATCGTTGAGAGGATGCACTAGATGATTCACTGTCAGAAATTCTCTTTAATAAAACTTCAGCGGCTTCGAACTTTAATGCTTGAAGGCGGTTTAATATTGATGTAACTACAGTAACTTTTCATTCAAATTCAATTTCACTTTTTCGGATCATTTCTTTGTCACTATTTCAAGTAGGAAATAACATAAAATCTTTGAACACAGCATTGTGCTTGGTACGAACTCTATTCAACTCATCTTCTATTTTCCTAAGTCTCTGTAAATCACCAACTTCAGCTTTGTCCAGATTTATCAATAAACCTTCTATTTTTTGTCCAATGTTTCGTAACTTTTTTTGAAAGTCATGAATTTGACTTTGGTAAAATTCTTTACCTGCTGTCGTTTTTATTGGGGCTCTCGCTCCAATTTGAGCTTGAAATTTTACAGGAACTTAACAAATCCCGGAGAAGTCTCGTGAACTTTTATTCGAGCACCTCTGGATTTATTACATACTTAGCAACGATAAAGAAAACATTCCGAACACATTCGCAGGGGTGATCAGTAGTACCAGTAAATATTATCTGATGAATATTGAGGAACATGTACCGGTAATAAAATGAATGTTTCTACAGACTGAGTGTCTCAGTTACGAAGTAAGGTTAATCACAGATCAGTCAATAATTGAACACGTTTACATGCAGTTAATTTCAAGTTTTGTGTATGTTTGAAAATGCATGCACAGTTGTAGAAGTGTGTCATTGATCGGTTAAAGTTCAATAAAATGCAATTTATTTAATATTTTTTGTCAGTATCTGTTGTAAATTCTTTTGAATAAGCTACAACAAAATAAATACTGCCTCAACTTTAATTGATAACTAAAAATGATTGAATTTATCGATGAACCATTATACTCGTACATGTGATATGTACACTAAATGTACCGTTTTTCGACCCCATTCACGGTGTACCGGCAGGACACCAAAATTCACGGAATATAAAAATGTGTATAATATTTTGAATTTCTCGCTAAATGCCCCCATTTTCCTCTCATTCTTGCTTGCGAGACACTGGAAAACATCACCTGTGTTTGACACCTGACCGACCGATACTTGTGTAGTGTACACAAACTGGTGCGTGTGAAGGTGTGAACTGCCAATTGGGATAATCATCTTGCTACAAAATGCTCCTTTAGGTAGCTTTGTTTTTAAAGGGGTACTTAATTATAACTGTTAATATTTCGTAACTTTATCAAAATAATTTTAGACCCAGCTCTCCGTACATGATATATATGATGATTAAAGTGTTTATTATCATGCTTACACTGAAATAAAGGATTTTTTATGTGCAGAAATTTATGCAAGGTTGCATTTGCTGCTGTTATTAAATATTGCGTTTCCCACCGCTAATAGATGGGGAAATTATAAGTTGGGAAAACCGATAAGAACAAGGGCACCGCTAAGCGGAGCATCCCCTCGCGACATGACTTATTGTACGAGGGAATACGTTATTTAGGCACCGCTAAGCGGAGCATCCCCTCGCGACATGACTTATTGTACAGGGGAATACGTTATTTAGGAAAATACATGTAAATTTATCAGATCAAAATAAATAAAGTATTTCTTTAAACCACTTTGAATACATACATGTAATATCTATTTAATCCCAATCCCCAAGCTTTGTGGTGTATAAATTGGGGGAGGGGGTTTACATAACAGTTTTCCTATTCCTAGCAGAAACTCAACACATATACTTTAAAGTTTAATAATTTAGATTCATTTAGTGACATTCATTTTTATATAAGCATACATAAACGATCCGTATACATTATGAAACGTCTCTGAAAATCAAGCGCTCTGGAGTCTGTGCTCTGATGGAAATTCTAGTTGCTAGTTGTCGTATTAAAATTAACCCATAGTATAGTAGATATATATGCAGTTATTATTAATATAAAACAATTTTTGCGTGATAAATGTGCAATATCTGTCAAAGTCTCTACTGAATTTTGGACTAGTTCTATTGTAAGTAATACGGGAAAATTTGTCCGAAAGTCGACTGCTTGTTTCAATGTAAATCGGCAGACTTAAATCTCTTGCCCGCTTCAACTTTTAACTATGGGCACTAGTCTAACACTCAAATGCTACAAAACGTTTTTTTTTTAACCTTTACTAGATTTAAATCCCAAAAAATGTCAAGTTGTTGATTTGAACTGTATACAGTAGCGATTAACTTCAAGTCGTACATAAAATTACCGGAAATGTCGATTGTCAAGTCGTACATAAAATTCATGTTTTTAACTTCATTTTTTACGATAATTTAAAAAATACTTAATCAATTGATTTTGAAATCAACAGGGTTTGTCCTTTTACCATGCCAAAGAAGTGTACAAAGTTTGATGGATATTCATGAGAGGGTTTTCTTGGAATTTAGAAAATTGAAATGGAGTACACACACACACATACTTGTAAACACCAGCAAACCACTACACCTGACTTTTGACCAGAATCTCACTACACTGGTTTGCAGTATGACTTTAGAGACATTGACTACAGAATATGTTTGGTTTGAGCATCCTCATTGTTGGTCTCTACTGCGATTTTGGCTATTTTAAATAATAAGATGTTGGAAATTCACATGACTCTCACTACATTTTTACACACATATGAAAACACACGTGAAAGTCAGTGCAGTCAAAGTGGCATGCATCTCACTACATTATTGGTAACACACATGCAACCCACAGCATATGATTAAATGCAATTACGATACCTTTTCATAATTATTTCCTGAATATTTTGAAGTTACAATGTATTTCATCTGTTTAAACTTTATTCTTTGATGCTGGCATTCAAGGGGATCTGAAAGTTTTGCATCGCGCAAGTAAGGAAGTAAAAACAATTGTATAAAGGTCTGCCTCAACTTGTTCTTGTTGTTTAAATTTATACCAGTGATATGTTTTAATTATATTGCTTTAAATATTGAATGATCATTGATTTATCCCTAAATACATTAAGTCTTTCCCTTTGATTAAATGTGACCGCGTTTGACTCATTCTCCTCCCAAGCCTCATGATTTTCACTGGGGGAATTAAGGTGGGGAATTAAGGTGTTTCTGTATATCCGGTGACAATTAAAGACTAGAATGCGTTATTTGAACTTAAGGTCGGTATGGGTGATTTTGGGGAATCCAGAAATAACACCCGAACAATCCGAAACCTAATCTCTCTCTCTCTCTCTCTCTCTCTCTCTCTCTCTCTCTCTCCAATCATGTACATATCGCAATATGAATAAGAGTTGAAAACAATAGAAATTAGCGCTTAAACACGAGTGACATATGTTATAGAGTAAAACTTCAATTTGAGTGAGTCAATTAAATCAAAGGTGAGATGTACAGTAATAGTTAATAAAATACTTAAGCAATTATAACTAAAGCAACATTAGAACGGGTCAATTTCATAACACTGAAAAGAAAAATAGAAATTGTTCTTTATGTTCATACTCTATTAAAGCCGAAATTAATTTAATCTTGATATGTCCAATATACGAAGGCAATCGTAAAAAAATACATTACTGGAAAAACCTTTAATGTCTCTTTTGCAGCTTTTCAATGCTGGAAATGTAAAAGAACTATGTAAGGGTTGTTACACGGCTTGACGAGGTAACCGTGTAATTCACAACCATTTTGTCGCATGATGTTTGTTTCTAGATTGAATTATTAAAATCAGGATTTAATTGGTAAGGACTGTTATTAGATAAACAGTCAATAGGGTTCTGAAATATATTTAATCTGGTCAAACCTTATAAAGTGGTTAACAAAATGGCAGTAGAAAGGTTTTCTTTTCTTTTATGCTGATCTTTACTTTGTACAACATTATTTATACATATTGAAACAACGGCATAGGCGTCGGAACCGGGGTTGGGGGGACAAGCTCTTAGCCCCCCTCCCACTTTTTAGCAAAGTTAGACATACCCCCCCCCTTTTTTTTTGCTTGTCAAGATTTTTGACATATCTAGTCCCCCACCCCACCCCACTTTCAATTTGCTTCCGACGGCACTGGTTGGTGACGATGTTTTATAATAAAAAAAAGTTAACTAATTGTTATCAATTCATAATGAATATGTTTACTTACTGTCGATAATCTTGATACTTTGTTACGAACATATATAAAAGAATTTTCGGTGTATTGAATGAATTTTCTGTCGTAATTAAAATCCCATGCTCAATTTTGTTTCCCTGTTTTCTAATATGATGTTCCGAAGGACAATGAGGATAAAAAGAAAAATAAACAGCGAGCAAATGCTGAACGATTGCAGAGCGCACACTCTATAACACAATATAATATGAGAGAACGCTGAACACTTTGTAAACAATAAACGCACGATGAACGCACGGTTAGCGAACGCACAAGTAATACGAAAGTAGAACGTTTTAAGGACCGTAGCATTCTAGTATTCAAAAGATCGATATATTGCAAAGTTTGAATAGGGAGCTTTTTTCCAAGAAAGAACAACAGAATGGTACTTACCTACTGATATATGTATATATCTATACACATAGAGAGAGAGAGAGAGAGAGAGAGAGAGAGAGAGAGAGAGAGAGAGAGGCGGGGGGAGGATATATATCATTATTTTACATGCAATAAGTCACTACATTGTTGATACACACAGCAATTCACTAGATCACACCTTTGTCATACATATAGCAAAATATTTGAAGTTTTCACAAAATTAATAACATGTATTGTACATGCATCTACACATTATGTTTCATCCATTGAGATGCATTGATCAACTATGCAAGTCATTACGTCATTACCACACGCACACAACAGAAGTTACTACAAATCACTACATTTTTGATACACACCGCAAAGTCACTACATTGTTGATACATATAGTGAAAATATATTTCAAAAAATCAAAAACATGTACACATGTAGTATACAAGTATGTAAGTAATATCTGCATATTGTGTTACATTGCTCTAAGGTGCAAGTCATTACGTCATAATCACACGCACACACCCTGAAGATGCCACTACAAGTCACTACATTGTTGAAACACACAGCAAAATCACTACATTGTTGATACACACAGCAATGTCACTACATTGTTGATACATATAGTCAAAATATATTTTACAAAATCAAAAACATGTACACATGTAATATACAAGTATGTAAGTAATATCTGCATATTGTGTTACATTGCTCTAAGGTGCAAGTCATTACGTCATAATCACACGCACACACCCTGAAGATGCCACTACAAGTCACTACATTGTTGATACACACACCACAGTCACTACATTGTTGATACACACACCACAGTCACTACATTGTTGATACACACACCACAGTCACTACATTGTTGATACACACATTAAAATAACTACATTGTTGATACACACAGCAATGTTACTACATTGCAACGTTGTCATACATGAAACAAAATATTACAGTTTTCACAAACGGTATATTAACATTAATACACCAATTACATCTACCCTATGACTTACATTAACATACTTTAGCCTTTAAGTTAGTCACACATCAAAATCACCAAAGCAGCAATAACAGAATATAATAGAACAACAGTCTTCTTTTTCTATACGAGTTCTTTTGACGTTTCAATATTTGCTTGCTTACGGTAGATATATTTCGGTACATGTTCAAAGACAAAATGATTTTTACTTCATGTGAACACTAATAATTGTCCTTGCAGTTGTTGTGAGGCACAGAAAGACTTCGGTACGATTGACTTGTAGGTGACCTACGACACAGATCTTATTATGGTCGTTCGCATGGCAAACGTACTTCTGTTTCACGATAATCGTAATACGCAAGTACGGTTCCTACGGGCATCGCACGTTGCGAGTGGCAACCCGTCTCAGTGTACGTGACACCTACGACTGGCACGTCAAACGTTCGTTTGTCTTACTTTGCACTCTCAATCACTTTAACTCAATTTTTTACGCTACGATCAGCCACGAGATCCAAAACTGGCAAAACCTGTAGCACACGCACAATCACCAAACAGGTACGGCCAGTTGAGACTGAGGCTTAAATCACAGTTTCAGAGACGTCGGTATAATTGACTTGCAGGTGACCTACGAAGCAAATTTTATTACTGCCGTTCGCAAGGCAAACGTACGTCTGGTGCACAATAATCGTAAGACGGAAGTACGGTTCCTACAGTAAAATTATTTATCGCATGGTAATTGCAAGTCGGAAGTACGGTGCCTAAGGGCATCGCACATTGCGAGTGTCAAATAGTCTTTAAACTTTGTACGTGACATCTTACGACTCGCACGTCAAACGTTCGTTTGTCATACGTTGCACTCTCAAACACTTCAACAGGATTTTTAACGCTACAATCAGCCACGGGAGCCACGAATGACAAAACCCGTAGCACACGCACGATCAGCAAACACGTACGGCCAGTTGTGACTGAGGCTTTTGCAGTATGTTAATGTTAATTTAAAACTCATAACGGACTCTCCCATGCGCGGATCCAGAAAATTTTTCCAGGGGGGGGGGGGGGGGGGGTCCGAAGGATAATTGTGTTTGCCGGGGGGGGGGGGGTCCGAGGCATATTTGCGATAATTTTACTATGTAAATTTAATAAATTTTCATTTTCCAGGGGGGGTCGGGACCCCCCCGACTCCCCCTCTAGATCCGCGCATGTCTCCTATCACGCGTTAATACACACGCGTTAAACGATATAGCTTTCTAGTATTAAAAAATCGCATAGTTTGAATGCGAAGCTCTTTCTCAAGTGAGAACGATAGGGCTGTACTTATCTACAGATACCTACCATTACATACTATATACATGTATCTACACACACGTATAAATGGGCGAGAAAAAAGAAAGACAGATACAATGTAGATAGAGAAATTATTCGTCTATGATAGTACACAATCAACACAAATGGGTCGGTACTTGTATCACTGTCTTACCTTATAAGTCTTCAGCGAAATTGAATGCATTTATAGTTAAATTCATAAAAAAAGTTTTAATATTTCATTAATATCATTTAAAAAACAATCCGTTTAATATTTCATGCATCATCAAAGAAACCATTTTATTGTTTATATCTAGATCTTTCTTTTAACAAATTAATAATTTATTGTAAAATGTAAGTAAAAAGTTACTGTCAATGTAAATCAGTAAGTTAGCTAAAAGAATTGTTTCCTATGGGAATTTGAGTCTGACATCATGCTTTTCATGCAGTCTGTGATATTTCTTAGGTCGCTGTAGATTTCGACCAGTCGATAATTATAAGCGAGGATGTATACATTTTAGTCTTGCTATTTCTATAGAGCTATGAATTAACTATACGTTTCCGTAAGAAATAGAGGGAATCATACTCGGTAGATGTAAATATATATATTATTTTATGTAGAAACTGAGAGGACTGAAATCTACACGCCCTTTTATCATTTGGTCGAAACCTTCAAGAAATATCACGGACTGCACAACAAAGAATGATAATGTCAGACTCTAATTCCTATAGAGACATTTGGCTGTTTCTTTTTTCTAACTTCAGAAAAAAAAAAATGAAGTGTACGGCAGACGTAAAAGTGCCCAGTTTATAATGGTCAAAATTGTGCGAGGTGTCTCGAATACTTCCGAATGGAGAAAAAAAATATATAAACATTTTCCATATAAATCTTTGTTAGAAGTTTCTCGGTCTTGTTAATTTCTCTGGGTAATAATAGATGCAGTGTAAGTAAAAAAAATCTTTGATTTTCCCCTTCATATTGATTTCAATTGTACTTCTTTGAAAGGAACATGTGTGTTTTCGTTTAAATTCGTCCAAAAATTGAGGGAAGAAGTAATCTTTTAAAAACATACTATATGTGATTTACAGAGTAAATGCGCTGCAAATTTGATATTTACAATAAGAGGGGTTTCATGTTATTATTGAACTGTTGAAACCTTTTTGAACGCTATACCTCCGAAGCCTTTCAAAAATGATATTGATATTATACATAATTACATACATGTTTATACTGTCAATTTAAACTATGCGAACCTACCGGTTTCTCATTTTATTAGATATTGAAGAAGTAGAGATTTCATTTGCTAGCATTCAATTTTAACACGGGAAATTCTTAGTACGGATTAAGCGCTGGAGGGGGGGGGGGGGGCGTGGGTGGGTGGAAGAGGGTAACATGATGGTATATGTATGGTACCTAGACCTGCTTTTCCTTGATCGAGAAGACAATACTAGTGAACGGGAGGATGTGTATGCTTTAGAAATTTTCACTTGAGGGCGTAAGTCGTTTTATGGTTATTCACAAGAACCAAAACAATTTTAGAGCGGGCCAGTGAAGTTGGTGAACGTATTGGTAACATAAACATAACTGGAAATCTACATGGAGGAAATGCAACTGTGTATATATTGGATATGACTTGTGCGCTTGGTGTTTGGTTATCTGTGAAAAATGCTCTCATGAATGTAATTTTACTGATACATGTACATACTACTGTATAAAGTGCACTGGAAAAAAACCGACAACTTTCTGATGTTTGTGCAATGATCATCCAAATGGACCCCCTTACTTTATAAATATCGATATCTTTGCAGAACCAAGTACTTTGTTACTTTATAACACTATCAGTAACACAATGTAAAGAATTTATTAGTAACTACCAGCCAACTACCGATATTAACTACAGGGACCATACGGTCTGTTATATACTCAGAAGTAGGAACATCTGTCCTGTGCCTCTGTATCTATTTAGGATGCAAATCTGAGGGACCAGTCTACTACATATTTACATGCGTAGTGTTACAATTGAATATGTCACCATGGCGTCGATTCTGATCATCATACAGCAATTCTTTATGGTCAGAAATAATTTCAAAATACACTATTTAGAACCTTGATGAGCAATAAGGACAATGTACATAACAGTTGTAACATGTATGTAATGATTTTTTTTTGGTGTAAGGCGATTACATTTATGTTAATATGCATAGTTAGTTGTGGAGTGAAAAATGCGGACAAAATTCATTTCATAAGTCATGCGTAATTTCGTTTTATACAGATTCTTGTAACAGACACTTACGTTTTAATAAAAAATAACTTAAATGACACTGGTTTGAATGTGTTGTGCGAGTGAAGGGAACTGCAAGTAAAGAGGGTGTTGCAAAAAAGAGGGCTTATTACCTAACGTTGAAAGGACCTTATCCGTATCGTTTGAAGAGTCATATCTAAATATAGACACATTACGAATACGAATATATTTACATAGCGGGTATGTTCCATATGTAGGCAAAATACTCAATATTTAACGCATTTCTATCGAACACGGCAATTTTAACCACCATTTGATTTTCATAAATACTGTCAAAAAAAGCTGACCATATATTCTGTATTTTGATGTTAACATATATCAAATTGATTTATACTGTACGGCGTGTTTAAAATATCATTCTTTGGAGCTATATGAATAAATCAAATTCTGGCTCTTCAAAACCGTCAGAATTTTAATTATCATCATTGTATGTTTTTTATAATATCTAGATATACGCAGAGACTATATAAAAAGGTGGGACTGTATATTATTTTCGTTTACCTATTGCTTTATCACTGATTCATACATTTTAATGATTTTCTATTTGCTTTTAACAACATGTACATGTAGCTTTGGAAACGGCATACCCGGTTTTTCATAAAAAATGAAAAAAAGACTTTATACATTGATGCGTACATGGTTTTGAAATCCCTTGTTCAGAAGAAAATGTTTATAATTCGAGTTTGTAAAGGGGACTTCACACAGTAATGTTGAAAGAAATTAAACACGCATGCAAAATATTACACCGACAAGCGTTAAAATAACTCTATTCTGGCATTTTTAAGTAATCTATATACATTACCTTTTCAAGCGATTTAAGAAATACGAGTGTATAACATTTCGAACTGTTCCAGGATTCGAACCCCAATCAGAAAAGTTCAACAGGGTCACAATCTATTCTAACTGCATAACCAATCGACTAAATTAAACAAGACTTGCAGAGAGGATTTAACACATCGTTTTTAGATTTCAGAGGTATTAAAGATTTTTCCCAAAAGTTGGATATTTTTTTTTAAATATATGCCTCTTTGAACAAAAATCAGAAATAGCAGTTTTCAAGAAATCGTTTGAACCTAAACGTTAAGATTAAATTTGTTTCAATAAGGCAGTTTTTCCACAACAATGAGGATTCCCCTTTTATAAAGAATGAAATCTGCCACTTTTGTCTGTGTAATCATTGTCAAATTTATTTTCATGGTTTTATAAAAGTTAGTACTTTTCAGATAAAATTCTTCACTGCTTTATATACAACGTTGCACGCAAAAAAGATTTACATCGAATTCTGTAACTTCGATTTTTCCATTTTATTTGCAACTCCTTTAGGGAAAATAGCATAGGAACTGCAACACCCTCTTTTACATGTAACATAAATATCGGTGTGTACATAAAATAACTACAGCATTTATTTCCCATGCTGACCTTGACTTTATTTTAATTACTGTCATCGTAAGTAACAATAAATATAAACAAATAGATAAAGTTTGGCTTGAAATCTTGTTGCAAATTAAAAGTTTGACTTTGATGCATTTAGTTGCATTTGTGTTAAATGGTGTAGTGGGTTGCTGGCATGAATACAAAAAGAGGTAAACAACAGAATGTATTCAATTTTTTCAACTTGTGACTTCTTTTCGATTATCTTAAGAAACTTTTTAAAGAAATTAGCTCAAAATACACTGGTTTGAATTCATTTAACGATTTTACGATACTGTTGGGGATATTAACTTGTATGTAGTAAGTTGAATGTGTGTATAAAAGTGTGTAGTAAGTTCCCGGTGTGTGTACATGTACATAAAATTCGGACCAATTTTATTCAACTTGTCATGCTGACCTTAAAGCTTCATTGTATTCTGATTCTCATAACTAACAACTGCGTTAAAAATATCCCATATACACTGGTTTGAATTCATTTTGATAGGTAAAGGAACTGTAAGATTTTTTTTTACATAGATGTAGTTAGTTGCAGGTGTGTTAAACGGTGATGACAGCAAGTAGACATAAAATGTGGACAAAATTCATTCGTCATGGTCAGGGACGTAGCATCAGGGGGGGCCAGGGGGGAGGCCTGCCCCCCCCCCCCCCCCACTTTTTGTCGCAGCAATGATTTTTCTTAAATTTATATGTAAAAAATAGAATTATGAAGGAATTGGCCCCCCCACTTTTTTGGGATCATGTAAAATATAAGGAAGTGAACAGTGAAATTGAAGTTGTGAGGATATCGGTATCCTTCTACCCCCCCCCCCCCCCCCCCTCCACGGATTAGGATTTTCATGATTTTGGGAAGGTGTCTTTTTTTCTTTTTCTTTTTTTCTTTTTTTTTTTTTTTTTGCTTGTCAAGATTTTTTGGATGAGTCTGGTCCCCCCACTTTCAAAAACGATGCTACGTGCCTGATGGTGACCTTCATTTGATTACTGTAGAAGCAGAAATATCCGTTGAGGATTTAATTTCGTTATTTTCGTTGGCAGTAATTAAATCAAAGAATTTAAATCCATGACGAATTCTTAACCCAAGTATTAATGAATAGAAAGAGATTACGATATGACGAAATTAAATGCACACGAAATCTTATTTCGTTTAAAAACAACGCAATTTTGACCCCAACGAAAATATGTACTTCTACAGTATGATCCTCATCATAACAGACAAAATATCTTAGGAGAAACTTGTATGAATGCGTTTTACGAATGAAGTAACTGATACTCTATTCATACGACACAATTTGCATACATGTAGATCAGTATATTTTATACATATGTAAATTTATTTACATGTGCAATTGTTGTCGTATGAACTTATTTGTTTATATGCAAATCATGCACAATTAAGTAAATCTAAAGTAGTCAGGATTAGGTACAAGCTAACTTTTGCATATGAGTTGTAGCAACATCAAAGAGATTACAGTCCTCCGACATTCCGCTGAAGACACTATAAACAGATGGCAATATCTATACCTTTTCATTAACATGCAACATCTCTTCTACAGTCTATGGTGCAGTTGCCAAACATTTTCCAACTTTTTACAAAATTTTAAAGGGACATGGTGACGCAAAAGACCATGATTTGGCAAATATCGAATTTTTACACGATTTCCACATATTTATATATCAAATGAAAAGATGAACTTTTGAAAAATTAGTGTTCTCAAAAGTAAATAAATCAAATTAAAAATAGAACAGAATAAGGCGTTGGGCCAACACGAAAATATTGAGTTTTCCTTCCGCTTCATAGCCACGCAAGTGCAGGGGAATGCAAATGCTGCAGCGTGGCATACATCATGGACCAGAAGCCTCTCATTGAAACATGATGTCTCCGATAAACTATATTTTTAAAGATGCATTCTCTATTAAATGCAGATTTCTTACCACGGACATCGAATAGCTTCAAATTCAAATTCTTTTTTCAGTGTGTCAATCCTACTGTAAAAATTTTTAGACAGAAATCGCAATGACGTAACACTAAACCAATGTCCAAAACAACTCGATTTGTTTACATGTGTAATTTCCGGATGAGTTTTATTGACTTGTATATTGATAGGTGATGACTTATGATGCGTGAAACCTTCCGTATGATGAAATTTCGAGTAGCTCTTCTTATTTTTGTTGTCATAATCAAAAAGTAAAACATCTACATTGTATTTTGAGTCACCGTGCCACCTTAAGAAATTTTTCTTCTTTGTTTAAAAAACCCATACCAATCTTCTTCCTTAAATGCATTAAGTATGGTTCTGTCGTATTAATCAGTCGGTCTGTCTTTTCTCCTAGTTTCCTAGATTCGGAAACATCAAAAAGCTATTCCTATATCCAAATAGTAAAATAATACCCATTTTCTGTGAACATTCACGAGTCTAAAGCGGTCCATCTTCTTATTTGAAATGTCAATTTAAGGATTTACTTACATTACATAAACCTAGTCTAAACGCTTAACAAATTAACTTTTACTTATATGTGTGATTTCACTCATGAGTAAAGCCTGCATCAGCAAATGTTCGTCGTATGAATGTGGTATAAGCTAAGATAAGACAATTTTAACTGCATTTTACGTGCGTGTTTAAAAGTGTAGAAAGTCATGCTGATCTTGAATTTAATTATTTTTATTTCCCTGACAAATACTTTCGTCCTAACAATAAACTTAGGCAACTAATTTCTGGCCTAAATTCTTGTTGCGAATTAAAAGTTTCTCTTTGATGCATACATTTGCATGTGTGTTAAAGAGTGTTGAAAGTTGCCGGTGTGTATACATGTACATAAAAGTAAAAACAGAATTCATTTAATTATTTTCAACTTGTGACAATTTTATTCCGATTTTTCCTTTAAAACATTTTAAGGATTTATCTAAAAAGACACAGGTTGAAACATTTTTGCGATTTATTGTGATGTTTTGATGTTTAGCTGAAATGTAGTAAGTTGAATGTGTGTAATAAAAGTATGAAGTTAGTTGCCGCAGTGCGTGTACATAAAACGCGGCCCAATTTCACTGGTTCAAATCTTTTGTTCAAGAAGACCCTGAATAATGTTAAACCTGAATATAGTCAGTTGCATGTGTGTTTAGACAGAACTCATTTAATTTGTCACTAAGCTATATGGTGTTCCGATGGAACCACTTCAACCTTCGCACTTGGGGCGAAGATGCGAGAGTGCGAAGTTGCGATGGCGTAGATGCGAAGGCGAAAGTGCGATTCTTTGCCTTCTAACTTCGCACTTTTGCCTTCGCCTATTTTGATTGTATTGAGCAAGTCTCGGTCGATTACATAGAATTTACTGCAGGCACCGTACTCGTCTAACTTTGCCAATTTTAATGTGTAATGTGACGTATATGTTTACATATATGTTTACCAGTGCTGCCTATGCCTAATCATTATATACTTCACATAAAATGTAATGTCCGCCATAATTGTACACATTCACTTCCAGATTCCCAGGAAAAAAAATATCGATCTGCGCAGGCTGTTGAAAAATAAACTCTCAAAAGTTCGTCTTCTACCCTAGATGCCGTTTTATACAGCTAAAATTATCTTTAAACGATAAAGAGCTCCACAAATATAAAAAAGTGAAGGCGAAAGTTCGAAGGTGCGAAGGCGAGAGTGCGAAGTTGTAACGCTCCTTCGTCTCCGCAACTTCGCGCTTTCGTCTTCACATCTTCGCGTTTTCCCATCGCATCTTCGCACCTTTCCACTTTCGCCTTCGCAACTTCGCACTCTCGTATCTTCGCCCTAAAGGCGAAAGTGCGAAGGTCGAAGTTGCCCCATCGGAACACCGTACTTAGCGGCTTTATTCTGATACCCGTGAAGAACACTGTTATTTTAGAAATTAACTTTAAAATACGCTGCTCTGAATCCGTTAAGGATAATTATACAATACAACTTTCTAACTGGTATATACATAGTAGGTTGCATGTGTTACAAATGTAGTAAGTTGCATTGCCTTGAACGGATAGCGAACGCCAAATGAAGTGAGAGAACGATCAGTCAACGATGAGCAAACGCAGAACGAACGACACACGAATGTTAGGTCAACAGTGTCTGGATTTGTTTGTGATATGCAGTTAAGAGCGCTTTAGGATTTACAAAACTTATTTCATGAAAAATGATACAAATATATATCATCTATGTTATGGTTTAACTAGTATGTACCTATATAATCAGTCACTTATGCTCGTCTGCAGTATTAGAACATGAAATTACTAAATGCATAATTGTGAAACCCTCCACTAAAATTGAAAAATTCTTGACCCCTTGGTTAATTGTTCAGGCCCTTGGGCGGATCATATATGGTCTTATGGTGAAAATATATTTTCTTTAGAATGTCTGTCTGTTGTATGTTAAATGTTACATGTAGCTGATATCAATGAACTTAATAAATGAAAGCTTGACCTACAACTTAAACTGGCAGTGGTGTAAATTTTCATTTATACATGTAATTGGAAAATTGTGTATAGTGTTATGTAAGCACAACTGAATTCTTCCCCTATTATAAAATCTGTGCCTGTACATAGAGTTGCACAGTCCTGACTATGCGGGGCCACTAGGCTTTCTGCCCACTTTGCACCAGCTAAATTATGCCTAGGGAGGGAGTCGAACCCTCGTACATAGTCAGAGTTCAGAACTACACGATAAAAATGCCAATTGAAAAATGTTTTTAAACAAGAAGTGGTAAGAAAAAGAGAAATATTTATCCACAATTTATAAATAATTATATTTGATTGATAAATTATTTTATTTAATATTCAATGTTCATTGGTGTATTGCGCTCTACAAAATATGGTTACATGCAGTTATTACTGCAGAAGATATGTTGAATGAAAACAACTTCGTAAAATAACCCGTACCGTACGTGAGAGAGAGAGAGAGAGAGAGAGAGAGAGAGAGAGAGAGAGAGAGAGACTATATACAGTCTGTGAAACGTTCTACAATATCTTGGCTTTAATTATGTTTGACGTTGTTGATTCTGCATTCATTTTGATCTGTCTTTTCATGTACATGTACTTTCCTTCATGAAGGTGAGCCAACGGCGCGCATTGGTGGTGAATTCAATCTTTATTTACCCCATGCGGAGATATTATGTTATACATAAAGAAAAGCAGCCAAACGTACAATAATATAACATTATAATGAGGACAACGAACGTAGTACATAGATAATGGGGAAACACATTATATATTGTTACATATGCGTCAATTGCTCTATTATAACACGGTGATGCACTGGATTAAAATTTTGCATAAAGGCAGATAAATTCTTTCTTGTTTTCTTTGTCTTACAATGTACTGGGTTCTAATCTTTCAAGCGAAATGTAGTAATAAAACGTCTTACCTGAGCTGCGAAAGCTCTACATATAAATGAACATCAAACTTATTGATCAAACTGTCATAGAGAGAATCCCTTACATAAGTTGTGGATGGGCACCTCAACACAGCATGCTGGAACTGTTGTTGTACATGTATTGACATATTCTGCAGGTTTGATCTATATAAACGGGTGGAATGGTCCAGAGTTTAGCTAGTCATATAATAAATGGGACGTCATCAAATGAGAATTCAAATTTCCAGAGTCTGATAAGAGAGACTGTGTTGTGAAAAACTTAAAATGATCGGAAGTCTGGTTGTTTTCCGTGCGATTTCTCCATTCATCAGAATGGTGGTTATGAATTGATTGTTTAACTATAATTTTCCAATCCTTTTTTTTTTTCAGAGAATTGACCGATTTCAAAGAGCAAATGTTAATATTGCAGTAAATTGTATTTAGCTAAAAGTTCATAAATATAATATAAAGTCAACTAATCTAAGTAAGAAAATATTTTTTGCCAAACAGTTAGTATTATTAAGCTTGCACAGTTTTCCAAGAAAAAAGGTTAATTAAAAAAAAATAAACCATGCTGTACGTACTTGAGAGAGAGAGAGAGAGAGAGAGAGAGAGAGAGAGAGAGCTATAGGCATAGTTTCATACGTGTTTATTGTATTTCAAAAATAAGTTTTTGGAGTAGAATGAACAATTCAACATTATTTAAAAAGTACAATTATAAGAAAATGCAAACTGAATAAACTAATCAAAATAGGAATATTGTAACTCTACAGGTGCTTGTTAACTTAGCATTGATCTCAGTCTATTTTTCTGTTTTTTATATTATTATTATAATATTTAATTATTTTATTCTTTCTTCAGCATACACACAGAATCTATGGTGACAGTTTAAACAATTTATATACATTAACTGTATATTGAAATCTTTCTCTTATATGAAGAGAGAGAGAGAGAGAGTGAGAGAGGACATGCAGACAGACAGACAGACATGTATCATTATAACACATGTGTGTATACAAGTGACTACATTGTGATACACACAGCAAGTCACTACTCTACACCGTTGTCATACATGTAGCAAAATATTCGAAGTTTTCAAGAAATCAACAAAATGTACATATATATGTATCTACATATTTTGTTACATCCAAGAAGATGCATTGTTCAATGGTGCAAGTCATTACGTCTTTACCACACACACACCCTGAAGATGCCTGGCCTACATGTCACTACATTGTAGATACACACAGCAAATTCACTACATTGTTGATACACACAGCAATGTCACTACATTGTTGATACATATAGTCAAAATATATTTCAAAAAATCAAAAACATGTACACATGTAATATACAAGTATGTAAGTAATATCTGCATATTGTGTTACATTGCTCTAAGGTGCAAGTCATTACGTCATAATCACACGCACACACCCTGAAGATGCCACTACAAGTCACTACATTGTAGGTGCAAAAAAACGACGGCATCCTAACATCCAGACATGTCTTAAACTTATTAGAACCCGACACTCTTAATGAAGCATTTGGTCAATTGCTTATATGTCATAGCTAGTTGAGAGTGTTTCGGCGGTATTAATAGCACATGTCATTTCAGAATTGTAATAAGGCCCGCCTCGTCAGGAGTTCACCTTATGCATAAATCAGTTAATCTCTTTGAACTTCATTTGGTTTTAATTTGGATCTAATGATTAGATCACCTATATTTTTGTGTTTACTGTATGCAACCATAGGAGGTGTTGTGAATAATTTTTTGCATACTTCGTCATGTTGTATGTTATCCCAGTATTTCATAAGCCGTTTCCTTAGCCCTTTTATACATGGGTTAAATTTGGTCACCAAAACGTTAGGTACAGCCTTTTTATTGTTTTTCTTCTTTTGTTTATTGAGAAGATCCATTCTATTTGCAGAAAGAGTTTCTTGCATAATAGGTTCAATTTCTGATTGTTTGTAACCTCTTTTTTCGAGATGAGTTTTGAAATCTTTGAAGATATTTAGTAATACAGCTTGATCACTAGTATTTCTCAGATGTCTGGTACATTCTCCTTTAATTAGGCCCTTGAAAACTGATGAGCTATGAGCCCCCATCGCCGCGCCTATAATTTGTTTGTAATATTTTCCGTTAAACTCGAAAAAATTATTTTCAAGTATGCATCTGAGAAAAAAAAGATTAGATCAGAACTGTAAGGTCGAGGTAATTACAGCATGTACACCAACATGGAATTTGATGAATTACTTCATTCGGTCGAGAAAGCATATTTAGCAGACAATTCTAGTCTTGAATTACCTCGACCTTACAGTTCTGATCTAATCTTTTTTCTCAGATGCATACTTGAAAATAATTTTTTCGAGTTTAACGGAAAATATTACAAACAAATTATAGGCGCGGCGATGGGGGCACGCCCGTCACCAGAAATTACAGATATACGTATGAAATACATCACTGATGATGTAATATCTAAATTTCAACATGCCGACAAACTTATCTATCACGGCAGATATAGAGATGACGGCTTTATTCTATTTAATGGAAGCCCGGATGAAATTAAAGAATTTTTTGACATAGGGAACTCTTGTCATAAATATCTGAGATTTACTTACGAATTATCTCACACCAGTGTCAATTTCTTAGACACGACCATATACAAAGGAACAAGATTCTCAGATAGCCAGCGATTAGACATTCGCTCATATATCAAACCAACTAACAGCTTCCAATACCTGCACAGACAGAGTGCTCATAGCTCATCAGTTTTCAAGGGCCTAATTAAAGGAGAATGTACCAGACATCTGAGAAATACTAGTGATCAAGCTGTATTACTAAATATCTTCAAAGATTTCAAAACTCATCTCGAAAAAAGAGGTTACAAACAATCAGAAATTGAACCTATTATGCAAGAAACTCTTTCTGCAAATAGAATGGATCTTCTCAATAAACAAAAGAAGAAAAACAATAAAAAGGCTGTACCTAACGTTTTGGTGACCAAATTTAACCCATGTATAAAAGGGCTAAGGAAACGGCTTATGAAATACTGGGATAACATACAACATGACGAAGTATGCAAAAAATTATTCACAACACCTCCTATGGTTGCATACAGTAAACACAAAAATATAGGTGATCTAATCATTAGATCCAAATTAAAACCAAATGAAGTTCAAAGAGATTAACTGATTTATGCAAAAGGTGAACTCCTGACGAGGCGGGCCTTATTACAATTTTGAAATGACATGTGCTATTAATACCGCCGAAACACTCTTAACTAGCTATGACATATAAGCAATTGACCAAATGCTTCATTAAGAGTGTCGGGTTCTAATAAGTTTAAGACATGTCTGGATGTTAGGATGCCGTCGTTTTTTTGCACCACTGACGATCATCACTTTGAACCTCACCCATGCTTTTGCAGCCCATCTCTTTTTATCTCCAATGGTTGTCTCTGGAGGAATGGTTGCATTGCAGTCTTCATGTCCTGGGCAGGTAACTTACTTTCCCTTAGCTCTAAGATGGGTGCCTTTCTTGCACAGTTTATTTCCACAAAACACTGCCACAACATTCTTCTTCTTGTCAATGGTAACATTTTCACTTAAAGTGTATGTCACTTGTGCTTGGAATGGTGTTTTCCCGATCATACTGAAGGTGGCATTGTTATACCAGGCATCTCCTTCTGCTCTTATAGGTGTATTGGCAAGTCCACATTTTTTGTTCAGCTCTTGAATGTCCTGCCTTATTTTCTTCATGCTGATTTTGTAATGAATTTGCCTACTGTTTTGCAGGTTTGTTGAATGTTGGTGGCTGATGCTGGTTCAATGTTTGCGTCAAGAAGCTTACCACGCATACCCTCTGTTGTAAGGCTGGTACCCAAGTGGCCGACAGCCATGGCCACATTATGCTGTTCCGCTCTTCATCCCCTTCCAGATCGACACATTTCCTCGTAAAGCATTTTGCAGTGACTGGTGTAGTGTCACTTCTTACATCAAATGGAAAGGATCCATGCCAGACCTCGCTTTTCCTCCACATGCTGGTGCCAGTCCAGTGAACCAGGAATTTCTGTGAGTGCTATTTAAATGCATGGTTCCATAGTTTAGCTGTTTTCTAATAAACCGTTGTCCGTCATCTGTCTGTAAACTTTTCACATTTTTTACTTCTTCTCTAAAACCACTGAACAAAATTTAACCAAACTTGGTACAAAACATCCTTATGGGAAGAGGATTCTAAATTTTTAAAAGAAAGGCAAAACCATTTTTAAAGGGAAGATAATTGCGAAACAGTTAGTAAAGGGTGTGTGTCTTTAAAAATCTTCTTCTCAAGAACCACTGCACAAGAAATGCCAATATTTACACACAAGCTTGACTAATACTAAGGCTCAAAGAGGGGTTCAAAATTTAACATAGAAGTAAATAGTAAAAATGTTTAAAAATCTTCTTCTCGAGAACTACAATGCTAC
The DNA here is from genome assembly GCA_020458035.1 of Magallana ariakensis. NCBI lineage: Eukaryota > Metazoa > Mollusca > Bivalvia > Ostreida > Ostreidae > Magallana > Magallana ariakensis. The sequence continues at coordinate 49,607,869 of CM035811.1, forward strand.
AACTTGTGGTATTACTATGCATGCAACCTCGAATATTGTAGATTCAATATTTGAATGAACTGTTAATGAGATAGCATCCATCATTTTCTATAATAGAAAAATACTTGAGTTATGATTTTTTTTCTTATCGGGGGTTATCAATCCTGAGCTTGCTCACAGTACCTCTAGTTTTAATTTAAAATAGTGACCGCTGGAATGATACGAGACAGTTCAAAGTTAAACGTAGAAGTAGATATGGAAAATGTTAAAAAATCTTCTTGAGAACTACAATGCTTAAATTTGTCAGATTACTACGTAAGCATCATCAAAAAGTGTTTTCTAAATCATAAAAGCTGTGACTTTGATCTAATACTGGGGCCCCAGAAGAGGTTTAAAGTTTAAGGTGGAATAACACATCATCACAAAACGACATTTTGTTTGATTAAAAGGATTTTATTGACATCAGCATGAAACTTACTCCATAGCTGAGTGGATGAAGTGTTGGGCTTGTGATCTGTACATCCTGAGTTCAAATCCTGTAGGGACTTTTGTTAGATGGTGCGTCTTATGATACTCAGATGCACCTGACAGGCTTGAATGCTGAATCTTAGCCATAGGTTTCAGATGCTGGAGGACCAGGTATCAAGAGCTGGTTAATTATTTTGGAGCAGATGCCCTCTGATGATTACCGTATTTTATGGAATTTAGGTCAATCCTGTTTATAGGGCGAATGAACCCGTTTTTAGAAAGAAAAAAAAAGAAAGTATAAATAGGTCGACTTCGATGAATTGGTCGAAAAATTACCGCTAGATTAAATGAATAAATGGTTTAAACCAATATCGTTATCATATATTAGCCTTTTATCTTATTCTACAGTTTAAACAAAAGGGAAATAAAATGCATTCCATAAATTTACACATCGTAAGAAAATGTCTGAAATTGCAACATTTTTTAAAATCAATTTATTCAGTACGGCCGGGTTAATGGGTAAGATCGTTTGTTTAAATCACTTCCCTGTCATGTGTACAAACTGCATGGTGTTAACCAGGGGATAGTAACCTAGCCTGGGGGCATGAATACGGTAGCACATGCAACCTTGTGTTTTTGTTGTTGGTTGAGTTTAAAACATAATAGTTCACCGGAGATTCATTTCACCCACTTATGTTACCGCTATAAATGTTACTGTTCATCTATCGTCATTGTAATTATAGTGTTTTTACCACCTAGAGTTATGTACTGTGGGTTGCCCCGAACTTACCGATGCATCAAGTCGTAGTTGTCACTCGCTGATAGTCGTCTAGTCTGCTCAGCAGGGGTTTCTCATCACATCTCCAGCACGGGCTCCCGCCAGGTGACGTCACAGCCCGTCGGTGGTTGGCCAGTCGTACACAGAATGGGTCGACAAACACAACACTCCCCTCCGTTTTCTTTTAAGGGACCTGGCCCACACGTACCAGTGGCTACCCCGTCCTCGCCAACCAGCGGGACTACCACTAACCGACACCAACCGAAGGGGTGCGTAACGCCCATCCCGGTCATTACCGGGATTACCAACATCAACCACCTCTACATGACCATAAACTGGGCAGGAAGGGCCATACCGCACTGATGGCCTCCGCCCAATAGAAAACAGCGCACATCATCTGGTGAAAAGTCCTAGAAGCTGGACTGGTGGAACTACCACTCTTCCATCATCATGAGGTGTATCCTGCGGGCCCCCGCATACCCGCGGGGGTACCCTCCCGTCACAGTCCCAGGTGGGGGGCGAGGGAACTCCGGGGGAAACTCAATTCCTGCTGCCCTACCGGCAGCCCAGGGGTCCCAGGGTTCAAGGGCTCCAGCCTCCTCGTCCTCAGGCACAACCTGGTCGGCTTCTAGGTCTTCCTGGCTCTTTAATTCCTCCACAGCGATGCTCCCTAAGACTGGAGGGTCAGGGGCGTCCCAGTCCTCCAAGCAAGGAGCCGGGGCTGCAGGCGGCAAAAGCTGGGACATTCCATACTGAGAAAGTGGGAGACCATCCAGCACTTCCTGGGCCCACAGCTCCCTATAGTCACGTCGCATGTCCGGGCCCAACCGGGAGACCAGGTGCGCCTGCACTCTCCAGTGGATCAGGAGGGCCGGGTGCAGGCGCCTGAACAGGGAAAACCGGCGTAGGGGCTCCTCCCCCACAAACCGACAGAGGGCATTCATGGCCTGAGTAATGTCTGGTGGCACGCCAACGGAGGGTTCTCGGAAGACCTCCACCGTGGGAACGTCACTGGCCAGGTCCTCCAATGTAGCGCCTTCTCCCATTAGGTAGTGGGCCAGCCACAAGAGAAATCTGTATCGGAGGCCGGCCCCCGCCACAGGGGGCACAGACCTCCAGAAAACGGGATGGAGATGTACCAGGGTCACGTGGTCCCTCATTTTCTGGGTCCTTCCAACACAGCCCAGGAACGGGCACACTGAGTCCGACCCTCGGGAACCTCTTCTTTGCCTCTGACGAGGGCAGGGATCCCCCGCGGCCCCTGGCAAAGGGTGGGCCGGCGGAGGGGTTGCTTCCTCCTCGTGATTGTCGTTGTTACTGAAAAACAAACAGAGCCGGTTAATTGCAACTCCCCCCATACAGGTCGGACATATGAACTGGTCCATGGTGGTGACCTCCTCAGATGAGACTCCGACACACGAGCCGTGGTACCAGCAATCGCACTGATCGCACTGGACCATCAGTCGTCCATCATCAGGGCGATGACAGATGCAATAAAGCTCCGTGTCTGTTGAGGTTTCCGCAACTTCTCGGTTGTATCAGAGGATGACTGGCTGGGCCTCGGGGGCCGGCCCTTACGTCGGTAGGGCCCATCAGATGTCTTACTTGGCGAATGACAATGCTTCTGAGGACGCCCCTATGGCGGACGGGCTTGGACTGACCATCATCACTTTCGTCTGGACCTTTAACAGGAGCTGCTCCTTCATCCTGAGAACTCGGTCCTTGCGCTCCGCAATTCCCGTCAGATCCCCCATGCTGTGAACCTTCCCCACTCACAAACTTCTCTTGATACCTGGCCAGCCACAAGGGGATGTCCCTGTCATTACATTTCTTGAGGCGGTCATGATTGGCTACCATCACGGCCGACTTGGTCTTTACACGGTAGAAGTAAGGTGACAGCCTCTTAAGGATGATTCCCGGACCCTTCCAGGATGTGCTCAACTTCCGGCACTTGCCCTTCACAGTCGCGGTGTCAAGCATATATACCAAGTCACCCTCGTTAAAGGGGCGGGTGGCTGCCTTGAGGTGAAAGTCTCTTTTCATCCGCTCCTCTGAGGTGTTCAGGCGTCTACGGGCGGTCTGATGCGGACTCTGTATTCTCTCCTCCAGATCCATCACATAGGTGTCCAAATTCACAGGACTCTCCTGCAGGGGAGGCCTGTACATCAAGCTAGCTGGGGTGTTGACCTCCCTACCTAACATCAGCTTATTAGCGGTGAATCCTGAGTGGTGGTTCACAGCCGAGCGCAAAGCCCCAGCTATCTGTGCGAGTTACTAATCCCGACAATCCTGGGCCTTGACAATGTAGCATCTGACAGCATCCATGAGGGTCCGATTGTATCGTTCCACCTGTCCGTTGGCCGACGGGCGGTAAGGGATGGTGCGAGCCTTATGTATCTCCAGAAGATCACACACAGCCGTGAACAGCTTGCTCTCAAAATTACGCCCTTGGTCTGTGAAAATCTGGAAAGGGCACCCAAACCGGACAAAGAACTCATTGACTGCTGCTGTGGCCGTAACCTCCGTCGTCTGCGAGGGGAGGGGAACACATTCCACCCATTTAGTGAACTGGTCGACCATGACCAGGACATACTCGTTTCCTCTCCGAGTCCATGGAAGTGGTCCCAGAAAGTCGAGGTGCTCCCTCTCCATGGGTGCCCCCGCATGGTACTTGATCATCTCAGCCCTGGCATGGCGCTGCGGGCGCTTGTTTCTACTACAAGGACCACAAGTGCTGACAAAGTTCTCAGTCTCTCGCATCATCCCATACCAAAAGAAGCGCTCCCTCAGCCTGGCTTTGGTTCGTTCGATTCCCTGGTGTCCGGTTCTTGCGGATGAGAACCGGCGCCGAGGCCCACTCGGACATGGAGGGCTGAATCACTCCAGCGTCAAGCATCTTTTTAAGGTGTGCCTCCTCTTCGCCCGCAAAGAACACAGGGGTACGCCGCATCCTCTCTTTGACTGGCGGCGCATCAGCAGTGTTAATCTCATGCTCCAGGGCAGTGAAGTTTCCGAAATCAAACTCACTCCGAGCGAACACATCTTGGAACTCGGACAGCAGACTGGCAAGCTGGGACCGCTCCTCATCACTCAGCTCGGAAGAGGATCTCTCAAGTAGATCCTGCTGGTGGGCGGGTACTTCAGGTGGTGTGCCCTTGGTCCCGCTTTCAGCTACGCTGCGCACCTCCCTCATCAAATAGGGCACCGGCATGTATGGCTCGGCCTCTACTGCTTCTCCAATAACACTGCCCTCCTCCAAGGACACATCCCTCTCAGATGCATTAACTAAGCAGGCCAAAGAGGCCTCTCCAGCCTCATGATACGCATGTGGCATGAGTAAGGCGTTTGATAAATCCTCAATCTTTGGGATAACCAGGTAATCTGACAGTCCTCTATCGAGCCTAAAAGGGCACATGACTGCCGAGCCTGCAAGAACTTGAACCTTCCTCACCAAAGTCACGCGGGCCTCAGTCCGAGCATTCCCCCGTCCATAGGCCATCTGAATCATCTCACCACCGAGAATCAGTACCCCATGCCGCAGGTCGAGTTGAGCACCGTGATCTCTCATGATATCCATCCCGAGCAGCATCTGGTCCTTCAGGGGGGCTACATACAAGTCAACCCGATGTGTGTGCCGACCCACACGAAAATCAAATGGGCCTGCCACAAAACTCTTGAGCCGCGCTCCGTGTCTGGCTTGCAACAATGTAACCTGTCTTTTTACAGGGGGATTTTGCTCCAACTGGTCATAAAACATCTTCCCTAGGACACTAACCTCCGCCCCGGTATCCACTACAGCCTCAATGGGTGACCCTTGGATCCTCAACGGAACCGAATAGCTGGTCTGCGGGTGTGCCTGCCCTGCTACCACGCAAAGGTCCTCTCCCTCACCGGCCATCTCACTGGACTTGGGCGTCAAGTCCTCTCCGATGTCTTCCATAACCACAACCTCAGGGCACCCAGACTGGACAAATTCTTCACTGGGTCCCACTACACGCTCCGGACTCTGGTCTGTAGGAGTCGAGAATCCCCTCCCAGGAACCACATGTTCATCATCAGAAAACAGATCAGGTGATGGGGACCTCTAAAATCTCACTTTCAGCCCACTACGCATTTTCTCACTCTTCATGCAGGAGCGCACCTTTACTGCCTGCTGGTTGGAACTTGACCCTAGAGTAGGCTGTTCCCGGCTACTATCATCCATCGGGAGCGTTCCTGCCTCCGCACTTCTATCTGGAGTCAGCATCTCTGCGTCTATACCCTCTGTCCAAGTAGCCTCCTCCGTCAACTCCCTCACTATCTTATGCCGCTGAGGCCTACTGTGGCGTGAGTGTTGTTAATACTGCATCCTGTCCAATGCTTCTTCAACTGTCTTTGGACTGCCGTCCAAGGCATGCAGGCCAGCGTCGACATCTTCCGCACCATAGCATAGCCGGAGAATGGCCTGAGTGTGGATGTCCGGCAACTGGGGGAAGGCCCGTGTGGCTAATGTGAGCACTCGATCCGCCCACTCCCTCAGGGACTCACCACTGTTCTGCGATGCAGATTGGAAGTTGAGCTGGTAGGTGAGGTCCGGAGCAGAGGTGCCGAAGCGCTTATCAAACTTCTTGAGGATATCCTTAAACCGGGGACGGGGACTGACCTCCAGTAACAGAGTATAGTACTCACTGGCAGCGCCCTCCAGGAAAAAACAACTGGTCATGCTGTTCAGTCTTCGTCCACTGCTGGCTGCGGGAGAGTCTCACGAACTTGTGCAGGAACGCCTTCCAGTTAGACTTGCCATCATACCGCAGGTCCGTGTACTTCGGCTTGCTACGAGGGGCTGGTGGCTCCTCATCATGACTGCGTGATTTATGACGTGAGGCAACAGGGACTGGGGGGAACGAGGGCTGGGTAGGTGATGTGGAGGGTTGCTGCGATCTGGGCGGCCCAGCAAGGATGTGGGTTCTCTCATACTGAGGTGAAGGTTTCCTGGGTGTATGGCCAATAGGTTGTTGTTGCTGGGGGGTATGTGGGCTGGGGGTCCCGAAGTGTACCCTAGTTTCCCTGGGAGAGGGGTCGTACATTTGAGGGTGAACCTGAGCTACTCTGCCTCCCCCCTCCTCTCTAAAATAATAAGGCTGGGGCGGCACCACAGGTGCAGGGGCAGGGCCACCAAGGTTGCTAGATTGAGGTACAAATAGGCCAAACTGGGTGCCATCCGGGCTGAGCGCAGTTTGACAGCCCGGGGGGTAGGGGTAGGGTGTGGTGCGGGCATAGCCTGGGTCTAACTGTGGGTAGTATGACTGTATGAGTGCCCTGAAGTGGGGGTCCCCCCGCCTGATGTCACCGCAATGTGTCCCTGTGCTGTGGGGGTCTGGGTCGCATAGCCCTGTGACTGCAAATCAGTCGACTGGGCCGGGCGGGGAGCGACATAATTGTCCCCCCGGACCAGGTTCGTGGTGCCTGAAGGTACCCCCCGTGAGCTGGCATATTGACTTTCAGAGGGCTGGGGTGCCGGCCCTGTGGACCCAGCGGAAGGGGAGGGGTGGGGGTGCTGACCGTGGGTGGGTGGGGAGGGAATCAAAGGTCAGGGTCTGGGGTGCCAGTACATTACTGGCTGAGGGTAAGGGCTGAGGTGGAATAACATGATCCTCGGACTAGAGTGCAGCACTAGCACTCTGAACTGTTGGGGATTTCCCAGGGGCAGGAGCCACATAAGAACCCTGGGATGTGGGGTCCCGTAAGGTATCCCTGGGTGGAACAAAGTCATAATCCCCAACTGGCGAACTGCATCTCACCACGGATCCCGAACCACTACCCGAATGTACTGAGCGACTGGCCCTAAACTGCGCTGGCCTAATATAAGGGCCACCCTGGGCGCCACTGACCCCCCGTTTCTGGCTGTTGGATAGATCAGACCTACCCCGAGGGTATCCCGTACTACTCACCGAGGGATAGCCTTCTTCCTCGATGTCAGAATCCTCGTACATGTAGGCCCTGCCCGATGGTCTAGGAGTGTCGTAGTGCGCAGGCTCCTTGTCACTCAACCTACCATTGGGGTCATAACTATGCTTGCGAGACGAGCACCCAATTGGAACAGAAGGTTCCACCACGGTCGTAATTGTGTCATCGCTATCACTATCACTAAGCCCCAACTGAGCAAAGGCGTTCTCCAATGAATCGTTCATGTTCAAAAAGGCGCTCCCAAGAGCACGTGATCGGGAACAGAAAAGTATAAAAATTCAAAATGCAGTAGTTTGTCAAAAAAAATTTGGCTCAAACAAATAATAGAACACTAATCGAAACTAACAAAAATACCAGATAGAGAAAAATTCGCAAATCTGTGTAAAAACTATGGAAACTTTCACCCCGTGGAGCCCCAAAAATGGTGGCTGCACACGTTGACTAGAAAAGTTATTGACAACTCTGACAAAGTACGGGAAAAAATTTTTTTTCTAACTACAATCGGAGTTCGGGCCCCGAGTTGGGCGCCAATATAGTGTTTTTACCACCTAGAGTTATGTACTGTGGGTTGCCCCGAACTTACCGATGCATCAAGTCGTAGTTGTCACTCGCTGATAGTCGTCTAGTCTGCTCAGCAGGGGTTTCTCATCACATCTCCAGCACGGGCTCCCGCCAGGTGACGTCACAGCCCGTCGGTGGTTGGCCAGTCGTACACAGAATGGGTCGACAAACACTACATAATTATTCCTCAAGATTTTTTTATATATCCTACCGTATGGCTTAAACAATGTGTACATAATCATGATAATCGTTCACACCTCTGTGTGACTTTTTATTGCGTATACAACACATCAGTCAAACTCTGATCTTATCCAAGCCTGCGCACATGAGTAGCACGTGCCGAGAGTTCAACTGTGTATAAACAAATTAGGCCCTACCCAGACTGATTTCAGAGACACCTGGTTTAGATTTCATCTCAAGTTTTATTTTGAATGTACAGAAAAATAAACTTGTACATGTATTCTATTATAAAAACAAATCAGTTTTTTTATTTCAACCCTTATAATATTTTTCTCCCGTAATTACCCTTTGTACAGTTCTCATTTTACTTTTACCGCACGAAATCCATTCCTGTTTATCGTAACCACACGATCGAAATGCATGACAGCATGTAATAAAGATTGATTAAGATGATTCAGTCTGCACGACAGAAGTAAGAAATGTAAGAAGAAATAAATTTATTCACATTTAATTTGTTTTGATAAGTTACTACAAAATATTGATAAAAATTCATACAATTTTAAACAGAATCTAAACGGTATTATAGTGTACTCTCATGATTTTATTGGAGGTTTGAATGAATTTTTTTCAAAATTTGACATCAAATTAAAAAAAAAAATAAATAAATAGGGCGAGGCGATGAATAGGGCGAGGTCCATGTCCCAGAGAAAAAAGTATCGACCTAAATTCCGAAAAATACAGTACATGTATATTTTTAATAGTTATTTATGGTCCTAACTTCACCAAATTCTCAAAGATGATGTGTGTTATGATACTCAGATGCACCTGACGGGCTTGAATGCTGAATCTTAGCCATAGGTTTCGTATGCTGGAGGAGGTTTCAAGAGCTGGTTAAATTTTTTGGAGCACTAGGTGCCCTCTGATGATTATATCTTAGTTATTTCTGGTCCTAACTTCACCAAATTTGTATGGATGATGTGTCTTATGATACGGATGCACCTGACAGGCTTAAATACTGAATCTAAGCCATAGGTTTTGGATGCTGGATGAGGTTTAGTTTTTTTGAACAGGTCACATGTTTTATAGATAATAGTTCTATTTCAAACTTGCATTGTTAATTTATCTACATTATATATGAATCACAGATATAGCTTCAGATAAAGAGCCAGATCCCCAATTATCAAGGATGCTAAACAAACTCCTACCTCACTCAAACTTGCTTGATAGATGTGTTTGTTGTTAAATGATAAAACAATATTGTGTAAAAAAAAATTATATGATACAATATGATATTGTATCAAATGTTTTGTTTATTGTAATACATAATTGTATCATATTTTTATATGATATATAAAAATATGATACAATTATGTATTACAATATTATAGAATATTGTATCATAATATACAATACAATATTATTGTATTGTATATTATGATACAATATTCTATAATATGATATTTTATTTAATATTATTGTATAACATGATATTGATTCATATGATAATGTAATATATTTAATATTGGATAATATTTATGATACAACATTGTATAGTATAAAATATTGTATCATATAATACAATTATGTATACATTGTAATATGATATAATATATAATTATGTTACATGAAATTAGATTATATGATATTGTAATGTATAAAATTTTATGATATGATATTGTTTAACATAATATTGTATTATAAAATATTATATATAACTATATCATGGTGAGCGCACGCTGAAAGGAATTTGGTGAAGGCTAATAAACGGTGAACGATGAGCAAACGCAGAGCGCAAACGGAGCGCATAAAGAGAACGACGAACAATATGTGAACGTTTTGTGAACGCAAGATGAACGATTTATTCAGAGTGTCTCGGGGGTCATCCTTTCATTGTATTTCGTCGGTAATCAGGAAAAAATAGCTAATAAACTAAATGTACAGTGCTGTTATCGTGAAAGTTGACAAAACAATCGTATTCTATCCAATATCCTACAAATAGTATTTATCTCATTCTATCTTATACCATACAGTACCGTCAAAACAGATCCCATATTTAACAGCCCTCCTCCCGCGGTTAGTTAATCATTTCCGTGTTACATCATGGTTAATTCATCGCGGTCCTCGCTGCAGCCATGTTTTAAATGCGGCGGTGTGACCTACCATTAGAGAAGGTGATCGGAGATTTTACTTGTACACTATTAGACAAAAAGACGGCCACATAACATACTGGTCATGTCTGATGTATTGTTTTCATTTCAAATGAAATGATAACGTATTTAAAGCACGTTTTCAAAACTCCTTATCAGTTATTTTTATAGAAATTTTAATTAAAGAATTATCTGCACCTGTAACAATGTTACATAACTTGTAAATATAGCTATTATTTCAAAAATATTTAATCTTTTTCATAATGTAATCTTCATGAATGAGAGGATAAGAACTATTATATATAATATTTTTTTTCTCTGATTTTTTAATGATTTCAAACATTTCCGACTACAGAAATGTTTTTTTATCCAAAACAAATTGTAGCACATTACGGCACAGTCTCTCGATGCTCATGACAGTTAACCTAGTCCGTGACAAGCACATGTTTCACGGTGAACGTTTACCTACGGTCAACAGAATAATACGAACGTTTAACTCTACTCTCAAAGTACTAAAATGACATTGATATCATTTTATGTGTGTTCAAAGTAGCCAACACAAATATGGTATCAGCTGTGAATAACGTTTTTCGTAATCTTCATCATTTTATGCCTGTCAAAGTAAACTGTATGTGACTTTAGTCCCAATCTGTTTTACACAAAGGTGTGAAACCATCACACAGACAGAAAATCACTCTACTTGAACACATGCTTGAACACAGAATACACAAGTATGTAATGAGGCAGGTGGATAATCCATGTAACGAGTGCCCATCAGGAATTATATCCGTTTTTTTAAACAATTTAACTAACAGTAACAATAAAAAATTGTTCATTTTACTTCGTCTTAAACTGTTAAACGTGTTTAAGATGCCCCCCCTCCACCATAAAACCTTTTAAAAAAAAACTAAACGAGAGATAGAGAGTGAGAGAGAGACTGTCGATGCTCAAGACAATTAACCTAGTCCTAGTCCTAGACAAGCACATGCTTAACACGATGACCGCTACCATACGATCAACGGCATAATATTAAAATTTTCCTTTTAATGATATTGATATCATTTTATTTGTGTTGGATATGAAGCTACTACACATACATGTATGTAGTATCAGCTGCGAATAAAGATTTTCGCGCCCCCCCCCCCATACTTGCCAACCTCCAACATGTGAAAATCTGGTCATGACCAGATTTGGAAAGTAAAAAATCTGGTCATAGCGCGTAACGACATTCACGACATATTTACCATTGCATTTCAAAGGTATATACAACAGAAATATATATGTGTATTATGATGTTTATACAAAAGAAAAATGTATGTGTATTATTTTATCGCAAAGAAGCATTGTAACTAACTTTTGCTGATTTTGAATTTTGTAAAGTGATCTGACACAGAAAATGATATGTTGTGTTCAGCTAAAAAAATTGCAAAAAAGAGTTTCTGCTACATTAACCTTGCTTTTGAACCCTGAAAACGATGGCATAAAATTTTCAAGTGACTTGAAAGACTTTCATGCAGGAGCATATTTTACAAGACTTAGCGTTTTAGAATGTTTAGTTAGATCATTTTTTTGAACCAGATCCAGTATTCAAATGCGCATTACATAGAAAACAAAAAGCCTCGTTTTTCCCTTTATTACTTTGTTTTACCCATGGGAATTTCTTTTCCCAGATATGTTAATAGGTACAAAGATATCGTTTTCTTTTTGTTGGTTTTGATTCCGCTTGCCCTGATAATGACCTCTGCCTATTGGAAGCCATAGCACTTAATGATTTAAACCCTCGGTTTGTCAAAACAACTCACAATAATAATTAACTCTCACCTTATAATTAACTAAACATTTTCCTGTTATAGCCATCGGCATTGTTTACGTAAAACCAAGCTCAGCTTGGGTTCATAACTGGAAGTCAACCGCGCAAGGTAATTTACGAACCAAATTCGGAAATCGGGAGATTTTCGGGTTGTTCGACAAAAATCGGGTGAAAAGCATGACCCGCCGGGTCATAAAAAATAATCGGGTGAAGGGTTGAAAAATCGGGTGTGACCCGATGAAATCGGGTCAGTTGGCAAGTATGCCCCCCCCCCCCCAATGTTTTATGACTGTCACAGTAAACAGTAGTTGTTTTACACAAAGGTGTAATAAACAGGTATGAGGCAGGTGGATAATCCATGTAACGAGTAACCATTAGGATTTCTACCCCTATATCAAACCGTAAAACCAATTCTTTATTTTTAAAAAAAATCTGTATTTCATTACAAAAATTTACGAGATCTGTTTTCCATATGCAAAATGAGCAAGCTCTGCTCATTCAGACTTTGTAAATATGTTAAATGTTTATAATGTGCCTCTTGTACCATTTACTGTAACATGGTTTTGAGAGAATAAATGAATGAATAAATGAACAATTAAACTAACAGTAACTAGAAATAATTGTTTCATTTTACTGTCTTCTTAAACTGTTAAACATGTTTAAGATGCTCGCGGGCTGATTTGATTGACAAGTGTAGCACGTGGACTCAAACTGGAACTGCATGTTGGATTCAATCACAATGTACCTGTCCATAATCTTTTATGAATACTAATCTTATGAATATTTAGTATTAGTATATTTCAAATGAATGTACATAAAACTCTCTCTCTCTCTATCTCTCTCTCTTTCTCCATACATGTTAACCTCCAGTGATGAAAAATAGGTAGATTTTGAACCGAAAAGCGGTAGCATCGCGCGCGCCTTTTTCGCGTACATTTCAAAGCACAGATTTTTATGTACTACATATGTTGAAAGGGTTTCTGATTAGTAATTAACAATATCAACTAAAATATAAAAGACTTTTGAAATTTAGTAATATCAACACAAGCAATAAAAATGTTTGCATGCATTTATAATTATATTGATCACCGGTAACCTTTTTTTTCTGAGGAAAAAATATTTGAGTGCAGAGACTTTAACAATTGGCCCTTTGTTCAGAACAATAGGTTAAGTTGCCAAAATTAAACATATATAAGAGAAGTAAGAACTAGTAGGAAATCGTATATTCTTTTTCAATATCAGAACGATGCTAACATGCTTATTACAAATCATGCAGCATTTAATAAACTGCGAGTCACTTAGTTTACTGTTATGGACAAGTTAAAATATATATTCAGTCATCGTTAAAGCGACGTGTGGAATTGCAAAACGTCTTTTTCCTTTGCGAGGATAATTTTGACATGCCTTGTAACTAATGTAATCACAGGAAATGGCTTCTTTCATCGTTCAATGTAAAACATGTGCTTGAAAACTTGTCATCCAAGCGACTTAATAAAGCATTTGTGTGCCTCCAAATCAAAGTCGCACGCCAATTTCAAACCCGACGAGATTTTTTTATCACAATGGCTTCCAAAATGGCTATCTATCAAAACAAGGAACGTAATTTGAAGAAAAGCGGTAGATTTTTTAATAAAAGCGGTAGGCGGGAGACAGAACTAAAACCTTGTAAATCAGTAGAGTTAACATGTATGCTCTCTCTCTCTCTCTGACTTTCTCTCTCGATCGATCTCTCTCTTATAAGGATCATAGAGAATCATGGTTCAACGACACTCATAATAATTAAAAAGCCCCTTCTGTAAGATAGAAAATAGGCAGTGTTGTACGGTTTATCATTAGACGAAGCCTTACGCAATTAAGAGTTTTTCATTCGTCTTAAATAAATGTGAAAACCCCTGAGGGCATGCCGTTTTCTACCCTGGGTTTGTTAATCACTATACACAGGAAATGATCTTGACTAATAATTAATATACCCAAGAAGGGAAATGAATACATAAAAAGTTTCAATTTGATTTTTTGAAAGTAATTCAAGATGTATGCATTTAATAACATTTACAGTTTCCAATGTTGCTTTGTGATGCAAATTATTTACCTCCTTCCTTGAATAATTGAGTAAAAGACATTACTAGTAATATTCCAAGCATATAAGGTTAGGATAAGAGGACAATACTTATTCTTCTAACTCTGATGTAGACCTGATATTTATCACCGCGACCTTAAATTGCCATAAACGCTTCGCAAATATTCTTACATGATAGGCGGTTAGCGCGCTGTTTTCCAGACTGTGCATTATATCAAACTTTGCCCATGAACAAGTAAATTAAAAACTTAAAATACATATTACAAAATATAAATATAATCAATACATTATCGTTTTCTAAAATACAATTGCAAACTAGCTGAAAGATTGTTGAAACTTGATCGTAGGGACATAGATTTCATTAATTTAATTTACCAGTATGCAGTTTATGTAAAGCAGTTGCCCTTTGAAATTGTTTAAAATTAGAGTAGTTGCTCTTTGAATATAGATGTAATATTGTTGTATCTGGAGCAGAACAAAATGGCAGCGTCACAATTTGCTCAAATCTCTGTAGAGGAAAGGGAGAAAACAATTAAAACATTGTAAGTAAACATGGGTGAAGTAAAGTTTTTTAAAGAGTATTTGAAAGGTGAGATTGATAATTTTGAGGAGTTTAAATGAGTTAAATTGGCTTTGCATAGATCATTGCTATTTGTAAATAAATATGCCACTTGAAAGTCCTCAGGAAACTTAAAAGCACTTATTAAAAAGTCAGTAACAAACCTAATAAGTAATAGACAGTATCATATGATATGATACAATGTTTATCAAATTATATTGTATCACATGATACATGTATCATATATGATACAATATCATACAGTACAATATACTTACTGTATCATACAATATTATTACTTATTAGGTTTGCTACTGACTGACTACAGAAATATATTGGGTTGATCAATCTCATAGATGGCGAGGCGAAGATCTAGGCAATATGGCCGTCATTGGCCGATGCTTCGCCTACTCATTTTGACATTTCATATCATTTAATACAGAAACTGCATGCCGTAAGTTCTTAAAAAATTTGGGGTAGTTGCCCTTTGAAATTCTTTAAAATTAGAGTAGTTGCCCTTTGAACATTGACGTCACATTGTTGTGTCTGGCGCATAACAAAATGGCAGTGTTGAAATTGCTCAAATCTCTGCAGAAGAAAGGGAGAATTGTTGAATTTGAATAGCAACAAAACATTGCAAGTAAACATGGGTGAAATGAAGATTTTTAAAGAGTATTTGAAAGGTGAGATAGATAATTTTGAAGAGTTTACTTGAGTTAAATTGGATGAGATGCTAGGCATCTTGTACATTAGCTTGCTTAGATTTTGCTATTTGTGAATAAATATGTCACATGGTCCTCGGCAAAACAAAACACCTAAGTTTGTTACTGAAATATACCTAATGGGTTGATCATACTCATTCTCACCGAACTCACATAGAGATATATGAGGCAATCACATGCTATGTTTAAACCAATGAAAGTGTGACATTTCAGTCTGAGGGAAAACAAAAAAATCATATGTAACAATATTGTGATGTATTATGAGATTTGATATTGTATCATATTGTTAACACTAGATTGTATCATAAATTATATAATTTGAAACTGTATTACGTGATCAAATACAATGATGTATATTTACATTCCACATATATTTTGCATGTAAAGCTACTGCAGATATAGCACCATAACACAGACAAGGTACTAAAAGGTTAAATCACGAGTTTTAATTGTGACGTCACAAACGTTGAACGCTGATAAATACAACGTCACAAGCGAAAATCAAAGATCACGCTTGTGGCTGTTACAGTGGTTCTTCCATTAATTTGAACTTACCCATAGGATAATACAGTAATTTTGAGGTATAATTCACATTTGCATACAAGGCAAGAAGGTAAAATAAATGTAAATATAAGCATTAAATCTTAAAGACATTTTCTGCAAATTTCATTAAATTTCATGAACTTATAGTTGTCTTAAAGGTCTTGCGCAAGGAAATAGCCAATCAACTTGGAGTCAATTGTAGTTCCATATATATAGAGACAATTTCTTTCCTTTCTTCCTTTTTTTGGCACCTCATCTTAAGCCTACAGTGATTTTGACTCATTGGCTAGGAAAATTATTAGTTTAGTGGAATTGTCACATTAATTTCAATGAAACTTTTTTTAGATGCACATGATGCAACTTCCTGGATGGTGCTGAGTCTGTTTGTCAACATGTGAAACCCAGGTGTATTTGGGCGTAGGTATGTTTACTACCAACTATCTCTCTTAGAAGCCACATAAGGCGTTATTTTTCTGATCTCAAATTTTCTAGAAGCATTTATAATTTCTCTTTCATTAATATAAATATTCTGAGAGTATAGGTCATTAATTTATTATTTAACTAAATTAAAGCTATATAGTAACATATAGTGAAATTTAATTCCTTGTGTGAGACCTTTAAACCAAGTCAATGTGAATGCATAACATCTTTTTTTTTTAATCAGTTTTATTGGGAGTTGATTTTAAATAACTCTCCTATGCAGTTACTCTGGCAAACCGAAAGTGAAACAGTGTTTGGACCTAAGCACAAATCATTACCGCTGACAAGAGTTAGTTCTTGAAATAATAGATAAATGCGGTGTAATGTATGCTGAATCATTGTTTTTCAAGAAAATGTATTTATAAATACCTTGAAAATAGTCAGATTTTAAATAGTACGAACAATTTAGATATTTTTTGTAGTCGTATGTATTCCTACGCAAGAGCGTTCAACCAGACGCTCGGCTGTCTCCGTAAATCTCCGACATGCAGAGAGTCTCTCTTGGTAGTCGGAGATTAACGGAGACAGATGAGCGTCTGGTTAAACGATACTAGAGTTCAATATTGCTTGAATCCAGACATGTGTACAATTTTTAAAAATATTTCGATTACTGATAGATAGTTTGATGGAATTAATTATATCTTTACTTTAAATAATACAACATGATTCATATGGGGTTTTCTCGAAATTCTTGTCGGAAAAGACCGATAATTTATATTATAAAAATGTGCGTAATTTATATAGAGATTAGAAATTACTTGTCATGGTAAATAACATATATACCGTTGATTCTAAAATAAATAATAATCGATAAAATCAACTCCCGTCAGTACTTCAGTACTTTGATATTAATTGATTATTTCCCATTAGCTTATTCTTGCTCAGGTTGAACAATAATGTCTGTATGTAAGGGGTTATTAGATTGAATTAAAAGTTCTATGCTAGTTGGAACATATCAAAGTTATAGGTCAAGGTCAAAGCAGTATTCTCTGAAATACTTTTCATCCTACTGTCCATTATTTAAGTGGGGGCCCTTTGAGATGGTCACCATATCAATGTTGTCTAGTTTACTTTTTTTCAGGTATGTGACCTGAAGGACCGAAAGGAGACAAATCAATATAAATCATAGTCAAAATACTATTCAATTGTCAAGCTGTGAACAAAACATCAGTTTGCAATTGCAGTGGAACATTTTGAATGATTTACCTAACATCAAATGTTATTGTTGCTGGACAACATTATTATCATGGTGCTGATTCTCAAATATGAGTTGATAATTAAAAATAAGAAATATTAAAAATAACATACAATTCTCATGCAATTTAATTAAATGTTCTTTTTGATATTAATTTGTATGAAGTATTTGTGTATCGTTGCTTTAAAGCCTTAGTTTATATACTCTTAGTCAGCTGAAACATACATGGACCAGTCATAGTAAGGTGTTATTTAGTTGCTTCATTAATCTGTGACTAAAAATGTAGTGCAAGAATTTTTGTGTAGAGAAAACTCTTTTTTATTAACGCGTTGATATGATAAAAAATTTTTAAAGAAGTTAAAATTAAGTAGAGAGCTTTAAAATGTATTAATTTTAGAGGGGTGTACTTAATCGTGTTGTTTATTACATATATTGGCATTCACTTTAAGCTGAAAGCTCAAGTGAGCTTTCCTGATCACTTTTTGTCTGGCATCCATCCATCTGTCTGTTCGTCTGTAAACTTTTTACATTTTTGACTTCTTCTTCAGAACTACTGGGCCAATTTCAACCAAACTTGGCACAAAGCATCATTTGGTGAAGGGGATTCAAGTATTTTGAAATGAAGGGCCAGGCCCTCTTTTAAAGAGATAAATAAAATTATTAAAAATGTGCTGGTATTTTTCAAAAATCATCTTCTGCAAAACCATTTGGCCAGGAAAGCTGAAACGTGTGGGAGCATCCTCAAGTAGGGTAGATTTAAATTTGTTAAAATCATGATCTCCAGGGGATTTAAATGTTATTATATATGGTTTTACTAATATGCAAGCATGTTGGCATATTGTTGATTCTCCAGGAGGATTCTTTGGCCTCACAAGGGGTTCAAAGTTCAATGTAGGTTTATATCCCATATATAAACATTTCTTTAGGATCTTTTTGAGAACTGCTTTGCTTAATATGTGATATGACTTTACAATCATCCTGTTATAAACATAAGAATATCCAGGGGGAAAATTACCGGGTAGCATGTAAGTCTATTCTACAAGAAAAACCTTGTCCATACTAAGGAAATGCTTTATTAATTTTTATTCTTTCATTAATTACAACAATTTGTTCGTAGTTACTTCACTTGGATTTTGTTATTACATCTTAATTAACTTTAAGAAAATATTTTTTTTTTTAGATTTTGCAAGTAAGATAACCAATATATATCAACCAATGTACCTGTCCATAAATTACTGTCATCCCTGTTACCATGTTGTAAAATAAAGAATAAATTAATAATGATATACTCAAACTCCTCTGATTTAAAGGAAAAACAGCCCACTTTATTCATTAAGTTTGATAGTTGGAAAAATATACCCCTCCCAAATTAAATAAATGAATAAAAATTTTCTGCCAGGGGATTCTCTGTGTGGTTATCTTTCGCAAGTGGTCTTACTGTTATCAAAATTACTCTTAATATAAACAAGAAATTTAATTATTTCACCTTGCATAGTTTAACAATAGTATACCACATTAATATCCATTTACAATCAATATCAGCAGTTATAAGTTGTTTTTGTGATTTACTCTACCATATATATGAGTTTGTCCTTCATGTTACTGTTAATATTACTGTTACCTTATTTAAGGTACATGAAGTACAAAACAGATAGCGAAAATTTTTCCCATAATTCATTTTTTTTAAAAATTGCACCAAATGTTAATCATATTAAACTGTATAAACAAAGTTTTTAAAAAAATTCCACCATTAGTTTTCTCGTAATCTAGGTCACAACTATGGCTTCCGACACCCTGTTAGAAAAGGGCTAAGCTCATCAGAATACATGATTAAAAAGGAAAAAAATTGTCAAAATATTTTTTTGGGCAAATATCTATTAACAAAGAGACTAAGACACGTTAAACGTTAAAAAATAATAATCATTGACTTTGATAATTTTTTGTACCAATAAAATCAGTTCAAAGTATATGCAAGAAGGCCCTATTTTGGAGCTATTCGCCATACTAAATACCGTTTTTATTTAAATTCCTATCATTCAAATTCCATGAAAAACTATCATATAAATTGTTGGAATATGTAGATAATGTTATGTAAATACCAAAACAATTCCACCACTAGATATTTTTAAAAAGAAGTTTAAACCAGTCCCTCCCCACTTTGTTACAAAGTATTATTTGAACAGTTCTTGCACGGCGTGACGTCATAATAAGACACTTAGAACGTGACGTACGTCATTTATTTGTTTCTCGTAAACGTTTGACTTGCGCGAGGATTTCCGAAGTGTTTGTTTTTCGGATACTGTTTTGTACTACCTTAAAGGACACAAATGGTAACAGTAAGGACATTATGGGATATTTTGACATTATTTATGTGCAAAGAACTCGTATCATTTTCAAGTGTATGTTTGTATTTGTTATTTATTTCAAAGGACAATTTATCTTCAATGTCTTAAATATGTCTTTCAATATTATTTTACTTTGGGTTTTTAAAAAAAAGAATTTTTACCCCTTCTCCCATCTTGTTGCGAAGTGGATGTATCATCGCTACTGTGCGTGATTGTGTGTGTATGCATGTGTTCCCCTCGCACAACCGGTCAATTATTAAGGTATCGGATGTTGAATTGACCAAAAAATTATGCCTATAAAGGTATATATTCTATGTACTCATTTGATAGGTATGGGTATGGAGTTTCTAAAAATATAGTTTTTTCCCGCCAAATTACAAAGGGGAAGTAACTCCTGCACTGCAGATCGCACATAGATAAACCATACTTTTTCCTGACAGAGACCAAAGTCTGCAGATATGAATGATATTTAGTGGAATAAAATTGACAAGGTTTATAAATAATTCAGTTTCTAGAAATTAAATACATTCTTTTATTGATTAATTAATTATTTTACCGGTATTTATTTATTTTTTGGAGAAAATTTCTCACACCCCTTCCCCCATCAGAACATATGTACTATGACGAGATATGAAGAAATAATGTTTACATATAAATTTAATCAATGTTCATGGTTTCAATTATTTTCCCATTTGTTGTAAAAATTTAATCAAATTTCTAACATGAATACTCATTTGCTATATAAGCATAAAAATGTTGTTGACATAAATAAATACTTTGTTAATTTTAACAAAGTTGATTACATACAGCAAAATAACATGACAGTGAGACGTCATTGCAAAATGATACTAATTTCAAGAAGGTAATTCTACATATCTATCTTAATGAACTTAAGATTTCCATGACTACATATAACTACATACTGTTACATTTGCTATGTAAATACATGTATGTAATACAAATTCAATAATTGAGAACAATACTACAAGATATATAAATGAAATACATGTAACAGCAAACAAATTTTCAAGAAGGTAATACAACACGCAGTTATTCATTATGAAAAACATTCAATTTGTTTCATGAGATATTGCATTTGCTAGCCTATGTAAATATAATGCAATTTCAATCAAATAATTCAGAAAAATATTGCAAGATATATATGAAATAACAGCAAAAAACATCATATATGGCAATAAAACGTATTCATTTTCAGTACCCTGGTCCTCTTTTATTATTCCGTAGAATAAAATGAACGAATTTTTAATCCAAGGTGATCGTTCATTCTGTTATGTTTTACTTTAAGACAATATCTAAGGGTTCGGAGCGGGGATATACTGTTTTACCCTTGTGTGTCCGTCTGTCCGTCTGTAACAAAAATTTCTGTCGCATTTATCTCAGCAACTATTTATCGCAGATGCTTGAAATTTTAACACACTATTTGTTAAGGCATGCCATATCGTGGGATATATTTTTGTACCAATCGGACGTCAACTTCCTGTTAAATAACGACTTTGCTTATTTTTTAACCAAAGTTTTCAAACAAATTTTGGTCAAAGATTTCTCAGCAACTATTTATCGCAGATGCTTGAAATTGTTACACAGTATTTGTATAGGCATGTCATATCGTGGGATATATTTTTGTACCAATCGGACGTCAACTTCCTGTAAAATGAGGACTTTGTTTATTTAAGCCAAAATTTCAAACAAATTTTCGTCAAAGAATTCTCAGCAACTGTTTATCGCAGATGCTTGAAATTTTTTCACACTATTTGTATAGGCATGCCATATCGTGGGATATATTTTTGTACCAATCGGACATCAACTTACTGTTAAATGTCGACTTTGTTTATTTTTAGCCAAATTTTCAAACAAATTTTCGTCAAAGAATACTCAGCAACTATTTATCGCAGATGCTTGAAATTGTTACACAGTATCTGTATAGGCATGTCATATCGTGGGATATATTTTTGTACCAATCGGACATCAACTTACTGTTAAATGTCGACTTTGTTTATTTTTAGCCAAATTGTCAAACAAATTTTCGTAAAAGAATACTCAGCAACTGTTATCGCAGATGCTTGAAATTGTTACACAGTATTTGTTTAGGCATGCCATATCGTGGGATATATTTTTGTACCAATCGGACATCAACTTACTGTTAAATGTCGACTTTGTTTATTTTTAGCCAAATTTTCAAACAAATTTTCGTCAAAGAATACTCAGCAACTGTTTATCGCAGATGCTTAAAATTTTTACACAGTATTTGTATAGGCATGCCATATCGTGGGATATATTTTTGTACCAATCGGATGCAAACTTTCTGTTAAATGTCGACTTTGTTTATTTTGCATATTCACATCAGAGCGGGGGTATCACTAGTTAGCATTGGCTCACAGATATCTTGTTGAGTCAGTAGAAAGCAAAAAACTCTCTGAAATAAAAATAAACATATTCGACTACTAGGGATATGCTGTGCAGTACACCATGTCAGTCCTGATTTATTTTCATTTCGATATCTTCATGTATCTGCTAAAAGAAGATGCTTAATTATACCCCCGCAAACGAAGTTTAGGGGGGTATATTGGTTTCACCCTGTCCGTCTGTCTGTCTGTCTGTCCGTCTGTCTGTAGACGCAACTTTGTCCCCCTATAGAATTTTTTACTACTGCATGGAACAGTCTGAAAATTTGTACATGTGTTGAACACCATCTGGAGATGTGCACCTGCAATTTTTTTTTTAAGATCAGACAAGATTTAATGATTTTATGACAGTTTTCATTTTCCTTATTCTATATATTATATATACTGATGTTGAAAAGTAAGGGAGGTAAATAAATCCTTACAGACTTTATTAATTAATTAATAGTAAACACTCTAAAATATATTTATATTAATACATCCAGATGGAGGTTTTTTGTCTTTATTTCTTAACTTAATTATTTTTTATAAGTATTCTATCAACTGACAATGCAAAATTTTTGTTTGTCATTGATAAATTCTTAGGAGCTAATAAGAACACCAAAGACAAGTGTGGCTGAATTCAGTTGTCCCAAGGGGGCCATTATCTGAGCCATGGTTTAGATGGAGCTTGGGTTTAGGGAAAATTGATAATCTGTAAAATGGGAGGTGGTTATGGGGTTATTTTAATACTGCTTCATGTAAACCAAAAGTTTCTATCATTATAATGAAATAAATAATATCATTATTAATAAAGAAGTTAGCTATTTTTAGAAGCTGTTTAAATTTATTAGTCAAGTAAATTGATGAAGTGACCCTATAGGGCATTAATTTAAATGAAATTCAAAATTACGGATATGATTGTAGTGTTTTGGCAATTTTGAATTTGTTTGTAATATTAAATTTTCTTTTTTTCATATTTTTACATAATATGCTAATTATGATAATGTTCTGGGTTTTATCCAATTTAACAAGCTCATCAAAGAAAATCATAGTCCCATGGGATCAATTTTCTGATATGGAGTTGCATTGTACTATAGGAGAAAGTGAGGAAAATTTGAAACAACTAATTGCATCTGTCAAGACTCTGATTAGAAAGATATTCAAAGCATTGCTTGGCTATTTTCATTTACTGCAAAGAGAGGGGTTATTGTCACTTTGTTGGTTTTTCTTTAAAACAATGAAATAAAAAAAATATCACCAGATACATGTACATAAATTTGTAAATGTATTACTGTTATACTTATGTATTTACAGTGAAGTTTTGAAAATTTTGATTTTAATTTTTCTTTGTTAACTAATTTAGTTTTTTACAATTCTAGAATTTTTTTTTATTTATGTGTAGCAAACCTTTATTATACAATTCTATTATTTGTCCCATTTGAAATTAGCCTTGCGGGGGTATTAGTCCCATTAGGACAGTTCTAGTTAATGATTTAAAATGACGTATTCTTGTATCAAAATATTTATCCTCTTTGTCTATTTTACAATTAAAATCTCATCTCATAAATATCTTCGTATCATTCAATGAATGTTTTATGACATAAAACAACTATCCTGACAATAAACTACTTTTTAAGAGCACTTAAAATAAATATCTATCTATTTAAAAAATAATCTACATGAAAAATCTCGAATAAATATCAAAATGGTCGATTCTTTAAACATGTGAATGAATAAAAGTAACAAATGAAAAAGATTATATTGTCCACACTCGATTATTCGAATAATTTATTTCGGCGACATAATTATAGATAATTTCAGTTCAAGTGTTAGCGAAAAGGCACTCAGTTTAAGGCTGTTTTAGATTGAAAGTTAATTAAAATAAGGGTGTTCACAGGAAAGACGCCGTTTTCGCAATAACTGTTGCCATGTAGCTGATATAAGACGGGACACTAACAACACGTCCTGAGGATTTAACAGTTGTCTTGATCACCAGCTCTAGCTAGTTGTTTTGCAGTGTCTTAGACTTCAGATCCCTGTACCATCCACTGACATCGATCGATCAAAATCTGTCAAAAATAATGAAAACTACATAATTTGTAGCTGAGCACAGAACAATCATAACTCAGACTGTAATTCCTACTTTGTATTTTAACGTTTCCTCTTTACTCGTCAATCTATATGTAAACATTATATCATTGCATCAAGGATTGTGAACACAATTTGAACATAATGTTAGTTTAAAGTAGGAAAATGTTGATGCGGCACGTTCTTAACAATTTTATAGAGTATGTTGTCAAGTGTGATTTTTCACGATCTTGCAGGCATCTGAAGTAGGTATATTCACGGACTTGCAGGCTGTTTAATTTGTTGAGGATATTTCGGTATCCTGATGCCCCAAATTCACAAATTGCATACACAGTAGTGCTTAAATGATGTACTTTTCTTGTAACTCTTATAAACAACTATCCTGACAATAACCTACTCTTTAAGAGCTCTTAAAATAAATATCTATCAATTTAAAAAAGAAGCTACATGAAACATCTCGAATAAATATCAAAATGGTCGATTCTTTAAGCATGTGAATGAATAAAAGTAATAAATGAATAAGATTATATTGTCGACACTCCATTATTCGAATAATGTATTTCGGCGACATAATTATAGATAATTTCAGTTCAAGTGTTAGCGAAAAGGCACTCAGTTTAAGGCAGTTTTAGATTAATAGTTATTTAAAATAAGGGTATTCACAAGAAAGACGCCGTTTTCGCAATAACTGTTGCCATGTAGCTGATATTAGACCGGATACTAACAACACGTCCTGAGGATTTAACTGTTGTTTTGATCACCAGCTCTAGCTAGATGTTTTGCAGTGTCTTAGACTTCGCAATCCTCTACCATACACTGACATCGATAGTTCTATATCTGTCAAAAATAATGAAAACTACATAATTTGAAGCTGAGCGCAGTGCAATCATAACTGAGACAGTTATTCCTACTTTGTATTTTAACGTTTGCTCTTTACTCGTCAATCTATATGTAAACATTATATCATTGCATCAAGGATTGTGAACACAATTTGAACATAATGTTAGTTTAAAGTAGGAAAATGTTGATGCGGCACGTTCTTAACAATTTTATAGAGTATGTTGTCAAGTGTGATTTTTCACGGTCTTGCAGGCATCTGAAGTAGGAACATTCACGGACTTGCAGGCTGTTTAATTTGTTGAGGATATTTCGGTATCCTGATGCCCCAAGTTCACAAATTTCATACACAGTAGTGCTTAAATGATGTACTTTTCTTGTAACTCTTATAAACAACTATCCTGCCGATAACCTACTCTTTAAGAGGACCTGAAATAAATATCTATCAATTTAAAAAAGATGCTTCATGAAACATCTCGAATAAATATCAAAATGGGGGATTCTTAAAGCATGTGAATGAATAAAAGTAACAAATGAATAAGTTTATATTGTCGACACTCCATTATTCGAATAATGTATTTCGGCGACATAATTATAGATAATTTCAGTTCAAGTGGTAGCGAAAAGGCACTCAGTTTAAGGCTGTTTTAGATTGAAAGTTAATTAAAATAAGGGTGTTCACAGGAAAGACGCCGTTTTCGCAATAACTGTTGCCATGTAGCTGATATAAGACGGGACACTAACAACACGTCCTGAGGATTTAACTGTTGTCTTGATCACCAGCTCTAGCTAGTTGTTTTGCAGTGTCTTAGACTTCAGATCCCTGTACCATACACTGACATCGATTGATCAAAATCTGTCAAAAATAATGAAAACTACATAATTTGAAGCTGAGCGCAGTGCAAACATAACTCAGACTGTTATTCCTACTTTGTATTTTAACGTTTCCTCTTTACCCGTCAATCTATATGTAAACATTATATCATTACATCAAGGATTGTGAACACAATTTGAACATAATGCTAGTTTAAAATAGGAAAATGTTGATGCGGCACGTTCTTAACAATTTTATAGAGTATGTTGTCAAGTGTGATTTTTCACGGTCTTGCAGGCATCTGAAGTAGGAACATTCACGGACTTGCAGGCTGTTTAATTTGTTGAGGATATTTCGGTATCCTGATGCCCCAAGTTCACAAATTTCATACACAGTAGTGCTTAATGATGTACGTTTCTTGTAATTCTTATCAACAACTATCCTGACAATAACCTACTCTTTAAGATCACTTAAAATAAATATCTATCAATTTAAAAAAAAATCTACATGAAAAATCTCGAATAAATATCAAAATGGTCGATTCTTTAAACATGTGAATGAATAAAAGTAACAAATGAAAAAGATTATATTGTCGACACTCCATTATTCGAATAATGTATTTCGGCGACATAATTATAGATAATTTCAGTTCAAGTGGTAGCGAAAAGGCACTCAGTTTAAGGCTGTTTTAGATTGAAAGTTAATTAAAATAAGGGTGTTCACAGGAAAGACGCCGTTTTCGCAATAACTGTTGCCATGTAGCTGATATAAGACGGGACACTAACAACACGTCCTGAGGATTTAACAGTTGTCTTGATCACCAGCTCTAGCTAGTTGTTTTGCAGTGTCTTAGACTTCAGATCCCTGTACCATCCACTGACATCGATCGATCAAAATCTGTCAAAAATAATGAAAACTACATAATTTGTAGCTGAGCGCTGTGCAATTATAACTCAGTCTATTATTCCTACTTTGTATTTTAACGTTTGCTCTTTGCTCGTCAATCTATATGTAAATATTATATCATTGCATCAAGGATTGTGAACACAATTTGAACATAATGCTAGTTTAAAATAGGAAAATGTTGATGCGGCACGTTCTTAACAATTTTATAGAGTATGTTGTCAAGTGTGATTTTTCACGGTCTTGCAGGCATCTGAAGTAAGAACATTCACGGACTTGCAGGCTGTTTAATTTGTTGAGGATATTTCGGTACCCTGATGCCCAAAGTTCACATATTTCATGCACAGTAGTGCTTAAATGATGTACTTTTCTTGTAACTCTTATAAACAACTATCCTGACAAAAACCTACTCTTTAAGAGCACTTAAAATAAATATCTATCAATTTAAAAAGAGATGCTTCATGAAACATCTCGAATAAATATCAAAATGGGCGATTCTTAAAGCATGTGAATGAATAAAAGAAACAAATGAATAAGACTATATTGTCGACACTCCATTATTCGAATAATGTATTTCGGCGACATAATTATAGATAATTTCAGTTCAAGGGGTAGCGAAAAGGCACTCAGTTTAAGGCTGTTTCAGATTGAAAGTTAATTTAAATAAGGGTGTTCACAGGAAAGACGCCGTTTTCGCAATAACTGTTGCCATGTAGCTGATATAAGACGGGACACTAACAACACGTCCTGAGGATTTAACAGTTGTCTTGATCACCAACTCTAGCTAGTTGTTTTGCAGTGTCTTAGACTTCAGATCCCTCTACCAAACACTGACATCGATTGATCAAAATCTGTCAAAAATAATGAAAACTACATAATTTGTAGCAGAGCGCAGTGCAATCATAACTCAGACTGTTATTCCTACTTTGTATTTTAACGTTTGCTCTTTACCCGTCAATCTATATATAAACATTATATCATTGCATCAAGGATTGTGAACACAATTTGAACATAATGTTAGTTTAAAGTAGGAAAATGTTGATGCGGCACGTTCTTAACAATTTTATAGAGTATGTTGTCAAGTGTGATTTTTCACGGTCTTGCAGGCATCTGAAGTAGGAACATTCACGGACTTGCAGGCTGTTTAATTTGTTGAGGATATTTCGGTATCCTGATGCCCCAAGTTCACAAATTTCATACACAGTAGTGCTTAATGATGTACGTTTCTTGTAATTCTTATCAACAACTATCCTGACAATAACCTACTCTTTAAGAGCACTTAAAATAAATATCTATCAATTTAAAAAATAATCTACATGAAAAATCTCGAATAAACATCAAAATGGTCGATTCTTTAAACATGTGAATGAATAAAAGTAACAAATGAAAAAGATTATATTGTCGACACTCCATTATTCGAATAATGTATTTCGGCGACGTAATTATAGATAATTTCATATCAAGTGTTAGCGAAAAGGCACTCAGTTTAAGGCTGTTTTAGATTGAAAGTTATTTGAATAAGGGTGTTCACAGGAAAGACGCCGTTTTCGCAATAACTGTTGCCATGTAGCTGATATAAGACGGGACACTAACAACACGTCCAGAGGATTTAACAGTTGTCTTGATCACCAGCTCTAGCTAGTTGTTTTGCAGTGTCTTAGACTTCAGATCCCTGTACCATCCACTGACATCGATCGATCAAAATCTGTCAAAAATAATGAAAACTACATAATTTGTAGCTGAGCGCTGTGCAATTATAACTCAGTCTATTATTCCTACTTTGTATTTTAACGTTTGCTCTTTGCTCGTCAATCTATATGTAAACATTATATCATTGCATCAAGGATTGTGAACACAATTTGAACATAATGCTAGTTTAAAATAGGAAAATGTTGATGCGGCACGTTCTTAACAATTTTATAGAGTATGTTGTCAAGTGTGATTTTTCACGGTCTTGCAGGCATCTGAAGTAAGAACATTCACGGACTTGCAGGCTGTTTAATTTGTTGAGGATATTTCGGTACCCTGATGCCCAAAGTTCACATATTTCATGCACAGTAGTGCTTAAATGATGTACTTTTCTTGTAACTCTTATAAACAACTATCCTGACAAAAACCTACTCTTTAAGAGCACTTAAAATAAATATCTATCAATTTAAAAAGAGATGCTTCATGAAACATCTCGAATAAATATCAAAATGGGCGATTCTTAAAGCATGTGAATGAATAAAAGAAACAAATGAATAAGACTATATTGTCGACACTCCATTATTCGAATAATGTATTTCGGCGACATAATTATAGATAATTTCAGTTCAAGGGGTAGCGAAAAGGCACTCAGTTTAAGGCTGTTTCAGATTGAAAGTTAATTTAAATAAGGGTGTTCACAGGAAAGACGCCGTTTTCGCAATAACTGTTGCCATGTAGCTGATATAAAACGGGACACTAACAACACGTCCTGAGGATTTAACAGTTGCCTTGATCACCAGCTCTACCTAGTTGTTTTGCAGTGTCTTAGACTTCAGATCCCTCTACCATACACTGACATCGATCGATCAAAATCTGTCAAAATTAATGAAAACTACATAATTTGTAGCAGAGCGCAGTGCAATCATAACTCAGACTGTTATTCCTACTTTGTATTTTAACGTTACCTCTTTGCTCGTCAATCTATATGTAAACATTATATCATTACATCAAGGATTGTGAACACAATTTGAACATAATGTTAGTTTAAAGTAGGAAAATGTTGATGCGGCACGTTCTTAACAATTTTATAGAGTATGTTGTCAAGTGTGATTTTTCACGGTCTTGCAGGCATCTGAAGTAGGTATATTCACGGACTTGCAGGCTGTTTAATTTGTTGAGGATATTTCGGTATCCTGATGCCCCAAGTTCACAAATTTCATACACAGTAGTGCTTAAATGATGTACTTTTCTTGTAACTCTTATAAACAACTATCCTGCCGATAACCTACTCTTTAAGAGGACCTGAAATGAATATCTATCAATTTAAAAAAGATGCTTCATGAAACATCTCGAATCAATATCAAAATGGGCGATTCTTAAAGCATGTGAATGAATAAAAGTAACAAATGAATAAGTTTATATTGTCGACACTCCATTATTCGAATAATGTATTTCTGCGACATAATTATACATAATTTCATTTCAAGTGTTAGCGAAAAGGCACTCAGTTTAAGGCTGTTTTAGATTGAAAGTTATTTAAAATAAGGGTGTTCACAGGAAAGACGCCGTTTTCGCAATAACTGTTGCCATGTAGCTGATATAAGACGGGACACTAACAACACGTCCTGAGGATTTAACAGTTGTCTTGATCACCAGCTCTAGCTAGTTGTTTTGCAGTGTCTTAGACTTCAGATCCCTGTACCATACACTGACATCGATCGATTAAAATCTGTCAAAAATAATGAAAACTACATAATTTGTAGCTGAGCGCAGAGCAATCATAACTCAGAGTGTTATTTCTACTTTGTATTTTAACGTTTGCTCTTTACTCGTCAATCTATATGTAAACATTATATCATTGCATCAAGGATTGTGAACACAATTTGAACATAATGTTAGTTTAAAGTAGGAAAATGTTGATGCGGCACGTTCTTAACAATTTTATAAAGTATGTTGTCAAGTGTGATTTTTCACGGTCTTGCAGGCATCTGAAGTAGGTATATTCACGGACTTGCAGGCTGTTTAATTTGTTGAGGATATTTCGGTATCCTGATGCCCCAAATTCACAAATTTCATACACAGTAGTGCTTAAATGATGTACTTTTGTTGTAACTCTTATAAACAACTATCCTGACAATACCCTACTCTTTAAGAGCACTTAAAATAAATATCTATCAATTTAAAAAAAGATGCTACATGAAACATCTCGAATAAATATCAAAATGGGGGATTCTTTAAGCATGTGAATGAATAAAAGTAACAAATGAAAAAGATTATATTGTCGACACTCCATTATTCGAATAATGTATTTCGGCGGCGTAATTATAGATAATTTCAGTTCAAGTGTTAGCGAAAAGGCACTCAGTTTAAGGCAGTTTTAGATTAATAGTTATTTAAAATAAGGGTGTTCACAAGAAAGACGCCGTTTTTGCAATAACTGTTGCCATGTAGCTGATATTACACCGGATACTAACAAAACGTCCTGAGGATTAAACTGTTGTTTTGATCACCAGCTCTAGCTAGATGTTTTGCAATGTCTTAGACTTCGCAATCCTCTACCATACGCTGACATCGATCGATCTATATCTGTCAAAAAAAATGAAAACTACATAATTTGAAGCTGAGCGCAGAGCAATCATAACTGAGACAGTTTTCCTACTTTGTATTTTAACGTTTGCACTTTATTCGTCAATCTATATATAAACATTGTATCATTGTATCAAGGATTGTGAACACAATTTGAACATAATGTTAGTTTAAAGTAGGAAAACGTTGATGAGGCACACGTTCTTAACAATTTTATAGAGTATGTTGTCAAGTGTGATTTTTCACGGTCTTGCAGGCATCTGAAGTAGGAACATTCACGGACTTGCAGGCTGTTTAATTTGTTGAGGATATTTCGGTATCCTGATGCCCCAAGTTCACAAATTTCATACACAGTAGTGCTTAAATGATGTACTTTTATTGTAACTCTTAGAAACAACTATCCTGCCGATAACCTACTATTTAAGAGCACCTAAAATAAATATCTATCAATTTAAAAAAGATGCTTCATGAAACATCTCGAATAAATATTAAAATGGGCGATTCTTAAAGCATGTGAATGAATAAAAGTAACAAATGAATAAGTTTATATTATCGACACTCCATTACTCGAATAATGTATTTCGGCGACATAATTATAGATAATTTCAGTTCAAGTGTTAGCGAAAAGGCACTCAGTTTAAGGCTGTTTTAGATTGAAAGTTATTTAAAATAAGGGTGTTCACAGGAAAGACGCCGTTTTCGCAATAACTGTTGCCATGTAGCTGATATAAGACGGGACACTAACAACACGTCCTGAGGATTTAACAGTTGTCTTGATCACCAGCTCTAGCTAGTTGTTTTGCAGTGTCTTAGACTTCAGATCCCTGTACCATACACTGACATCGATCGATCAAAATCTGTCAAAAATAATGAAAACTACATAATTTGTAGCTGAGCGCAGTGCAATCATAACTCAGACTGTTATTCCTACTTTGTATTTTAACGTTTGCTCTTTACCCGTCAATCTATATGTAAACATTATATCATTGCATCAAGGATTGTGAACACAATTTGAACATAATGTTAGTTTAAAGTAGGAAAATGTTGATTCGGCACGTTCTTAACAATTTTATAGAGTATGTTGTCAAGTGTGATTTTTCACGGTCTTGCAGGCATCTGAAGTAGGAACATTCACGGACTTGCAGGCTGTTTAATTTGTTGAGGATATTTCGGTATCCTGATGCCCCAAGTTCACAAATTTCATACACAGTAGTGCTTAATGATGTACGTTTCTTGTAATTCTTATCAACAACTATCCTAACAATAACCTACTCTTTAAGAGCACTTAAAATAAATATCTATCAATTTAAAAAAAATCTACATGAAAAATCTCGAATAAATATCAAAATGGTCGATTCTTTAAACATGTGAATGAATAAAAGTAACAAATGAAAAAGATTATATTGTCGACACTCCATTATTCGAATAACGTATTTCGGCGACATAATTATAGATAATTTCAGATCAAGTGTTAGCGAATAGGCACTCAGTTTAAGGCTGTTTTAGATTGAAAGTTATTTAAAATAAGGGTGTTCACAGGAAAGACGCCGTTTTCGCAATAACTGTTGCCATGTAGCTGATATAAGACGGGACACTAACAACACGTCCTGAGGATTTAACAGTTGTCTTGATCACCAGCTCTACCTAGTTGTTTTGCAGTGTCTTAGACTTCAGATCCCTCTACCATACACTGACATCGATCGATCAAAATCTGTCAAAAATAATGAAAACTACATAATTTGTAGCTGAGCGCTGTGCAATCATAACTCAGTCTATTATTCCTACTTTGTATTTTAACGTTTGCTCTTTGCTCGTCAATCTATATGTAAACATTATATCATTGCATCAAGGATTGTGAACACAATTTGAACATAATGTTAGTTTAAAGTAGGAAAATGTTGATGCGGCACGTTCTTAACAATTTTATAGAGTATGTTGTCAAGTGTGATTTTTCACGGTCTTGCAGGCATCTGAAATAAGAACATTCACGGACTTGCAGGCTGTTTAATTTGTTGAGGATATTTCGGTAACATGATGCCCAAAGTTCACATATTTCATGCACAGTAGTGCTTAATTGATGTATTTTTCTTGTAACTCTTATAAACAACTATCCTGACAAAAACCTACTCTTTAAGAGCACTTAAAATAAATATCTATCAATTTAAAAAGAGATGCTTCATGAAACATCTCGAATAAATATCAAATTGGGCGATTCTTAAAGCATGTGAATGAATAAAAGAAACAAATGAATAAGACTATATTGTCGACACTCCATTATTCGAATAATGTATTTCAGCGACATAATTATAGATAATTTCAGTTCAAGTGGTAGCGAAAAGGCACTCAGTTTAATACGGAAACGTTTAACCGCCTCTTATTGTTGCGTTAGAACGCGATATATTCACATAAATATATTGTCATATGTGATTGTTTTAAAGTTTGGCAATCTATTTATGACAACAAACTTTATTTAGTGATACCATTTCGACATGTTTTTGACGTCTTAACACTTTAATCTGTTAAAGTCAAATTCCGCAATGTCGCGCTAAAATAATGCGTATAATCTATGCCGCCAAAATTAAATGTCGCAGAATTTATTGCAACATAATTGTGTTTGGCGAATTCACCTAGGCGTCTTATCTAAGTCAGAGATGAATTTTCACTAAAAATTGAACGACTAGAATAATTAGTTTACTTATAGAATGCTATGATATGGAGAAGAGATGGTAAAGTCTCTAGATGCTTTGGGTTTAAAGCTCTGGTTAAGACCATATATACAGACTGAAATTAACTTATTTTAGTTAAAGAAAAACATTTTTATTTAAGATACTATTAATTCAAAATCTGCATTCTTTGTGATTTCTTATATCCTTCGTTACCATCAAATAATCTAAGTTATTATGGTTCCCAACCCAAAGGTTTAGTCTTTATTTTTTTACTTTTCAATTGAAGTTTAAGAAATACATGTATATAGAGCATTCGGAAATGCATATTTCTCTCAGTAATTTTATATTTAATCTTTCAAAAGCACTTCGAATTATGTAGAATCATCATTAATTGGGTATAGATAAAACTCTTCATGCATACATTCATTACGGAAACGTTTAACCGCCTCTCATTGTTGCGTTAGAACGCGATATATTCACATAAATAAATTGTCATATATGATTGTTTTAAAGTTTGGCAATCTAATTATGACAACAAACTTCATTTAGTGACACCATTTCGACATGATTTTGACGTCTTAACACTTTAATCTGTTAAAGTCGAATTCCGTAATGTCGCGCTAAAATAATGCGTATAAACTATGCCGCCAAAATTAAATGTCGCAGAATTTATTGCAACATAATTGTGTTTGGCGAATTCACCTAGGCGAGTTATCTAAGTCAGAGATGAATTTTCACTAAAATTTGAACTAGAATAATTAGTTTACTTATAGAATGTTATGATATGGAGAAGAGATGGTAAACTCTCTAGATGCTTTGGGTTTAAAGCTCTGGTTAAGACCATATATACAGACTGAAATTAACTTATTTTAGTTAAAGAAAAACATTTTTTATTTCAGGTACTATTCATTTAACATTTCAAAATCTGCATTATTTGTGATTTCTTATATCCTTTTTCGTTACCCTCAAATAATCTAAGTTATTATGGTTTCCTACCCAAAGGTTTAGTCTTTATTTTTTTACTTTTCAATTGAAGTTTAAGAATAATATAGAGCATTCGGAAATGCATATTTCTCTCAGTAATTTTATATTTAATCTTTCAAAAGCACTTCGAATTATGTAGAATCATCATTAATTGGGTATATATAAAACTCTTTATGCATACATTCATACATGTATTATTTCATTTTGAAACCTAATTAAAATCTACAAAAAGTTTCTTCGTTTAACTCAGTTTAACTCAAATCATGTATTGATTAAAGTATTTACTGAAA
Organism: Magallana ariakensis; assembly: GCA_020458035.1. Classification (NCBI taxonomy): domain Eukaryota; kingdom Metazoa; phylum Mollusca; class Bivalvia; order Ostreida; family Ostreidae; genus Magallana; species Magallana ariakensis. The sequence continues at coordinate 49,642,918 of CM035811.1, forward strand.
TAATAAAAAAAACAACTGTTTAAATCTTGGTTGTATTATATTTGTTTTATTTTTGAATTCGTTTATTTACACTTTAAAGCTGTTGGGTTTTTTTATTACTAAAGAATGTGCTACGCCCCTGTCTCTCTAAAATTGTTTCTCAAACTTAAGACGACAAACTTAAGTTGACATTCCTTGTAAACAGACAAGAAGTCATCAAAATATGGACGCGAAAGCTTCACAAATTGTACAATTTGAACATAATTAATTTTCAATATAAAAGATAGCGAGAAAATTTCTACGCATTTATATAAATGCGACAAATTTATAACGCAAAATAATATTATGACCTAATCAAAGTCAACAAAGCTTGAAATGAGCACTTAATTCATCCAAAATATATCGACTTGTATTTTTTTCTTTGTACAAGTCGACATAATTTTGACAATATATACATTTAATGGGAAGATGACACTAATTTTAATTTGCCATTAAGAGGTTTAACACAACTTCAAGAGGCGGTTATACGTTTCCGTAATTCATACATGTATTATTTCATTTTGAAACCTAATTAAAATCTACAAAAAGTTTCTTCGTTTTGTATTACAAATTCAGTTTAACTCAAATCATGTATTGATTAAAGTATTCACTGAAATAATTAAAAAACTGTTTAAATCTTGGTTGTATCATATTTGTTTTATTTTTGAAATCGTTTATTTACACTTTAAAGCTGCTGGTTTTTTTATTTCTAAAGAATGTGCTACGCCCCTGTCTCTCTTAAATTGTTTCTCAAACTCAAGACGACAAACTTAAGTTGACATTCCTTGTAAACAGACAAGAAGTCATCAAAATATGGACGCGAAAGCTTCACAAATTGTACAATTTCAACATAATTAATTTTCAATATAAAAGATAGCGAGAAAATTTCTACGCATTTATTTAAATGCGACAAATTTATAACGCGAAATAATATTATGACTTAATCAAAGTCATCAAAGCTTGAAATGAGCGGTTAATTCATCCAAAATATATCGACTTGTATTTTTTTCTTTGTAGAAGTCGACCAAATTTTGACAATATATACATTTAATGGGATGATGACACTAATTTTAATTTGCCATTAAGAGGTTAAACACAACTTCAAGAGGCGGTTATACGTTTCCGTAGTGTATGGTACAGGGATCTGAAGTCTAAGACACTGCAAAACAACTAGGTAGAGCTGGTGATCAAGACAACTATTAAATCCTTAGGACGTGTTGTTAGTGTCCCGTCTTATATCAGCTACATGGCAACAGTTATTGCGAAAACGGCGTCTTTCCTGTGAACACCCTTATTTTAATTAACTTTCAATCTAAAACAGCCTTAAACTGAGTGCCTTTTCGCTAACACTTGATCTGAAATTATCTATAATTATGTCGCCGAAATACATTATTCGAATAATGGAGTGTCGACAATATAATCTTTTTCACTTTTCACTTTGTTACTTTTATTCATTCACATGTTTAAAGAATCGACCATTTTGATATTTATTCGAGATTTTTCATGTAGATTATTTTTTAAATTGATAGATATTTAGTTTAAGTGCTCTTAAAGAGTAGGTTAGTGTCAGGATAGTTGTTCATAAGAATTACAAGAAAGGTACATCATTAAGCACTACTGTGTATGAAATTTGTGAACTTGGGGCATCAGGATACCGAAATATCCTCAACAAATTAAACAGCCTGCAAGTCCGTGAATGTTCCTACTTCAGATGCCTGCAAGACCGTGAAAAATCACACTTGACAACATACTCTATAAAATTGTTAAGAACGTGCCGCATCAACATTTTCCTACTTTAAACTAACATTATGTTCAAATTGTGTTCACAATCCTTGATGCAATGATATAATGTTTACATATAGATTGACGAGTAAAGAGGAAACGTTAAAATACAAAGTAGGAAAAACAGTCTGAGTTATGATTGCTCTGCGCTTAGCTACAAATTATGTAGTTTTCATTATTTTTGACAGATTTTGATCGATCAATGTCAGTGGATGGTAGAGGGATCTGAAGTCTAAGACACTGCAAAACAACTAGGTAGAGCTGGTGATCAAGACAACTGTTAAATCCTCAGGACGTGTTGTTAGTGTCCCGTCTTATATCAGTTACATGGCAACAATTATTGCGAAAACGGCGTCTTTCCTGTGAACACCCTTATTTTAAATAACTTTCAATCTAAAACAGCCTTAAACTGAGTGCCTTTTCGCTACCACTTGAACTGAAATTATCTATAATTATGTCGCCGAAATAAATTATTCGAATAATGGAGTGTCGACAATATAATCTTATTAATTTATTTTTTTATTCATTCACATGTTTAAAGAATCAACCATTTTGATATTTATTCGAGATGTTTTTATGTAGAAACTTTTTTTAAATTGATAGATATTTATTTTAAGTGCTCTTAAAAAGAAGGTTATGCTCAATATCATTGCTTATGAGATTAACAAGAAAAGTACATCATTTAAGCTCAACTGTGTATGGAATTTGTGAACTTGGGGCATCAGGATACCGAAATATCCTCAACAAATTAAACAGCCTGCAAGTCCGTGAATATACCTACTTCAGATGCCTGCAAGACCGTGAAAAATCACACTTGACAACATACTCTATAAAATTGTTAAGAACGTGCCGAATCAACATTTTCCTACTTTAAACTAACATTATGTTCAAATTGTGTTCACAATCCTTAATGCAATGATATTATGTTTACATATAGATTGACGAGTAAAGAGCAAACGTTAAAATACAAAGTAGGAATAAAAGTCTGAGTTATGATTGCACTGCGCTCAGCTACAAATTATGTAGTTTTCATTATTTTTGACAGATTTTGATCGATCGATGTCAGTGTATGGTACAGGGATCTGAAGTCTAAGACACTGCAAAACAACTAGGTAGAGCTGGTGATCAAGACAACTGTTAAATCCTCAGGACGTGTTATTAGTGTCCCGTCTTATATCAGCTACATGGCAACAGTTATTGCGAAAACGGCGTCTTTCCTGTGAACACCCTTATTTTAAATAACTTTCAATCTAAAACAGCCTTAAACTGAGTGCCTTTTCGCTAACACTTGAACTGAAATTATCTATAATTATGTCGCCGAAATACATTATTCGAGTAATGGAGTGTCGATAATATAATCTTATTCATTTATTACTTTTATTCATTCACATGCTTTAAGAATCGCCCATTTTGATATTTATTCGAGATGTTTCATGAAGCATCTTTTTTAAATTGATAGATATTTATTTAAGGTGCTCTTAAAGAGTAGGTTATCGCCAGGATAGTTGTTTCTAAGAGTTACAATAAAAGTACATCATTTAAGCACTACTGTGTATGAAATTTGTGAACTTGGGGCATCAGGATACCGAAATATCCTCAACAAATTAAACAGCCTGCAAGTCCGTGAATGGTCCTACTTCAGATGCCTGCAAGACCGTGAAAAATCACACTTGACAACATACTCTATAAAATTGTTAAGAACGTGTGCCTCATCAACGTTTTCCTACTTTAAACTAACATTATGTTCAAATTGTGTTCACAATCCTTGATACAATGATGCAATGTTTATATATAGATTGACGAATAAAGAGCAAACGTTAAAATACAAAGTAGGAATAACTGTCTCAGTTATGATTGCTCTGCGCTCAGCTTCAAATTATGTAGTTTTCATTTTTTTTGACAGATATAGATCGATCGATGTCAGTGTAAGGTAGAGGATTGCGAAGTCTAAGACATTGCAAAACATCTAGCTACAGCTGGTGATCAAAACAACAGTTTAATCCTCAGGACGTGTTGTTAGTATCCGGTGTAATATCAGCTACATGGCAACAGTTATTGCGAAAACGGCGTCTTTCTTGTGAACACCCTTATTTTAAATAACTATTAATCTAAAACTGCCTTAAACTGAGTGCCTTTTCGCTAACACTTGAACTGAAATTATCTATAATTATGTCGCCGAAATACATTATTCGAATAATGGAGTGTCGACAATATAATCTTATTCATTTATTACTTTTATTCATTTACATGCTTAAAGAATCCCCCATTTTGATATTTATTCGAGATGTTTCATATAGCATCTTTTTTTAAATTGATAGATATTTATTTTAAGTGCTCTTAAAGAGTAGGGTATTGTCAGGATAGTTGTTTATAAGAGTTACAACAAAAGTACATCATTTAAGCACTACTGTGTATGAAAGTTGTGAATTTGGGGCATCAGGATACCGATATATCCTCAACAAATTAAACAGCCTGCAAGTCCGTGAATATACCTACTTCAGATGCCTGCAAGACCGTGAAAAATCACACTTGACAACATACTCTATAAAATTGTTAAGAACGTGTGCCTCATCAACGTTTTCCTACTTTAAACTAGCATTATGTTCAAATTGTGTTCACAATCCTTGATGCAATGGTATAATGTTTACATATAGATTGACGAATAAAGAGCAAACGTTAAAATACAAAGTAGGAATAACTGTCTCAGTTATGATTGCTCTGCGCTCAGCTTCAAATTATGTAGTTTTCATTTTTTTTGACAGATATAGATCGATCGATGTCAGTGTAAGGTAGAGGATTGCGAAGTCTAAGACATTGCAAAACATCTAGCTACAGCTGGTGATCAAAACAACAGTTTAATCCTCAGGACGTGTTGTTAGTATCCGGTGTAATATCAGCTACATGGCAACAGTTATTGCGAAAACGGCGTCTTTCTTGTGAACACCCTTATTTTAAATAACTATTAATCTAAAACTGCCTTAAACTGAGTGCCTTTTCGCTAACACTTGAACTGAAATTATCTATAATTATGTCGCCGAAATACATTATTCGAATAATGGAGTGTCGACAATATAATCTTATTCATTTATTACTTTTATTCATTTACATGCTTAAAGAATCCCCCATTTTGATATTTATTCGAGATGTTTCATGTAGCATCTTTTTTTAAATTGATAGATATTTATTGTAAGTGCTCTTAAAGAGTAGGGTATTGTCAGGATAGTTGTTTATAAGAGTTACAACAAAAGTACATCATTTAAGCACTACTGTGTATGAAATTTGTGAATTTGGGGCATCAGGATACCGAAATATCCTCAACAAATTAAACAGCCTGCAAGTCCGTGAATATACCTACTTCAGATGCCTGCAAGACCGTGAAAAATCACACTTGACAACATACTCTATAAAATTGTTAAGAACGTGCCGCATCAACATTTTCCTACTTTAAACTAGCATTATGTTCAAATTGTGTTCACAATCCTTGATGCAATGGTATAATGTTTACATATAGATTGACGAGTAAAGAGCAAACGTTAAAATCGAAGTAGAAATAACACTCTGAGTTATGATTGCTCTGCGCTCAGCTACAAATTATGTAGTTTTCATTATTTTTGACAGATTTTGATCGATCGATGTCAGTGTATGGTACAGGGATCTGAAGTCTAAGACACTGCAAAACAACTAGCTAGAGCTGGTGATCAAGACAACTGTTAAATCCTCAGGACGTGTTGTTAGTGTCCCGTCTTATATCAGCTACATGGCAACAGTTATTGCGAAAACGGCGTCTTTCCTGTGAACACCCTTATTTTAAATAACTTTCAATCTAAAACAGCCTTAAACTGAGTGCCTTTTCGCTAACACTTGAACTGAAATTATGTATAATTATGTGGCAGAAATACATTATTCGAATAATGGAGTGTCGACAATATAAACTTATTCATTTGTTACTTTTATTCATTCACATGTTTAAAGAATCGACCATTTTGATATTTATTCGAGATTTTTCATGTAGATTATTTTTTAAATTGATAGATATTTATTTTAAGTGCTCTTAAAGAGTAGGTTATTGTCAGGATAGTTGTTGATAAGAATTACAAGAAACGTACATCATTAAGCACTACTGTGTATGAAATTTGTGAACTTGGGGCATCAGGATACCGAAATATCCTCAACAAATTAAACAGCCTGCAAGTCCGTGAATGTTCCTACTTCAGATGCCTGCAAGACCGTGAAAAATCACACTTGACAACATACTCTATAAAATTGTTAAGAACGTGTGCCGCATCAACGTTTTCCTACTTTAAACTAACATTATGTTCAAATTGTGTTCACAATCCTTGATGCAATGATATAATGTTTACATATAGATTGACGAGTAAAGAGCAAACGTCAAAATACAAAGTAGGAATAACAGTCTGAGTTATGTTTGCACTGCGCTCAGCTACAAATTATGTAGTTTTCATTATTTTTGACAGATTTTGATCGATCGATGACTGTGTATGGTAGAGGGATCTGAAGTCTAAGACACTGCAAAACAACTAGCTAGAGCTGGTGATCAAGACAACTGTTAAATCCTCAGGACGTGTTGTTAGTGTCCCGTCTTATATCAGCTACATGGCAACAGTTATTGCAAAAACGGCGTCTTTCCTGTGAACACCCTTATTTTAAATAACTTTCAATCTAAAACAGCCTTAAACTGAGTGCCTTTTCGCTACCACTTGAACTGAAATTATCTATAATTATGTCGCCGAAATACATTATTCGAATAATCGAGTGTCGACAATATAATCTTATTAATTAATTTTTTTATTCATTCACATGTTTAAAGAATCGACCATTTTGATATTTATTCGAGATGTTTTTATGTAGCAACTTTTTTTAAATTGATATATATTTATTTTAAGTGCTCTTAAAAAGAAGGTTATGGTCAATATAATTGCTTATGAGAGTAACAAGAAAAGTACATCATTTAAGCTCAACTGTGTATGAAATTTGTGAACTTGGGGCATAAGGATACCGAAATATCCTCAACAAATTAAACAGCCTGCAAGTCCGTGAATATACCTACTTCAGATGCCTGCAAGACCGTGAAAAATCACACTTGACAACATACTCTATAAAATTGTTACGAACGTGCCGCATCAACATTTTCCTACTTTAAACTAACATTATGTTCAAATTGTGTTCACAATCCTTGATGCAATGATATAATGTTTACATATAGATTGACGAGTAAAGAGCAAACGTCAAAATACAAAGTAGGAATAACAGTCTGAGTTATGTTTGCACTGCGCTCAGCTACAAATTATGTAGTTTTCATTATTTTTGACAGATTTTGATCGATCGATGACTGTGTATGGTAGAGGGATCTGAAGTCTAAGACACTGCAAAACAACTAGCTAGAGCTGGTGATCAAGACAACTGTTAAATCCTCAGGACGTGTTGTTAGTGTCCCGTCTTATATCAGCTACATGGCAACAGTTATTGCAAAAACGGCGTCTTTCCTGTGAACACCCTTATTTTAAATAACTTTCAATCTAAAACAGCCTTAAACTGAGTGCCTTTTCGCTACCACTTGAACTGAAATTATCTATAATTATGTCGCCGAAATACATTATTCGAATAATCGAGTGTCGACAATATAATCTTATTAATTAATTTTTTTATTCATTCACATGTTTAAAGAATCGACCATTTTGATATTTATTCGAGATGTTTTTATGTAGCAACTTTTTTTAAATTGATAAATATTTATTTTAAGTGCTCTTAAAAAGAAGGTTATGGTCAATATAATTGCTTATGAGAGTAACAAGAAAAGTACATCATTTAAGCTCAACTGTGTATGAAATTTGTGAACTTGGGGCATAAGGATACCGAAATATCCTCAACAAATTAAACAGCCTGCAAGTCCGTGAATATACCTACTTCAGATGCCTGCAAGACCGTGAAAAATCACACTTGACAACATACTCTATAAAATTGTTACGAACGTGCCGCATCAACATTTTCCTACTTTAAACTAACATTATGTTCAAATTGTGTTCACAATCCTTGATGCAATGATATAATGTTTACATATAGATTGACGAGTAAAGAGGAAACGTTAAAATACAAAGTAGGAATAACAGTCTGAGTTATGATTGCACTGCGCTCAGCTACAAATTATGTAGTTTTCATTATTTTTGACAGATTTTGATCGATCGATGTCAGTGTATGGTAGAGGGATCTGAAGTCTAAGACACTGCAAAACAACTAGGTAGAGCTGGTGATCAAGACAACTGTTAAATCCTCAGGACGTGTTGTTAGTGTCCCGTCTTATATCAGCTACATGGCAACAGTTATTGCGAAAACGGCGTCTTTCCTGTGAACACCCTTATTTTAAATAACTTTCAATCTAAAACAGCCTTAAACTGAGTGCCTTTTCGCTAACACTTGATCTGAAATTATCTATAATTATGTCGCTGAAATACATTATTCGAATAATGGAGTGTCGACAATATAAACTTATTCATTTGTTACTTTTATTCATTCACATGCTTTAAGAATCCCCCATTTTGATATTTATTCGAGATGTTTCATGAAGCATCTTTTTTAAATTGATAGATATTTATTTTAGGTGCTCTTAAAGAGTAGGTTATCGGCAGGATAGTTGTTTATAAGAGTTACAATAAAAGTACATCATTTAAGCACTACTTATGACATTTGTGAACTTGGGGCATCAGGATACCGAAATATCCTCAACAAATTAAACAGCCTGCAAGTCCGTGAATGTTCTTACTTCAGATGCCTGCAAGACCGTGAAAAATCACACTTGACAACATACTCTATAAAATTGTTAAGAACGTGTGCCGCATCAACGTTTTCCTACTTTAAACTAACATTATGTTCAAATTGTGTTCACAATCCTTGATACAATGATACAATGTTTACATATAGATTGACGAGTAAAGAGCAAACGTACGGAAACGTATAACCGCCTCTTGAAGTTGTGTTAAACCTCTTAATGGCAAATTAAAATTAGTGTCATCTTCCCATTAAATGTATATATTGTCAAAATTATGTCGACTTTTACAAGGATAAAAATACAAGTCAATATATTTTGGATGAATTAAACGCTTATTTCAAGCTTTGTTGACTTTGATTAAGTCAAACTATTATTTTGCGTTATAAATTTGTCGCATTTATATAAATGCGTAGAAATTTTCTCGCTATCTTTTATATTGAAAATTAATTAAGTTGAAATTGTACAATTTGTGAAGCTTTCGCGTCCATATTTTGATGACTTCTTGTCTGTTTACAAGGAATGTCAACTTAAGTTTGTCGTCTTAAGTTTGAGAAACAATTTAAGAGAGACAGGGGCGTAGCACATTCTTTAGTAATAAAAAACCCAACAGCTTTAAAGTGTAAATAAACGAATTCAAAAATTAAAAAAATATATGATACAACCAAGATTTAAACAGGTTTTTTTTATTATTTCAGTAAATACTTTAATCAATACATGATTTGGGTTAAACTAAATTTGTATTACAAAACGAAGAAACTTTTTGTAGATTTTAATTAGGTTTCAAAATGAAATAATACATGTATGAATGTATGCATAAAGAGTTTTATCTATACCCAATTAATGATGATTCTACATAATTCGAAGTGCTTTTGAAAGATTAAATATAAAATTACTGAGAGAAATATGCATTTCCGAATGCTCTATTAATATTATTCTTAAACTTCAATTGAAAAGTAAAAAAATAAAGCCTAAACCTTTGGGTAGGGAACCATAATAACTTAGATTATTTGATGGTAACGAAAAAGGATATAAGAAATCACAAAGAATGCAGATTTTGAAATGTTAAATGAATAGTACCTGAAATAAAAAATGTTTTTCTTTAACTAAAATAAGTTAATTTCAGTCTGTATATATGGTCTTAACCAGAGCTTTAAACCCAAAGCATCTAGAGAGTTTACCATCTCTTCTCCATATCATAACATTCTATAAGTAAACTAATTATTCTAGTTCAAATTTTAGTGAAAATTCATCTCTGACTTAGATAACTCGCCTAGGTGAATTCGCCAAACACAATTATGTTGCAAAAAATTCTGCGACATTTAATTTTGGCGGCATAGTTTATATGCATTATTTTAGCGCGACATTGCGGAATTCGACTTTAACAGATTAAAGTGTTAAGACGTCAAAAACATGTCGAAATGGTGTCACTAAATGAAGTTTGTTGTCATAATTAGATTGCCAAACTTTAAAACAATCATATATGACAATATATTTATGTGAATATATCGCGTTCTAACGCAACAATGAGAGGCGGTTAAACGTTTCCGTACAAACGTTAAAATACAAAGTAGGAATAACTGTCTCAGTTATGATTGCTCTGCGCTCAGCTTCAAATTATGTAGTTTTCATTTTTTTTGACAGATATAGAACGATCGATGTCAGTGTATGGTAGAGGATTGCGAAGTCTAAGACATTGCAAAACATCTAGCTAGAGCTGGTGATCAAGACAACAGTTAAATCCTCAGGACGTGTTGTTAGTATCCGGTCTAATATCAGCTACATGGCAACAGTTATTGCGAAAACGGCGTCTTTCTTGTGAACACCCTTATTTTAAATAACTATTAATCTAAAACTGACTTAAACTGGGTGCCTTTTCGCTAACACTTGAACTGAAATTATCTATAATTATGTCGCCGAAATACATTATTCGAATAATGGAGTGTCGACAATATAATCTTATTCATTTATTACTTTTATTCATTCACATGCTTAAAGAATCCCCCATTTTGATATTTATTCGAGATGTTTCATGTAGCTTCTTTGTTAAATTGATAGATATTTATTTTAAGTGCTCTTAAAGAGTAGGTTATTGTCAGGATAGATGTTTATAAGAGTTACAAAAAAAGTACATCATTTAACCACTACTGTGTATGCAATTTGTGAATTTGGGGCATCAGGATACCGAAATATCCTCAACAAATTAAACAGCCTGCAAGTCCGTGAATATACCTACTTCAGATGCCTGCAAGACCGTGAAAAATCACACTTGACAACATACTCTATAAAATTGTTACGAACGTGCCGCATCAACATTTTCCTACTTTAAACTAACATTATGTTCAAATTGTGTTCACAATCCTTGATGCAATGATATAATGTTTACATATAGATTGACGAGTAAAGAGGAAACGTTAAAATACAAAGTAGAAATAACAGTCTGAGTTATGATTGCACTGCGCTCAGCTACAAATTATGTAGTTTTCATTATTTTTGACAGATTTTGATCGATCGATGTCAGTGTATGGTACAGGGATCTGAAGTCTAAGACACTGCAAAACAACTAGGTAGAGCTGGTGATCAAGACAACTGTTAAATCCTCAGGACGTGTTGTTAGTGTCCCGTCTTATATCAGCTACATGGCAACAGTTATTGCGAAAACGGCGTCTTTCCTGTGAACACCCTTATTTTAAATAACTTTCAATCTAAAACAGCCTTAAACTGAGTGCCTTTTCGCTAACACTTGATCTGAAATTATCTATAATTATGTCGCTGAAATACATTATTCGAATAATGGAGTGTCGACAATATAAACTTATTCATTTGTTACTTTTATTCATTCACATGCTTTAAGAATCCCCCATTTTGATATTTATTCGAGATGTTTCATGAAGCATCTTTTTTAAATTGATAGATATTTATTTTAGGTGCTCTTAAAGAGTAGGTTATCGGCAGGATAGTTGTTTATAAGAGTTACAATAAAAGTACATCATTTAAGCACTACTTATGACATTTGTGAACTTAGGGCATCAGGATACCGAAATATCCTCAGCAAATTAAACAGCCTGCAAGTCCGTGAATGTTCTTACTTCAGATGCCTGCAAGACCGTGAAAAATCACACTTGACAACATACTCTATAAAATTGTTAAGAACGTGTGCCGCATCAACATTTTCCTACTTTAAACTAACATTATGTTCAAATTGTGTTCACAATCCTTGATACAATGATACAATGTTTACATATAGATTGACGAGTAAAGAGCAAACGTTAAAATACAAAGTAGGAATAACTGTCTCAGTTATGATTGCACTGCGCTCAGCTTCAAATTATGTAGTTTTCATTTTTTTTGACAGATTTTGATCGATCGATGTCAGTGTATGGTAGAGGGATCTGAAGTCTAAGACACTGCAAAACAACTAGCTAGAGCTGGTGATCAAGACAACTGTTAAATCCTCAGGACGTGTTGTTAGTGTCCCGTCTTATATCAGCTACATGGCAACAGTTATTGCGAAAACGGCGTCTTTCTTGTGAACACCCTTATTTTAAATAACTATTAATCTAAAACTGACTTAAACTGGGTGCCTTTTCGCTAACACTTGAACTGAAATTATCTATAATTATGTCGCCGAAATACATTATTCGAATAATGGAGTGTCGACAATATAATCTTATTCATTTATTACTTTTATTCATTCACATGCTTAAAGAATCCCCCATTTTGATATTTATTCGAGATGTTTCATGTAGCTTCTTTTTTAAATTGATAGATATTTATTTTAAGTGCTCTTAAAGAGTAGGTTATTGTCAGGATAGATGTTTATAAGAGTTACAAAAAAAGTACATCATTTAAGCACTACTGTGTATGCAATTTGTGAATTTGGGGCATCAGGATACCGAAATATCCTCAACAAATTAAACAGCCTGCAAGTCCGTGAATATACCTACTTCAGATGCCTGCAAGACCGTGAAAAATCACACTTGACAACATACTCTATAAAATTGTTACGAACGTGCCGCATCAACATTTTCCTACTTTAAACTAACATTATGTTCAAATTGTGTTCACAATCCTTGATGCAATGATATAATGTTTACATATAGATTGACGAGTAAAGAGGAAACGTTAAAATACAAAGTAGAAATAACAGTCTGAGTTATGATTGCACTGCGCTCAGCTACAAATTATGTAGTTTTCATTATTTTTGACAGATTTTGATCGATCGATGTCAGTGTATGGTAGAGGGATCTGAAGTCTAAGACACTGCAAAACAACTAGGTAGAGCTGGTGATCAAGACAACTGTTAAATCCTCAGGACGTGTTGTTAGTGTCCCGTCTTATATCAGCTACATGGCAACAGTTATTGCGAAAACGGCGTCTTTCCTGTGAACACCCTTATTTTAAATAACTTTCAATCTAAAACAGCCTTAAACTGAGTGCCTTTTCGCTAACACTTGATCTGAAATTATCTATAATTATGTCGCTGAAATACATTATTCGAATAATGGAGTGTCGACAATATAAACTTATTCATTTGTTACTTTTATTCATTCACATGCTTTAAGAATCCCCCATTTTGATATTTATTCGAGATGTTTCATGAAGCATCTTTTTTAAATTGATAGATATTTATTTTAGGTGCTCTTAAAGAGTAGGTTATCGGCAGGATAGTTGTTTATAAGAGTTACAATAAAAGTACATCATTTAAGCACTACTTATGACATTTGTGAACTTGGGGCATCAGGATACCGAAATATCCTCAACAAATTAAACAGCCTGCAAGTCCGTGAATGTTCTTACTTCAGATGCCTGCAAGACCGTGAAAAATCACACTTGACAACATACTCTATAAAATTGTTAAGAACGTGTGCCGCATCAACGTTTTCCTACTTTAAACTAACATTATGTTCAAATTGTGTTCACAATCCTTGATACAATGATACAATGTTTACATATAGATTGACGAGTAAAGAGCAAACGTTAAAATACAAAGTAGGAATAACTGTCTCAGTTATGATTGCTCTGCGCTCAGCTTCAAATTATGTAGTTTTCATTTTTTTTGACAGATATAGATCGATCGATGTCAGTGTATGGTAGAGGATTGCGAAGTCTAAGACATTGCAAAACATCTAGCTAGAGCTGGTGATCAAGACAACAGTTAAATCCTCAGGACGTGTTGTTAGTATCCGGTCTAATATCAGCTACATGGCAACAGTTATTGCGAAAACGGCGTCTTTCTTGTGAACACCCTTATTTTAAATAACTATTAATCTAAAACTGACTTAAACTGGGTGCCTTTTCGCTAACACTTGAACTGAAATTATCTATAATTATGTCGCCGAAATACATTATTCGAATAATGGAGTGTCGACAATATAGTCTTATTCATTTGTTTCTTTTATTCATTCACATGCTTTAAGAATCGCCCATTTTGATATTTATTCGAGATGTTTCATGAAGCATCTCTTTTTAAATTGATAGATATTTATTTTAAGTGCTCTTAAAGAGTAGGTTTTTGTCAGGATAGTTGTTTATAAGAGTTACAAGAAAAGTACATCATTTAAGCACTACTGTGTATGAAATTTGTGAACTTAGGGCATCAGGATACCGAAATATCCTCAACAAATTAAACAGCCTGCAAGTCCGTGAATGTTCTTACTTCAGATGCCTGCAAGACCGTGAAAAATCACACTTGACAACATACTCTATAAAATTGTTAAGAACGTGTGCCGCATCAACATTTTCCTACTTTAAACTAACATTATGTTCAAATTGTGTTCACAATCCTTGATACAATGATACAATGTTTACATATAGATTGACGAGTAAAGAGCAAACGTTAAAATACAAAGTAGGAATAACTGTCTCAGTTATGATTGCACTGCGCTCAGCTTCAAATTATGTAGTTTTCATTTTTTTTGACAGATTTTGATCGATCGATGTCAGTGTATGGTAGAGGGATCTGAAGTCTAAGACACTGCAAAACAACTAGCTAGAGCTGGTGATCAAGACAACTGTTAAATCCTCAGGACGTGTTGTTAGTGTCCCGTCTTATATCAGCTACATGGCAACAGTTATTGCGAAAACGGCGTCTTTCTTGTGAACACCCTTATTTTAAATAACTATTAATCTAAAACTGACTTAAACTGGGTGCCTTTTCGCTAACACTTGAACTGAAATTATCTATAATTATGTCGCCGAAATACATTATTCGAATAATGGAGTGTCGATAATATAATCTTATTCATTTATTACTTTTATTCATTCACATGCTTAAAGAATCCCCCATTTTGATATTTATTCGAGATGTTTCATGTAGCTTCTTTTTTAAATTGATAGATATTTATTTTAAGTGCTCTTAAAGAGTAGGTTATTGTCAGGATAGATGTTTATAAGAGTTACAAAAAAGTACATCATTTAACCACTACTGTGTATGCAATTTGTGAATTTGGGGCATCAGGATACCGAAATATCCACAACAAATTAAACAGCCTGCAAGTCCGTGAATATACCTACTTCAGATGCCTGCAAGACCGTGAAAAATCACACTTGACAACATACTCTATAAAATTGTTAAGAACGTGCCGCATCAACATTTTCCTACTTTAAACTAACATTATGTTCAAATTGTGTTCACAATCCTTGATGCAATGATATACTGTTTACATATAGATTGACGAGTAAAGAGGAAACGTTAAAATACAAAGTAGGAATAACAGTCTGAGTTATGATTGCTCTGCGCTCAGCTACAAATTATGTAGTTTTCATTATTTTTGACAGATTTTGATCGATCGATGTCAGTGTATGGTAGAGGGATCTGAAGTCTAAGACACTGCAAAACAACTAGCTAGAGCTGGTGATCAAGACAACTGTTAAATCCTCAGGACGTGTTGTTAGTGTCCCGTCTTATATCAGCTACATGGCAACAGTTATTGCGAAAACGGCGTCTTTCCTGTGAACACCCTTATTTTAAATAACTTTCAATCTAAAACAGCCTTAAACTACGGAAACGTATAACCGCCTCTTGATGTTGTTTTAAATCTCTTAATGGCAAATTAAATTTAGTGCCATATTCCTATAATATGTACATATTGTCAAAATTATGTCGACTTATACAATGTGTAAATAACAAGTCGATATATCTTTGATGATTTAACCTCTCATTTCAAGCTTTGTTGACTTTGATTAAGTCATAATATTATTTTGCGTTATAAATTTGTCGTATTTATATAAATACGTAGAAATTTTCTCGCTATCTTTTATATTGAAAATTAATTATGTTGAAATTGTACAATTTGCGAGGCTTTCGCGTCCATATTCTGATGACTTCTTGTCTGTTTACAAGGAATGTCACCTTAAGTGTGTCGTCTTAAGTTTAAAAAACAATCTAACTCAATCAATAGCAATTATAAACACAATAATATAGAGCAGTAAACAGAGACAAGGGCGAAGCATTCTTTAGTAATAAAAAAACCAACAGCTTTAAAGTGTAAATTAAGGAATGAAAAAATAAAACAAAGATGATACACCAAGATTTAAACAGTTTTTTTTTATTATTTCAGTAAATACTTTAATTAACACATGAGTTTATTTAAACTAAATTTGTAATTCAAAACGAAGAAACTTTTAGTAAATTTTAATTATGTTTCAAATAATACATGTATGGATGTATATTTGAAGAGTTTTATCTTAACCTAATTAATGATGATTCTATATCATTCGAAGTGCTTTTGAAAGATTAAATATAAAATTACTGAAAGAAATATGCATTTCCGATTGCTGTATATATATTTCGTACTTTAATTTGAAAGTAAAAAAGAGAGATTTATCCTTTGTGATGGGAACCATAATAACTTAAATTATTTGATGGTAACGAAAAAGAATATAAGAAATCACAAACACGTGCGCGCAGGCACGCACACACACAACATATATATAAGTAAATTAGTTATTCTAGTCGTTCAAATTTTTAGTGAAAATTTCCCTCTGACTTAGATAAGTCGCCTAGGTGAATTCGACAAACAATTATTTTGCAATAAATTCTGCGACATTTAATTTTGGCGGCATAGTTTATACGCAATAATTCAACGCGACATTGCGGAATTCGACTTTAATAGATTACAGTGCTTAAGACGTCAAAAACATGTCGAAATGGTGTCACTAAATAAAGTTTGTTGTCATAATTAAATTGCTAAACTTTAAAGCAATCATATACGACAATATATTTATGTGAATATATCGCGTTCCAACGCAACAATGAGAGGCGGTTAAACGTTTCCGTAGTTTTAGATTGAAAGTTATTTTAAAAAAGGGTGTTCAGGAAAGACGCCGTTTTCTCAATAACTGTTGCCATGTAGCTGATATAAGACGGGACACTAACAACACGTCCTGTGGATTTAACAGTTGTCTTGATCACCAGCTCTAGCTAGTTGTTTTGCCGTGTCTTAGACTTCAGATCCCTCTACCATACACTGACATCGATTGATCAAAATCTGTCAAAAATAATGAAAACTACATAATTTGTAGCTGAGCGCAGTGCAATCATAACTCAGACTGTTATTTACGGAAACGTTTAACCGCCTCTTATTGTTGCGTTAGAACGCGATATATTCACATAAATATATTGTCATATATGATTGTTTTAAAGTTTGGCAATCTATTTATGACAACAAACTTTATTTAGTGATACCATTTCGACATGTTTTTGACGTCTTAACACTTTAATCTGTTAAAGTCAAATTCCGCAATGTCGCGCTAAAATAATGCGTATAAACTATGCCGCCAAAATTAAATGTCGCAGAATTTATTGCAACATAATTGTGTTTGGCGAATTCACCTAGGCGTCTTATCTAAGTCAGAGATGAATTTTCACTAAAATTTGAACGACTAGAATAATTAGTTTACTTATAGAATGCTATGATATGGAGAAGAGATAGTAAAGTCTCTAGATGCTTTGGGTTTAAAGCTCTGGTTAAGACCATATATACAGACTGATATTAACTTATTTTAGTTAAAGAAAAACATTTTTATTTAAGATACTATTAATTCAAAATCTGCATTCTTTGTGATTTCTTATATCCTTCGTTACCATCAAATAATCTAAGTTATTATGGTTCCCAACCCAAAGGTTTAGTCTTTATTTTTTTACTTTTCAATTGAAGTTTAAGAAATACATGTATATAGAGCATTCGGAAATGCATATTTCTCTCAGTAATTTTATATTTAATCTTTCAAAAGCACTTCGAATTATGTAGAATCATCATTAATTGGGTATAGATAAAACTCTTCATGCATACATTCGTACATGTATTATTTCATTTTGAAACCTAATTAAAATCTACAAAAAGTTTCTTCGTTTTGTATTACAAATTCAGTTTAACTCAAATCATGTATTGATTAAAATATTTACTGAAATAATTAAAAAACTGTTTAAATCTTGGTTGTATCATATTTGTTTTATTTTTGAAATCGTTTATTTACACTTTAAAGCTGCTGGTTTTTTTATTTCTAAAGAATGTGCTACGCCCCTGTCTCTCTTAAATTGTTTCTCAAACTTAAGACGACAAACTTAAGTTGACATTCCTTGTAAACAGACAAGAAGTCATCAAAATATGGACGCGAAAGCTTCACAAATTGTACAATTTCAACATAATTAATTTTCAATATAAAAGATAGCGAGAAAATTTCTACGCATTTATTTAAATGCGACAAATTTATAACGCGAAATAATATTATGACTTAATCAAAGTCATCAAAGCTTGAAATGAGCGGTTAATTCATCCAAAATATATCGACTTGTATTTTTTTCTTTGTACAAGTCGACCAAATTTTGACAATATATACATTTAATGGGAAGATGACACTAATTTTAATTTGCCATTAAGAGGTTAAACACAATTTCAAGAGGCGGTTATACGTTTCCGTAGTTATTCCTACTTTGTATTTTAACGTTTGCTCTTTACTCGTCAATCTATATGTAAACATTATATCATTGCATCAAGGATTGTGAACACAATTTGAACATAATGTTAGTTTAAAGTAGGAAAATGTTGATGCGGCACGTTCTTAACAATTTTATAGAGTATGTTGTCAAGTGTGATTTTTCACGGTCTTGCAGGCATCTGAAGTAGGAACATTCACGGACTTACAGGCTGTTTAATTTGTTGAGGATATTTCGGTGTCCTGATGCCCCAAGTTTACAGATTTCATACACAGTAGTGCTTAAATGATGTACTTTTCTTGTAACTCTTATAAGCAATTATCCTGCCGATAACCTACTCTTTAAGAGCACTTAAAATAAATATATATCAATTTAAAAAAAAGATGCTACATAAAACATCTCGAATAAATATTAAAATGGTCGATTCTTTAAGCATGTGAATGAATAAAAGTAACAAATGAATGCGATTATGTTGTCGACACTCCATTATTCGAATAATGTATTTCGGCGACATAATTATAGATAATTTCAGTTCAAGTGTTAGCGAATAGGCACTCAGTTTAAGGCTGTTTTAGATTGAAAGTTATTTAAAATAAGGGTGTTCAGGAAAGACGCCGTTTTCGCAATAGCTGTTGCCATGTACATGTAGCTGATATTAGACCGGACACTAACAACACGTCCTGAGGATTTAACTGTTGTCCTGATCACCAGCTCTAGCTATATGTTTTGCAATGTCTTAGACGTCGGATCCCTTTACCATACACTGACAACGATCGATCTATATCTGTCAAAAATAATGAAAACTACATAATTTAAAACTGAGTGCAGTGTAATCATAACTCAGGCTAATATTATTATTGTGTCTTTAATGTTTGCTTTTTACTGGTGGATCTATATATAAAAAATATTTCATTGCACTAAGGATTGTAAACACAATTTGAACATAATGTTAGTTGAAAGTAGAAAAATGTCGATGCGGCACGTTTTTAACAATTTTATAGAGTATGTTGTCAAGTGTGATTTTTCACGGTGTTGCAGGCATCTGAAGTAGGTATATTCACCGACTTGAAGGCTGTTTACTTTTTTGATGATATTTCGGTATCCTGATGCCCCAAGTTCACAAATTTCATACACAGTAGTGCTTAAATGATGTACTTTTCTTGTAACTCTTATAAACAACTATCCTGACAATAACCTACTCTTTAAGAGCACTTAAAATAAATATCAATTTAAAAAAAGATGTTTCATGAAACATTTCAAATAAATATCAAAATGGGCAATTCTTTAAGCATGTGAATGAATAAAAGTAACAATTGAATATGAGTATATTGTCGACACTCCATTATTCGAAAAAAGTATTTCGGCGACATAATTATAGATAATTTTAGTTCAAGTGTTAGCAAAAAGGCACTCAGTTTAAGGCTGTTTTAGATTGAAAGTTATTTAAAATAAGGGTGTTCACAGGAAAGACTCCGTTTTCTCAATAACTGTTGCCATGTACCTGATATAAGACGGAACACTAACAACACGCCCTGAGGATTAAACTGTTGTCTTGATAACCAGCTCTAGCTAGATGTTTTGCAATGTCTTAGACTTCGCAATCCTCTACCATACACTGACATCGATCGATCTTTATCTGTCAAAAATAATGAAAACTACATAATTTGAAGCTGAGCGCAGTGCAATCATAACTCATACTGTTATTACTACTGTGTCTTTAAGGTTTGCTCTTTATTGGTCGTTTATATATGAGAAAATTATATCAATGCACCAAATAATTATAGTGGACAAAATTTGAACATAATGTTAGCTGGTAGTAGAAAAACGTTCATGCGGCATGTTTTAGCAATGTAATATAGTATGTTGTCGAGTGTGTTTTTTCACAGTCTTGCAGGCATCTGAAGTAGGAATATTCACGGACTTGCAGTCTCTTTAATTTGGCTATCTCGGTATCCAGATGCCCCAAGTACACAAATTTCACACACTATAGCTTAAATAATCTACTTTTTTGTTACTCCTATAAACAATCGTCCTGCCGATAAACTTCTCTTTAAGAGCACTTAAAGAGGTTCGCTGCTCAGGTTTAAGGTAGCCATATTTGGTCACCTCTAATCAGAAATTTCTGTATCAAATATTAATTCTCTAAGTATATTTATATTTTACAATGCCAACAAAACTTTAATGAATAAATTTTTTAAAATACAATTAGAATTTTACAGTGTTTAGTAAGGGACTATGTTTTGTGGCGGAAGGGTTTCAAGAAGAAAATGAACAACTTTCAAAACTTAATAATTTTAGAGTACGGTTACTTTAGCTTCATAATTTTCAGCGCAGACCGAACTTCTAGATGTTTGTGTATTACGATATATTCATAATGTTCTGAAAAAAAAACATATTTGAACAATATTTAGATATCTATATCTATATATTTTGGTATATTTAGCTTATATTTCATAGAAGTTAAGGAAAAATTTAAATTCAAGTTTGGCCTAAAATTAATTTATTTCATGCTATATCTCAGTTTTTTGAGATTTGATCCCTACTTTTTTTTAATGCACGACACTTATAGCATGTAAATTAGTAAAAGTAACAAATGGATAGAAAATTGTCCTCCCGTATATATATACTAGCATTGACAGTATTGATTAAATTAGATTCATGAAAAAAAAATGAATATATATCCAGGTAGTCACTAAAACATTAATATCGAAATCGATATATTTCCCCTTTTAATTGAAAAAATGTCACATTGTGTATGCTAATTAGATTCTGATTTTTTAATACCTGCGTGGATCTAAAGGGGGAATTGGGTCAGGTGAAATTTCAAATTTCTTAAACTTACATGTTATAACATTCAAATATAGGTCTTAGCTCCTCCCTAGAAAACAATGATCTCTCTGTCTCCTCCCCTGGAAAAATTTCTGACCGCGCATAAAATCATGAACTTAAAGAAATAGATGCCCATTCTCTCTCTTGTAAGCAATGAGAAAGAAACAAAACAAATCCAGATTTTTTTCTCAAATAATTGAAACTAAATATTCAATTCATTGTTTAAACATAATAACTTATAAAAACATAGGAACAGTTGGTTACAGTGCCGTACAGTGTTTGTCAGCACCCGGTACTGTGGGTCACAGTGGGGTACAGTGCTGGTCAGTACCAGGGTCAGTGGTGTCCAGTAAGGTACAGTGTTGGTCAGTGGGTAGGTACAGTGCTGTCCATTGAAGAACAGAGGATTACAGTGGCTCTGTACAGTGGGGTACACTGGGATACAGTATGGTACAGTAGCTCTGTACAGTGGGTGTACAGTGGATTTACAGTAGGGTATAGTGATTATACAGAAGATGTCAGACAATGTCGGGATTACTAGACACTGATATCGATCGATCTTTTTGGGAATAAAACTATGAAAACTAGATAGTTTGAAGCTGAGCGCAGTGTTATCATAACTCAAACTATTATTACTCCTGTGTATAATTAAACGTTTTAAACTGTCTTCCTTTATAATCTATAAATGAAAAAACGCACAAATCATTAGTGCGTGGACACTGAATGAATCCCATGGAAAAGAGTCATAGACTATAGATTCATTTACGAAAGATCGATATGATTTGATTATTTTGGGCGCTCAAAGATATTACGAACCTTAGCGCCAAGAAATAATTACTTAAATTGTGTCTTGTACTGTTTAGACTATCATTGTTTGTTTCTAATTGACTCAACTGTTTCATCAAGCTGGTATAACACATAGAAGTATTTGATCGTTTGATAGTGGCTTTAAACACATAAATTGTTTTAATTAAAGATGAGGCTCTTCTAGCGTCTTAACGATAATAGTAAAAGACAGATGAGACAATATTTTATTGGCTTGAGCTTTTCAAGAGCAAAAGTGCGCGATAAGCGGATCCCTTTTACGTAAAATATTTTTTTAAAGTTTAAACTAACAATTCATGTTTTTACAAAAATACTTGTCATCTCGCAATTATCAGATAAATGGCTTTCAAGCTGGATCTTTATATAATATATTGCCAAAGGAGGTAGTTAACTCGCAAATCAATAGTTCTTGACATTAGATAAGCCAATTTGATTAAAGGTCATACTTTCAGCTGAAGATTTTAAAACAGGGCCGAGTCCATCCACAAAATTGTTTGCATTATATAGTCAAATCGCGTAATCAAATTACCCCTTTCAAATTTACCCCTTTAAATACTGTTTGATAAACATTGTTAAATATTTATGTATTTTTATTTACTCTTATTTAATGTTTCATAAGTATTCTTCCACAAAAGTGCAGGTTAGACTCAGAGGAGGCATGTAGAATTAAATGTGATGCCAGGTATGTGAATACCAATATTAGAATGTTTGTCAACAGCTATCGCATTATACAGGACAAAGAAATATTGTTTGGTAGTGTCCTAAAACACAGAAAGCGTTAGTTTTTAAGTCGCGTTTTAACGCCAGTAATATTGTTTGTTAAAAAGAAGTTGATGTATTGACTTGCATTTTTCTTAAAGGAATATAACTACAAAATACTGATAAAATTTCGGCCTATAAAAGAAGAATTCGTTGTATCAAAAATCTTTTTTTAAATTTGTGTAAAACATCGTTTGAACATATAGAAATTCCCCCCAAAATGTTTAAAGTTATTTTTTAGAGATAAATGCAGCTTCCTGGTTCTTAAATTTATGTTATTGTTTTTACCTGCCAAAAAAAAGTCGGTCGGATTGAATGTATATAGATGGATGAAATGGATGTTTTTTCAAATTTTACATAATAGGATTTTTCATTCTAATGGCTTTCATTTTATCACATTCTAATTTTAAGTTGAAATTTAATTTTTGATATTGATGCGTTTTGCTATCAAAGTAAGTGTTGTTATTTTGTTTTTTGTTTGTTTCTTTTTGCAACTAGATCTAAACTGTGCAGTTTTATCTAGACGAAGGTTTTCCATTAAAATAAAATAGTTCTTATTTATTAAATTATGTTTTAAGTTTATCGTAGTATTACGGCCTATTAGTAATATGTTTTTATTACATTGTATTGTTATATTCAATGTCTTCCTGTAGTAACGGTTTTACCATTGTGAACCCATTACATCCGTATGATAACAATATGAGAACATCATTAAACTCTTTATTATTTTAATTTGTTGTGTCAACAATCTAAGCTATCGGGTCAGTTTGTGGATAACAAAATATTGAAAATATTTATTTTTACATACAGAAATTGTTGCCGGAGGAAAACAATTACGAGGTAAGGAGTTAAGATTTTAAAATAATCAAATTGTGGTTCGCCAGACTGGCAATGATCTCAGTACTTTGATTTATATATAATGTGGGTTAAAAAGAAAGATAACTCTTTCCAAATAACTGTGCGATACATTGTTTACGGCTTTTTGTGTTTATTTTAATCAAACTAACGGCATGTTTTGTTACTTGCAGTAAATAAAAGAGACGACGATTTCTTTGAAACGTACATAAAATCGCGCATTCGGACTAGACTATCTTTTTATGCAAAAAAAGTTAATTAAAAAACGCACAACAACACGCTAAGTCACATCGTAAACAAGACGATACCCTATGTGAGAAACTACTCTAATGACATCAATGTTAAATCCCATCATTATTTTTTTTATCATAGACCTACTAATCAAACAACAAGCATCAAGTTTGTGCGAGTTTTCTCACTTTATGTTTACTTTATTACATATAACAGCGTTGACGTAAATAAGACTGCTATAGTTTTCTCCCTTAACGGCCGCTAACGTTGGTCAAATGTAAAAAAAAGTTGCAGACATCTAAAGTAGATTTTTTTGAAACTACTTCATCCTCCTTAGAGGATGGTAAAAATTAAAATTTAAATATTTTTTTTATTACCTCTCCAAAACTTCTACAATCTTGAGGAAATCCTAAAATTAGTCCATTCTACTATATTATCGCTTAAAAGTCTTAAGAAATATTTGCAAAAGTTCTTTTCTAACCGACAGCCTGCAAGACAGTGATTTTACACACTCCGGCGCCAAGTCGGGAACCGTAGTTATATATATATATATATATATATATATATATATATATATATATATATATATATATGTAAACAATATAGTTGGGTAGGTGGGTGGGTAGTTAGGTAGGTAGGTAGGCTCACGACCTCTGGAACCCACTCTCCTAGC
This sequence comes from Magallana ariakensis, assembly GCA_020458035.1. NCBI lineage: Eukaryota > Metazoa > Mollusca > Bivalvia > Ostreida > Ostreidae > Magallana > Magallana ariakensis. Next base: position 49,667,611 of record CM035811.1, read on the forward strand.
AGTGAGCGGCCACCGCGCTAACATCTCGGCCATCTCGGCAAATCTACATTTACTTGTACGGTCAATTTCCAACTACAATGTTCGATGAATTTATGACAATTATTTTACAGTTACAAATGTGCACTGCTTGGTCATACGATGAACAGTACATTAAAAGTACTTATACAATTAAAATACAAAAGCATTAAACATTAAACAAGCCTGGAAGTTCGATATGTGTGACTTTACACAAATTGTGACTGATATATAATTTTTCAATTATTTTGTCAATAACATAATATGTTGCAAACCAACACGTCAGTGGATTTTGACAATTAAAGAACTTGACCCCTATCCACCTACATATGAATAAAATGAGAACTATTAATTCACATAGACAGGAGCTGTTTTGTGCTAAAAGTTACTTAATTATTTGGTATTCGTCCTACATCATTTGCATACGAATGTATTATCAAAATAAATAATTGGGATTGAAGTCACCTGCATTACATGACAAATGCAAGATTTTAAACTGATTTTGTAATATAACGTATAACTTCAGTAAAATTATAAATACTTCTTATTATATCTTATTATAGAAGCATGTGTATGTTTCATAAACATTTACTAATATTTGTGTTTACAGTACAGAAAGTAAATATAAAGTATAGAAATGCACGAATCATGATACAGTCACACATTTATAGTAAAGTCTAAAATACATGTGAATAAACAATTATTATAGTAGACTCAAAGTCCAAGTTTTTTTTATTTTAATAATATTATCAACTGAAGATATATGAAACTTTTTTTTTCTGTGTACATGTATTGGCGTGAAATTAAAAAAAAAATTCTAAAGTGCACGTTGTACGTTTTTTTCTTTGGTATGGTTTGAAATAATGTAGCATTTACAACGACTTTACCTTTATTTGTTTGCTTAATTAGTACCTCAAGGTTCATTGATTTAGTAATTAGAGTGATACATAATTTAAGAAGGAGTCTTACACAATAGGTATATTGTTAGCTCTAATAATTAAATATGTATAAGTAAAATACTTCAACATACACTGTTTGCGATAAACAACTAGCTATCATTTTTTTTCTAATTAATTATAATTTGCTAATTAATTTTACTTACTGGGATACACACAGATTGAAAAACAAATTCATACTGGGTTACAGTTATAAACTCATGCTTAGTACTGTGTATATGTTATGCAATATTCTTTTGTTAACTCCTGACATAAAAACCCTGCAATCCACACAGACTATACAATAAAATCACAAAGAGGAGGTCACCTGGACAAAGAATGTATACACATGTATACACGTGCCCAAGTACCTAAAATTAATGATTTGAATATTAAACAAGAGAAACATAAGTTTTTCTTTACATATTCCATTAATTATTTAGTAAATTGTTATTCGCCTTATTTTTAACATTTTAAGATAGTTACATGTATACATATAGTTTCAGTCACACTGAAACCTACAATAACTGTATATATAAGGATGTACGGATTCATGATCATTAGGCTAGAATTTAACTTAAACCTGTTGAAAATAATTGATATCGCTATTCAACTCAAATAAAATTTTAGTAATAGTTTCAGTGATGCGCATAAGCTTCGGAACCGTGGGGGGGGGGGGGGGGGGGCTTAGCATTTTGCAAAGTTTGACATAACACCCCCTTTTTTTTGCTTTTCAAGATTACTAACAAGTCTAGCTTCCCCACTTTCAATTTTCTTCCGACGCTTTTTAACTTGGAATTTTAACTTAAGTTTCTGCATACTGAAACCTAGCGGAAATGTGCTAAAACTGATTGATATTTCCATCATAATTTACACCACTTTTCATACATTTCAATGTTGGTTTCCGCATTGCGGAAACCATCAGGAATATTAGACTAAAGTTTCTGCTGACTGAAACCTAACGGATACTTACTGAATTGATATAATGGTTTCCACATTGCGGAAACTATACATTAAACTTCAACTTCAAGTTTCAGCAAGGTTTCCATAAAGTTTCAGTTTTGCTAAAACTAAATTTTTCACCCGGTGTAAACCGGAAATAATCTTGTAGACATTTATTAAAGGGGGATTAGGTCGTCATTTGTTTAGAAACTGTCTTGGATTGTCACTATTTGGCAAGCATGAAGTCATTTCAAGCCTCTGAGAGGAAGGAAGCTTTTTTTTACTACAAAAAATGCAGAAGATGTTTTAGTTCTTACAATATTATTATTATATTATTCCAAATTCTGCTTCATAAGTTTTAATACATTGAGAACTTCTTTTTCGTCAATGTCCTTCTCTAGACCGTTGTTTGTATTTGTATCAGCCCAAAAATCTTAAAGTACAAGGCAGATTTCATTCGGGGATCACCATCAAAAATGTTCTAAAATTTTGCATTGAATGGTCATGCATGGTAAACATCTTTCTGAGTTTTTTCAGTTTCAGAAGACTGCGATATTGACCTCCTTGTTACGGTATTTGGCGATCACAGGGCGTGGTCCTTTTTCTATCTCCACCAGGAATTCGATAAATCGCAAGAACATCTGAGAAATCAAAGTATACCTTCACTGCTTCTTTGAAAATCGAACACACTTTTTTCCGATTAAAAAAAAAAAAGTTTTTCTCCTCGGTCCAGTTAAGGCATTATTGTTGGCATTCTTCGAGTTCTGTTGGTTTTGATTTGCGAAAGTCATTGCAGATTGTGCCGCAAATGCACATTGTTTCAGTTTGTCATTGAGCGATCTAAAGACACTGGCTTTAGAGTTTATTTTTTTTCTCATAGTGTTTAAATCTAGATAAAATTCATCATATATTTCTTTGTGTATTGAATTCTTTGGACTTTTCATCTCTTTTGTTATTGAACTCTTAATTTACTTATTTATACTTTCTTTTGGGCCTTTTTATTTCATTGAAAATTTCATTTGTCAGTTCTAACAATATATCGGAGACCAAAACCGTCACATCTATTTTTTTTTACCATGGACTCTCTTATATCGGTTAAACTTTGTTGTATTTGATGAAGATCACCTGAAATATTCTCGTTCTGGTCCAATGTACTATTGTCGTGAACAGGTCAATGATCTCCCCAGCTAGTTCTCGGTTTATACACAGCAGTCTTTTTTAAAATAGATTTTTTGTCGGACACTAAATCACTTTTAAATCAGCTGAGGAAGTGTTTTGTTTCTAATATTTCTCTTTTTTTGCAGATGTTTGCTATGTACTCTTGACTTATCGGCTATTATCAATATTGTCACTATTAGTAAGAGTTCTATTATGACAATTCTTTGGTGTTACTGGGGTAAAATTGTCATAATGTACGGGATCTTGAAATCGCTGTTTTACCGAAGGAGTCTGGACTGCGCACCGCTATGGGGAGTGGCGTCCTACCCGTTCTGGGGGGTAAATTCTTTACCCAAGCTCTGAATATAGAACAACGCAGACAAAACTCATTCTAGGTATTCCCTAACAGAAATGCAAAACGAAAATATCCACACGATCACGCACAATACACAGTTAAAAGCGGAAATTAACTATTTTGTATTTATACACGGACACACAGGAGATATAAACGATCACGCTTGGTACACCGATGATTTAACAAGATTTGTTTATCACCAATAACGTTTTTACCACTGTAGGTGTATTTCGAAGCAATGAAAGTAAAAAAAAAATAGAATCATATTCCATGCCTGAACTAGTAGTGGAATGATATAAATTGAAGTTGGATAGTATGATCTCTGAGGTAGAAAGTAAAACCAACCACAAAACTGTTCACATGTCGAATAATTTACAGGCAAGAAGAACTAACTTTATGCATTTAATTAACACTGATAATCTAATTATTAATATCAAGAAATGAAGACATTACTCACCATACGTTTTCACTAAGCAAAATAATTCACCTAAAGATAGGATAAATAATGCAATGGAAGTCATTGCTTTTATCGTCGCTGACAAGGAAGTGTAAACAATCTTCGTCGACGAATAGCAACGGCGTTCTTTATTCAACAACATTTATAAAAGAGTATAGACACTTATTCATGACGTGATGGTTTTTAAACTTGAAATATCGATTATATCTAATACGGTGCGCTATGAAATGTAATGTTTAATATATTATTAATATTTAAATGAATCTTTATGTTCATTATCTAACATAGAATGTTAACAAATTGTATATATTCTGAGTATACACTATGCCCAGATATATGATAGTGTTAAAATATGTTTTATAATATCAAAATGATATTTTTAAAATAAAGTCTACAAATAAATGACGGTGTATAAAACATGTTTCATAGGTAAATATAGTTAACACAATGGATTTAATATTCAGAATAACACATCAATGTATCATGATGCATATAATTATCTATACTACTATATTAAAATAATAGACTCGAATTTTGGGGCTTTAATACCGAGAAATCGGAGAAGTACTGTCTATTGTTTTATATATTTTAAACATCATTGGTACTTGAAGAATACCAATTTGTTTTTATTTTTCCTCAATCAAGATTCGCTAATTAATAATCAACAAAAATGCCTTTAAAAATCCGGAAATCACCGGGTTTCTTCTAAATTGTATAATCTTGCGCATGCGCATTACATTCACGCTTAATCACGGGAGGCTTACAGTTCATGTTTCCACAATATCACATTTGCATGGATAAACTCAGAAACGATAATACAAATACGTGTAAATTTTCATTGGAAATTTGCTATATATTCTGTTCATCAAAGAAAATACGGAAGATAACTCTAACTCAATGGATTTAATTTGAAAAATCCCGAGAGTTCCGAATGTCAACATGGTGTGAAAAAAAGTTGGTGAAAAGGTGTTGAATTCTTCATTAATATGAATTAAATTTTCAGATGATAGGTATTTACAGCCTCAAAATGGTTTGTTATGAATAATTTGACTATTATTTTCAATGCAGTTTCATTAATTTTCTCCAAAATCGTTTCGGAGCGATTCGGCAATATTTTGCAACATTACGGGTATATAGGAGACATTTTAACTGTGGTGAAGGCCTGTCCCGAGACACAGTTAGATTATTCTAATTAAGCAGACTGAGAGTGTTGTGAAATTATTAATAGCATTATTGTAGGCTTAAAGCTTGGTTATGTAAATGTCAACAATCAGTATGTCGATGCATCTATTTCGTAAATTTCCGGTATCATATGCAAATTAAACCCGTGCACGCACGGGTCAAAGTCTAGTTTCATTAATGCATCAATGTCCTCTTCCTATATGCATCGTCTAGATATGTTATCGATGTCTAACTAATTATAAAAAAATATGTATGCAACGTTATGTATCGTAATGTAACAATTAGTTGTCGCACACAGTACATTTATATCTTTGGTTTAGAGGCAACATATAAGGTAAGTGATAGTTGGCAAAAAAAAGATATGATAGCAGTGTGCTGTATAAAAAAAAAACAATGAATGGGATACTGAATAATCAGGTCAAATATGATTTACATTCAAATTGTTTATTATCAATATATTATCTAATTTTAATTTATGCTAAACACAGTGGATATACACTGTTCATGCATATTGAATCAAGAACACTTAATGAGACTTATTTAAAAAGCCCCATTTTTACCCCATAAAAAGTAAAAAAGACAATGGTTGTATAAAACAAGTATTGTCAAAATTGATAAAGCTACATGTAAGGGTTTGGGAAGTAATTACAAAGTAAAGGTAGCTGACATTGTAATCGTTCATCAGCATGGCTGGTTCCTGAAAGTTGTCCTCGGTTCGAATAACCACCGAATCATACACGCTTATGTCCTGTGTGAACACGTTATCGTTTATGGTTTGTTTGTGTGTCTTGCTTCATTTGTTTTTCCTTCTGTCGTCTTAATACATAATACCAGAATACTATATTAGTCTCGAAATTGACATTTGATTGTGTAGAGAGATGAATCATTCTGCATAGAAGTTACTGATTAACAATGCATGCATTGGTAACATATGCACAGGCTTCATGTAGACGATACATTCTAACTGTTATTGGTCTGCTATCAAGCATATACAAAGTAACTCATCATTTAAAATTCGCGTTTCAAAAAAATCTTTTAGGAAGAAATACTTACAAGGTAAATATCATAGCAAACAAGTATATGTTTCAAATATTGAACTCGATATAGTAGATATCAGCAATCCAGTTTTTTGAACTTTTTTATTTTGTTTCTTATTGAACGCAATACATTAAAAACATATGCATACAGATGTAGTCAAACATTATGAAAATCTAGTTATATTCTCTTGTCGAACCTTTCTGAATTGACTTTGGAACACTTTACAGTTATACAATAACTTACATAATTAAAACATTTTCATGGTGATATACATTTGATTTTTATATGTGATAAGTTTATATTATAAGCATTTCCGATTTTATCTTGTAATAATCTTTTTCAACTGAGTATGCATGAAAAAAAATTTTACATAAAAATCATATATTATCAAAAATATTATCTAGTTTTAAGTTTACTAAAGAAAGTGTATACACATTGTACATTCAGATTCAATTTAGAAGATAAAATGACATTCATTTAAAAAGCGCAGCAATTTTACCCTCACTTTTTTCTTGTAACAAAAAACATGGTTTCAATAAACAGAGTTACAAATCAAGAATTGAATAAAAAAGTTGTGTTTTAATGACAAATTCAACGTAACTGACATCCTAAATTGAGTATGTCGGATAATTAGACAGTGCTGACAAAGTAATCATCTATCGATCTGCAGTGACTGCTGCTAATTCCTGGTAGTTGTCCTCGGTTCGACCATCCACCGAATCGTACCCACTTACGTCCTGTGAAAACACGTTTTCTTTTTTGGTTTGTTCATATGCCTTGCTCTTCTTTTGTTTTACCTTTTGTCGTCTAAAGAAATAACAATATAGAATGACAATTTGATCTTGAAATCAAATTTTTGGACCTGCAGAGAGACGAGTCATTAAGCACAGAAGTTACTAATAAACAAGTATTAAGCATAAAGCCTTCATGTAAATTATGAGGTTAAACTGTTTTTGTTTTGCTATCAAACATATTTAAAGTAATTTACCGCTGCAAGATTATGTAAAGTAGCTGTACGACGTTCAATATAATTGATATAACTGACACTGAGATAGCTGCTACCACAGCATACAGGTACATGTATGTAGAAGTATTTCCATCATCTTGAACTACAAATTTGGAAAACAGTTTTATCATGCATGATAATCAATTTATCGATATTGATTTATCTTCCAGGCTAAAACTAGAGCATTTTAGCCGCATCATACCGGTATGTAGATTGCTTTTGTTATCCTGAACTACAATTTTTAAAACTGTATTGTAATGCGTGAAAATAATCTAGTCGTAGTTATATGTTTCCAATAGCCAGGCTTTAACTAGGGAGGGAAGTATTAAGCTGACTTAATCTATTAAAATAAACAGTGCTGATATAAACATGTTCATTCTCTGTAACATTTAGGGCATATACTTTCCAAACACTCTGCTCCCTTCCATCCACTTTTGCAACCGTCTTTACATGTTCCGGTTATATGATGACAAATCCCAGACGTATAACAATATGCGCTGCATCTCTGCCCACAATCAATGCCATATTTGCCAGTTTCACAAACTGTTAAAAAAACAGAAGTGTTGCTTAAACCCAAATACTAGTTTTGCCGTATATTTGGTATAACCGAAACCATTTTCACCAGCAAAGAAATATAATTAAATAATAATTAGTCATCGATCTTTTGTACTAGAATTGTACATTATTAAGTTGTATTGTGAATATGTCATACATGATTTATATAAAGAAGGGTAGCTAGCTATAGACCGGGACTAAATGTTTCATTCTATTTTTAAGACATTCATCATTACATTATACAAATGCAATTCAATAAGTAGAGAAGCTGATAAATATTACTTGCAGATGAATTATCTAAGAACTCTTGTAGATTAATGGAAACTCGGTTGTTTAAGCATGTCGCTATTTTCGTCGTGATAATTATCATGATAAGACGTTTTCATGTTAGTACGATGAATGCTGAATATAATTTGAATAAATTGAATAACTAGTGCATATTTTACTCGTACCTGTTGTGCATTGGGTTCCATCATATCCTGGATCACATCCATTCATACAGGAGCCGTTTATATGATGACATTGTTCATTATGTACACAATTTCCACAACTTTTAATACAGCTTTGACCAAACGTTCCTCTATCACACTCTGTAAGGATAAATTTATTTAATAAGTTTAATCTAATGACAAATTAGACCACTTTAATAAAAAACAAAGTTCCTATTCATATCATACTCTTCTATATCTATATTTTATTTTAATTGTGATCAATTTTGTGGTTTTGTAACCTGTGATTTGTTTTTGAAATCATGCAGCCAATGTTTAATGAATAAGTAAAACCCTTACTTTGTTGTATGGTGGTTCACCATTTATATACTTCAAGAAAAAAACTTACCATATATGCATTTCAAACTGAGCATTTTTTTAGTTTTTTAAAAGAAAGAAAAAAATCTAAGGATAAATAAATGTAAATCCGATTATAACATGATACATGTACATGCATATTCTTTTTTTTTTTTACATTTTCCTGTTGCTAAAACTGATACTCGTATACTTAATGTTTGAGTCGTCATTGTATGTGCTGTTAGTCATACTTTCTTTTTAAATATCAGATTGTTAACAAACTTAAATAAGACTTTGTATTAAAGATCAAAGATAGTTTGATTTTTATTCTTAATTGGACGAATTCTCATGAATCTTTTGTGTACTTTTATTACATTGCGACCCTCTGAAACCCGCCACGCAACCCAAACACGTTCCCTCTACAATGTTACAGTGGCCTTCCTGACAGTTCTGTGGACAAGGTAAAGAACAGTTTTCTTGGTAATAGCCCAACACAGAACATCCTAGTTGCAAAGACAAAATATAAGTAAATATGTGGGTTTAATCCAGGTAAAAATGGTATTTTGATATGCTGATTTATTTGCAATAATACAAAAAGGTACATTACGAGCATAAAAGCTTAAAAAGAATTTGTTTCGCCCTTGAAACATTCGTGAAGTGAATTTTGTTATTACTTTTGCTATTTGTTCTCACCATAAACTTCTACTTCACACAGTTCGTTGAAAGCGTACTGAAAATACCCCTCAGGATACGGAGGGTGAGTCCTGTTGTTGTAGTAGAGACGTATCTTCCATGTGTGGTACAAGTTATGTTTACAGAATTCGGTGTCGTGTCACTGCTATAAATATTGTCCTTAAAGCACTGTACCCCTTCATTTTTCTTTGTATTGTTCGATATATAAATCGAAAATCCCAAGAATCTAGTAGTATATCCATTACTGTTGTCTTTATAAAAAATGAAAGGATTATTTGCAATGCATTGCGTTTTTTGAATAAAACATGTATGCTAAGAATCCCAAACTCCATTTCTTTGACGATTCTTACGAAGAGATGGATAGTTATCTCTTAAGATTTGAAAAGTACGCTGAAGCTCAGCGTTGGGATAAATCGGATTGGGCTATACATTTTAGTGCTTTATTAAAATGGAAAGCTTTAGATGTTTATGCGTTGATGTCCAAAACTGATGCCCTTGACTACAATACCCTAAAGACAGCATTACTCAGACGCTTCGAATTGACAGATGACGGTTTTAAAATGAAATTTCGATCATGTAGGCCAGATCCCAGTGAAACATTTTCTCCATTTGCTGTTCCGTTGAGTAGATATTTTGATAGATGAATTGAAATGGCATGGAATGGAATTACGCGATCAATTTTTACATGTGTGTAGTCAACGTTTGAAACTTTTTTTTTAAGGAAAGATTACCTGAGAATTTGACAAGAATGACAAACTTGGCTGATCAGTACAGATGCTCGCGACCTGAATGCGCTCCAAGCTACGGGTAAAGGTAAAATGCCTGTAGCAAAAAAATAGATCTAGTGAAGAAAACAGATGTGGGTGAAAACAAGCATGAACCTCATGATAGGAAAAGGTTCATTCCAAAGACAGAACGTAAGTGTTACAAATGTTATAGGTACCGAAACATTGCACCAGAGTGCAAGTCTAAAAGTTCAATAACGTTTCTAATGCAGTGCAAGACTTAGGATCTTCTTAACATAAAGTTTGTTTTATTTGCACAATGCCTACTAATTCTGTTGTATATTCCAGTGTATCTTTATCTCCAATGACAATGTCATTATCTTGCCAGAAGAACTCATCATTAAACATGCCTTTATTTTCCGGGTATGTTAACAATGTCCCTGTGACGGTACTAAGAGATACTGGATGTAGTGGTATTGTTGTTAAAATGAGCAATCTACAGGAGGAAAACCTCATAGTTGGTAAGAAACATACTTGTATTTTAGCAGACGGTTCAAAGATATTTGTCCTAATTACCGAAGCGTCCATCGAAACGCCATTTCTGAAAGGTCAATGAGGTATGGTGTATAGAGAATCCTGTTTACGACATTATAGTTGGTAACGTTCCAGATGCCAAACCAGCAGATCAACCAGATCCAGATTGGCAGGTAAATGCTCTTGGGCCTAGGCAACAGAAACATAACAAGAGTAACCCATATCCTCAACTTAAGGTTCCAGACATGATTACTAATGACAATTAGAGATGCGCAAGAGCAGGATCATTCTTTGAAAAAGGTACGTGAATATGTAGAGAACAATATATCTCAGTTAAGAAAAATGGAAAAGTAAGTTGGTTTACAAAAAATAACTTTCTGTTTAGACAGTATTCTACTCATGTGGGAGATTGGGAAAGAGTTATTCTCAATTAGTTGTTCCCGATAAATTCCGAAACCAGGTGATAAAACTTGCACATGATTCATTGCTAGCTCGTCATTTAGGAACACAGCGTACTTTAGCTAGAGTAACGTCAGAATTCTGGTGGCCAGGAATCCAGAGTGATGTACGAAGATTTTGCAGTCTTGTGACATTTGTCAGCGCACAGTGCACAAAGGTAAGATTAAGAAAGTACCTCTTGAACGAATGCCACTCATAGACGAACCGTTTCAGAGAGTTGCTGTTGACCTGGTAGGCCCTCTTTCTCCAATCACAGACAAAGGTAATTTCTATATTCTCACTTTAGTGGATTATGCTACTCGCTATCCCGAAGCCATCGCTCTTCCCAGCATCGAGACAGAAAGAATTGCAGAGGCTCTAATAGATATATTTTCGAGAATTGGTATACCTCGTGAAATGTTGACAGATAGGGGAGCTCAGTTTACTTCCGGCTTTTCTGAGGTCCCTTTTCCAGCCAGTGTGTAAACCTTTACTAGACATTGGTGTAGTCTTGTGTAGACCAAGTAGAGAACATTAGCTCATTGGAGAACCTTCCCAGTCCATTCTTGTATAGGCCAAGTGGCAGTGGATCACATGACCAGTGGAGGACAGGACCTTACCAGTCCACGTATTAGGACAACTACCATAAACTACCTGATTCAAACTATATTAAATATGCAAAAACACTGTGAAAATATCTTCTTATTCTTTGTCTTAAAGTATATATATAAATTTTGAACAAATATATTAGTATTCCGCTCGAAAATCTTTGACACAATGCAAAATCATTTTTTTTTTAGAATCTCATCATAATTTTTAAAACAAGACTTGATAATAATGCATACAATGTTTTTAAAATGCAACTAGCACAATCAACACAAAACTAGTCTTTAAACGACACATGTCTACACAATAATAGACCTGAGAAATCTGTATGTATACGTACAATGTGTAGTTTTAAATATTTCTTTTAAATAGTTCTTATTAAAACTTACATGGATTTTTAGTAAACATGCAAGCACCAGCAGATGAATAAAATAATGATTGAATACGCTCTATACTAAAAGGAAAACACTGGATATGATCATATTTATATACATGTGGGCCTGCCGTCAAAATTCAGACCTGTACCAAAATTACAAAAGAAAATCTTGAAAATATAACTTACCGTAAGTTGCTACTAAAAAGAACAATTTAGAATACAATATCAAAAACAATGCAATAAAAGCCATTAAAACGATTCTTGCAAACAAGAAAGTAAGAAATAACCTACGTCGACAAAACTTGTCTGCATATCTGGGTGAAATATATTGAAATGGACGTATAGCGTTTCCTATTGATGTGCATTTATTCATGCAGTAGCAATATTTACGCATATCCAATTCAAAATGTCCTTTTAAAGCATTCTTTTACTTAAGCTTGGTTTGGTACCAAAAATGTATGTTTGAAAAAAAATCATTCTGTTTCACCCCCCCCTTTTTTTTGTAATTATTCGTAATGTTATACTTGGGAGTAAGGTTGACAGATTTTTGGAATTGAACCGAAGGTATTTATTCCTTATAACAATATGTAAGTACAAATATGTACATTGGTTATTTCATCAACAGTTTTATTCTCAGTGTAAAACTCCAATTTCTGCGTAATAGAGTATGCATAACGTATTCAGCATCATATATTATCCTGTACAAATAACGGAACTGTACGGAGTGGTAGCAGTCAATTTATGATCATCAAAACACAAAGACGCTAAAAATTAATATCGTCATATCATTATACGATTAATAAATCTGATCTGTTTACATAAAACTGGACTGCCGATAAAAAAAAATGAAGATTGATTAAAAGCACACGACGGGTGTCAACGGTCGGCAGAGGATGCTAACTCCTCCATGGCACCTGATCCTACCTCTTTTTTGTAAGAGGTCCGTGTTCGCTCTGGTCCTGTTTAGTGATTTTCCTTTGAACTTTTGATTTTGAACACTGTTCGTTATCACAAGATGCCATCTTAGTTTTTTTTTCATTATAAATAACGTGAACCTTTTTACATAAAATGTATAGCCTGTAATTATGTAAGACCATCATGGTAAAAGTTTTTTGATTATGTTGACCATTTCAAAGAATGGACAAATGACAATCATCCATTTATAAACAAAATTTATCTAAATTTGATATCTGAAGTCGTAACGGACAATTACACAGGCAAAATAAGAATTTGCTAATGTTTCAACAATCATTGCTGGTGATATTGACAACTCCTTACATCTAGTAATGTTTGGTTGTAGTTTCTGATGATTATAAACAAAATCTATGGTTTTCTTGTGCTTCGGAGAATGGATAATGCTACTAAGACTTATTCTGTTCAATCAAGATCGCTCATTAACCTTCGATCTTAGTTTGATCACTTGCTGTTTATCATTCACTTATCATTTGATTGACATTTGTTTTCAGGCAGTAAATTAGATGGCGAAATCATTTAAAAAATCAATACAAAAAGAGTTACAACTTAGAAAGATGGATAGTTTAACCTCAATTGTGCTTTTGTAAATTCCAAACGTATCGAAGTTTTCCATTTATTATATTATAGATAAGATGAAATATAAATAAATTAGTTATTTCAACTGCCCATGCAATATTTTTAATTAACGGGGATAGTCTGTGGGGTAACACTTTGAAGTGTTGCAACTTTAACCAACCATTAACACACATAAAAACCAACACACTTCGTAAGAAAATAAAAAATTGTTCTGCTATTTGACAAATTCTCGTAGAGTTTATTTTTGTAAGATATCACGTTTGGTTATTATATATTGACTAGATAACACATCAAACATTTTTACGACCGACTTTCGATTCATTGTACATTGAAATATTATAAACAATTTACATTTTTTACTATTGCTTTATTATTATGCTTTCAAATAATCCAAATGAAAAAAATTATAAACTTTTATAAATACATGCATATATATGAACTGAAAACGTTATATTCTACTGTATAACACTGAATTTTACAATGCTTAATACAATAAGTAACATAATCACACTGTAACTATGGATGCATAAAGTTTACGTGCGATGTGAATTTTAAGGGGGTACTGATGGCGTATTGTGTGTTTTTTAGTGGAGTAAGTAAAGGTATTGCATGTTTTTTTAATTCACGTTTATCTAATTTAATTTTCAAAATTACCTGATTCGACTTCTGCTAGCTCATTGAATATTCGTGCAAATAACATTTTATAATATTAAATGAAACCTCAAAAGGACCTTGAGAAGTGTCAAGATTCCAGATCTAATTTATAACTTTTGTTCTGTTACATGTTCTTAGTATAAAGAATTAAAAAAAAATGAATGATTGTAAAAGTATCTGGTCAAAGCAATGTGTACACATGTGATAAAAATAATCGATTCATCATTCTTACTACAATGTAGTAATCACCAAGTAATCAATAATCAATAATCAATTTGCAGTAACTGTTGCTAATTCCTGGTAGTTGTCCTCGGGTCTACTAATCACCGAATCGTACCCTCTTATATCCTGTGTAAACACGTTTTCTTTTCTGGTTTGTTCATATGATTTGCTCTTCTTTTGCTTTTTTCTTCGTTTGTTTTGAAAATTGAAATGAAATAAGATTCAATTACTTAAAACCACCTTTAGATTTCTTTTAATGGCTACTTGAGATTTCATGAACTAGTTTGATTATAAATACACGTTTCAAACATTGTAATGTAAAGCGAGAAATACCTATAAAAACAATTTTGTTATTGATTTCATGTTTTGCTTATATTTATTAGACTATCGTCAGACATTGTTTAAATCTCCGTTTTACAGATTACCTTAACATTTATTATCAAAGAATGAAGTTGACTAATATAGATCACGTGGGAAATTTTATTTAATGAAATATTTTGGGTATTGTATTTGTTACTTATGTCTCTAGTCTACCCAACTTATGATCCGAAATCGTGTCACGCATCACAGTAATATAACTAATAAACGGAGCATAGACTGATGTCTAGCTCGACAAAGCAATTCTATTGGCAGATTGTTGCATTTTGAAAGTCATTCAAACAAGCAAAAAATGTAATTCTTAGATATCATTTTACAAATATTATTATCCAATTTACTGTAGAATGTACAACGTGACTTATTCAGAAAAAAAAAATAATCATATAACGATTGAGCGATTGATACAAATGATATCGAGCAAATCAATCATGTAGTCATTCAATTTGACAATAAAAGTGTACCTTTGCATACAAAAAGAAGGCTTAATAACTTACCTTAGTAGGATAATATAGAGAAATTGTACGATATTAACAATAACTGAGACAGAGAGAGCTGTTGTCATTATATAAAGGGTCGTAGATGCGTTTCCATCATCTTGAACTGAAATTGCAAATTGCGTATCAAGCAATACACTCGTTCCAGCAATAGTTTCATGTATTCACATTTCTTATAGTAGAGTTAAAGCTTAAACCGCATGCTTATCAAAAGGATGTTTATTATGCTCTCATTCGTTTTATTTGTTTGAATCAAAATAACTGTACCTTCCAAACACTGTTCTCCTGTCCATCCATTTTTGCAACCGCCATTACATGATCCAGTTATATGATGACAGATTCCAGACATATAACAGAATGCACTACATTTTTGTTGACAATTAATGCCATATTTTCCTGTTTCACATTCTATATAACATAAACATTCGAAAAGATGGCTTGCATTAAATATGTGTAACAACATGTATATCTGGTAATTTATTTGAGACATAATCTTCGAAACTTTAAAAAAATCAATTATCGCAAATTAAACTATATATATATATATATATATATATATATATATATATATATATATATATATATATATATATATATGCTATTTTGGAAGATATTATTACTTTCATAGATACATAGTACAAAACATTCAATTTACGATTTGTTTTTTTTAAATTTTAAACATTTCAATTTTGGAATTGGAAATCCTTCAGTAACTGATTTTGTAAGATTTTTTTTTTA
The DNA here is from genome assembly GCA_020458035.1 of Magallana ariakensis. Lineage (NCBI taxonomy): Eukaryota > Metazoa > Mollusca > Bivalvia > Ostreida > Ostreidae > Magallana > Magallana ariakensis. The sequence goes on from CM035811.1 coordinate 49,683,448, forward strand.
TTTTGCTATATATATCATTATATGTAATATTTGTTTTCTTTGAAATATATTGTGTGTTAAAAATTGTTGAAATAATCAGCGCATAGTTTACTTTTTGAACAATAGGTTCCATAATACCCTGGATCACACCCATTCATACAGGAGCCATTGATATGGTGACATTGTCCATTCTGCGCGCAATTCCCGCATTTTTTGTTACAGTCTAGGCCATATTTGCCTCCATCACACTCTGTAAATATTAGAACCCAAACAATTTTAGTCTATTGCATTTGTTGAAATTTTTAATAATACAATTGAATATTTTTTTTAAATGAATTTTTGTTTAATTTGCTCTTAAATAAATTTCATCAAACTACAATATTTTCTTTTAAAAATGCCAATAAAAAATTAAGATCATTGTTTATGAAATGTAGGTAATACTTTTATTTATGTTTTTTTTTTTTGGTTTCTAAAAAACTATTGTTTCATATGATAAAAGCTAAGCAGATGTAATTTTTTTACTCTTTGTATTAAAGTAGCAAAGAAGAAAAAATCATTTTAAAAAATTGTAATCTTTGTTGAGTTGTATCTTAAATTTTCATTTCCTTCTTAGTGCATTCGTCTGTGATATGCGTGTTTAACAGGATCATGTGGTTATGCCGGGTGGTAATATACGTTAATTAAAAAATAAATGGTATGTGTTAAATAAAACACACTACGAGCACAAGCAGGGTCTATTAATTGCAAGTAGTGCAATGTAAAAAAAAAATCATTCTTTGCACAATAACTGAATAGTTATTTACATAAAAGTAGTTAAGGAGGTTGGCACCTGAAATAATAGTAATGTCAATCATCCGAAAACCACTTGGTTATAAAGATGGGGACATATAATGTTCATTTATTTTATTTGTGACCCATGTCACATGCCATTTTTTGGAAATATAAGGGCCCAAACAAAAATGATAATTTTCCTGGAATTTTTGCTAAAATTTGACATAGAAATTGATAACTTGAAGATATCAAACAAATATTTATAGTTTGAACTATTATTTAGTTATGATTTTAATACAGTATGAAGTTGAACACATGTAGTAACTATAAAAGTAAAATGTAAGTCAAAGTTTAAAAATCCTTGCTTTACTGGTGGCTTCAAAGGCCAGTACATAATGAACACAACAACAGATGTTACAACATTTTGGAGTAATCAAATTATAACGCAAATAAAAAGAATTACAGTAATGTCATCTATCCAAAACTTTTCATACAAATAGACATACATTTGATATCTCATTTAAAAGTAAAACAAGTAGGGGTCACATCTCAAAAAATTGAGATATAGCATGGAATAAGCTAATTTTAGGCCAAAATTGGAGTTAATTATTTCTTAACTTCTATGAAATATAAGCTAAATATGCCAAAATATATCGATAGAAATATCAAAATATTGTTTAAATATGTTTTTTTAGAACATCATGAATATATCGTAATACACAAACTTTCTAGAAGTTTGGTCTGCGCTAAAAATAAGGAAGCTAAAGTAACAGTACTCTAAAACTAGTGAGTTATGAAAATTGTTCATTTCCTTCTTGAAAACCTTCCGCCACAAAATATAGTCCCTTACTAAACCCTGTTAAAATGTAATTTTTCAAAAACAATTCTGTTAAATATAGTTTTTTTGGCATTGTAAAATATAAATATACTACTAGAATTAATATGTGATGCAGAATTTTTAGACTAGAGGTGACCCAAAATGGCTTCCCAAAACCTAAGGACCGAACCTCTTTAAGAATCACACTTTTGTTTTTATTCGGATATCATTACGGTCAATACGTAATTACATTTGTTGTCTGCAATGATCTCTCAAAGTATGATTCCTTATCCCTTAATCAATACAGTTTAAGACCCGCGGTTTTGTTCTATGCAATGTAGCTATGTCTAAAACATGATATCACCTTAAATTTAAAGCACAATACATTAATATTTATCTCTCGTTCCTACATTTACAACCAATGAACCCTAATTTTGAGTTGTTTTCGTACGCATTCTTTAAAGTCAAAATGATCTTTGTAATAAGAAATGAGTGAGTCATTTTTAATAGCATTTAGGTAAAGCGATAAACCTTTTAAAAAATTTAATGACCGAGTTGCACAAAAGGACCTTATACCTTCATTACATCGTGATCCTATGTAACCATCAAAGCAACCAAAACATGTTCCATCTACAATGTGACAGTTACCTCCCTGACAGTTCTGTGGACACTGTAGGGAACAATCCTCTCCGTAATATCCTTGTACACGACACCCTGAAAATACAAAAACAGTAGAAAAAGTGAAGTGCATTCCATACATGTAACAACATTTTATATATATATATATATATATATATATATATATATATATATATATATATATATATATATATATATATATATATATATATATAAATCCAAGAAAAACCTCAGTGGTCGGTGAAATATAAATAAAACTTAAATAAATGAAACCACAAAGATCGAGTAAAACATAAGCGTTTTCATTTTCTTCAGATGTTTTACAATACTAACATGGTAACGTTTGTTATGACGTCATAATAGTTCAACGGCGTCTTTAAGTCTCTGAATGACGTCATATTTTCCCGTATTTTTAGATATCACAATACTAATAATAACAGATTATATAACACAGTTAAAACATGAATAAAACATTTAGAATACTCAGAGGTTACATTAAGCTATTCAATTTAGGTTTAAAAGTTCTTATAAAATGTTTTTCTTTATCACGCCTTTCAACAGTATTAGAATTGTACAATTTATAGAACGGAAAAACAGTAAATGATTTTTTTCCGCACAGGTCAAGGTGTTCACTAACTTTTAGTTTGCGGTATTCCGGTTGGTTGATGTGCTGTTTGTGAATTCGGATTCTTTCCCGTAAGGTACTTCCCGTTTCCCCAATATATAGTTTCCCGCAACCTTAGCACGTGATAACATATAATATATTTCTGGTTTGATAAGACATGTTGTTGTTAACGATAAACTGTTTCCCACCAAAATTGAAATGATGTCCTTGTTTGATATAGGGATAAGTGCCACATCGCGAATCCTTGCATTTGGTAACTTCAAACTCCGATTTTTTTTTGAAATGGATTTAGTAAGGATGCGTCGAAGATTCTTCGGCTGTCTTTTGCTGTTTATAAATTTTTGTTTTTCAAATATCTTAGCCATTGTTTCATCAGTCTTCAAGACGTCGTTTAGGTAGTGAACAATCGGGGCGATGTTAGTATTTCTGGGATTATGGGTGGTAACCAGTGGCAATATCTTCGATTTTTTATTGTTGTTTTGAACGGGATCGAGGAGCTTCTTTCTGTCTAATTTCATGGTTTTTTCAATAGCATCGTCAATAATTTTATCCGGATAACTTTGTTTCTTTAGATACTTTTTTTAATTCCTGTAATCTCTGACAGACTCTTCGTTAACGAATGTGCATATTCTTCTAGACAGGACATACGGTATTGCTCTTTTCATATGTCGTGGATGACATGAGTTGAAGTGTAAATACTGATGAGTATCCGTAGGTTTGTAGTATACATCCGTCATAATGACTTCGTCTTGTTTGGTCAACAAAATATCTAAAAATGAAATTCTATTCAGGCTTTCGTCCGCTGTAAATTTGATATCTCGATTAAGTTCATTCAATATATTTTTAAAAACTGACAGATTGTTGTCTCCGGAATTCCAAACAATAAAACATTAGTCCAGGTACCTTTTCCAGTGCTTTGTTATATACATTTCCGTCTCTTAGTTAAATAATCTATTCATTTCCTTATACATTTTCTCTTCCAGGTATCCTAATGTAAGGGTAGCATATGTTGGAGCCATTTTAGTGCCCATAGCGGTTCCTTTAATTTGTTTAAAATGTTTTCCGTTGAATGTAAATGTATTATTAGCCAATACAATTTCTGCAGCTTCTAAAATGAATTCTTTTAAAAACCGATTTTTTCAGGTATCCTATTGATCCAATATTCCATCGCTTTAAGTCCCAGAGAATTTGAAATGTTGCTGTACAAATTAATGAACTTGCTATTATTAATTTGTTCAGGTAAATGACGGAGAAAATCCAAGTCATCTTTCACGTAGCTTTAAACATCAGTACACAATGGTTTAAGTAGAATGTCAAGTAAATTGCTAAGTCTTTGAGTAGGTGCTGAAGGTCCCCCTACAATAGGTCTGAATGTGATATCATCTGGATATGGACAACGGATGTATTCAGAACACTGGACTTTGATGGCATCTTTAATTTTTGTTGATTTATGAATCTTTGGGAGACCATAAAAATTGCTTTCTTTATATTTATAATCTGTTAGGTAGTCTTCCTCTTTCTCAGTTAAGCAGGATGTTGTTTTATGTCTTTTTAACAGATTCTTGATTTTCTGCATCGTTTTTTTATCATCATTGGTTGGTATTTCCTGATAATAGTCGACGTTTGACAACATTTTCATGATATGGTCTTTATAAAAACCGGAATCCATAATCACTACTGCACCACCTTTATCCGCCTCTTTAATCACTATTGATTCGTCGTTTGCTAATGATTCAAGGGCTGTGGTTTCTTCTCTTGATAAGTTGAATTTTGTTTTACAGTTTTTGATGTTACTGTTAAGAGGTAGATTGTCTAGTGTGTCACAAACGGTATTTAAGATGTCGTTCTTACCATTTTTTGGATTAAAAAATGATTTGTTACGTACAATGTTTTCTTCCGACTCTGTGTCACTTTCACTCTCTTTATAAAAATGTTCTGCTACTTTCAATTTTATTCATATTACTATGAAAGTTATATTACTATGAAAAACAAACCAGTTACCAATCTAAAATGTTATGAACAAACTAAGCAAAATTATAGAAGAATATGGACAAGAACTGACAAAAAAGGAAATTAATTACTTGTTATCTTTTGATGTTGAGACAAGCAACTTTTATGGATTACCGAAGGTTCATAAAAGTAATATTATCAACAACTTGTGTAAAGAGTCATTCTCAACATATATATGTGTTTCTAAACCTGAGGATTTAAAACTGCGACCCATAGTTGCGGGACCATCTTGTGAGACGCATAGAATCAGCAATTTATTGGATCTATTATTAAAACCTTGCGTTTCCAAAGTTAAAAGTTATATTAGAGATACCGTTGATTTTTTAAGTAATATTCCTGAAAACGTTCAACAAGATGCCATTTTAGTATCATTTGATGTGACCAACCTTTATTCAAACATCCCACATAAACTTGGACTAGAAGCTATTGAACACTGGGTCGATAAATTTCCAGACCTACATCATGACCGTTTCTCCAAGCCTTTTATTTTACAAAGTTTAAAATTCATTCTGGAACACAATTTTATGAATTTTGATGGAATAACATATAAGAAAAAACTTGGAACAGCTATGGGAACTAAAGTTGCCCCAACCTATGCTACACTTGTATTAGGATTTCTGGAGGAAAAGTAATATAAAAACCTGGAGGAACAATTTAGTGTTCAGTTTAAAACTTTCATACAACATTCATGGAAAAGATTTTTGGACGACTGTTTTATCGTTTGGACTAAAACCAAGGAGGAATTACATACGTTTTACAATATTTTAAACAATTTGAACAACCATTTGAAATTTACAATGGACTGTAGTGAAGAAAAACTCCCATTTCTTGATGTTATGATCATAAAAAGAGGGGACAAAATTATTACTGATATATATTACAAAACCTACGGACACAAAACGATACCTTGTGTATGATTCTTGCCATCCGAAACACATTAAGAACAACATACAATATAATTTAGCCAGACGTCTTTGTACTATAAGATCGGACAAAAATCTTCTAAATTTAAGACTAAGTGAACTACGCTACCTCCTGCAACAAAGAAACTATCCCAAATCACTAGTTGATCATGGAATCAACAAAGCCACATGTCATGATAGAAATGATCTTCTGCAGATAAAAGATAAAACAGAAAAAAAATGTTATCCCTCACGTCTCAACACACAGCCCGAAAAATCAAGAGTTCCTCCAAATTATTAAAAGCAACCTTTCACTTTTAGAACATGATCAACAAATGAATGAAGTCTTAAACAAATTTCAGATTATTAAAAGTAAGCGACAAAGTCCGTCTCTGAAAATGATTTTAACCCATGCCAAATTTGAAAATATCGAAGAAACACCAGCTGTCCGTAAATGCCAAAAGCCAAGATGTGCAACCTGTCCTTACCTACAAGAAGTCCAACAGTCCAAATTCAAAAACGGCATAAATTTCAACATACATTCTTCTAGTACACGTGAATGTTCGAATTTAATATACGTTATAGCATGTTCTGGATGTGGGGAACACTATATTGGCTAAACCGGGGATACACTCAGATATCGAATGACCGTCCACCGACAAAAGATTCGTGAAACAAAATACCAGTGCACGGCTGTTAGCGGACATCTCAGAAACTGTGCCAAAAATATTATTCCGAACTTCACAGTGTGTCCTATCTATAAATTTTATAAAACAACAACCGAAAAAACGTGAAACAAAAGAAAAACATTTCATTTTATTATATAAACCACAACTGAATGCATTATAATTATTTATATTTGAACATAATGAACTCTGAAAAGCGCAACATATACTTGATGTTTTATGACGTCACAATGATCATTTGAAATGTATGTACCTATGTATATATGGTGATTGCTCAAAACTCCTGAAGATATCAATGAAACCGGTATAGTTTTGAATCGGCTTTCTGTTATTTTATATATATATAATAATACTACATCGGCGAAACCGGAACTACACTCCGTACTAGGATCCGAGTTCACAAACAGCAAATACAACATCCGGAATACCGTAAAATAAAAGTTAGCGAACATTTAGATATTTGCGGGAAAGGCCATTTTACCGTGATTCCGCTTTATAAATTTTATAGCGACAACGTACTTGAAAGGAGAGAAAAAGAAAAACATTTTATACGAACTCTCAAACCATCTTTAAACAGTGATATAGCAAAAAAATAATATGTATCTGTATTTACTTTGCTTAACTATGCAATAACATGAACGTTATAAACTGTTTCCTTATACTATATTGTTTGTATAACGTCATGAATTTTAACGTCACTAACGTCTATTGTTTTTAAATGTATTGTAAAACGTCTGAGGAAGAAATGAAAGCGCTTACGTTTTACGATTAGTGTTGTTAATTTTTTTTCATTTTAATATATATATATATATATATATATATATATATATATATATATATATATATATATATATATATGAATTTTTTAAATAGTTTTACAAAATTCATAATGTATCATATCATTAGAAAAATCTTTTGATTCGTTCATGATGTTTCATGTTCGTTTTAGATCAGTAATTGGTTATTAACCATACACGTCCACCTCACAAAGCTCGTTGAAAGCGTACTGATAATAACAATTTTGTTCTAATTATTTTTGCTTTTTGTTCTTACCATAAACTTCTATTTCGCAGAGTTCGTTGAAAGCGTAAAGAGAATACCCAGGAGGATACGGAGGGTGGGTCCTGTCATTGTAGTAGATGACGTATCTACCATGAGTTATACAGGTTATGTTTGTAGGATTAGGTATCGTGGCCCTGGTATAGTACGTGTCTTTGAAACATAATACCCCGTCATCCTTGTCCGTTTTGTTCGATATGTAGAGCGAAAATCCCAATAATCTACCTGTGTATCCGTTATTTTCGTCTTCATGTAAAATGAAAAATAGGCTAATTTAATGTGCAAGCATGATTATAAATAATTTTAATTCAGCACTTTTTACATTTAAACGAAAAACAATATCAAAGACCGCTTGCAATTGGAAACGGTATTCATTTCATAGAAATTAAACTATGTACTTTAAATCAGCTTATTAAATTTCTGGTAGACCGAGCCACTCAATTTTCTCCATAGCAAGAAAATTAAGGTGTTTTTTTTCATAAATACCCGTACTATCCCTAAATGTATTTTTCTGCTTACTTCAGACGCTAGTTCCTGTCCTCTATTGTATAAAGATATGATGTTTACTAAACATGCCGTGTTTTCACTTTATAAACGTACCCCAGTCAATATTATCCGTCCTGTACTGTATGAATATGTGGTGTATACTAAGTATTTCTCCCAGATCTACTCGCCACTCTGCTGTTGTCTTTTCGTCTGCTGATATCGTACACTGTACTCCAAAAACAGACAAGTCTGTATACAGCCCGTCCACAGCACGCTCCGCTCCCCATTGTCTACCAGGGTAAGGATGCTGCTCCCATGCTGGTTTGTTTAAGGCAATATTCTCTATCAACAGAAAGATTTACAAAAATATCTTGGATGATCCCTATTCTTTGAATAAAAACAAAATATGTATACATGAAAAAATGACAATAACAAACCGTCAACCACCTCAAAAACCCACAAAACGAAACACAAATTCAAAGCAGAGCAACACGGACCTCCAAGATAGAGGTAAGATCAGGTGCCAAGGAGGAGTGAGCATCCTCTGCTGACCGGTCACACCCGCAGTGTGCTCTTTGTGGTTTATTATTTTTTTTAATTAAACAAAATCCTGAATTCATCATTCTAGTACACCTAGAACAAAAGAGTAGATCAAATTTTCAGAAGCGCGCAAAAAAGCAAACAATGGGTCGATTTCTTCTCAGAATTATCCTGTCTAGCACTTTTGTTTTGTTTTTTACTTTTCAATGCTGATAATTGTATTTCCATGCTGAAAAGAAACCTCTGTTTTTTTTTAACATATATGCCGCGATGAACATACATGTAGTATGATCTCAATTTGAAAACATTATATTTTCAAACCTTTTTAAGGATAAACAATTATTATCAATTTACATGACGTGACAAAAATAAGCAAAACAAATCTTTAAAATAGCACTTTTATTTGCAATTGTCACAATAAATTGCATTACGAATAGTTTAAGCCCACTTTAAACATATTGATCCTTTTATTTAGCGAGATTCTAAAATTATTTTAGCGGTTTTTTTTTAAATCTCTATATAGGTTTCAAAACAAGACATGACAAGGCTAACACTGATTTTATAGTGCAACTAACACAAATAATACAAAACTAGTCTTTCAACGACACATGTCTATACAATAATAGAGCTGAGAAATGTGCACGTATACATCCACTCGGTAGTGTTTAGCACATTAATCTAAACCGTTCATGTTAAAACTTACAAGGATTATGTTTGTGAACATGCAAACACCAGCAGATTAATTCACTCTGGATTAAATACTCTCTATACTAAAAGGAAAACAATGAATATGACTATTTTTATATACATCACGGCCTGTCGTCAAATTTCAGTTAAGATACAACACGAAAAAAAGAAACAATAATATTGAAGATAATACTTACCGTAGGTTGCCACTAAACAGATCAATTTAGAGGAAAATATAAAAAACATAGCAAAGAAAGCCATTAAAAATTATGATCGCAGACAAGGAAGTTAGAAATAAACTACGTCGACACACAGTGTCTTTATATCTAGTTGAACTATTTTTAAATGGACGTATAGCGTTTCCTTTCGATGCGCATTCATCCGTGCTGTAACATTGTTTACGCATATCAAAATTAAAATTACCTTTGACAGCATCATTTTACTTGGTTTAATACCAAAATGTATGTTTAAAAAAAGCATCAATCTTGTGTACAACCCCTCCCCCTTTTGTAATTATCCGATATGTTATACTTAGAGAAAACCGTTGACAGATGATAAATAATGAACTAAGTTATTTATTTCCTGTAATAATTTATAACTATAAATTATCAACAGCTATATTCCCTATGTTAAACTTTAATATTGCAGCGTAATAAAATATGTATGGTGCATCCTGCATCATACACTATCCTTTTCAACGTGTACAACCGTGATCTCAAACTCTTTAATTAACATATTTCCAAATGACCTTGACTTTTGACCTTTATGTCATTTTGTTTGACCAAGGTAGACGCTTCTATCCCAAGTAGTCCGAAGTCTCCATGACAAATAATGAAAAAAATTGGAAGTGATTTTATGGAAATTTAATTACTTTCAGGGGCAATAACTGCTAGAACAGGGCCTCACATCCTTTCGGTATGAATATAATAAAGAACCCTCTAAGTGTACTGAAGACATTGGTAAAAGTTCCAAATCTCTATCTCTTATGGTGTCAGAGGAGTCGCGATAACAAGGATGTCCTAATCAAAGGGCAATAACTCTAAGAGTTCTAGGAGTTTTTAGACACAAGGTCAATTGGTTCCATAACTTTCAATGATCAATTACATAAAGTTAAACTAGTTTGGATAACACTAATAACAAAAAAGTCTCCCGAGCTATATAGAAAAAAAGAAGGAGAATAAAAACATAAAGAAAACAAGAGGTATTTCACCTGAAAGCTGGAAAGACCTACATGTAGCTATGAATGAAATGCATAAACGGACCTCTAAAAAATAGAGGTAAAATCCGGTGACATGGAGAAGTGAGCATCCCCTGCTGGCCGGTCACATCCCGCTGTCGTAATCGGGAAAACGGAAAACTCCATAGACAATTCGGTAAGTGATAATGGCCTTACAATAGGTATAAATAAACGTCAACAAGCATTTGACCTAGCGGAAGACTGTGTTCGCTGAAAAGGTCGTTGAATCGACAATATAACGTACAAAATGAAGAGGTTAATAGAGACTTGATAATCTTGTTTTATCAACTTAATTCAGTAGTCTGACTCGTTTTGAATTATTTCGTACTTAGAGCATGCCCTAAGCCATGAATCAACTAAGAGACAAAAAATCTATATGTAGGCGATGAAAGTATGTTGCTACATAAGTAGGGAAAATTGATGACAAAAATATTGAAGTCATCATATTTATCATAATATTTTGTTGTTAGTTGACGATTGACGAATAATGTCTTATTCTCGTAAAATATTCAGACACTTTTATTTCAACTTCAGTGGGACAAATCGAATCAACGTAGGAATGGAAGTGATAATTGTTAATTGATAATACGTCTTCAATATACCTAAATGACGAGTTAAAGACCACATTAAGTGATTTAGTTTTTTCACGCCCAAGTCTATGAATAAATTATGCCTCATATGAATATAGAAATCAGAGCGCGATTGGACCCTTGGGAATTTCAACAGAGTGTTGGAGGACTTGATTTTCCAAATCTACAATCAGAAACGCAAGCATCTTTTAAAATCCTCTTCAAAGCACTTGTGTATGCAATCCGAATGAATTTTAACAAAATAGTTTTGAGATTGACTGATGACAGGTAAGTTTTATGAGACCCATTTTTATTGAAAAATAAGCTATAAAAAAATGTCAAAAATACTTGATTTAAGTTCATCGTGGTGAATGGCTGTATATAGTGTAGAACAGTCCGCAGTACAGTTAAGGCGGCCAATAAAAATATCGGCGAATTTTTGTAATCAAAACACGTATGCTTTAGTTCATCGGACATGTCCTTTATAAAATCAATAACAGTCGCTCAAATGCAATATATTTCTGAAATATATATATAATAGTACAATATTTTATATTCATAGTGGTCACGTGATATGGCAGTCGCATGGTACAAGCAGAGGTATTTGTGGTTTTGAGGTCATTTAAAAATGTGAATATTGCAAGGGCATAATCATGTCAAAATTCACAACTGAATTATAAAATAACTTGATGTTATATAGTAGATTTTAAAAAATGCTGTGAACTTTGTAAGATAATATTATTTGTTAGAAAAAACCATAATTTATAATGCATATGTTGAATAATTTTGAAGGTCACAGTGTTAATTTCATTAAAAAATAATTAATTTGTGAGATTTCACAAGGATCTTAGAAGTTTTTAAATTACATAGCATATTTCAAATTTACATGTAAAAGTTTGTCATGATCAGATAAGTGTATGCCCTTGCAATAAAGTGATTTATTTAGGTACCCAGCTTTAAAATATACGATATTTTATACAAAACCGAGGTTGCCTCTTAATACGATGCATAATTATAACAAATTGAAAATAAGACTATATAGGTAGCATTCTACTTATAATAATGTTAAACAAAATATTCATTTATAATTTTCCGTTAATCTATGACATTTATTTTTCATCGCTAAAAAACCGCATGATAGCCTTCAATGACTTAACTTAATGCGTCATTTTGAAGCATATGACGTCATATTTTGTAGTACAGCGAGAACGACCTCTCGCTTATTTTTCAGTGTGTACGATATAACAGACATCGAAATTGTAAGTAATAGCAGTCGTTGTTCTTAATTAAAAGAATAGTATAAATTAATTTTGCTAATAAATGAATTAATTAGTACTTTCGAGGCTTGTAATATTCTGTGATGTCATAATGCACATTTCCCGTACTTTTTGTCTGAACGGAATTTATTGACAGCCTTAACTGTGCTGCGTCGTAAGTTTTGATTCAATTTAGTAAATTGTTGAGATTTCAAATTTTCTAAAACTTCCTTGAATTTTTTAATTATCCACATCTGATTGACACCGCTTCTTGAATATACTGTTAAACAGTTTTCTTGAAGTTCCTCCTGTACTGTTGCTATAATTCCATGTTATTTCACTTTGATGCAGGAAGCCATTTTCCGTGCAAACGGTATAAAAGTTGGGAAGGTTTTTTAAGAACCGGACGAATAACTATTCATTAGAGGAAAATATTGAATTCTAGCAGTAGTTTTTTTTATAACTGAGATGTTTTTCATTTACTTGGTATGGTTATTGTTTAGTGGAAACCGCGGGGTAGTGTTTTTCTTTTTCATTTTATACGACTACTTAAATGTAAGCTATCTATAGTAACATGTGTATCACGTGATAATGCACATGAGTGACAGTAATGTTCTACCCGGTTTTATTGCAGTGACATCTATTTTATCGGTTTTAACAATAATTTTTTAGTATGATTCAAAACATTAACGTAATCTTACGATTTTATGTTTAACAGTCAAAATAAGACGCTTATTTGCCCATATGCTTCCTTAACCTACCCGCGAAGTCCAATACCCAGAAGAATTGTGTTAAATAAAGTTTACTGAAGTAGGACTTCCATTTTCTCAAGTGATAGCGCCTCGTTTTACGAAAAAAAACAAGCTTGATTTTATAGTGTTTGTTTATGAGTATTAAAATTAATTTAACAACAATAACATAATATTTTTCTCGCAAACAAGCAGTTTAAAGATTTTTTTTTATAATCTCTATATTAACGACCACCTTATTAGGGGAAATTAAAAGTGATAAAAACTTCAATGGACAAGTATGCTTTATTGGACCAGCTCAAAGTTATATTTCAATCTGTGCACTTATCAATATGTTAAACATGCTATGCAATGATAGCGACTTTCTCATCAAAGCCATACACATTTTATTCCGATTAAAGTTAATTGAAATATTCTGACCTCAAATAATTCTAATATTCCGAAATATTTTCATTAAAAGCATGATACATGTAATTTATAGTCTCATTAATTTAAGTGAACTATTGGTTCAAGCTTTTCATTTTCCTCTCTTCCTGTTTCCTCAAGACATGTGAAATACTCTAGATCTGCATTATCAAATATTTATGTCAGTGAATAAGCTATCATGCAAAATCCTTAAGGAAAATTTGATTTTGAACAAATAAACCATCAGACATTTTCCAAAATATGGTTTGTTAAGCTATAAACTGTTATTTTTTTAAGAAAATATTATTCATAAAGGTTAGCTTTTGAATTGGACTAAGTGGTTATGTCTCTATACAATGTTATTCTTCTTGAGAAAATTAATATATTCTTAAAGTGGCCAAAAGCATTCAGTCCTCTTAAACGTGTTATTGATGATATTTTTATAAATGTCTCTTATTTAATTTCAGTTGACCAAAAATTCTTTTTTTCGTGTATATTGAATACCGTATATATATTAATGCATATCATAATCATGAAGACTTTTTTTCTTTTTTGGGGGGTGGGGGGTGGGGCTGGAATGCAAAACTTACACATGCTAGACGATGGGTTGTTTTGTTTGAATAAGTTTACTAGATGGTCTTCAAACTACAATTATTTCGATTGCATCCGATGGTAGCCTTTGAATACATTTAGTATTAATAGGTACAGTCATGATCGATGTGGTTTGATAGACGAAGAGCCCGAATTTTTCACTTTATACTTGCTAAATGAATTGCAATTGAAGGAATGTATTAAAAAATATATTTTCAACATTTAAACCACTTGTATCATTTTGAAACAATAAAGGTTGAGCCTGAGGCTGGTAAATGTATCAAAACTATTTCCATGTCCGGTGTGTTGATAGATAATCTGAAAAAATATAAAACACAGTCGCCTTTGAACTACTAATATAATGTAGAATGTGAACTAATGTACATGTACCAAATAATGCTGTTTAGTAAAGCAGATTCAGTTTAGAACCGGCGACTTATATTAATCATTTGTTGATAATATAGCAAAATATCAGTGGACAACCTTGTAGCTAGCCTACAAAGAGTCAAATTTGTTGTTTGTCGTGTCCTTACATCACGATTAATATAAAGCTGCCTAATGCACACACCAATGTTTAATGTAACAATACTGGACTAAATATACAAATTTCCTATTGTAATATGAAAAGATTAACAACTTTATATCAGATAAATGGATGCGTTTATACTTTATACGCATTACTCTTGAGGATGCATGCGTTTAGCTGTTCATTTCGAATTGCATTTTAAATTCTAGCGTCAGTTGACTTTTTATTACTCTCCACCTATCGATTTTCAGGTACAATATTTAAATTAATAACGTGTTTCTACAATGTATAGACATGTTACCATTGGTTGCAATTTTCAAAAGCAGTTCACAAATCTATGTAATATATGTACTTACAAAAATCGCAATATTTATCTGAGCTTAAGGCTGCAAGTACTCTGTACTAAGATTTAGTATATTTCTGCGTGTGTGGTTGTTTGATTAAAAAATAAAACCTTGTAAGTAGACACTGTTATGCTTTACACGTACAAAAGCTATTGAAGGATCATTCAAAATCCACAATTGATGCAGAAAGGGCTTCACATTGTAATATTTTAATTAAAGTTACGCAGATTTCTGATTTGATTAGAATTCATTCTAGATCTCATTTGGTGTAAACAGCCGTGGTTCTGCATACCCTGTTGTTTTATTACAAAAGCGTGTAAACGGTATATGAACGATTGTCTAAAAAAAATGCACTCCGCATCCATGCTTATTTGATAATCTTATTGTCGCGGTTGTAATTTTTTTTGTGTGTGTCTTTTTTTTTTAAATAAAAATAAACAGTCAAATTATTAAAATATAGAATAACAAAAAAGCTCACTTACAGGTACATGTAAATGTTCGTTAAATAATCCACAATTATATGTAACGTATCCATGTGTACAGTATACGAGAGAGAAAAAAAGAAACAGCCTTAGATGCACAATCAAATTTTTGTAAATGATGATGGTGATAATAAATGCAGTTGAAAAATTTCGACGTTCTGATACATTGACAATAAAATTCATCAACACAAATAAAGGAAAATCGTATATTAAACAATTCATTCTACAATAAAACAATATATTTTGACATTGTTTATTCAGAAAGTCGTTTGTTGCACACCTGATGCAAATTCAGGTATCTTTCTTTTGAAAACAAGATCCAAAAGTTTCATTCGAAAAGATGTATCAAAAAATCCGTATAAAAACGGATTAACGATAGCATTTATAAAGTAGAACATCCGCATTGCTAGATAAACATTCTTTGAATATTTGTCACTTTTTCTATCCCAAAAATAAGGATCAGCCAGTTCTTGCTTTATCACAATAAATGGCGGAATATAGGCTACTAGCATACTGAGTTGTAAGGTGAAAAACATAAACGTTAATCGATACGTCATGGACCGTTTCTGCTTTTGCCTTTCTTTTGAAATTGATTGCATGAAGTCTTTTCCTGTTCCATATTCGGTGTTTTCTTTGTTTAATTTATTTTGTCTGCGATAGATATTGAAAATATGGACTGCAATGGAAATGTACGAAACAAATACAATAAGCATACAGACTCCCTGAAAAACTCCGGTGAGTGTCATAATCCCGTTCTCCAATTTTCGGGCATCGTTATCAATTTCCATACACTTGTACCCAGTAATGTTTTCTTTGTACACCTCAACAGTTCCGAAAACAAAAAGCGTGGGAATGTATGAAAGTGCACAAAATATTCCGGCACATGCAATAAAGATTCGCAAGTGAGACGTCGTGATTTGGCGTGTTGTAATTTGGCAAATTTGTTGAAGCCTGGTAACTGCAATTGCTGCCATCAACATTACAGAGTGTCCAAGAATTACTCTAATTGAATAAACAAAGAGTTTGCAAACCAAAGAGCCTGGGAATGTGACATGTCTTGTAATCTGCACAATGTTATATATGGCACTTAATAAAACACATATTAAATCTATAGTTGCCAAGATGGGTATGAAAAAGCGTCCATGCCCATTGTTCTTTAAGCCTTGTTGGTATACGAAAATAACCGTTGCATTTCCGAACATTCCGACCAGAAGTCCAATAATCAGAAGAACCGTGTTCGGTAAATACAATTCAGTGTAGTAAGCATTCCATTTTTCAAGTGAAAACGTATAGTTTGTGTTAGAAACCAAACCTGATTCCATATTGCTTGCTAAAATAAAAAAAAAACCGAGTTGACAATATTTACAAAATGCAAAACCTGCAAGATAAAATTTACATTATATACACTATGAGTTTAACATCCAAATTTATAGGAAAAAAAAATACGGTGGTGTAAAGTCCATAACCTGTTTAGACTAAATCAGAATTAATTACCAATCTATGCCCTTATCAATATTTTTTGGACTTCCTTAAGTGATCAGGCTCTTTTCAGCATTAGCCAATACATCGTAATACATCGAATTTCTATACATCTTGACCTCTGATAGCGGATTCTAAAATACTTCATCTGAAATATGTTATGTTTGTATGATTAAGGATAAGTAACCATCGGTTATAGGTATATCACCGCTTTCCTTCTTCCTGTTTCATATCAGAAAATATGAACTACTCTGCAGTAATATTTATGTCATTAATTAAAACGATAAATTATACATCAACGCGCAATACAGTTTAAACTATGGTTAAAATCTTTAAATTCTAGTTAAATAAAATAAATTTCGTCAAAAAAAGAATAACATATTTGATTGAAAGTGCTTTTTTTCAATTTGATAATCAGGAAGTTAAAGATATTTTTGAAACCAATAATGCATAAATATAACCCAGTAGGAGGGATTTGTTTAGTTTATCTAGTATTTCGGTTGTACAAAGAGTGCCAATAGCTGTACAGTCCCTGAAACGTTCTACTTCCCCATTTGTCGTGCCTTCACCGTGCGCTCACAGTGCGCTCTCCGTGCGCTCACCGTGCGTTCACTTGCGCTCTCCGCTCCGTTCCGTTGGCGCTCACCGTTCACAAAGCGCCCACCGTGCGTTCACAAAGCGCTCACAAAACGTTCACCTTGCGCTCACCGTTCGTTCAGCGTTCACTTATCGTTCAGTCTGTTTTCCTTCATTTTCATTCGGAACTCCAAAGTGAAAGGATCAGCAATTCCTACTCGCAAGAAAATGAGGATAGATCGCGTGCGAAAAGATAGAAAGAAACTTATATTTTAAATCCTTTTTTAAATAAGAATTTATTCCGTAGAATTTAAAGTTCACATTCTTGAGCAATCGACGAACGATTCAACACTTATATAAATAGACAACATTATAAATATGAAACGGGCGTTTCACGATTCACATAATTCCTTCGATGTCCGATCACAAAATCCATGCCTGACAATTAACTGAACAGATCAAATTAAGAAATAAAAGCTAACTAAAAATGGGTGTGAATTCATAGATTATCAATAAATCAAAATCTAAATGATTTATCAATAAATGCGAAGTTTTTACTAAGTGATTTTTATTTGCCGAATCATGTTTACATTTCTAGCCGAACGAATCGGCCGATTACCGGTAAACTCACTTGAATATTATATGATAAGGAAAAAATGATGTTAATGTTTGTTTAAAGAATTAATAGAAGTTCTTTATCTGGTGTATTCAAAATACTTATAAATATGAAAACAAAAATGTAACCGATTACCTATTTGTTTCCGTAATTGTGTACACTCCGCGTACGATTTAATATTTCCGATGCACATGCAGGTAATTAAGTTACCTCGTTCCATAGATTTTCGGTTTTAAGCATGAATTAGTCAATTTTTTTTTTAAATTTTAACACTCTTTGATTTTCATTGATAAAAATTGTAATGTCTTAAATTTCGTTTTAATTAACTCTTATTCCTATACAATGTAAATATAAATGGTATGTTATAGGATAGAATAGAGATTATTTGCAGGATAGGATGCAGTATACAATATATTGGTCTGGATAATTTTGTCAACTTTCACGATAGCAGCACTGTACATGTAGTTTATTTGTTATTTTATCCTGATTACCGACGAAATATAATGTAAATATAACTCCCAAGACACTCCGAATAAATCGTTCATCTTGCGTTCATAAAGCGTTCACATATCGTTCACCGTCCGTTCATCGTTCACTTTGCGCTCCGTTTGCGTTCTGCGTTCGCACACCGTTCACCGCTCATTAGCGTTAACCAAATTCCGTTCAGCGTGCGCTCACAGTTCGCTCAGAGTGCGCTCACCGTTCAAGTGGGAAGTAAAACGTTTCAGGGACTGTACTATGATAGTAATGAATCATTTTGGTTTAAAGTTAAATAAACTGTAAGGTGATAGGCTTAAAAGATATGTTTTTATTTCTCTCGGACTACATATAGTCTATCAAAAAGTAAATAAGTGCACCATATTCATTTTAAAGTATTAAGACTTTATTTATGGGTCTTTTAGGCAGTTCACTTTTTTAGGACTCCAGTTTACTGCCTTATTAAGTTTCCTGTACACCTATTAATGTTACTGAGCTAATGCATTTTGCTTACAAAACTATTCGAGATAAAAGAGAAATGTAACCCAGGTGTTAACCATTACAATCGTTAAACTTGCTAATAATAATACTATATTGTAAGTTTGATTAAATGATTTGTGTTGCATAGCTGTTATATGCCTGCGTTGTAAACACATTGAAATTTAATTTAAGAATGGATGCATTAGTATTACTTTAAAGATGTTCGCTCCTAACAATTTTGAATCCACCGCGCAACTCGAAGTGCCATAATTCTGATTTTAAATTTTAGAGTTAACATTTTTCGATGAATACAATTCAAAGATTTATATGTTTATAGCTAAAATAATATACATTGTTTCAAAATAGGTTGTAAATGGTCTTCGATATATTTTTAGTCGCGTTTGATTTTTCGAATATCTTTGGCGCAATTTACGACATGCTCTATCCCACTGTCGTCTGTTTGTAAACAACAACGACGGGAACGTGTGAAATGGGTAGGGTTAACAAGAGAACGTGGTTTTGTACCGAAAAAGAAAGAGAAAGAAGACAGACAGTGTCTAGGCGTCTCCGGATTCGTTTGGCGATCAGGAAAGACCATTCATACTCAAAGCCGGGAGGTATAGCCAGTAATAATCAACCGAACAGTACAACGACTGCTCCTCATGTTCCAGATATAGGCCATGTCAACGACGACATAATTATTGATGGAGAGATATCATCTGAGCCGGATAGCACTTGGTCCACTGGTCGCCGAATTGTGGAACTTGGGGTACTGGCAGAGGCCCTCAAATCCTGTAACAAGTGTGGCATCCCACTGCATCTCCATCACGCCATTGGTATAAACACTTACGGGTTGGCTGCTATCCTAAAGGTAATCTTGTGATTTTTTGTTTTGTTTTTAACTAATCAGTCATGCTTGAAAAAAAAAATACAACAGTACAAAGGCTTCATAATGCACAGCGAGTTGTATTTTGTAACATAATTTTACTAAAAACCCAGTACCTACAGGATAATCTATCGAAATGATATGTCTTTTCTCCCATTTCATGTTCATTTCATCAGTCAAGCAATGATCAGCTGATGATGTTTACAAGTTGTTATCCCCCTCTCCCTTTTCTTTCTGATTTGTTTAACTCTTTGTGTTATTAATTGCCTTGATTGAAAAAAAAGATGGAACACATATAATCAAATTATAAATCAACCACCTTTTTTTATTATTTAGATGGAACATGCGTGTGTGTGCATTATATAACTTGAACCTTACCGTTATTTTATGAATGTCTGACTCAATATTAAATGTTTCTGACTCATGAGCGAATTTAAGTGTTAGAAGTTTATTGCAAACGAATGTTTTGTAAGGTAAAATACGGAGGTGATACAAGCAAACTATGATAGACATATTCGAGATCTTTCGGACAACACCCCTGATAAGAGCTAGCTTAAGCAATTGCATATATATCTCCAATAAAATGGAGGGTGGCCAACTCTCAAACATTTTACGCTAATTTTTTTTCTTCACTTTTATGCTTCTATTGCTGAAGAATTACAAGTACTGGTAAATAATGTTTTCAGTATTGTATATCCTATGTATATTATGAATCTATATTAAATCTATAAATCATGAATCTGTTCTAATTTTTCATTGGACTGATTCAGGAGGAGGCGGTCCAATTTTACAGCTGAATTGCTTAAATTCATAAATGCATATATTATGTGATTGTTTTCAAAATTATTTTGTAGATTCCTTGTGGTAATTCAAACTGCAATTACGTCAATAATATCCCAACAGGGAAGAGACATGGAGTCCATCCCTCAAGAACCTGGGATGCAAATTCAAAGCTGGGAACCGGTGAGATATTATTTAAAGTTTACAATCAACTTACGTAATATATGCTATTTTTTAATCCGTTGCAAGGACAATCAAATGTAATGATGTTATTAAAAGGTCTCTATAGATCTCATGATAACATGAGTTATTTTACAATATTGTAAATATGTTTTTCTCACAAAATTTATGAAATTCAAATCATAAATTTGGTTCAAAAGTAGAGTGACATTAAATCATTGATATGTAAATGCCAACTGATTGATGTAAATGATGAAAAATACATGATATAAGCACCACATTTTTTGTACCTGAAATGATATTTTCTGGTACTGGTGATATATAAGCATCTGAAATGCAACAATACCGTAATTTATTTCCTGTATACATGTATTGATGTAACATTAGCTTATTGAGATGAACCCATACATCAACTCCTAGCTCAATCACTAAATATTGATTATCATGTCATCAAATAGGAAATATATTTTTTTGTCTAGGACAAATTCAATGTGAACGAGGATTTAATCTAGGTCATTTAATCTTGGTCATTATACACACCCTTCTGATTGTGACAGTGTGTATATAAACGAAGGTGAATCCATACACATACCTCATCCTTGATTATATATGGTTAAAATTTATATTCAAGTATTAAAAATATACTGATTATTTACAGCAATTATACATGCGGGTGGAGGGGTTACCCAGTTTAATAGCATCTTGGGTGCCCTAAATATCCCACCTATTCACCACAAAATGGTTGTCAATAGACAAGCAGAGATTGGTCCACATATAGAGGCAGTTGCCAAGGACTCAACAGAAAAGAGTTTAGAAGAAGAGAGCCTACTCACTGGAGGGTATGCATTTTTACCCCCCCCCCCCCAAACAAAAAAGAAGATTTTTTCTGATATTTTGCTTTGAAATATAAAATTCATTTTCACCAATAGTAATTGCCTACATATTTACACTACAGATCATGCAATGTGTACCCTGATGCCCATATATTTTACTTTTTTTATTTATTCGTAAAAAACTTTCATCTTCTTGTAGGTTTTGCTAATTAAATTTTTGAGTCAGTAAGGTAAATAGGGTCATGAATCTATTATGACTCATGAATCTATTAAAAAATCATTATGCATATATGTATATATGTAAATGTTTTTCACGGACGGTGAATGAAGAGAGGGAAATTTCTGCTTCTGTTGATGCTGGCTGGCAAAGGAGAGGAAGTGGAAAAGCTTATAATAGTTTGAGTGGTAAGTGTGGAAGTACTTGTAGTATTCTTATTATCATAAAACTTTGTATATCTGGAATTACATGTATTCTCCCAGTACATTTAGGAAATAAATAGCAAGTTCAAAAGTTTACCAGGAAGATGAACTTGGTTTGTCACAGATCAAATCCTATGAAGCCCAAAGGGATTCTCAGAAGATTTGATTGTGTACCAACCAAGCTCTTTCCTGGTGAACTTTTTACCATTGTTGTTTATTACTTGTATTTACGTTTGAAAAAAAGCAAATCATTCAGAATTATTAGATTTACTGTGTTTTGTATGTTTAGAACAATACAACTTTCAAGCAATAAAGTTTTGAGGTAATCATTGTGACATCATGAAAATGAGTTCACACAAAATTGAACGTTTTCGCTATCCTATAGGTTCACATAAGAAAGCATATTTACAAATGTAAATATAAAACTTTGAAGTGTACAACAGGTTAATGTTGTGGGAGGAAAACACACGACTTGCTAAATGTGAAGCAAGTCTCAAACATTAAGTATATTTTTGAAGAAAAAATAATTAAACCATTATTTTATCAGCATGCATGCTCATTCTTTAAATATGCAAACATATGCATATATTTAATTGTCTGAACCTAGCTGATTATCTTAATTTAATATAAAAATATGTTTGATGTTTTCAAAGATGGCATAAAAATTCGGAAATTTCGTCTTCATTCAATTATCATGTTTCTAATTTATAACCAATGTAGTAATTTAATGAAATATATTCTATAATACTTTTATGACATGCAACTATGATAGGGGCAAAGACAGGAAAAGTGGTAGACTGGAGCTGCAGAATAAAGTCCTGCCGTGTTTGTATACATGCTGCCAAGGAAAACCAGCCGGCAAGACCCCACATTTGTCAGAAAAATTGGGAAGGTATTGATTGTTAGTTGATGTAACAAAACAAGAAACCTTAGTTTACTATCATATTTCTAATCAATTTCTCTAAATTACAGGGTTTCATTACACCCCCGCAAAAGAAGTTTAGGGGGTTATATTGGAATGATCTTGTCCGTCTGTCTGTCTGTCCGTCTGTCTGTAGACGCAATTTTGTCCCCCTATAAAATTTTTTACTATTGTATGGAATAGTCTGAAAATTTGTACATATATTAAACACCATCTGAAGATGTGCACCTGCAATTTTTATTAAGATCAGACCAGATTTAAAGATTTTATGACAGTTTTCAGTTTTCTTTTCCTATATATTGTACACTAATGTTGAAAACTAAGGGAGGTAATCCTTACAAAAATTATTACGGTAATTAATACTAGTAGTAAACACTCTAAAGCAAATATATATTTATATTAATACATCTAGATGGAGGTTTTTTGTCATTTTTTCATAACTAAATACATGTTTTAAAAGTATTCGATCAACTTACAATGCAAATGTTTTGTTTGTCAATGATAAATTCTTAGGAGCTAATATGAACATCAAAGACAAGTGTGGTTGAATTCATTTGTCCCTAAGGGGCCATTATCTGAGCCATGGTTTAGATGGAGCATGTGTTTAGGTAAAATTTTTAAATTGGGCAGTGGTTTGTTGGTTATTTTAATACTGTTACATATAAACCAAAATATTCTATCATTATAAGGAAATAAATTACTTCATTATTAATAAAGAAATGAATTATTTTACATAATGACACTTAGAGGCTTTTAATTTTAGTAGTTAAATAAATTGATAAAGTTACCCTATAGGGCATTAATGTATTACAAATAAAATTCAAAATCATTGATTTGATTGTAGTGTTTTGGCAATTTTGAAATGTAATATTAAATTCTCTTTTTTACATTTAGATAATGGAAGTATGCAAATTATGATAAATGTTTTGGGAGGTTTATCCAAGTTAACAAAATGCAAGCTCATTAAAGAAAATCATAGTCCTGTGGGATCAATTTTCTGAGATATGGGTATAGTCCACTAATGCATTTTCCATAGGCGGTAATGTTAACGTTCGGGCTCATAGCTCCGGCCCTAATTTTCGTTCAGCAACAAGGGACCTCTTGAATAAAAGCTCATCAAATTGTTTCTCTCCTGTTAAAATTTCGTGGTGTGAAGTCAGATTCGTTTTCCGGCAAAATGCGTCTGTATTGAAAAACTCTGAAAATGAAAGTAAAAGTAGGGAATTTCACAGTTTTGGAAAGGGTGTACATCAAACAATTTCAATTCTTTCCTTCAAATGATAATTTAATTTTGACACTTGCTTTTAAAATTGCAAATCCTCTTTTCTGACATGTGTCAAGCATTCTGATTTAAAATGTCCCAATAAATGTATATACACTCTGCAAGAATAGGAACTATTTTGCTTAAAGGCACTACTTTGTTGTCCTACCGATTCTAAAAATAGTTAGAGGGATATACCCATATGGAGTTACATTGTACCATAAGAGAAAGTGAGGAAAATTTTGAAACAACTAATTGCATCTTTCAAGATTCACATAAGAAACATGTTTCAGTTGACTTACTTAAATCAAAATTCATGCTTGTCCCATTTGAAATTAGCCATGCAGGGGTATAAGTCCCATTAGGACAGTTCTAGTTTTGTTAAATATTCAACCAAGAAAAGAACAACTGGAAATATTTAGTTAGTAAAGCTCTTTAATCTTAAATTTATTGAATTTTCATTTATTTTAGGTAGTTCCAAAGCAATGGAACAAGATATGGTTGTGGAAATGGTGAAGAAAGTGAATCAAAGTGGTGTTTGAGTCTCGACCATCATTGGTGATGATGATGCAGCTACAATTTCACGATTACGACATAAAGTTGATCCCAAAATAGAAAAGCAATCATACAGGAACCATCTGAAGAAAAATCTTGCAAATCAGATATATGCTCTACAAAAGGTACACAAGTCTCTCTCCAGTAAAGTAATAAGATATATTCAAAAATGCTGGAACTACATGATTGCTCAAAATGTTGGAAATGAGGATGGGATTTCCACTGGTCTTGATGCCATGTATAAACACCCGTTTGGGGACCATTCTTCATGTGGAGATTGGTGCAGTCATCATGAGAATCCTGATATGAACTATAAATCACTACCACATGGAAAGTGTCTATCCGACTCAAATTTAAAGAGGTCTTTATTAGATCTATTTAGCAGGTATAAAGGCATTTGCAAGAAGTTAGCTCATATGGGGTCAACTCAAGCTAACGAGTCACTTAACATGGCAATTGCATCCAAAGCTCCCAAGAGATGTCATTTCAGTGGTTCAGCAAGTCTGGGGTATAGGGTGGCTGCAGGAGTGGCACAAAAGAACATTGGACACTCTTATGTAGCAAAGGTAACAGTCAGTCAGTTCTAGGAAAAAGTGTTAAATTCATTTTTGTCAAAATATTATCTTTGTTGCATGTACACATTTGAAATTTAGTCATTATCTGAATTTTAACAGGTAAGCATCAGAGCCGGATTATCTCCTGGTACCTATACACATAGATTAGCTGTACTTAGGGATTTGCAGCATCGAAAACGAAAAGCCATTGCAAACACTGTGAAAGCAAAAAGAAGGAGAATTAATTTAAAAGCCCATAGGTAAGAGATAATATGCTTTAAAGAAGATACATGAAGCGTTTATACATGGGAATACATGTGAAGAGGAATGATTGACCTCCACCATAAACAGTGGCTATATATATACTTGTAAAGATTTTATCACTCTACTGAGTTTGTTGTCATTTGAAATTGTTATTTTCTTAGATTGCAGACAAATGCCTGCCAAGAAAAGAAGGAAGGTCCCACATATTTCCCTGAAATTGGCCTATGTCAGCAAGCTGATGCAACCCTTGCCAAGATCCCAATACCACTTATTCCACCAGTACCTGAAACGCTTATATGTAATTCAGAAACCCATGTTGAAGTTTATTTTGACCTGGAGAACACTGAATTGGGTACTTCTATTTTAAATTTATAACTGAATGATGAGTCGTGATTTTGATTTGTTCTTTAATGAATGACTAACTTAACTAAGTTGTAAATCTGATTTTGTATCTGCATGTCATTTTGCCATTATAAAAAGGTTATACAATAATTTGTTAAAATTTGACTGATATGTGTATTAATTATGTGTTTATTATTTCAGAAAGAACATGTCACATCACACAATTGGCTTTTCTGGCAGAGGAAGAAGAATTTAAATCGTATGTGCTTCCGAAGCTACCAGTATCGAAGGAGGCACAAAAAGTAACTGGAATTAGCTGCCAAAATGGAAAACTGTACCATTATGATAAAGAAGAAAACACACTTTCCATTTCTGCAGCTGTGGACAGCTTACTGACTTTTTGTGAGCAGTTTGGGAAAAAGCTGATTTTGTTTGGGCATAATATTCAGTCCTTTGACTGTCCCGTTCTAATGCATGCTCCACAAGCATGCAACAAAGTTTCTGAATTTAGAGAAGTAGTTGATAGTTTTGTGGACACTCTGAAACTCTTTAAACTTGTGAAACCTGGATTGTCATCTTACCGACAAGAAAATCTTTGCGAGTGTATTTCAGGTATAGTGTACACTGCACACAATGCTATAGATGATGTTTCTGCTTTGAAAACCCTTGTGCAGAGT
This sequence comes from Magallana ariakensis, assembly GCA_020458035.1. Classification (NCBI taxonomy): domain Eukaryota; kingdom Metazoa; phylum Mollusca; class Bivalvia; order Ostreida; family Ostreidae; genus Magallana; species Magallana ariakensis. The sequence continues at coordinate 49,710,110 of CM035811.1, forward strand.
TTTTTTACATCCAGCGAACTAAACAACCCTAAAATTCAAAGGTGCTCAGTGACAGATCAAAGCATTATAGCATCCTACTTATACTCGTGTCAAATTAGATTGAATCTGCCATCCCTTCAGCCATTAGTTGCACGGAAGATCATCAGTCAAAGGATTGCCAGGAAAATTGCTGGAAGTGGCCTCCAGTACACTCATCTGCAGACAGCATTCAATGATGATACCCAGAATGGTATTTCAAATTTGTATCGGGAACAATTTGGAAGCTCAGTGAGAGTTACAAAATCCAAAAAAAGTACAAGCAGTTTGAATAATCACTTTGCACAGTGTAATGAGAGCTGAATTTTTTTTTGGAAATTCTTTTTTATTGTTTCACTTTCGTAACTGTTTTAATTTGTTAGATTTGTAATCGTAATGTTGATAATTAGTAATAACTAATTAGTTGTGAGTGTAAATTTGGATGCGTAAATTGTCCGCTCAAATTTTTGTTAGATTTGTTATTGTTATGTTGATGGGAGTGTTGATTCGGGTGCGGTAATTGTTCGCTCCAATATATTTATGTTAGATTTGTAATTATGTTGATTGGAGTGTTGATTAGGTTGCGGTAATTGTCCGCTCCAATATATTTATGTTAGATTTGTAATTGTAATGTTGATGGGAGTGTTGATTAGGGTGCGGTAATTGTCCGCTCCAATATATTTATGTTAGATTTGTAATTGTAATGTTGATGGGAGTGTTGATTCGGGTGCGGTAATTGTCCGCTCCAATATATTTATGTTAGAATTGTAATTGTAATGTTGATTGGAGTGTTGATTCAGGTGCGGTAATTGTCCGCTCCAATATACTTGTTAGATTTATATTGTAATGTTGATTAGAGTATTGATTCGGGTGCGGTAATTGTCCGCTCTAATATATTTATGTTAGATTTGTAATTTTATTTAAATATCTATTGAAATTAAGGATTCTTTTAAGAATTAAAGATTGTTAACATAAAAGAAACCTTTTCTCATTGCGCGTCAGAATCATTGGAAGTTGGACTGTTGGAAGTTAATAGTGTGTATGTTAGGTCCGTGTAACTATATAATAGGCTCAGCACTGCCATGCACCTTCTTGCACAAGCTAGTGGGTTAACCCTTTAGTTCAGTCTGTAGAGTGTTTTTAAACTGAAAGATCCAAGGTTTGAGCCTAGCTCATTCCTCCTCCTTTATTTTATTGGGGCCCAGTAAAATAACCCACGTGGAGTGGCCAAGTGAGTCTTGTGTGAGATTTATAAGGGATAAAAATCTCAAAAGAAAATGTGGGAGAGTGTAATAGTGTGTATGTCAATTATATAAAAGACTCAGTACTGCCATCCTCTTACTAGCATTAGCTTGTGGGTTACCCACTAGAGAGTTGGTTTTTAAACTGAAGGGTCCTAGGTTCGAACCTAGTTCATTCCTCCTCTCCTATAATTACAGTAGTATTCTATGAAATTTACTTTCCATTAAATGACAATATATCAAATACAAGACTGTATTATTAAAAGAATATAATTTGATTCTATGAATTTTAACTGTTAACTATGTTTGCATTGCAATATACACTACATAGTAAAAAGTTGACACAGGAAATTCGGACTAAGACCCTTTTTTCTTTTAGATGGTCCACACCATTATGAATTTTGGTTCTCATTCAAAACATTATGGTAATCAATGTTTATATTCTTAATATCGGAAAATTGACAAAGTTGGTTAAATTTTTATTACACTTTTAATATATGCTTTTTTACAGATTGAAACTTTTATCCTAATATGGATATAAGGGCGATATATGAGTGTTTTAAGGGAAAGTAAAATCATTTGATATTTTGTAATGATAAGAATAACTAATTGTGTTCACATTATTATGTGGGTTTTATATAATATTCATTTGACACACTTTTTAAAGTTTTTAAACAATGACATAAGTTATTTTATGGAAATGTCAACATTTTGCGTTCATGAAAACTGTACTACTTTTGGGGCCCCACTCTCACTTAAATGGACCACATCCATATATTCTGTTGATATATCTTAAAACCACTATATCTAATATTAGTAATTAAAATGATAGGGAGAGATTGTCATATTTTAAAACTCGAGGAGCCAACATCCTTAAAAGAAATGATAATAGCAAGACACAAACGTCATTTTTGTTTAACTGAGAATGAACTGGTTTGTGAAAGTAAACGAGTAGCTTACAGAAATAATTGTATCCCTATCTTTTCAAATTATATTCAAATCAAAAACATTTTTGTTGCGTAAAGATGAGTAATTATTTAGAAAGCATACCGCTTATTATATTTGGGCAACTTTTAATCTAAAAATAACATGTTTTAAAAAATTCGTTTGACTCAATCTTTGACAACATTTAAGAGAATGATTTTTCTTTAAAAAATCACTCCATGATTTTTCTTTAAAATTGTCAACTGTGTTTTCTTTAGCCTTAACAAATGTATTGAGATAAAATATATCTAAGCAATTACCATTGATCCGGAAACTCATTAGATCATGAAAGATAATTTTTGATTAACCTGCAATGAATTTTGTATTAGGTTTTTAAATTTAAACATAATATAAACATTTTGCATGAATGTCTTGCATTTTTTTATTTGAACCATATTCACATGAATACGTGTTTCATGTATAATTGATGATATTTTTTCATACATTTTATCCTACTAAATTTTTCTCTTTTTATTTAGAAAAGTTAATGCAAATTTTATATATTTGAAAAATTAACAAAAACAAAAATTGTGTTTGAATGCTTGTTTTGCTCTTTGATTTCATCTTTATCCTGAACTGTTCCTTTTTAATACTTTAACTATTGCAATACAATAGCAGAATAACGAATATATATATATATATATATATATATATATATATATATATATATATATATATATATATATATATATATCATATTTGATTATATTATTTGATTTGCAGATAAGAAACGTTGTGTTCCTACTGAATGAATATTGTAGAAATCAAACAAGGAGATAGATAGAACGTATAGCAGAAAATTGTATGACTTGTCTAACATCTTTTTTATTTCTACAAATAACATTTTTATTCCATTTTAAATTCTTATTCGAAAGTAATTTCAATAATGATTTAAAAAGGTTTCCCGGCATCAATGCAGTGTAGTATCAATTATTCTTTGCAATATGTTTGGTAATTTCAACCGCACATTGATACAAACAAGCAAATGTAATATTTGTTTCACAATAGCATCGATCGATTATAAAGTCATTCCAAATGCATATAGTCCTGATATTAACATTAACGGCTTTTTGTCTTCTACTCATGCATAATACTGCTTTTTATTTGACGGTTATATCCGATATATCATTCAAGTTTATCATAAAGTGACATTTGATTCAACACTCCCAATTCCTGATACCATCCACTTTCTAACGGATGGTCATACTCATTAGGTGTAGTTTTGAAATTGTTGTCATGTTTGCTGCTTTGTTTGGTTTTCTTATCTTGTTGTTCAGATATGTGTTGTCTTCTGCATCTGTTCAATTATGATTTTGAAATTCAAGTTTCCTTAAAAGCCTCCATAATGTGAAAGTGATATAAAATGATTTCAATATGGCAATTCAAAAAGAAATCTGAAAAAAAACATACCTCACAATAAATATTATGTTGAGTACTACACTGACCCCAAATAAAACAATAAAGGTGTAGAGTAGAACATCTCGCTTACTACTTGATTCAGTAATGGAAATTAAGTCAGATGCTATAAAAGAATCAATACACCTTACATGTACCAGCAATATTTAGGTAGTCCATCCCTAACTAAGGCGAATTTAAGAATTTTGATTAATTTATACTACATCAAATTCATGTACATAAACCAAACTTGGGTGTAAGTATGTAGTCAATTAATTGAACTTTTTGCACTTAAAACTTTTTTTAAGAGTTATCTGCCCTTTACGGAAATAAAAAAAAAAACATTTCTTGAAAATATGTATGGTAAATTATGATTTTTTTTAGCATATTTGAAGAAAAAAAAAGATTTTGCAACGTTTTACCAAGAGAAATGTGGAGAAATTGTACTAAAAATATACTTAAAATGTATTTTTCACATAGACTTTAATGTAAAAGTCAACATATGATAAATTTGTTAATATTCAATATGTTTTTTTTTTTATTTCAGAGGGGAATCATTATTATTCAATAAACCCCTTAAAATCACACTAAGATTTTAGTGATCGAACTTGTTATGGATGGGCGACCTTAATTTGAATGTTTCTCATATTGATACTAGTCGTAGAACTCACGTTGGAAATAATTACCTTCATCACATCGTGCACCTTTGAAACCAGCGGTACACTCACGTGGGCAATGACCAGTCACGTGATGACATTGTTCGCCATAGAAGTAGGAACAGTTCCCACAAGTCTATAAGCAGTTTTGTCAATATGTATTGTTTCCACAGACTACAAAGAAATTATTAACTAAACAGACGCATATATATGTTCGTAATACATTAATATGTTGAAAAAAATAATAGATAAAAGGACACCTTACGTTCAGCAATGAAACCATCGTATTTTTGTGCAATGTTTAGCAATATTACGACAGAAAGAAATTATTGTACAAACAAGGTAAAAAAATATATTTTTTAATCAAAATTGTTTAAAAATCTATGAAGAAATACTTTAAGGGAAAGGGGGGTTTTACTTCGAGTGAAAAGTGGGATTAGCTTTACTACGAAAGAAACAAAACAAATTAGAAGGAGAATTTTTACTTGTCACAAGGTGTCTTCAACAGAAGAAAAAATAAAGCAGGGCTGAATTTTACAAAAGAACTTGCGACTTACGATCAAATTAATGAATGCTAATTAATCACAAACTAATCAATGTTTTATTCATATGGCTGTAAAGTATAATTATGAGAATTAAAATAGTTGTAAACAAATGGTTTAATATGTATTTTGTTAATTAAAAATCATTTTACAAGTCTGTAAATATTTACGATCTTGCCGTAAGTTCTTCTGTAAAATGCAACCCATGAACTTATACATTAAAACGACAATAGCTAACTTTGAAAAGCATAACATCGTAAACGTCAGTACCTATATGTATATACATGTATTACCTTCTTCACAACTTGGCGTTTTCCAACCAACCTGGCATCCTCGATCACAATGTCCAGTTACAATATTACACTTTTTAGGATCCTCACAGTGAATGCTGCATTTGTTCGGACAATCATATCCGTAATATCCTCGAGAGCAGTCTGAAAACAAGTATTCCGTTTAAAGGAATGATCGGCAATAATGATATATTGATAGCTAGAAGCAATCAACATGATCAGTTTGATGTAAAATAATAAAAAAGTACTGTATTTTTACAAAATATCGAATATTTTGAATCTGCACACCATAATTTCATTATAATAAACCGTCAACAAATTTAATTTTGAAATAAATTTGGGAAAAGCCGTTCGTAAACTCCTTGTCTAATTATATTGTTACGTAATTATTAAATGTTAATGTATCTTCTTCTTCTTCAGAATACTGAGTAGGGCTCTTCAAAGAGCATTAACACGTAGACAAAGAAAGAGTTGTATTAAAATAATTTAATGCGACTGAAAAACATTGAATGCCATCATAACTTGCTATTGAGGTCGCATTATAACGTAACCTTGTTTATAAATCAAGCCGTCTTCCTAGCTACTATTATGCAACATCAATAGATCGAGGTCAGTTCATGGAGCATTTTCTTATGATTGAGGTCAGTTCATCGAGGTCAACTGCACTTTCGATCAAAATTCTTACGCGTGAGACAAAATGTGCTTTCTTGAATTAACAGGTCGAACTGTATTTTATGTATGTTTGTATCTCTTAAGGTAAATGAATTGAAATAAAACCGAGTAAAATGTTATATAAATACTAAACCAAACTTCAAGTTTTTATAAGAACTACTTATGGAAGCGGAATGTGTGCGCACGTGGAAGCATTTGCCGGATGCCTCATATGGACACAACAGTGATCGGCCGAAGCCGATCACAAAAATGACACATTGAGATGAATCCAATATGTATTCTAGCTATTGCGTTTACATAACGCAATGATGAGTATAATATCTATTGTTTAAAGCAATCATTTACGCAAATGCAAACCAATATCACATTTGGCGCCATGTTTTCTTCAACCACAACCACTTATATTAAACAAGTACCGTCTTAGGCAACCCAAACGTTCTCGTTTCAAGCAAATCATTTGCACAATTTTCAGGGAAACGCCTTTAGATAAAAATTGTTATGATTAATGTTTAAAGATCAACTTATGTACAATTAATAATTATTTTTTTGATATTCAACAGTTAATGAAAGATCAATTAAGTCCCTCACAAATTACACAAACAAACAATAACTAAACTTTGATGTACAATTCTCTTGAACAACTTTATAATAACCGCATAAAAAATCGATAGGGTCGCCGATGCCTACACCAGATTGTAACTGTGCCGAAAAATAAAGACGTTTATTTTTATTTTTAGCTCATAACACTAAAGCGTTAAAAATGGAAGGTTTGATATACAAATATTTTCTTATTCGAGTAATCAACTAAGGGAATTTTGGTCAATGATGTGTGTTACAAGCGATAGTCCAGTACTCAAATACCTGATGATATCTATAGTTAGCGCGTATTTTTAAGGGGGCTCTATGGTCATAGATGTTTTTAGACTGTATATGTCTCCTTTAGAAGAAGAGCTTTATATACAAATATAGTAAAATACCCAAATCCAAAAGGTAAAATATATGGATTTTCCTGTACTAAATAATAGTTTATAACTGAATAAATCATATCTCAAAATTTGAGGCTGATCTTAGGGTTAATTTGTTGACCATCAAGCCTCTTTAAAAGTAAAGTTAACAGAAAGATTGAAGGTAAAGAGTAATTTAATATCTAAAGCTTTCTTAATAATGGCGTTAAAAGTTCACAAATAATTTAATTACCTATTTGTTATTTAACGTTATTTTTTCTGTCGAAATCTTATTCACATAACAATGTATTTTATTGTAGTACAACCTGTATCACATGTGGGTCCTGTGTATCGTGGAACACAGCCTAGACGCGATCCGTCCACGACGTCACACCGACCCTCCAATCAGTTCTAATGGCAAGGTGTAGAACAGTGCTCCTCAAAGTAGCTCGAATTCGGACAACCTATGAAAGGATGTATAGAACGAAAATAATTGAATTATACAATGCTTTGATTTATTTCAGAATATACGTAAGAAAAAAACTAGATGCTGTTATTAGACAGTAATACCCGCACCAAGTGTTTGCCCCTAAGTAACACTGTTTTGTACCAGTTTTAGTAAAAACGAAGGATACATGCAATTTCCGGTAATTTTTAAAAATTACAACTTCATTAATTGAGATTCCATCCCATTATATACATAGCGGCTCTTTATGTACAATTTGGGGTTTAACTTTTTGCATGTGAATTTTAAGTTAATCGAAAATCTTAGCATTTCGTGTCATAAAAAGTATGGTCTTTATTATTATTACAAACAAAATTAAATTATGACCCTCCCCTCGACGGTTGTCGGCTTTAGATTTGCTTCTGTGTGCCAACATCATCGTGTGCACGGATTTAGAGAAGGGGTGGGAGTGAGGGGTCTAAACCCTCCTCCCCCTTTGAAAATTCATTTATATTACCGTAATAGTAAAATTACCAAAAATACACCTCGGACCCCAATCCCCACCCAACCCCCTCCCCTTGCACACACAATAACATGTATTGCTCTGACCCCCCCCCCCCCCCCCCACACACACACACACACACTCCTCGGGGATAAATAAACATCAGAATATTTTGATAACAACGAAAGCCTGTCTGTACATGTAGTTGCAACAAAGAAGATTTTAAACAGTGCAATATAAATTACATAATTATATTGCACAATGATTTTCAATGGAAAACTGCCAGGACAGAAGATAATTATTGATTTAAGGTGGTATAAGACACATGTTGATCTTTATGTGGATAAAAGTGTCTTATAATCAAAATGGTGATGTTTTAGAATTTTAAAATTTTACAGTACATGTATTTGGCAAAAAAAAAAAATAATAAGATTTTAAAATTTTTGAAACTTAAGTAAAAAATAGAAAACCCCCAGCAGGATTTGAATTCTCTACTTACAGACACGTAGTTAATGCTCTAACTCATTGCGCTTCACTGTTAGGTAACATTATTTTGGCGGAAAATATTATATTTATACTTTATTGTTTAATTCAATAGGGAGTACATCACAATATGCAGGTGTCCTGTACCACCTTAAGACTGAAATGTGTGCTTTACATAGTTATTTACCTATTAATAAAATAATGCAGCGGGTTTTGAAGAATAAAGTTATAAAAATACATGCATGTTACAAATAACCGATCTTTGTCTGAAGTTACGTACTTAACACAGGTATGCAGGTCGCATTAGCGGGTACTAGTTTTACCCAGCTCTTCGGTTAGATGGGTTTCACGTGGTGTACATACCGTTATGTTTTTTTCCATATGCAGAAAAGGATTAATTAACATGCATAAACGTTTCTTTTGTGATGATCAGCAATAGGGATTCATATTGTGCTCTTATTGGATAATCATTATGATGTTGACCAATATAGGTAAGCATAAAACATGTAGTAGAACAATATTATGAGCCACCGGTATAGGTATAAGTTTTACTTTCACTTTCTAAATAAGTGAACTCCCTTTGCCAGCACACTGTATCATCATCTTTTTATATTTAAATAAGCTTATCATCATTACCTATCCTATTGCATTTGTACAGTTTCTGTCATTTTAATTGCAAAAGTTATTTTTTCATTTGTCATACTTACATTTTGTATTAAATTTGTGTATTACATGTAAATAAGTGTAGAGACTTATCATGTTTATATGAAATATGATAGGAAGGGAGTGGTCGTTTTTTTCCTTAACGTATTATGATGCATCAAATATAATGTAGGCCATGACCCTATGGGATTGTTCTGACCATATGGAACAGGAAAATACCAAATATTTTTAAAACCGTTGAGATCCCCACCACTAAACCATATATATATATTCTTCTTTCTAATGTCATTATAATGCATTAAATGGTATAAAGTACATGACTCCCAGGTGTTGTCTTTAAACCCCACCCCCACCCCCACCCCCCACCCCCCTTGAAATAGGAAATGATATTTTGATAACTTTTGAGATCCCCATCCCTAAACCACATTTATTCTTGCTCAAAAGGTATATAGGTTAAACCCCTTGGAGACACCCTGACTTTCTAGACCTGGAAATAATAAAGTATTTTATCTTATTCATATGTAGTACGTGTTTGACCCATGTAATTCCTAGCCTAATTATGAACCTGCTTTGTTTAGGAGACTTTACAACTGCCCCGAATATATATAACATTTTGTTTATCTTAAAAATTAAAAAGCAATTTCCAAAATTTTAATGAACATCTAGAGAAAAATACCAATCAAGAAATGATTTATAATTCCCTACTGTACACATGTAAGAATGTAAGAAGACTCTGAATCTTTAGAACCTGAGGTTTGATTGGGGGGGGGTGGATGTGGAGGATAAACATTTAATTTTAATCATTTAGTGTTATTAATTTTAACTTTAATATTAGTTATTGATCCCCAGGTAGAAAATATGACTTCTGATCATATCAATAGATCATTTGACAATTATGTAAGGTGTAATGTGATTTTTTTAAAAACATTGTTTAACAGTTTATAAAATCTTTTAAGACCCCAAATTATATTTTGAATTTAATATTCGACAATTAAATAAAAAAATGCAAGATTTTTATCTGATCACCCGTTGTCCGTCTGTCGGTCTGTACGTCTGTATACTTTTCACATTTTTAAATTCTTCTCAAAAACCACTGGGCCAATTTCATCCAAACTTGGTACAAAGCATCCTTATAGGAAGGGGATTCTAAATTGTTAAAATAAAGGCTAAACCATTTTTAAAAGGGAGTTAATTGTGAAACAGTGAGTATAGATGTGTGTCTTTAAAAATCTTCTTCTCACCACTGCACAAGAAATGCCAATATTTATACAAAAGCTTGTATATATAGTGAAGTTTATAAATTATAAAAATCATGATCCCCGGACCAAAACTGGGACCCCAGACGGGGTTTAAATTTTAACATAGAAATGCGTAGGAAAAATGTTTAAAAATCTTCTCAAAAACCACTGCACCAAAAATGCCAATATTTAAAAAAAGCTTGTATATATAGTGAAGAATCTAAATTGTAAAAATCATGACCCCCGGACCAAAACTGGGGCCCCAGGCGGGGCTCAAAGTTTAACATATATAGAAAAATGTTTAAAAATCTTCTTCTTCAAGAACTACAATGCAACGGTATGGGACATTACTATGAATACACCATTGGGTATTGTAGATTCTAAATTGTTAAAATCGTTACCCCCGATTTTATACTGGGGCACCAAGAGAGGTTCATTTTTGGAAGCTTATCCATCAAATTACCATGACGAATCTCCCATTCAGACGATAAGCTATGTTGAAATGGTAAGATATAATCTTTATAGTATAGAATGTGCAAAGTACCCCACCCTCTTTATTAGTTGTGTGTAATACATAGAGCAAGAATCCGATCAAGTAAGATGATAAAATGTTTGTTTCATCTGTTACAGAAAAAGAATATATACATGTAATATCATAATATAGTTGACTAAAATAGGTTTAAGCGGACATTTTTGTCGCTGATTTTTCTCATTCTAGAATGCATACAAAATATTATGATTTAACTCAGTTCTTTAAATGTATGTTACTATTCATTACGTTTATACTTTGCATATATTTGTGGGTTTTTTTTCTTCTTTTTTTAAACCATACCCTATACACGATTGTCCGTCCTATACTCTATAATGAGATGTTGCATACTAAGTACTTCTCTCAAATTTACCCGCCATTATGTAGTTGAATATCCGCCGGCAGATACCGTGCACTGCCGCCCAGAAATCTAATGTTTTTTCTGTCTACAGCACGCTTTGCCCTGTTCACTGGATAATTATGATGTTGATGTTGATGTTGCAGCAATGCAGGTTTATTCAAAGCGACATTTTCTGTAATCAGATACCCCACTGTTTTTAAGAACATCAAAATTCCATCAAAAAAATAATGTGAATTTGAAGCCAGTGTTAAAATATTATTAAGGCATTGAATGCTTGTGTTTGGATGTCGTCGGTCTTATTACACACCATGGCGGTGCATACAAATTGAACACCGCACGTTAGCGCAGTTTGATAATTTGTCTTCACCACTTTAGTGTGTTATACGACCGACGACATCTAAAAGTAAGCATTCAATGCTTATATTTACAATGTATATTGCTGTTTGTTTGTATGAAGTATTTGTGTATCTTCGATTTAAAACATTAGTATTACGCTCTTTGTCAGGGATATGAAGCATTCATGGAACAGCGATCTTAACATGTTATTTAGTTCGCTTCCGTGTTTGTACTTTGTAGAGAATATCTTTTTGTTTAATTAAAGAATAGATATTATTTGATAATTAGAAAACCCTGAAACGTACTACTACATCACACGCTCGCTAAACGATTTGCACGAAACGCTGCACGCTTTGCCCGAAACGCTTAACGGTTTGCATGAACAGCTGAACGGTTTACACGATACCTTTCTCGCAAAAAACTGTTTGCTCGCTATTAACAATTTATTCAGAGAAGTAATTGCTACAGAACATACACTTACAAGTTTTTATCGCTCAAAAGAAATAATCATTACATGTATCAATGTTGTAAGAAATTGAAATTGTTCTGTAAATGTAAAATAAAGCATACTTGTGAATTAGCTTATTTGTGTTATTACATTTACAAACGCAAGTCTATTTTTTCGGCATTTTTTTTCAACATTAGATATTGTTTATATAATTGTTTAACGTAATATCGTTATAATTGTTTCTTAATCCATCAAATACTGATTCCGACTGTTTTAAAATCGCAAACTTGTTATTGGCTGTTTACAAAAAAAAGTTACGCGTGGCCATCTTATGAAAAAAATACACATACTCTTAGTGTTTTGTTATTAAAAAAATATTCCTGGAACTCGGGAGCAATTTTGAAAATTGATAAAGGAGAAAGGTTCTGAACGAAATCCGATGAAACGTTTCACACGATTATCGCACGCTTTGTGTGAAATGCTTCACACTTATATTTTTTACTTGGTCAATCTAAAGAACATAAACATATTGAAGAATACCATTGTTATTTTTTTATCATTCCAATCAAAGGGCATGCATTTACTCATACAACAAGTAGTTTTAGTTGTTTGATTATGTTAATGTTAATGTTAATCGTGCCATTCCATAGGGCTTTGATCTCGCACTTTTTCATTTTTAATAACATTATGATCTATGATTTTAATTTATAGACCTCGTTCATATGTGGCGCATACTATGTTTTGCATAGTCTAGTGACATTATGGCTTACCACTAGCTACGATAGGGATGCCCGCTTTAACCAACCATCACCAAATAAACTAAAACAAAATACATGTAGTTGTTAGTAAAATAATTTTAGTAATATAAAATAAAATCACAGCATTTTTAAAATAAATTTGAACGATGACTTTATTGTAAAAATATCAGAGGTTTGTCTATTTTGAAAAAAAATAACAACTGTTGTAAATATTCTTAAAGAACAATTTTTAAAAAAGACAATAAACAGCGGAATACTTGAATATATTTTACCCCGTTAGTACGAGGGTCAATCAAAAAATACGAAGATGTTTGCCACATCTATGTTGCTAAACGTCATATTAATATTGAATTTACAAGACATAATTTAGCAATAGTTTCAAACAATTTTAAATCTAACAAGTTAATATATTCCTTTATTCCTAAGAATTTTTTAGAATCTAATCTTGCAAAAATGAAGTCACGGTGCCAGGTCAAAAGTTGTATTTTGTCAACAATAAACCATATAATGTTGAAAGTAATATCTCTATAAATTGAGCTTAAAACCAAAAAAATATTGAAACCTCGAATTAAGAACTGTTATGATATTTTATGTATTAAATAACGACGGGATATATTGTTTTGTTGAAAAGATATCAGTAACTAAAGACAGATAGTCCTCTTTAAAATTGACTAAAACCATTGACGTCGCCGGACGTCACGACGCAACGAAAAGTATGAACAGTATGGATTTAACTCGGGGAAAAGCCTATACAAACTTTTAAAATGCTCAATGGTGGAAAAAATAAGTTAAAAATTATTTTCACCTTTGTGTTTAATTGTATAACATTTTTTGGGGGTAGTGGTATTTATATTTCGAACATCAAAAGTACGAAAGAGAGTATAATACATGTAAATATTTGGCCAAAAGAAAAAAAACTACGTCATCTTACTTTAGGGGTTTTCTTACAGTAAACGAAGAGACATTTGGTAAAACATATGAAAACTTATGATTCTCGAACAAATGTGACCAAATTAGATGTCAAGTGATGTAGGGCCGATTTCAATTGTATGGTGAAAAGCATAAAAAAATCAGGGTGATATAAAGATTGGCTATTTCTATTACCTGTACGCGCGTCATCCTGACATCATTTTTTCAACGTTACCGTGCGCCGTGGTGACAAAACATTTTGTTTTTAAAATCGGGTAACAAAACTACCTTTCATCAAATGGAATGAAATTTCATATATCAATAAAATAAGTGTTGGTGCATAAATTAATTTGTAAGTTATGACTATTATAAAAAAAATATATGATAAACAGAGACATTGTCTTTGTATTTTTTGATTGACCCTCGTATGAGCAAATATACCTGCCTTCAGGTTTAAAAATGCATTGCTCAATATTTTGTAGTTTGTCAATGTTATGACAATGAATTTAAAAATTATATCAAAATAATCATACTTACAGTTTAAAGGCTAAAAATATATCATGGTTAAAAATCATTTCATTTAAGATTGAACAATTTTAATTTTATTTTTTTATAGTTGCAAATATAGTACATGTATCATATAAACAAAAAACAAATAACCAAATTAAAAGCTTAATTTGAAATGAACATTTTTATTGGAAAGGTACTTCATACCTTTAAGAAAAACACCTTCTTTAGGGTTGCATTCCTAGTTTAAAGCAAATATGGTGTCTTGCATAGGTAAACTTTGAATTAACTGTAAAAATTACGACTTTTTAGAAAATAAATTGAAACAGTTTTACAAAATAATTTTATAAAAGTAACTGCCTATTCAAATTCGGGATCGGGGATAAGTTGTTTATTACTATACGCACTGCGCTACAGTGTTAAATGAACGAAATGCGGAATCAATAATTTCCTTCAGTACTTTAATTTTATTGATGTAACGCACTGTCACTAGAGGTATAAGTAACGGGGTATAGATGGCCTTTAACATCATTTAGATATACGTCAGAAACATATACAGCAGGAAATTGTTAGTAAACAAATGCATTTTTGAAAATATAAACGTTAATTGCATTCTTTACATATAGATTTGCCAACACATTCAGTCATTCACACATTGCTCAGAACCATAGTACATATATAAATCACATATAACTTGTTTGAATGATGATTGGAAAAGTGTAATACTTCATTTCTTTTAAGATTGAAATTAACTGAAAATTAAAGGTTTAAAATAACTTGTTCCTTTGTTTTAAGTATGAAATTGAAGTAAACTGAATTATTGAATATAAAATTATCTATATTATAAATGTGTGTGTTCTTCGTAGAAATTATCTTTTTGTAATTTCTAATACAACCTGTATAACATGTTGTTCCTGTGTATCCTGGAATACAACCCAAACATGTTTCATCCACGATGTCACACCGATCCTCCAAACAGTTCTGATGACATGGAGTAGAGCAGTTTTCCCCGAAATAGCTCGCATTTGGACAGCCTGTGAATGAATGTATGGAACATAAATTATTGAATTTTACAATGCTAAATTCCAATTGAGAATTTGACTTGTTTTTGCTATCGGGATAGTGCTACACTCGATCAGTGTTTTATTGAAATCATTGTGGGAAAAGAAAAACAGCAATTTATCATGAAAATTCAACTTAATCATGTCGTCGAGCATAGTTATAATTACTCACAAGTTCGACTTTCGTTATTTCTTATCAACAGGTGTCAAAGTTTTTAATTTTCAAATTTCTTTAGGTATTTAAGATTGTATTTAATGAAACTTTTTTTTCAGCTATAGCTTTTCTAACACTAAAACCTTAGGGTGTTGGACTTTTCTCTATTTGGCACATTAAAAAACTTCGCAGATCCAAAAAATGAAGGTGGGGCAGGTAAAGGACATGTATTGCTTCTAAAATATTCTTTTGAGAGTGCTTGTTGTTACAGCATTACGTTATTTAATAGTTATTCATTGAATATGGCAATGTTGCTTTTTGTACCAAACAAAACCGCTATATCTAATCATTTACGTATCATTTTTTCTGTTCATTTCATGTTGTCCCAATAGCTATATGATACCTTATTGTAACATAACATCGCAGAGTAAAATATCATATGCAACGTTTGACTCTCTGACCTAAAAGTAAAACAGAGTAAAAAAAAAACTTGACAAAAATGCAAAATTAAATATCTGTATTCATAGAAGTTCATCCATCAATTACCATATACTTCTATTTCACATAGGTCATTATAGGCGTCGGAGCTATAATCTGGAGGAAACGGAGGGTGGGTCCTGTTGTTATAGTAGATGACGAATTTCCCACTCAGGCGACATGATATGTTTAAAGGGTTGGGTATTGTCTTCTCTGTATAGATAGTGTCTCTAAAGCACAGTATTCCATCCTCCTTTGAAGTTGTGTTTGATATGTAGAGCGAGAATCCAAGAAAGGTAGTAATATAACCGACACTTTCTTCAATACAAAAAAAGTATTGTTTTCATAACACATCTTATTTAAAAAGAAAATCAAGAAATCGAGATGCATAGAAGTGAACATCGTCTGATTGAAAAGTCGTATCGTCAATATTAATTAGGTTCACTCGAAAAACTTTTTAAGTTGAGCTGATTTTGCCTTCTTGAATGCATTTATAAAACTAGAGCAATGTTGTGTCTTGATTTTGGTATTTAAATGCATTTAATGATATATATCATTTACATTTGTAATATATTTATGATATGTTTAAAACCATACCCCAATAATAAATAAAGATATGGTGTATACTGTGTACTCCTTTCAGATCCACCCGCCATTCTGCTGTTGATTTACCGATATCTGAAAGCGCGCACTGTCGAATACTAGAATCCAGATATGAATACCGTCCGTCCACTGCAAGATCCGCTCCCCACTCTGTATAAGTAGAATGTGGATGCTGCTGCCATGCGGGTTTATTCAAGGCGAGATTTTCTGTAATCGATATTTATATAACATTTTATTTAAAATGTGCGCCGGAATTCCAAAAAAAACCTTAACAGAAGTTTGAAAGCCTTATTACAATGTAATATATGTGTAAGTAAGCAAAAGAAAGAGGTCATCTTATACAATTTGCGTTTACGTATATATTTAAATCTCTTCCGTCTTCAGCCGAAGACCCTTCTATTATTCTATTGTTTCTTTTTCACTTTTGAAATTTTCAGGGATTATGTGAAATTCTTGTCCCTTGAAGCTTTTAAGGTAAGGTTTGCGGTTACAGGGAGATAACTCACAGATTTTCATTGTGACGTAACACCAACTACCCTTTATTTCAGCTATGACGTCAAAATTTATATGACGTCATAATTGGTGTAAGGTTTTTGTTATTTCCCGGGGTTTTGAAGTTTCATTGAAAAAGTCACAGAACACAAGCATTTTATCAATTTCCACAAAAACGAAGTCCGCATCATATAGTTTTGAATAGTGTTTTAGAAACACCAGAATACACATATACTAAGATACGTTTTTACTGAAATCGGTGGACTTGGAAAGGTTTCAAATAAGATGTTTTCGTGTATAAAACAGTAGTCAAAAATTAGGACTTTTGTTGCATTTTACTCATATTTTAAATAGTTCATCTGAAATTTTATATTATAAATCATGATATAAATAGTGGCATTATTTCCGAACATTTTAAGCATAAATAACCCTAATGATAGTCACATATAAAATGTATATATTTTCACAAAATTACTTACATTTCTTCAACATGAAAATTTGAAATTATGAACTTTGACCTTTTGTAGTTATAAAACGGGTCCGGCAAAATCATTTGAATTTCATGAGGAAAAAGTCTTTAGTATTGTGAACAAAATGGTATGTAACTTTGGTACAATTCCTAAAAAATGCAAGCCGCAAACCTTACCTTAAACTCTCAGTCATAATATCGCTTCCGTTTTTTAGTTACGTCATTTTAAAATTTTTCAAAAAGTGATTTTGTCCACGACTTTTCTCTTAAACGGTTGTTTATAAAGACTTGAAATTTTCTGTGATTGTAAATCTGCCGATTTTTTATGGCATTTTTACAAAAATATGTATTTCGTCACTTCCGGTCGAAACCGGAAGTGATTTTAAATTTTCAAAATTTTAAATTTTTGGAGGAAATATTATAAATAATTTTATAAATTTTATAAGTAATAAAGCGCATGCTTAGGTTGATATATGAAATTTTGTTAAAAAATTTATTGACAGTTTTTTTTGTGCCATCACATTTTGTTCAAATTTAGAATCAAAATCTTCAAAATTTGAAGCACTGATTTGAGCAATATTTTGATAAAATTATGATATTGCTATGTAAAAAGGCCAATGTTGTAATTGATTTTGAAATTTGTTTCCATTCTTAAAATTAATGAATATAATTCCATCAAAATAAATAATTATTGCAGACAATTGAAATTGTTAAAAAGTTTCATAATGACAGACAAAGGGGATAATTCCTATCAAAATATATCCCTTGCAAGGTAAGAAAGTAGTCATGAAAATAATGCATGTTGTAGTGGACATCTAAATCTAAACGTGCTAAGAAAAGCAAACAATTTTATTGACAAATAATTTTACACTGCAACGTCCTGTTCCCCCTTAAGAATCAAAGTCCTTAAGCGAGAGCCCGAGTAGCTCAGTCGTTATAGTCGTGGACAGTGCCCAGGCGAACCGGGTTCAAGCCCTGAGTGCCGCATTTTTTTCTCTCTTATTTTTGGCGTAGATTTACGATTTTATCTTTTAAATGATAGGTTGTATCTCATTTATTCAAAAATCGGACGGAAGACCCACTCGTTGCTCGCAACGAGAACGATTTAGTTATTATTCTTTTTTTCCTTACAGATTTTATGCAAGCGATTTCTCAAAGATGGCTCGTGCGATTTCATTACAATCTTCAGCGATGATGCCTCCTTATCTGAAGTTTGTACCGCCGTGATAATTTTTCAAAATTAGATTCTGGTCGGAAGTTACCGTCTATAAACGATTTTTTAAAGTCAATTTTGTCTGCGACGTTTTTCAAAAACGACAAAAAATATAAGGCTGACATTTTTAGTGATGAAAGACGTTCCGTTTTTCTGGTGCAACATGGTCTTAAAGACGTCCGCCGTCACTTCCGGTCGTCACCGGAAGGAAAGACAAAAAATGGTTTTTTTCAACTTTTTTCATTTTTGATATTTTTTGTAGGGTTGATAGTGACTTTTATTACTGATTCAGAATATTTAAATTGTTTTAAAATCGATCAACGCATTCTCGAGATATTAAGCATCAACGTCCAAATGAACAGTGTTCAAAAATCAAACGTCCAAAGGGAAAAATACAAAACACGGACCTCTTAAAAAAATAGATGTAGGATAAGGTGCCATGGCGGATTAAGCATCCTCTGCTAACAGGATTGCCAAGTGTTCTTTGTCGTAATCGAAAAAAACCGAAAAGATCCGAAGACCATTCGGTGATTAATAATGGCATAACAATAAATATGAAAACGTCAGTCAGCATTCGACCTAGTGGAAGATTTTATTTGTTGAGAAGGTCGTTAAATCGACCATAGAACTTACGAAATAGTGACTTTAATGAAGAATTTTGATATTCTTCTTGTATTAACTTGTTTGTCATTAGCTTGCCTCGTTTTATAAATTGTTCATACGTGGAGCACGCCCTTGCGTATCGAATCAATTGAGATATAAAAATTCATATGCATGTGTTGAAGGTATATTGCTACATAAGTAGGAAAATTTGACGATAAAAATCATTACGTTTACCAATTTTGTTTGTTATTAGGTTACCATTAATGTCCTTATCTAGTAAAATATCTAAATTTGAAACAGATGACTCAGACTCTTTTATTTCAAGTTGGCTGGGATATATCGAATCGACGTAATAATGAAAGTAATAATTGTTAATTCATAATACGTCGTCGATATACGTAAATACCAAGTTGAAGCCACAGCGCGTAATTTTTTTTTTCACGTACAAGTTTTTGAATAAATTTTGCTTCATGTAAATATAGAAATAGGATTGCTTACAGTGGTGCGCAATTAATACCCATTGGAATTCCAACATATTGTTGGAAGACCTGATTTCCAAAAATTACATAGATGTTGTCAATCAGAACCGCAAGCATCTTATTATACACTCTTCAGAGTACTTGTGTACGCACTCCTATTGGGTTTTAACAAAATAGGTTTCGTAAATAACCGATGGCAAGGTAAGTGATATTACGATATCCACTTTTATTGAAAAAGCAGCTATCAATGACGTCAAAAAGCCAGTATTTTAAATTATCGTTGGGAATGATTTTATAAAGTGTAGAAATATCAAAGTTTTGATTCTATTGAATTTGGTAAAATTTGGTGATTTTAAATTTTCTAAAAGTCCCTTGGAAATTGTAGTTATCCACGTCTGATTAACACCAGGTGAACATTTGGACACAGGGTTCACCTTGGTATCTGTACTTGCTTGAATTACAAGTAGCCGTGGCTATTCTCGCATAAAGACATATAAAAAGTCTAGTTCTGTCCTTTATTTATTACAGTGCTGCCATCCTGAAAGTTGACAAGGATAGGATAGGATGGGATACAGGATACACGATACATGATAGAAATATAAAAGCTACGTTCTATCCTATCCTATCCTATCCTATCCGGCATTCTGTAGCTAATCAGATTTGAGTTAATTTACAAAACGAAAATTAGCGTAACAATGCATTTGCAATGTCAATTTAATTCGTTTTACAAGTTAAAACATTTAAGAATTAATATTGATGTATTATTTTAACAGAACTGTGCATAGCATTGATGCGCGCTTGTCGGCGCTACATGTTTGTCAATTTGTATGCAAGTATGGAGCTACCGTGAGAATTCGATGTCACATATGATTACTTCATAAATATATTTCTTTACTTCATTTAAAGTCTACAAAATAATAAAAACTGAATTGAATTGAAAGACAAACAATTCGGCAGTTTAAAAGATAAACATGTAAACAAGAAACAAACATCGTATGTGTGCACTTTTCACATGTCATTTAATTACTTCGATGGCCGATTCCACGTTGAAGACCCAACCTATTTTCAATGTTGAAGACTTCAACCACCTTTCTACGTTGAAACAACGTATTAATAAATGAAAATCAACACATGTTTTCAAATTTGAAACTTCCTTTTTATTTTTTATTTAGATTTTACTTATATTTTGTCAATTGTGGAATCTTTTCATAATGTGTTTTACAAATATTAAAGTTAATTTTAATTTATTTCTATATTATTTGATTTCAAATAAAATTAATAATTGTTGTATTTCAATATCAATAATTTTAGATTTAAAAAAAATGAAATTTTCAATATTTTTTTTCACGTTGCATTTTGAAATAAAAGTATGTTTTGATTAAAAGATATTTGAGATTAAGCTTTGCGTACAGCAAGTGGCTAATTGCATTAACTAGGTAAGTGATAAGGGGATGCGGACCTATCACTACTGCAGGTACTGCTGATCTTGGGAGTAATGCAATTTACCAAGCTTGACCGCTAAAGACGCTAGTGGTGAACAAAGAAATGCAAATCTTAGGTACACCTCTTGCAGTCACTACACGGATTTGATGTACTGTAAAATGCCGGGATTTTAGCTTTTGGACTATTGCGACTATTTTATATTTTAGATTGGAATATATTGGGATTTATTTGATTTAGAACAGTCTGCAGATTACACGTGATGAACTGATTATTGTGGATTCTACGTGTTTGTGTTGACATCCTTTGTTTCATATCATGGAAAACAAGCATGGCTACAATTTGGCGGAATGTACGCGTGGTTTCTTTGTGTTCATTATCCTACAGCCTTATGTAAAACATTATGAAATGCCAAGTTCAACTTTAAAACGAGGACTTTATACGCAAACGAGTTAGCGAAGGATGTACTCGTATAACACTTGGATTTAAATGAAGGGCGACTTTTAACATTTGGATCTTATCTTCTTTTTTTTAATATAGTGTAAAAACACATAAAACAGCACAACATAATAAAAAACATATGTTTTTAAGCAACATTTGACGGACAAAGTCACTTAATTTTATTTTTTTTCATCGTCATATTAACAAATTTTAAACCAAATTTCAACAAAATGTGTACGTTGAATCAACGTTGAATTTTGACGTTGAAACAACGTTACATTTCCAACGTTGCCTCAACTTTCATATGCAACCTTATTTCAACGTTAATTCAACGTTGATGCCTGAGGTTGAAACAACGTTGTTTTAACGTTGAAATACCCGCTGGGGAAGGCATGTAATCATCATTTCAACTTTTTTCTGTACGATAGTACTCGACAAGATTCGCGGAAAGCATTAAATTATAAGGATCTCAAGCTACTTTTGTAATTAGAAATGAAGATGACATTTGAGAAGATGCATACTATATTATATTTTGCTCAAGTAAAAATGAATGTTTTTTTTTTAAGTTGCATCATATTAATTTGATTTTTCTTTCTAATATCTGTGAATCAAAATGAAAAGATGCACTTTAAGCGATTATCAAGTTCTCTCTGCATGATTTAATATTTAAAACAAATATATGCGACAGAAAACGTAACGATACTGCTAAGTCAAACCAAAACTAATGACAAGCCTTTCGTCAAATAGTATAATAATTCCATGGATGAATGATCATCATTGTCATCATTGTTTTATGTTGAATAACAAGACCTCGATTATTGATGATTGATTGACGGCAAAGTATTTCTTACTTCCCAAATAACAACAGTTGTAGATATGCATATATGATTTGTTGTAATCTGACCGATGGGTGAGTAGACCCCCCCCCCCGAATTAATTCCAGGTGCACCATGCTATTGCATTTCATGGTGTTGTTTTTGATATATTTTTCAAAATTGTTCTGCGAAGCAAGAACTTACGGTAAGTACAAGCCATATACTTATTATTGATTTCTCTTTAAAACCTTATAAAGGTTTTAGTTGTTTTTGTATATGTAGATCCTCTTTGTAAATGGCTGCTGTATTTAAATCACATAATGTCGTATTTAAATCACATAATGTTGACCATTCAATATCAAGTATTTACAAAACGTTGTTTTTATTTAAATTTAATACATTTCTAATAACTTTCTGGAGACTCTTAATTTCAACTTTATTTTACATGTGTAACGCATGTCTAGCCGAACGGTTGCTATTCGTACATGTAAGTGGACACGTACCCGGTTAGACCCGGAATTCTGCAGAACACTTTATTTTCTAAAAGTACCTGTTGTCTTTCAGACAAGAAACAAACTGCATCAATTTATTTACGCTGGATACTTTAATAAATTTACTTAATCAAGATACTGACGACGATTTTTACTTAAATCAAATATTAATTTCATAGTGATTTATTTAAGCTAAAGTCAAAATCAACTACAAGTATCCCCTTGTTTATCTGAAACCAATGTCCTTAACCAATGAACTCAACCGAGCTACCCTCTTACCAATGTCTCCGGACACTTGGCTTTACAAAGGGTCTAGGCTACTGACATGAGGTCTCTTACCAGTTGATTTTTCCAGATCACCTTGACACTGATGTACAGGCTTGTTCAGCCTTTATTGCTAAGTGTCAAAGATCCGGTGGGTAATCAACTGGCGCAACCTATATTATAAGGCTTATTCAGTATAATGTAGCATTTCCTTTCCTAAACTATAAGACTTATTTAATCATATTATAGCAGACTCTCAGAAGATCGGCTTATTCAGCGTTTCTAGGACTCTCTCATAACGGCTTCATATATCACAACTACTGATTCTGCCAATACTGCAGTTTATATAGCATCGGCACAGTCCACCTTCCAAGGGGAAACAGGTTATCACCATGATAAATCCCTATATCACCATATCTTCTGTTATTGGTATGATCTGTTTCGTCACCCATGTTTGAAACTATGTCTTCTAACTTTAAAAAAACCTATCATGTTATTACGATCTCCATGTTCACAAAATTAAGATGATCTAGGATATTCAATATAAGAACCTCACTTGTACATGTATGTACTGTATACGATATGACGTTATAATCAACTCTGATGTCATAATCTGCATCTCATTTGCTAGTTCTCAGGGAATGTATTGTAACATTAAAAGTTAACAAATTGAATATTAAAACATAAATTAAACCGATTGTTTCCTCTACGAAGATTTTATCGGTAATATTAGAGGTACAGAATTTATATTATCAAATTCAGTATCAAACAATCGTCAGTTTTAAGATCAATTCTATGCAAAAATCAAAACTCGGTGGCCACGCACAGTAACAGATTTTCTTAATGCTTAACAGAAAGACTTTGATGAGTAAAAAGGCCTAGCACCATTTATTTGTTGCTATCTTGTCCCGTTGTCATAGTAACAAGGTTAAGGTGTAAACTGGCATTTTAATGCTTATTTGAGAACATATTGTGAGTACTGGTAACAATTTGGAGTTCAATGGATGAACTTTTTATTTAAAAATGACATTTTTAAGAGAATGAAAATAAACATTTATGGAGAAACGTATAGTTCATTTCAAAATCATACTTACATGTACCTACATCAACTATTTGCAATTGCCCGATTCCTTACGATTATGTTCAAACAATAAAATCAATAGATGTATCTACCCCTACCTAAAACTTTTCACTACCTCCGCTCAGTAAGTCAGTTTATGTAAGGACACTGCCATGTTTGGTGGTTTTCTGTAGCGTGGTGGTGATAAGAATAAAGTTTCAATATTTTCTTTTTTCTAACATCAAACCTAACATCGTGGAAATGGTTATCTATAAGAAATGTACACAGGGTACGATGGGGATGAACGTATATGATTGTTTTCTGTATAGATTGTTCACTGAGAATTCTACTTGTAATATCTGTAAAGCTTGCACTTTTGGTCGAGGGATCACCTACAATAAAATGGTAGACAAGTCTTAGCGAAAACTACCAAGCACGTGGAAGGTTCTGCGTCAACTGAGAAGAGATAGTGAATTAATACGGGGTAGATGAAGGTAATGTTCAAGTCTTGATGTCCTCGCCGTCTCCGAGCGGAATGGTTGACAGAACGCGGCCTACAACCCCACCGAGCGGTCAAGTAAGGGCACCACAAGACCAGTCATTGCCTCCGAGCAGTTGAAAATTGAACCCTCACACAGTTTATGTGTCCATTGATTCTGGAAAATGCCGTCTCTTAGCGAACAAACGCAGATGCATCTTTTTCCAGTTTTAACTCGTGTGGACAACAGGATTTTATGAATTGGTCGGAAGAAGCCTTGAACAAACCTTGAATGATTTCATTGACAGTAGAATAAGGCTCATGACTCAACCGAATATTTCAACCACGTTACCTCTTCAGGTTCTATAACCCCACGTGAGTCTGTTAATGTAGATGCAAATAAACAAGTTACAGACGGTTTATTATATTTCAAAGAAAAACGAGGTATGTCAGCCCTGACATTCTTGACATGGCAGATGCTGGAGACAATGAAATTATTGAGGACGATGATCAGTCCTTTGATGATTCTAGTTCTCAGGCCAATGAGAACTGTAATGAGACAGAGTCTACTTTTGCAAGTACTGACGACACAATCTTTTGGAAGAATTTCATAACTAAGTTGGCTTTAGAATTGTGAGTTCCCTTAGAGGCTGATAAGCCAGAACAATAGTATGTCTCGTATATGCCTGAACATTTACGATGTGACAAAGAGTCGACTAAAATAAGACCTCCTCTGGAAGAATAGTCTATTTAAACATTCATGAATGCTGACAAAGAAAGGCATACAAAGTACAAAAGAAGTGCTTTCAAAGCTGGAGACGATGAACGATACGCAGTCTCGACGGAGTTCTGTAAAGTGCCTAGCCAGGACGACGCTAATATCGAAGAGGTCATTACAGACAGCAAGTCTCAGTCTGGTTAACGTCCGGTTGGAAATGCGAAAGGTCGTTTAAGATTATTAAACAAAAACAGTGCTGTTGGTATCTAAGATATTCGTAAAATACTGTGGAATCATCATTGTTCCTGGGGGACCAATGTTTGTGGCTTTCCTGGGTAACCCTTGCCCACGAATTTACATCCCCACGAACTTATATACAATCATTTATTTTTAATTAATTAAAGTTATCCCGATTATGCTACCAACGAAATTACATCTCCACGAACCAGGAAAAGTTTGGCTACCCACGAACATTGACCCCTACGAATAAAAATGATTCCACAGTATATATTAATGCAAGACTGTTATAAAGACAGATCTTCTATGGGCCTATTATCATTTGTTTGATACAGTTCAGTCGGACGAAGATAAAACTGACGATTTACAAGCTCTTGTGACGTTGTTTGATTCAATGGCATATGTATCATCTAGGATCATTGTGACGGCTGTAGGAGAAAGACAAAGTTTGTATTTGCAAGACATGGCCTTCAAGAATACGGCTACTGAGACTAAGTTGCAGAATTTGTCAACAATGGGTTCCGATCTGTTTCTCGAAACGTATTTTGAGGTACTGAACGCTAGTGCAGAAAACAAAAGAGATGCAAAATAAACCTAGCATTTAATGAGTACACATCGAATCCGATAACAAACTCGAACATTTAAAAATTGGAATATACGAAAAAAAATGTTTTTTTCTCGAAAATATGTCCACCAGACGCTACAATAGTGTAAACTTGATCTGTAGTTTGACATTTTGAAGCTGTTCAGCAAGTTTCATATTATTCTTCAAACGCATAAAGAAAAAAAGTGTGGAAAACTGAAGTGGGACAGACGGACGGACTGACGGACGCAGAGGAAAGTTATCGTCTCTTCCGGTGAAACCGGTAAGGGACTAATAAAAGTGTGCATAAATGAATGGAAACTTTCCTAGTCAACATAATAAAATAAGTAAAATCACAATTGCATAATCTGAAAACCAGAGGATAAACATTCAATGGAACATATTTACATGTACGGACCTGTTGACTAATTAGCATGTTTATATTGACAAAGATGTGTTTCACATACACAATCAATACAAAATAATAGTATGTATTGTAGATATACTTACCGTAAGTTTTCGAAATGTTAAACAACTGCGAAAAATATATAAAAAACAACGCCAAGGAATGCATAGCTACGAATGTTGTAATTGAGGAAGTGAAAATATACTTCATTCACTACTGATCTCGTTCCAATAACTAGGTTATACGTGTTTATGTGCTTTAAATCATTTGAAAAGAAAGGGCATTCACCCATAAAATGACTACATATACCTATATGAATATGACATTGTTATTAATTTGGTTCTGGCTAGCAGTTAGCAGGAGAAGCAATTACATGTAATACTTTGCCTAAATGTGGACTCCATAATTCTTACATTACAATATCAACTATTCACAAAAAGTTATTATTAATGTTTATTAAAAAAAAATATTTGACTGCCGTCATGAGAAAAGGGCCCTTATCTTTTGACGTCCCAATGCTCAGAAAACGACGTTATGGTAGCGGCATTGTAAACGCAGTTTTTTTGTTTTCTGTTTCTCTTTTTTTATCTGCGTCTGTGTTGTGTTTTTTGAATAATTAGAGTAAGACCTTGTTTAAATACCGATAATAATAATTGATAACTATTAATAATATATAATAAAATAATTAAAAAATAATTAATAATTATAAATAATAATAAAATAATAATTGACGTTCGTGACGTCGTGTCGTTTTCGACCAGCTACGTCAAAGTCGTGGTAACATGTCTTACTAAAATTGTCATAAAATGCTTAAAACACACAAGATCTTGGATATCTTTGTATATTTGTATTCAGAAAGAGTTGACTAATCTTAATTAAGAAAAAAGTGAGTTTGTGAAATGTGACCTTAAGGGTCCTTTTCTCGTGACGGCAGTCATTTTTATGACTAACATTACCTTGTTACCATTTATACATTTTCTTTTTCATTTGTTTTAAACTATTGCTATAAACTTAAATAAGAAATGTAATTAAAATTAATTAATTTTAATTTTCCTAAAGCACAGTTTTTCCGTCTTCTCGGCTAGTTGTGTTTGATATAAACGCGGAAATTCCAAGGAATTTTGCAAAAAAAAAAAAAACCAGTTGCTTGCATGTCATTAGTACATGTATGTTTGGTTTATGATTGATGATGAAGAAATTGCGCTTGCAGATAAAACATAACTTTTTATTTGTTTGCGTACAGAACAGTTGTCGTGTACAACGTTTAATTCTTTTTTCAAAATTAATGAATTGTCCCTTCCAGATTGTCTTTCATGTTGGGGTGTTTTCAAAAGTATTCTTATATTTTCATGTATATATATAAATTCATTGATTTATAATTATTGGTTAATCATTGATTGATAGGCTCTCATACTCATATCATTATTTTGCATGTAAACTATTGAGTCAAAAGGTATTCATAAACAAGTAAGTATATTTTTAGACCAGAAACTTTTAAAATGCCATCTAATTATATTTCATTTATGAAAATTCACTTAGTAACAAACACATTCCTCTAACTATAACAATACACCGGAAATTTGTAAAATTACAATACAACTAACCCTATTGGACATTGTCTGTTCTGTATTGTATAAAGATGTGATGTACATTAAGTACCCCTCCAAGATCCACCCTCCATTCAACCACTGATTGGTCTGCAGCTGATATTGTACACTGTTTTCTATTAGCAGACAGATCGGATTTATGTCCGTCTACAGATAGATCCCCTCCCCAGGATATAAATGCAATTGCCAGACTGTTTTGTTCAGTGCTAGATTTTCTTTGAAAATAAAATGCCATTCATTTTTTTATCAATTACATGTAAATGTTGTACATGTAAACAACATTACTATCAGTTTAGTCGAGTGAAAATATAGAGAATAATATATGGCAAAATATGTATCACATCCCATGCATGTACAGTGCCGATCAGACCCAACCTAACACCAGAGTAAACCACAACTAAACCCCGGGTTTACTCTCGGGGTTTACTTGGAGTTTGCTCCGGGTTTACTTTTTGAAAATTTGTGTCCAGTTGGGGCTTACTTTGGGTTTACTCGCAGTTTATTTTGGGTTTACTCGCAGCTTGCTTTAGAGGTTCTCTTAAAACATTGAAATGTAAAGCAGACCCATTTTTTTTTACCTAATTATCTTACTGCCTGTAAATCCCCCCCCCCCCTCTTGTATTTTCCAAATACACATGTATCGTTTGGTTCAGGTGTCTACTTCTAGTCGAGGTTTACTCTCTGGGTTTACTTTAGGTTTACTATGGGTCTGCTCTAGTAAACCCAGAGTACACCCAGAGTAAAACCCGAAAGTAGACTCAGGGTTTAGTCTGTTTTACTTTCTGTTAAGTTGGGTCTGATCGGTACTGTATCAACGCGAAACTCTAAAATATTGATCGAGGGTTAATTTTTGGTGTAATACCGATTTTCACCTGCATTGTTGTTTTTATTATATAATTACCAACACTGGCTCAAAAATCCCCTGTCTTTCCCTGTCACCCCCCTGTGTTTTCCCTGTCATCCCCTGTGCACCCCCTGTAAACAACCCCTGTACACCCTGTAATCCCCTCTCAGCCACTGAACACATCCCCTGTGTGCCACTATAAGCCCCGTCACCCCCTGTTCGCCCCTGTCATCCCCTGTAAGCCATTGTATTTCACTGTACATGCCCTTGACACCCCCTGTATGGTTTTTTACTGTTTATAACAGCTTTTTCTGTTATTTAATTTCAATATTTTGTTTCTTAGTTCAATTATTTAACTCGCATGTGTTATAGGATGAGCTATAAATCAATTTTTGCACTCAACAGAGCGCCGACTCACAAGACACACTGTTATCTTAATTTGAAAATAATATGTTTTCATTCATAATTTATTGATACCTAAATAATCATGCTAACAACTAAAGGCTCGAGAATCACCGAGGGGTAAATCTCAGGTGAGAGCGGGGACTATATTCGGTAGGTGTGAAAGCCTTCAGGGCATTTAGTCCATTAGCGGTCGGGAACATCACTACTCCGTAATATTTGAAAAATACATATAAGAAATATTGTGAATTATTTTTACAAAGATCAAGCGCAGCACATGGTGTTTAGCATTTTATTTTGTGTATCTAAACAAATATTTGCACACTAAAACCAGTAAATCAGTCAGAATGTAGATTGTACAAGTATAAGCAGTCATGATACGATAGGGCACGTCAATCTTTTTTTTCATAACCAAGGTCCTGATTGTACCTATTATTAATTTCCCGTGAATAGCAAAATAAAGCTCCAATAGGTTATACGGTTGCCTAAGAAATAATTTTAGTAATTCTTTTAATACATGTATGTTTCTGAGCCGCTTATTGGACCCTTGAATTGAATGTTAACTGATGTTTAACTCTCATAAACAATTTAATAGTTTCTAAAATCTATTTTTCAATTCCCTTTTACTGCAAAGTGAAAGATATCAAATATAATGTATGTTATTCATTGACAGTGAACATAAATCAGCGGCCCTGGTCAGAGAGAGAGAGAGAGAGAGAGAGAGAGAGAGAGAGAGAGAGAGAGAGAGGGGGTTGCATTGATTTAGAATTAAAAGTTACTAAAATGTTACACGGGAATTAATTTTCTAATAAGTTAACATGCAATCCTAATGTTATTCCCATTTTTTAGTATCATTATTTAGATTAATTTAAAGCGATCACATCAATTTTAATCCACCAATGTTTTATTTTACACCATATCAATTGATCAAATAATTTATTGAAGTTACAGTTTTCAAAGGAGAGGATGTTGATATTATTTTTTCACTCGGTCAGTGGTTATATAATAGCTACTGTACACAGCCCTTCTTGACAATTTGCAGATCACGGTAGCGAGGTAGGGAAAATGAGATCGCAGAAACGCGTGTACAGGTATATACACACACTTCCTTAGATCTGAATAGTCGGTCACTGATTATATAATTTTGGCTACTGTTCACCGCCCTTCTTGACAATTTGCAGTGCACGGTGGCAAGGTTGGGAACAATGAGGTGACAAACACACGTATACTTGTATATACACACACTTCCTAAGATCTGAATGATCGGTAATGCTAAACAATTATGCAATATGTTGTTTAAACGCCGCTTTTGACTTTCTTTGACTTTCTTTCCCAAGTTTGTCAAGTAAAGAAAACAGAAATTTCAAACTTTGATTTATCAGTTCTAAGAATATATCAAACATAAAATGAAAGAGCTTCCCATTCGGAACATCATTTGACACAGTCATATGAATTAAACCGTATTGCTCTCATATTTTTAATTCTTCAAATCCAGAATTTAAATATAAATATAAGATATTTTTTTCTAATCTAAAACACGGAACATTGTTTTTAGATCATTTATGCGTGTCTTTACGTTACCCGTTACCGGTATTTGTATACATGTATTAAATTATTCATGAACTTCATTGCTTTATATTTATGAAAACAATTCTATACAATGATGCATATGAATTACTAAACTGGACAATGCACCCTCATAAAAGTTAAAAGGGTCAAAGGACAGGACTAACTGCCCCTCCTAAAAAATCAACTAACTTTCCCCTCTCTCTCTCCCTCTCTCTCTCTCTCTCTAATTTATCAGGAAAAAAACAATGGTTGACACCAAATATTACGATTGCGATTTACATGACTTAGATATTAAAACTAATTAACTTCCTGTTATATAGAATCAACATGCATTCCATTGGGACGATGTTATTCGATGCATCATTACACCAGGCAAAACAGTCAAAATATAGGTGAGCATTTCAATCGGTGTGTGATTATATGCACGTGCTAATCGTGGTGTGTTATTAAGCGCTTTAACTCGGGCAGGCTACATGGCACAGCACGTTGCAGATTTCCCGCACTCCTCTTCCACTTATATATATTTGTTAAATAACAAAACACGGTCATGGAATAAAATGAGCGGTTTATCGGTATATATTTATCTTGATATGTGTCAATGTTGAGTCAGAATTATTCATGTTTGTAACAATATATATTTGACCTATATGAAATACAA
The DNA here is from genome assembly GCA_020458035.1 of Magallana ariakensis. Lineage (NCBI taxonomy): Eukaryota > Metazoa > Mollusca > Bivalvia > Ostreida > Ostreidae > Magallana > Magallana ariakensis. The sequence goes on from CM035811.1 coordinate 49,741,592, forward strand.
AGAAAAACAAACACCGTCTAAACCATGAATGATTTTCTTGCTTTCCATTTCCATATGTATCAGAAACTGCTAAATATATACCGGTATTTAGGAAAACCCGAAAACATAATTAAAACCATTTTTTAACTTTAGCAAGCAGTTAAAGACCGTACAGGGGATGTCAGGGGCATTGACAGGGACATACAGTGGCTTACAGTGGGTGACAGGGGCGTACAGGGGGTGACAGGGGCTTACAGTGGCACACAGGGGATGTGTACAGTGGCTGACAATGATTACAAGGGATTACAGGGTGTACAGGGGGTGTGTATAGGGGATTACAGGGGGTGCACAGGGGATGACAGGGAAAACACAGGGGGTGACAGGGAAAGACAGGGTATTTTCATACGGACAGTGGTTTTCAAAGCCAGTAGTGTAGATAGATAGTTAGTATGGTCAAACGTAATCTTAGTTTTCCCATCTCAACACCAGCTTATTTTTGACGCTTGAGTGTTTTGGGACGTCATCGATCACAAAATGTTAATTTGATGACATCGTAGTTCAGCATTCAGATATGCGTCGATTAAAAAAGAAAAATCAAACGCACTCCAAATAACAAGTGCAAAGATGATCCGGAAGGTTGTAAAAAAGGATGTGATAAATTACAATGTGTACTACTGTACAATACCTAGTCTTTAGACTGCCCTTCGAAAAGACAGATTGCTTTTAATTTTGATCTAAGCATTTGTGATAAATTAAATGCTAAAAACTATATTGCATATCAATTGCTTCATTCATCTAAAGATTTACTTAAAAAATTATTTGTTTAAGTTTAACATTGCTATTGTTACATTCTTATTACTGAATAATTGATTATTGAAATTTAATTGTAACAAAAAATGAATTGGTTAGATTTAAAAAAAAAATATAGTTAAACATGGGTTTTTAAACAAAACTGCAAATTTCAACAGGAAGAGGTAAAATAATTGTTCTGCTTTCTGCTGAGATATTTTTAATTCGAATGAAGTGAAACTGACAAAGAGGCAAACAAAAATATATAAAATAGCAATTTTTTTTGTGTAATTATTTTTTCTTCAAATATAATACATTGCAAATATGTTCATCCAATTTTAAACATGTTGATCCTATAAGTCTTTCATTTAGCTTATTTTCATAACGACTTGATAATGTTATCACTGTAAATATGTGTAAAGATAAATGACACTTAGTTCATGCACACATTTTAATTTATGGTTAAAATGGATAAGATCAGATATATATATATATATATATATATATATATATATATATATATATATATATATATAGCCTTGGTACAGCAAAAAATACTTAAATAAATAAAACAGAATGCGACAGTCCAAATTAAATAAATTGTTTACTGTTAGCGCTTTCAGCCATGTCGGCTCTTCAGACAGTTATACAAAATTAAAAACGTCGTTTGTGCAAATTAAATAAATTGTTTACTGTTAGCGCTTTCAGCCATGTCGGCTCTTCAGACAGTCAAACTTTAAGAACACGACGTCATTGACAACGTTACAAACAACGTTTTTAATTTTGTATAATTGTCTGAAGAGCCGACATGAGGTCTTGATTGGGCATTTTATAATATTGCATATTTGTTTCAACCTGCTGACTGCAATTGCTGTCATGATCATTAAAGAGTAGCCCAAAATCACCCGTACTGAAAAACAAAAAGTTTGCAAACCCAAGAATCAAGGAATGTTACATGCCCTGTAAGTCGCAACATGTTAAAAGTTGCACTTACTAAAACACATATTAAATCTATAATTGCCAAGATATGTATACAAAAAGTGACTTTGGTCCATGTTTTTTAGGCCTCTTTGGTATACAAAAATGACAGTGACATTGCCACACGTTCCAATTAGACCAGAAGTAAGAATAATCGTTTTTGGTTAAAATAATTCACTGTAGTAAGAATTCCATTTGTCAAGTGAAAGCGTCTCGTTTGCCGAAGAAACCAAGCCTGTTTTCATAGTGTTTTTCTTGTGAGTATTAACTTCAATCTAACGATAATGACAAACTTAACATGTACACACTCAGTTCAAATGATTGCTTTATATACTCTCTATGTTAACGACCATATTAATATGGGGAAATAAAAATGGTAAAACTTCGATAAACAAAGATGCTGGATTGGACAAGTTAAACGTTTATCATCAATCTGAGCAATTATCAACCTTTTAAACATTCCATAACGTGATAACGACTTTCCCAACAAAACCTTATTGCAAATAAAGTTCATTGAAACTTTCCTACCTTAAACTATTCTAGTTTTCCTAATTTCATTAAAAGCAATCTGTACTATATATACTTTCATTAATTTTAGAAAAGTATTAGTTCACACTTTTCCTTTTCCTCCCTTTCTGGTTCCTGAACACATGTGAAATTCGATGCGTGACCAAGTAATTATTTCCTTGAATAAATTAGCATGGTTAATCCTTTAGGAGGCTGAATGTTCAACAAATAAACCATCAGAAATTATATATATATATATATATATATATATATATATATATATATATATATATATATATATATATATATATATATATATATATTATTCTTCATTATTATTTTTCAGTTTGCCGCACTAAAAGTATTTCACGATATATATAGTCATACTTAGCATTAAAGGGGTTAACTATTCGAACGTGTAAGTCTAACTAGTACGTGTTAGGTTAAAAGTATTTGTAAAAACACACGAATTAAATGTTGCTTTTCCTAAAACAAAACAATACCTGTAGACGTAAAATTAGTTGTTGATTTGTTTTATCATGTTTAGTTAACTTCGTTAACAAGTTGACTATTTATCAATTAATTTTTGTTGTTTCATTTTTTTAAACTCATATTTCACAAGTACGAGTATGGGATACTACATTTTTATGACAATAACTATGGTGATATTGTCTTTTTATTCACCGTGAATTGTGAAGATAAGTAAGTTAATGAACAATCTTATGGTTATTTATTGTGTTAGTTTAACAACTTGCACCAGAAAAAACTCAACGTTACACAGCATTGCATTCACTGGTATCCATTTAATATATGTGGTAATAATTATATAGTTATATTTAATTATTATGGGTTGGTTTTGATTAACAAAGATCCTTGATTTGGGATTTTAATCATATGTTTGCTTTATTGATTAATCGAAGAAACATGTTTCTTAAAATATGTTCCCAACACATAAACATATATCATAATGTTAAAACAATACAGGCTAAGACTGGGGGCTGGTACATGTATATGTATAAGCTTCTCATCCTTCATCATCTTTTGATGGCATGTGGTGATAACGAACAGTGTCCAAATTCAAAAGTCCAAATGAAAATTACAAAACAGGAGCAAAGCGAACACGGACCTCTTAAAAAAATAGGAGAACCAGGTGCCATGAATGAGTGAGCATCCTTTGCTGACCGGTCACATCCTGTGTACTCTTTGTCGTAATCGGGAAAAAAGGAAAAGTCCGTACACAATTACAGTAATGATTAGACCCAACTTAACAGAAAGTAAACCTCAGCTAAACCCTGGGTTTACTCTATGGGTTTACTCTGGGTTTACTAGAGTGGACCCAGAGTAAAAAAAAGAGTAAACCTGATGAAGTAAACCCAAAGGGAACACAAAGAGTAAACCCGGTCAGAAGTATATCCCTGAAAGTAGACCTTAACTGTACATGTGTATTCGAAATATACAAGGAGCAGAAATCACAGGCAGTAGGATGGTAAGGTAAAAGACAGGTTTGTTTTACCCTTAACTGCGTACAGTTGACCTCAAAAGTAATTTTAAAGTAAACATAAAAGTAAACACCGAGTAAACCCAAAGTAAACCCCGAGTGGACCCAACTTATCAAAAAGTAAACAGTAGATAGTCCTTGTTTATCAACTTGTCTGTCAGTAGCTTGCTCGCATTAGTTGATGTAACTTTGGAGACAGATTAAGCATAGTCGCTTTTTAACCACAATTGCTTTGTAAAATGTAAAACAAATAAAAAAAAAGATAAACATTCCAATGAGCAAACGTATGCTGTAGGATAAAGCAGATCCATTTTAAAGCTACCGAATGATATCCATCATTATCTTAGGGTAAAGCAAATCCATTTTAAAGCTACCGAATGATATTCATCATTACTTTTTATTTGTTCTGTTTGTAAAGATTTCTTACCGTTTGCATTTATTAACTATTGTATCTTAAAGAGCATGATAGGTATACTACAATTGAAACTGAAAGAGTTTTGATCTTTGTGATAAAGGTTCATTTACCTATCTCATGATTGATATGTAAAGCTAAGTGATACACACTCCAACGTTTAATGAAACAATACCGGATTATGTATACAATTATCGTGTTGCATTGTAAAAAGTATAACAATTTTGGATCAATCAAATGGGTAAATAAAGATTTTTGAATTCATGAAAAATTAAAATGCGAACAGAAATAATGAAAATGCGTGCATTCATAAGTATATTTATCATTATATTGTAAATTTTTAAGGCCAGTGATTTTTTTCCTCCCCACATATTGATTTTTGTGTTCCCTATTTAATATGAAAGATTTGTGTATCTATGCAATAGAATGTATAGATAAGTAAATAATCGCAACACAAAACTAAAGCAGTTATGCAATATCTGTGATTGAGGTTGTGGGTTAGATGTACAGCTGTACTTTGATGATTTGGGAAATTTCTGCATGGGGCGGGTGTTTACCAAAAACCGTGTAAGTAAACACTGCTAGTTAAAAAAAAATCATATATGGTTCCTTCCAACATTTACTAATAATGTAGAGACACAGCCTGTAAAAAGCGCTTGAATTTGTAAGCTAAGTTACGCAAATCTGTGAATACATTAGAAATCGGTTTCTTACGGTGTAAATGAATCGTTGATGTCGTTTGCATACTCTATTGTTAAAACACAAAAACATGTAAACGGTGTGCGAAAAAGTACTTCAACACTATCTATTTGTACAGGATAGGAAAAAGTCAGCTTTAGAATCAAAAATAAAACAAAAGTATTTGTTACAAAGAGCTGAGGTTTATACGAAAAAAAAAGATAGCGATATTTGAACTTAAAGTATTTGTCATCAGTAGATAATTAGTTTATGTTAACTGTTTAAGCACGCTAGTCAATTATACGATCCCGCAAAATTAATTCATGAGGAAATTTAACTTAAATATATTAAAAACCATTTACACAAAATAACGAAAAATTGTATATAAAACAATTTATTCTACAAAAGCAGCAAAATATTATTAATAATTTTGACGATTCAGGGTTTTTTTCAGAAAGTCGTTTGTTGCACTTGATACAAATTCAGTTTTCTTGCTTTTGAAAACAAGATCCACAAATATCCTTCGAAAACTATAATCAAAAAATCCATATAAGAATGGATTTAGAATGGCATTTATAACGTAAAACATTCTCATACCCAAATAAACGTTTTTGGAATAATCGTCGCGTTTTCTTTCCCAAAAATCAGGATCAGCCATTTCTTTCTTAATCACAATAAAAGGGGGTTTATAGGCTAAAAGCATACTCAGGTGTAGTGTGAAAAACATCAATGTTAATCGATGCGTCAATGAAGATTTCTGTTTTTGTCTTTTATTTGGAGTTGATTGCATTAAGCTAGTTCCTCTTCCAGATTCGTTGCTTTTTTTATCATTGTGTTTTTTCTGCAGTATATGTTAAAAATATGAATTGCAATGGAAACATAGGAACCAGATACAATAAACATACAGATCACATAAAAAACTCCGATGAATGTCATAGTCCCGTTCTCCAATGCTCGTGCATCGTTATCAATTTCCATACACTTGTACCCAGTAATGTTTTCTTTGTGCACCTCGACAGTTCCGAAAAACAAAAAGCGTGGGAATGTTCGAAAGTGCACAAAATATACCGGCACATGCAATGAAGATTCTCAAGTGAGACGTCGTGATTCGTCGTTGTGTAATTTGGCAAATTTGTTGAAATCTGGTAACTGCAATTGCTGCCACCAACATTGCAGATTGGCTCAGAATTACTCTAATTGAATAAACAATGAGTTTGCAAACCCAAGAGCCTGGGAATGTGACATGTCTTGTAATCTGCACAATGTTATATATGGCACTTAATAAAACACATATTAAATCTATAGTTGCCAAGATGGGTATGAAAAAGCGTCCATGCCCCTTGTTCTTTAAGCCTTGTTGGTATACGAAAATAACCGTTGCATTTCCGAACATTCCGACCAGAAGTCCAACAGTCAGGAGCACCGTGTTCGGTAAATACAATTCAGTGTAGTAAGAATTCCATTTTTCAAGTGAAAACGTATAGTTTGTCGTAGAAACCATACCTGATTTTATATTGCTTACTAAGGTTTAAAAAAAAGGAGCTGACAATATTGACAAAATGCATAAACTGCACCATAAAGTTTGCATTATATATACTTTGAGTTTAACACCCAAATTTATAGGAAAAAAAAATAAGTCCATAACCTGTTTAGACTAAGTCAGAATTAATTACCAATATATGCCCTTATCAATATTTTTTGGACTTCCTTAAGTGATCAGGCTCTTTTCAACATTAACCAATACATCGTAATACATCCAATTTCTAAAACATCTTGACCTCTGATAGCGGATTCTAAAATACTTCATCTGAAATATGTTATGTCTGTATGATTAAGGATAAGTAACCATCGGTTATAGGTATCTCACCGCTTTCCTTCTTCCTGTTTCATATCAGAAAATATGAACTACTCTGAAGTAATATTTATGTCATTAATTAAAACGATCAATTATACATCATCGCGCAATACAGTTAAAACTTTGGTTACAATCTTTTAATTCTAGTTTAATAAAATAAATTTCGTCAAAAATAAAGAATAGCATATTTGATTGAAAGTGCTTTTTTTCAATTTGATAATCAGGAAGTCAAAGATAATTTGAAGCCAATACTGTATAAGTTTTTTTAGAGAATGATATTTCAAAAAAAAAAATAATTCCATGATTTTTTCTTTAAAATTATCATCAGTGTTTTCTTTATGTTTTTGCCTTAACAAATGTATTGAGATAAAAGATATCTAATCAATAATCATTGATTCGGAAACGCATAAGAACATGAAAGATTATTTTTAATTTATCTGCAATGAATTTTGTATTAGGTTTTTACAATTAAACATAATATAGACATCTTGCATGAACATCTTACGTATTTTTATTTGAACCATATTCACATGAATACATGTTACATGTATAATTGCATAATATTTTTTTTCCTAAATTTTATCCTATTAAATTTTTCTCTTATATATTTTAAAAAAGTTAACAGAAAATAAAAATAGTATTTGAATGCTTGTTTTGCTCTTTGATTTCCTCTCCATCCTGAACTATTCTTTTAATACTTTAACTATTGCAATAACGAAAAGAAATAGTGCATTTATATTATTTGATTTGCAGATAAAAAACGTTGAGTTTCTGCTGAATGAATATTGTAGAAACACCACAAGAAGATAGACAGAACTTATAGTAGACATTTGTATGACTTGTCTACCTTTTTTTATTTCTACAAATACCATTTTTACACTATTTTAAATTCTTATTCAAAAGTAATTTCAATAATGATTTAAAAAGGCTTCTCGGCGTCAATGCAGTGTAGTATCAATTATTTTTTACAATCAGTTTAGTGATCTCAACCGCACATTGACACAAACAAGCAAATGTAATATTTGTTTCACAATAGCATCGATCATAAAGTCATTCCAAATGCATGTAGTCCTATTATGAACATAAACAGCTGTCGTTGTTCACCATTGTCATCTACTCATGCATAATTCTGCGTTTTATCTGGCGGTTATATCCGATATATCACTCAAGTTTATCATATGGTGACATTTGATTGAACACTCCCAATTCCTGATACCCTCCACTTTCTAACGGATTGTCATATTCATTAGTTGTAGTTTTGAAATTGTTGTCATGTTCCCTGCCTTGTTTGGTTTTCTTATCTTGTTGTTCAGATATGTGTTGTCTTATGCATCTGTTCAATTATGATTTTGAAATTTCACTTTCCCTAAATGCCTCCATAATATGAAAGTGGCATACAATGATTACAATTTTCAATTTGGTAACAAAACAAAAATCTAAAAAAAATCATACCTTACAATAAATATCATGTTGATTACCGCACTGACCCCAAATAAAACAAAACAGGTGTAGAGTAGAACATCTTGCTTCCTATTTGGTTCAGTAAGGGAAATTGAGTCATGTGCTACAAACGAATCAATACACCATAGATGTACTAGCAAAATTAATTTGAATGTTTCTAATGTTGATACTAGTCGTCGAACTCACAAAAGAAAATATTTACCTTCAACACATCGCGCACCTTTGAAACCAGCAGTACACTCACGTGGGCAATAACCAGTCACGTGATGACATTGTTCGCCATAGAAGTAGGAACAATTCCCACAAGTCTTTGAACAGTTTGGTCCATATGTATTGTTTCCACAGACTAAAGAGAAAATTTTAACTAAACAGACGCATATATATGTTCGTAATATATAAGTATGTTAAAAATAATAAAGTGAGACATTTGTTTCGGCAACGAAACCATCGTATTCTTGTGCAATGTTTAGCTATATTGCGACAGAAGACATGGTACAAATTTATATTTTTAAAACAAAATTGTTTAAAAGTCTATGAAAAAATATTTTAGGGAAAAGGGGGTTTTACTTCGAGTAAAAAGAAAGATTAGCTTTACTACGAAAGAAACGAAACAGATCAGAATGAGAATATTTACTTGGAACAAGGTCTCTACAACGGAAGAAAAAATAAAGCAGGAATTTATAGATTCAAACGAAAATAGCTAACTTTAATAAGCATAACATCGTAAACGTCAGTACCTATGTGTATATGCATGTATTACCTTCTTCACAACGTGACATTTTCCAACCAACCTGACATCCCCCATCACAATGTCCAGTTACAATATTACACTTTTCAGGATCCTCACAGTTAACGCTGCATTTGTTCTGACAATCATATCCGTAATATCCTCGAGAGCAGTCTGAAAAAAATGACACATTGAGATGAATCTAATATGTATCCTAGCCTTTGCGTTTACATAACGGTAAGATGAGTCTAATATCTGTTTAAAGCAAACAATTATTCAAATGCAAATCTATTTAACATTTGGTGCCATGTTTTCCTCTATCACAGCCATTTAAACAAGTACCGTCTTAGGCAACCAAAACGTTCTCGTTTCAAGCGAAATCTTTTGTTTAATATTCATAAAATAGGAAACGCCTTTACTTAAAAATTGTTATGATTAATTTAGATGAAATTTAATGTACAATTATTAATTTTTTGATATTCAACAGTTAATGAAACATCAATTAAGTCCCCCACAAATTACACAAACAACCAACAACTAAAGTTTGATGTACAAATTATCTTGAGCAACTTAATAATATCCTCATAAAAAATATAACAGGGTCGCCGATGCCCCTGCACCAGATTGTATCTCTGCCGAAAAATAAAACTGTTTATTTATAACTTTAGCCCTTAAAAAATGGAAGGTTTAAAAATACAATTTGTTTTTTATTACGAGTAATCAATTTGGGAAATTTAATTATTTATTTGTCATTTAACGTTAATATGTTTTCTGTCGAAATTGTATTTGTATACCATTGTATTATATTGTATTACAACCTGTATCACATGTGGGTCCTGTGTATCCTGGAACACAGCCCAGACACGTTCCATTTTCGATGTCACACCGACCCTCCAAACAGTTGTTATTGCAAGGTGTAGAACAGTGTTCTCCAAAGTAGCTCGAATTCGGGCAACCTATGAAATGATGTTTAGAACGGAACTAATAAAATTATACAATGCTTCAATCTAATTCAGAATAATACTTAATTAAAAAAAATACATTCATTTTGATAAAAGGCTAAAATAAAATCAAGTATAAAATTGTATCTTGAACTGAAAGAGGAAAAAAAACTTTGACACTATAGACATTATATACTACCTATGATAGAGAATTGATGAATTTGCCTTTCACAAAATATATCTAGCTCTGAAATTAGAGTGTCAGCTTTCATAATGGACATAACCCAGTAATATATTTTCCTTACGGCTTACTTCCGTGACTTTTATTATGTTATCAAGTAAATTAGTTTTGAATTTGAATCGCTTTTATGATCGGGTCAATGCTACATTCGGCCAATGTTTCCGTTAAACCATTGAGAGTAAAGACAAAACAGGAAATGAGCCTTTCACGAAATATATATAGCTTTTTAAAAGAAATAAAGTAAAAGAAACATTTTTTTTAGCTGAACCTTTTGTAGCTTATCTACTACTGTGACTTTAAAAAAAATCAAAACGGGGTGGGGGTGGCATGTAGGGGCATGCGTTGCTTATTCAATACCTTCAGCATGCTTGTTGCTTGTAATAATATTACGTTCGTCTTCATAGATTCTTAAATATGCTTCAAAGACAGGTTTGACCATAATGAAATATATCAATTGCTGTTATAACTGTTGTGAAAATTATCTACTTTTGGTCTAAATCTAGGCTGTATACTGTTATTTGATATTTATGCACTAGATATGACAGTATTGCTTTTTGTATCAAAATAGCCCTCTGTAAAATAATTTACCTATTATTTTGTTTCTATGACTTCATTTTGTCACAATATGTAAATGATATCTTATTATAATATAACTTACATCACATACTATCATATCACGTGGAATTTTTGACTCTCTCACCCCAACGTAAAAAAAGAGTAAGAAAATTTTACAAAAATCCAATATCAAATTCATGTATTATATTGTTGCTTTAAGTTCATTCATCAAACTACCATATACTTCTACTTCGCATAGATCGCTTTCAGCGGAGACACTATATCCTTCAGGTAACGGTGTGTTTGTTCTGTTGTTGTAGTAGATGACGAATCTTCCATTTAGACGACAGGATATGGTGAAACGGTTAGGTATTGTCGCCCTTGTATAGAATGTGTCCTTAAAACAAAGTACCCCATCCTCCTTAATAGTTGTGTTTGATACGTAGAGCGAGAATCCGAGCAAGTAAGTAGTTAAAATGTTTGTTTCATCTGTTACAGAAAGATAATAGTTATTCATAATATGGTTTACTATAACATATTAAAGCGGACTTTTGCTAATTTTTTGCATTCTAAAATGCATAAAAATAAAGTGTCCTAACTGAGTAATTAAAAAAATATATATGAATATGTTTATATTTTTTATATATTTATAGTATTTGCAAAACCATACCCCATATACGATTGTCCGTCCTGTACTGTATAAAGATGTGGTGTATACTGAATATTCCACCCAGATCTACCCGCCATTCCGCTGTTGGATATCCGCCGGAAGATACCGCACACTGGCCTCCAGAAATAGACAAATAGAATTTGTTTCCGTCTACAGCACGTTCCGCCCCGTACTGTGGATAAACGTGATGTGGATGTTGAAGCCAGGTAGGTTTTTTCAAAGCAACATTTTCTGTAATTAGATTTCATAATCCAATGTTTACAAGAACGTTAAAATAGTTACTGAGTAATATTTACCACAGAACAACACATTTAAAATTGTTTCGCAGCACTCAAAGACTGATCAGGCGGTTAGGGAGGTACACTATCTAATTAAAGTCTATTCACAAGCTTGTCTTTTATAATGTTATATTTTCAGTTGAGTCAAATGAGTAGGGGGTCATTTTCCTCATTTGTCAGGAGTTCCAGCGACTAGACAAAGGTTGTATCAGTTTTAAACATGCAAGAAGAGAAATTGCATCGAGAAACTAGGGTGTACAAGACACAATTATTTCTTATTGGACTTTAGGTCTATTTCTAGTAAGTGTACATGAAAATGACTTGATTAAAAACTGCCAAAGGTGAAGATCAACCTCAAATTTTGTGGGGGCAGTAATATTTCTATGCAGTAAGGGGCTATATTCATTGAGATGTGCCTTAGTACATATATAATCAAAACCATGGGGAAACAGTCATGACTGCTATAATCCACCACTTAATTTTGATCACAGATTTTGAGAGGTGGGAGGAAATCAGCTGCTTTGTATAGGTTAGGAAGAAAACTGATATGGTTTTTTTGTATCTGCATTGAAAAGGTGGGTTGGAAGATATATAGAATATTCAAAACTGCGGCCTAGTTTAAAACTACATACATCTTTTTGACCTTGGCAATAATTTAATTTAATTTTGTATCGCTTACAACAAGCATTGCAAACATTATTGTCAGCACACACTGTTTGTGTCGGCTGTAAAAAGGAAATAGGGGCCATGGTTGCGCTATGACAAATTGGACCATGACTTTATGTCATAAACACTTGAGGATGACTTCATGTTAATGTTTTGTCAACAAGTCCACATGGTCTCAATCACGTTGACTTGTTCAATCTAAAGATCATAAAGCTTGATGAACATCATTGTTTTTATTTTCTACCATTTCAATAAAAAGCATGAATTTACCCCTACAGCGAGCTGTTGTCTTTATATGTTTATGCCCTCGGATGTTAATTGTGCCATTTATAAGGATTTCGCATTTTTTTATTTGTAATAACGTAATGATCAATGGTGTCAATATATAGCCCTCATTCATAGGTATATCCCTACTGGAGGCGCATAGTTTTGTGGCGGCATTCTGACCTACCAGTATTGGTTATATTTACAATATAAAATGACACTAATTTGCATTTAAAATGCTTTATATATTATTGACTTTTTAATCAAGCAGTTGAGCACCTGCTTTCAATATTCAAGATTATGCTTATCCTGTTTAAGGGGGAGTGCCTGGTTATCACATTTAAAAGAGGATATGGACAAATAATTGCCGAATAAACTACTTTGTAGCTATTAAGCAGTTATTTCATTAGGGGATTCCATTTTTTTATTATTTTGATTTCATGTTGGATAGTTCCCTTAAAAAACAAAATTTCATGCATACAATTAGTCTTTTTTTCTAAAACGCTTTTGAGAAACAAAAGAAAGATAAGCAGCTTAAACATGTTATTAAACTATACTATAAACTATTAAACTGAGATAGTATGTATTCACTGTTATTTACTTACCATAAGATATTCCAGAGCGAAATAATTGGGAAAGAAACAGGATCATGCAAATGAAATCCATTTATGAATGCTATCCAAAGGGAAGTCACAATATTTTTATAATCAATGAGTTCGGATCTATTTACTTCAAGTATGTTTAGATGTTTTGTTTTGATCTTTAAAAAAAGAAATACACTAAGGGATACATGAATTGACTCAAAGTATCAAGTTGCAAGTTGATAAGACATCATGTTACAGGAAAACATACATCTTTAGTTTTCTCTTAGTAAACACTTCCTGTAAGTGGATATTTTTTTCCCTATTCATTTTATATAAGTACATTTCCTTTGTTTAATTAGCCTTTGCCCTAAACTTGAAAAAAAAAACAACAAAAAAAACAAAAGGCTGACAGGCCATGACGATCACCTGAGTGTAAAAGCCCCTATATTGCCATGTCTGCTTTTTAAGCTTCATTTCGTAAAGTCTAAATCCTTACTTGACACACCTCTGACTGTTACCCCGCCTTAATATTTTTATGTTAAAAAAACGATTCATTTATGAAAATATGTGGGAAGGGGGGGGGGGTCAAGAGTTGGCGGAGTCTCGGATTACATGTATGGATATCTTAGCTCATTGGGCCAACAATTGTAATCTTTTGATAATAAGAGACCTGCAGGCCTTTAATTACTTTTTGCAGCGTCAAACCACCTTTATTACAAAACAAGCATTGACTGAAATCCTAAAATTCCTGAATGTATTCCTTTTTTATCGCCTTGTTGCATTTATCATTTGTAAAAATGTTTATAATGAATCAAACGTAAATTTAATTCCCACTATTTCTGGTTCCGATACAAAATGTATCATCGATATTTTATTGACTATAAATGATCGTCATTTGAAATCTGCAAATGTTTTCACATTTGTTTTCTTTGCTGTCCTGTTCACAGTATTTTTATACATCTGTTTGTTGTCTTTTGTTTCTGTTGATAAACAATTTTAACATATGAATATTTGAATATGATTATTTTAATGAATGAATGCTCAATAGAAGGAAATGTCTACCAAGTTTTTTATCGACCATTTCGCCTTCTTTGTCAGCTTTCGAATTTAATACTTGGCGTATTTTAATGTTTCAAATTATCCTCTTTAAATACAACTATGTCTTTGCGAGTTCAAGACGGGGGAACCTCTTTGAAAGCGTAGAAGGTAAAAACACACGAGTCGATAATAGCCCTGTTTACAGTATATTTGAAATAAATTGAAAACTATGAATTGGTACTTACGTTTATTAATGAAAATCATCTGTATACATCAGCGGACAAAGATACATTCCACTGTGGACACAAATGTGCAAGGTACTTTATATTGAAGTTTGCATTCAAAATGACAAAATTTTCTTCTCAAAGAACCAATCAGCCAGGAAAGCTGAAATTTGTGTGAAAGCATCCTCAGATAGTTTAGATTCAAAGTTGTGAAAATCATGACCCCCGGGGGAAGAGTGGGGCCACAAAGGGGGGGGGGTTGAATTCTTACATAGGAATATACAGAGTAAATCTTTAAAAATCTTCTTCTTAGGAACTTATCAGCCAGAAAAGCTGAAACTTGTGTGGAAGCATCCTCAGATAGTGTAGCTTTAAAGTTGTGAAAATCATGATCCCCGGGTATAGGGTTTGGCCACAATAGGGAGTCGAACTTTTACATAGGAATATATAGAATAAATCTTTAAAAATCTTCTTCTCAGAAACCAATTGGCAAGAAAAGCTAAAACTTGCGTGGAAGGATATTCAGGTAATGTATATTTTAAGTTGTGAAAATTGTGATCCCAGGGGGTAGGGTGGGAAACAATGAGGGGGGAGGGGATCAAATTTTTACATATGAATATATAGAGTTAATCTTTCAAAATCTTCTCCTCAGAAACCAATTAGCCAGGAAAGCTGAAACTTGTGTGGAAGCATATTCAGTTTGTGCATATTTAAAGTTGTGAAAATCATGATCCCCGGGGTTAGGATAGGGCCACAATGGGGGTCATACTTTTATATCACATACTTATAAATAGAGTAAATCTAAAAAAAACTTCTTCTCTGAAACTAATCAGTCGGGAAAGCTGAAACTTGTGTGGAAGCATCCTCAGGTAGTGTAAATTCTAAGTTGTGAAAATCAAGACCCCCGGGGGGAGGGTGGGGCCACAATAGGGGGGGGGGTCGAACGTTTACATAGGAAAATAAAGAGTAAATATTTTAAAATGTTCTTCTCAGAAACCAATCAGCCAGGAAATCTGAAACGTATGTGATGTTGAAGCATCCACAGGTAGGGTAAATTCAAATTTGTTCAAATCATGATCCTCGGGGGGTAGAATTGGGTCACAACAATGGGGACAAATTTTTAAATAGGATTATATAGAGAAAAATCTTTAAAAATCTTCTTAAAAAAGCATTTGCATAGAAAAGCTGTAACTTTAGTGGATGCAACTTCAGATAGTGTAGATTCAAATTCGCTATAGTCAAAATCTTGAGAAGTCGGGTGTGGTCCCATTTGGGATCCAAGTGTACAAAGGAAAACATTTTAATTATTCAAAAACTGAAATGTTATCACATATGGCTTTACTTATATGTTAGCATTTTGATTATTTAAAATTGTTTAGACTCTGGCATCTGGATGATTCTTGGGTCTCACAAGGTGTTCAGAGTTTGATGAAGGATTTTATCCTGTATATAAACAAATGTTGAGAATTATTTTTAATTTGTTTTTAGAATTGCACTGCTCAACATGTGATGTAACTATAAAATCATCCTGTTAGAAACGGGACTTGATTATAAACATAAGAATATCCAGGGGAAAATGTATTTTTATTTATACAGGATCGACATGTATTATACCACATTGTCCAGATATTTTTAATAACGACTCCATTAAGCTGATTTTATCGGGCCTATTGTTGCTCAGGTGAGCGATGTGGCCCATGAGCCTCTTGTTATTTTATGTTTTGATGTCGATAAACGCCGTTAAAAAAGTCTCAAGAATTTTGGGCACGCAAAGTATTCTTCTTTTTAGTTGTTATTATATTCGTATTGAAATCCGAACAGGAAACATATTAAATTGGTGACTTTATAGAAAAGGGCGTTATTTTTTAAGGTTTATTGATCGATTTATTAATCCTACAAATCTCAACAAACAATTTTACATCAGTTTATAATAAAATAGAGAATTTACACTCAAACATGTCTACGTTGTATACCCATCTTAATACGTTTTATAAAACCAAAGATTAAACAGTGGATTGACCAATGGTTTCAAACGAACATGTCGTCGTATCGCTCACTGTCTTGATTTTGTGTCACACACCGCGGGATTTCTATAATTAGTGGTCCATTTGTTCTTAGACTGGTAATCGTATTTATAAATAAATATCGAAACATGCATAGAATGTAACATGCTCATTGAAACCTAACCCCCCCCCCCCCCCCCAAAAAAAAAATACACGTTAAGCAAACTGGAGTTTGCTGCTATTCCGTATAAATTTCATAGACATTTTCTGTCGACTTTTACCTTCACACAACTGATTTGTTTTTCAAATACGAAACAAATATACATAAAATACATGAAATATATATTCCGTTTGAACGTACATGTGCGTAATGTAAAACAAAAATGACTACATGTATATAATTACCGGTCAAATGATTCCTTTATCTATGTGATCGCATCCTTTATTTTTTTAGGTTTCAATATTTTAACGCTCCGAGTCGTTTTAACATTCTGCAACAAAATACATATTTTTTCCAGATCAAAATGAAATTAAATTGCTCTACAGATAATGAACGAAACATATAACATAATTCACTTCTTAATTAGTAGTGTAATTTGTGTAGAATGTGCAATTAGTTGATATCTAACAGAATTTTAAAAACAGATGTATGAAACAATTAGCATGCATATGTTTTTCCTAAATTTAACAGATGACTTTATTGTAAAAATATAAGAAGTTTGCCTATATTGAAGAGATAGCGTAGACTTGCATTACTGTTGTAAATAACCGTTAAAACAAATTTAAAAAAAAACAGCGGAAAATGTGCATATTCTTTTACCCCGATAGTATGCGCAGATGTATTACCCTGAAGTTTTAAAATACATTGGTCAAAATTTGATAATTGAAAAATGTAAGGACAATTTAGTTAATTATTAAACTAAGAAAAGCCTCATACTTACAGTTTTAGGACTGAAAATATAACAATTTTTAGATTCAAATCATAATTGTAGCAAATATAATATCATATGAACAAAACACAAATAAGTAAATTACAATCAGAATTTGAAATATTTTTTTTTTATTTTAAGTGTCATCCACACCTTTGAAAAAAAAAATCCTCATTAACGATTATATTATTAGTTTATGATATGAAAACTAGCATATATAAACAAAATTGCAATATGATGTAAAACCTAGAATTTTATCAAAATAATAATCATAACAGTTAAACAATATAATTAAAGAGGTTACTGGCTATGGATAAGTTGTTTTATACTAGACTCGCATCGCTACAATATAAAATGAAAGATATGCGATATCCATAATTTATCATTGCACTTGTTTTCAATAATGAATAATGATACGTGCTGTCACTACAGGTATAAGTCAGGGGTTAAAGAGGACCCGTGTCATCATTTAAATGTACATCAACAAAATATAAAGCAGCAAATTGTTAATAGACAAATGCATTTTAAAAACAAAAACCTTTATCGAATTTCTTTTACATAAAACGTTGGCAACACATACACACAGTCATTCACACATACATCAGAAAGATAGCATAAATAATTTGTAACCCGTTTGAATGATAATTAGATAGGTGTAATAATACATTTTTTAAGATGAAAATTAACTGAAAATTGAAGGTTAAACATACCTTGTCTCAAATTTGTTTCAAGTATGATGTTGAAAGTAAATTAAATTATTCTTAGTTCTTAGTAGAAATTATATATTTTTTTTAAATTTTGTATTACAACCTGTATCACACATCGATCCTGTGTATCCTGGAACACAGCCTAGGCACGTTCCATCTACAACGTCACACCGACCGTCAAAACAGTTATGATGACAAGGTGTAGAGCAGTTATTCCCAAAATAGCTTGGGTTCGGACAACCTGTAGATAGATGTATTATATTATACAATGATTGAATTATACAATGCTAAATTCCAATTGAGAACATAAATTCTAAAACAATTGTTTATAATAGATTTCTTAAGATAAGCCTAAAATTAAAAACATTTATTAATTTCATATAGAATATGATTGTATCTTATACTTAAATAATAAAAAAAATAAAACTTTTACACTGCACATTAACTATGATAAAGAAGTAATTGAACCTTTCACGAAATATATAAATCTCTGTAATAAGAATTGTATTTTTAAAATTACTATGAACGTAATCAAGTACTATATTTTCCTTAAGTTTGACCTCCGTGACTTTTATGAACAAGTTTCTTTTAAGTAAACAAGTTTGAATCGCTTTTACGACCGGGCCAATGCTACACTTGATCAGTGTTCCAGTTAAACCATTGTGAGAAAAGAGACAGCGGGAATTCATCATGCAAATTCAATTGTACCATGTCGTCAAACATAGCGATTAATTTTTATCAAGTTCGACTTTCTTTACTTTTTTTATAAACAGGTGTTAAATGTATTAATTTTCAAATGTCCTTACGTATTTAATATAATATTGAAGAAAATATTTCTTTAGCAGAATTTTGTGTAGCTTATCTACTACAGAAACATTATGGTGTTGGACTTTTATCTTTTTGGCACATTAAATGGCATCACAAACCCTTGATAAATGGAGGGGAGGTGGTTTCCGGTAGGGGCATATATTGCTTATAAAATACTCTCATAATGCTTGTTGGTTGTAACAGCATTATGGTCATCTTTTTAGATGTGCTTCAAAGACAGGCTTGGTCATAATGAAATATCCCAAATACTTTTGGATCTTTCGGAGAAATTTAACTACTTTTCGTCAAAATCCAGTTTTTAAAAATGTGTATTTCATATCTAATCATTTAAATATCATTGTGATCTCTTATTATTTCATTTTGTCACAATATTTATGTAATATCTTATTGTAATATAACATTATAGAGTTAAATATCATTTGCAATTTTTGACTCTCTCACCTAAAAGTAAATCAGAATAAGAAAACAAAAATCTTTACAAAAATGCAAAATTAAGTATCTGTATTGTTGAATAATTATCATCCATCAACATTACCATATACTTCAACTTCACATAGGTAATTAAAGGCGAATGGACTATACTATAGAGGAAACGGAGTGTTTGTTCTGTTGTTGTAGTATATGACGAATCTCCCATTCAGACGGCATGGTATATTTACAGGGTTGGGTATTGTCCCCCTTGTATAGAATGTGTCCTTAAAACAAAGTACCCCATCCTCCTTGGTAGTTGTGTTAAGCTGTTATATACTGATAAATAAGTCTTATCGTCAATAATAATAAAATTCATTAATTCAGTTGCGAGCTGAACACTGAAGTTGTGCAAATGTTTGTCATATAGAATGCACTATTAAGAATACAGTAATAGTGTGTCTTAGCTGATGAATTTCAATACTTTTTATGATTGATTACATTGATACGTTATATACAGTTCTAGTATTATCAAAACTATACCCCATATACTGTTCGGCATGTAATGTATAACGATGTGATGTATACTGAGTGCTTCTCCCAGATCTACCCGCCATTCTGCTGTTGGATATCCGTAGTTAGATACTGTACACTGGTTTCCATCAGCAGACAGATCTGAATACAGTCCGTCAACAGCACGATCCGCTCCCCACCTTGCTATCAAAACATTCTGCTGCCATGCAGGTTTATTTAAGGCGATATTCTCTGTAATGGGTATTTATAACCCTATGTTTATATAAACGTCACAGTTTCAATAATACACAACACACAAATGTTATCAAAAACACTATTACATTGTAATGTAAGCATTAACATTAATCGAACACAGCTATTCTTTCCACTATTATTACTGCTATCAGTCAGAACAAGACAAAGGTTCACGGCATACTATGCATTATATTAGACGTTTCTCAAACCTCTTTTTTCACTGCCAATAATAAGTACTTCAGAAATAAAATGTTAGATTACATATTGCACTAGTTAAAGGTGTAAACTTTTTTTTTTAAGATTCCATTCGTATTCCTGTTCTAAATATATTAAAATCAAATTACGTTCAACATCATTTTTTGTAACTTTTTCTTCTGACTTGAAAAAAAAAAGAAATCAAATGTTATTAAAACCGCCTTGCGTTAGATTAAGGTGAAGACGATATAAGATTAAGATAGTTAATAAAACAAGGTCTCAAATGTTTGTCGAGAGATTGTAGAATGCTGTTTCAAACTAATTTTCTATCAAGTTGACCTCTTACACGTGATTAAGGATTTACTATAAAAATACAATATTTTACTCAGATTTGATTAACCTACAGATGCAACATTTAAAAAAAAAAATTAACATACATTTGCTTAGATTTTCTTTGAAAAATATCAATCCAATATCAATCGAATATCGAATCCTTGATTTTCCTAAGAAAAATCTGGGTTGTCAGGTACTAGGGACAATTATTGTTAAATATTATATATAAACATTTATAAACATTTACTTGAAAACTGTTTGAGAAAATGTGGCACGCATGAATTCAGTTTAACATTAAAATTCCCATAGGCGATTTTTTTATCAATTTATAAAACCAGAAGTACTCGATTGTTTTGAATAAAACTTAAAATATATGATAATTATGACAGTTTCAACATTTCCCATGCCTTTCTTAAAAATTTGGTGGTGGTTATTTCAATTTTTACTTTTTTCATCCCCCCTTTCTTCATAGTTTAAACACTTATATCTCGAAAACGGTAAGAGATAGAAAACAGTTGTCATTTGCGATTTTGTATATCATAGCATGAAGTATCAAATTCCAAAATTTCTTAGTTTATAATTAAAACATAAAATAGATACAAGGGTCATTTTAATATTTTGTATTTTGCATGTGAAAACCGGAAGTATATAAACCGGAAGTCCAAAATGGGACATACGAAAGAACTAAATGATTGCTACAAAAATTAAACATTACATTTATGTGTTTGTCTTTCGTTTTCAAAAAAATCGCCGACAAAACTTTGTAGAGATTAATAATAATAATAATAAAACAGAAAGAAAACAATAGGTCTTTTCGACCGAAAGTCGAAATGCCCAAATCAATTAAAGACAAATTGACTAGTCTACACAATAAATTGAGTAGAAAATACCGATAGCATAATCTGAAAACCAGAGGTTAAGACATTTCAACGGTACATGTACATGTTTACATGTACGTACATGTTTACTTACATGTATCAATTTGTTCACATTGACAAAGAGATGTCACGCGTACAAAATCAGTTAAAATTTAATAATAAAGAAAGAAATAACATGTATTGTAGTTATACTGACCGTAAGCTTTCGCAATGTTATATAACTGCCAAGAGTATATGAAAAACAGCGCCATGAAATTCATAACTACGAATGTTGTTACTAAGGAAGTAAAAATATACTTTATCGTCAATGAGTGCTCAGATATTTAGGTGATATCTGTTTATCGAAATTAAAGTACTGCTATGGATTATTATTCACTCATATATTATAACCCGAATGAATAGTACCTTGTTATTGAGCTGGTTTGACTTAGCAATTAACAAGATAAGCCTTTAAATGTAACACTTTCCTGTATTTGATTCAAAAAATGCTGACCTTAGAATTTCAACTACATAAATTGACAAATCGTTGATTTCGTTTATAAATAAATACCTTTCTATTTACAACCACCATTATCTGGATATCCTTAATAGTCTAGTCAATCTATCAAATATTTTGGCCAAACCTCAAGAAAATTGCTACAAAGCTTTTTACCATTGAAAACAAAAGTTTTTATATGTACAAATTATATATTAAAAATATACATTTCTAAAATTTGCGGAAAATAGGTTTTTTGGGGTTAAAAACTGGGTTTTCATTGAAAAATCGCTGAAATATGGAAAAAGTTAATAACTACATGAAATAAATAGGTGTCAATTTATGCTGATGTTAAATGAAATGATTTAAAATGTACAACTGATTTAAAAACGATGACAACAGATATTGAAGGATTTTTGGGGTAAAAAATGAGATTTTTAAAGAAAAATAGCGTAAATCTGGAAAAATTTCATAACTAAAGTAAATGAAATGGGTATCAATTTATGTTGGACTAAAAGAAAGGATTGAATGGGTACAACCGATTAAAAAACTTTGACAATAAACATTCAAGGATTTTTTGGGGTAAAAAATAAGGTTTTCATTAAACAAAAAAATTGCGGAAATCTAGAAAAATTTCAAAAGTGAATTAATTTAAATGGTTGTCAATTTATTATGAACTTACGTGAAAGGATTGAATATGTACAACTGATTTGAAAACTTTGACAACAAATATTGAAGAAATTTTGGGGTGAAAAATAGGGTTTTTATTTAAAAAATCGCGGAAATCTGGAAAAAAATACATAAATGAACTAAATCAAACGGTTGTCAATTTATTATGAACTTACGTGGAAGGATTTAATATGTGTACAACTGTCAACTGATTGAAACACTTTACAACAATTATTGAAGGAATTTTGGGATAAAATATAGGGTTTTCATTGAACAATCGCGGATGTCTGGAAACATGCAAAGGGGCATGGTCACGATTTGGGCTAAATTTTTATTTTACAATTTCAATGGATAATAGTAATATGCATAACAAAGCTATTCTAAATTGTGAAAAGCAGTTGAAATTGCATAATTATGTGCAAAGTTAAGAAGCAAATGTTATTTTAATTTAAAAAATCTTATTTAAATGAAGTTTTCACAACTATGCAACAGATGTACTAGTAAACTAAAACATGGCACGAGCTTAGTTTTCAAAACTAAGAATTGCGAAGCCTGTATCTCATTTATAAGTAGACAGCCGATATTCAAATATCGGATGCCCATTAGTATACCTTTACAAAGCATTATTAACACTAAACAATAAAAAGTACATTATAGTTCCAGTCGTGACCATGTCTTTTAAATAAATTGGTACTAATATATTCTAGACTCGAATTTCATAATTTATTGAGAATTGTCCGAGTTATATAACAATTTCATAAGAAATATTAAAGAAACTTTTGGGTCAAATATTTCTTTTTAATCAATATTGTCATTAAAACTTCTTGAAATGCCGAAAAATGTAACGATATCAAATCATTTAATTTACTAAGCGCTTTTTCTAACTTTATAATTTGCCATTTTGAAATAATTACTTTCAACATTAAAACAAATTAGGGTGATTTTTCGAGAACCTGGAAATATTCAATAACCTTATCGAATCAGTAATTGGTATAACTTATTTTGTAAGCAAATGATGTAAATGGTTTACAACATAAACATGATCAAAAGGTAATCGATATGGAATTATGGAGTATTACAAATTTTCAAATCTAGGTTAAAGTTTTGTTTCCAATGTCAGCATCATATTTTATTGTATAACTTGAATTACATCAGTTGATTTCTCCATATTCACCTGAATACGCTATGTCATTCTTCTGACAGCTACATTTCTTATTGTCGCAGTAAATTTTGTGGATGGTTTTCAACAAAAATAAGGTTGTTTAGACATTTCAGTAGGTAAGGTTTGCAAGTTTCAGAGTCCACCCTATTCCGCAAGAGCGAGATCTGCAACTATTGCGCTTTTCCAGTAGTGAGACTGTGAGTAAGTGCGCATTGAATATACACATGGCAGCATCAAAAGTTGATGGAAGTGACTGCACTGGGACCCACAGCATGCCTGTTTTGGTCGTAAACTATTTCCACCTGAGAATTTCTATACCCTCTTCAGGTGCCCCATCATACACACTGACTAATGCTTTCTCTCTCGTATTGATTATATTTTTTGCAAGTATTTTCTTGTAGAAATGCAAATCCTGGCGATTGTAGATGAATTCCAAAAAAGATTTCAGGGTAGCAGGTTTTCCATTGCCATATATAATAACGAGTAGTTGTGTCTCACCATGTTAAAGCATAAATATAAAGGAATTGAAGAGAACAATCAATGCCAAGAACTGAGTGTGTTTTAGATATACAGTGTATCAGAAATTGTGCTGACGTTTGTTTGTTAGAAGTGAAAAAAATGCTGCGTCAGCCTTCTTTTGCATAATCGCACAGTAGAACCAGCAAATCAGTGTCTTCTCCACTAATACCACTGTGTTATCGTCTGCCGTATCAACGGTTTTTAAAAATCAGCATCACCACCCGAACTCTGTGAGCTTCAATATTGCTTTTGTGTAGCTCCGTACAAGAAGTTTAATAAAGCGTTGCTTGTTTGATCCATTCAAAAGAAACGTTTCCTTTTTGAAACCCAATGGCATGTTGTAAGTAACTTCTGATTTCTTAATTATAGAAACTATGCAACATGTTTGCAGCATTCTGACGAAATATAACCACATTTTCTTTGCCGTTTAGTTTAGTTATTATGATGGACTTACCATATGCCTCGTCTCCAGAGAATTCAGCAGACAAAAATTTGCCCTTTTTTTGATTCAGAATCTGTACTTTGATTCTTAAAAATTATATTTCAAATTTAGAATATCATCTAAAATAATGTTTAAATTCTCCTCTGAGAAATCATAATTTTTTTTATTTAAAAAGAAACGAAATCAAAACCAGATTTTAAAAATCGCCTGGAAAGTTGTTTTACCTTTTATGCGTATAGAATGCAAAAAAAAAAAAAAAAAAATCCCGTTATGGCTCACCATAGATTATTTTTCCAAGCGAATGAAGGCGACTGCCTCCTAAGTAAGAACATTTGATTTCGGATATTTGCTTTATACATTTTTGATTTAAGATTTTTGAGAATGTATTTCTGCTGGCAAATATCTGAAATCGGGCAATGAACGATTGTTTTGATTTAACGAGTCTCCCTATTTGGCTCGAATTCATGTTATTTAATACTTTCACCTAGCATCAAATAAACATAAAGAAACATTTAGAGACCCCCATATAAATGTATTTATGTGATATATATTGTTATTGCAGTTTTTTAAATGTCTTTCTTAACTAATAATGACTAAATTTTCACATCTTGTGTCATCATGACGTCATATTTTCTGTGTATGGAGGACGAATAGCAGCATAAATAAAAAGTTGATTTTTACGGTTCGTGATTACAAACATACCCCCTTTTTACGTCTTCCGCTAATTATATTTTTGTATATTTTTAATATGTTGTTTAGACTGTATTGTAGTATAACTCAAAGCAATAAAACCTTTTGTAGCAATTTTCTTGAGGTCATTTTGTATATTGACTAGACTATAATTTTACCATCAGTTATAATGTTTGAAACCTTTTCTTTAAACTTGAAAAAATAGATGTTTTTATAATAGCAGAGTTTTAGGTAAATACAAGACGATTTAAGATATTTCATAAAAGAAGGTCTTAAATGTATGTCGAGAAATTAATAATGTTTTAATGTTTTAAACTAATTATCTTCACAACGATCTCATACGTGATTGAGGATTTACTTTACAACAGTACAGTATTGTTTTTAACTTGTTTAAACATACAAATGAATATACATTGTAAATGGCAACATTTACAACAACCTTTAACATACGTTTGTTGTGAATTTTGAAAAAAAAACGCAATCCAATTTGTAAAAGTAGTATTACATGTACCTTCATTTGTAAAAAACAAACACGCTAGCAGTTACGTATTATTTGTTTAAAGGCACGGCGCGACAGAATATCGAATCCTCGATTTTCCTTTAAAAAAGATCTGTCAAGAAACAAGATTTGTCAGAAACAAGTATTTTTTGATGTTTAATATATATCAAACTATCAGTAAAGTTACATTAATGTGTTCCAACATGAAAAAAAAATGGAATGTTTTCCACATCAAGATCATTTAATAACTCAAATGTCAATTGAAGATGATTTTATTGTTTGCCTTGACAGTGTATCGTAGTGACGATTTTGTTCATTAAATGAGTATCAAATAAAACAATGCCTAAATGATTAATAAAACTGAAAAGATCATCATATATCATATAATACCTGTCCGAACCTACGAAACCGTTCGGCGTTTTACATGCACTCCACAGTGTTTCCTTGCCTACAACATTCCCGGGCAAATTTTTTTTTTTAAATATTTGTTTTTGCGCTGATTACTATTTTTATTGCTTTTTATAAACATATCTACTTGTATACTGTTCATACATATTCAAAACGTTCGATAACAGTTTAAATCAATTATAAAGTTATTCCTAATGCATGTAGTCCTGGTATATATTTAAACGGCTGTAGGTGTTTTTGTTTGTCATCTACTCAAGCATATTGCTATTTTTTATTTGACAGTCATATCCAATATATCATTCAAGATTATCATAAATTGACATTTGATTGAACACTCCCAATTCCTGATACCCTCCACTTTCTAACGGATGCTCATATTCATCAGTTGGACTATTGAAATTGGTATCATGGTGGTCGTCTTTCTTATCGTGTCGTTCAAATATTTGCTGTCTTCTGCATCTGTTGAATTATGATTTTGAAATTTCAGTATTATTAAAAACCTCCATTACGTGAAAGTGACATAATATGATTACAACTTTCAATTTGGTTATTCAAAACAAAAATCTGAAAAATATACCTCACAATAAATATTATGTTGATTACTGCACTGACACCAAATAAAACACAAAACGTGTAGAGTAGAGCATCTCGCTCACTGTTTGCTTCAGTGAGGGGAATTGAATCATGTGCTACCAAAAAATCAATACACTTTACATGTAATAGCAATATTATTTTTTGATATTGATTCTAGTCGTAGAACTCACAAGGGAAACTATTTACCTTCAACACATCGTGCACCTTTGAAACCAGCGGTACACTCACGTGGGCAATGGCCAGTCACGTGATGACATTGTCTGCCATAGAAGTAGGAACAATGCCCACAAGTATTTGAGCAGTATTGTCCATATGTATTGTTACCACAGACTACAGATAAATTATTAACTAAACAGACGCATGTATATGTTCATAATCATAGCTATGTTGAAAAAAACTAATAAATTAAGTGACACATTTAGTTCGGCAATGAAACCATCGTATTGTTATATAAATAAAGCAGGAATTTATATATTCAAACGAAAATAGCTAACTTTGATAAGCATAACATAGTAGACGTCAGTACCTACATGTTTATGTATATAAAGGTATAAATGTACATGTGTTACCTTCTTCACATCTTGGCATTTTCCAACCAACCTGGCATCCTCCATCACAATGTCCGTTCACAATATTACACTTTTCAGGATCATCACAGTGAACGCTGCATTTGTTCTGACAATCGTTTCCGTAATATCCCCAACTGCAGTCTAAAAAAAAAAATAACACATTGAGATTAAACTAATATTTAGCCTGGCTATTGAGTTTACATAATGGACCTGGATTTAAGGAATAAGGAATCATCCTTAGATTATTATGAGGGGATAATTTCAGTCGGGTCGTGATCAAATCTATCATAAAGACCTTCGGGCTTTATTGGATTTGATCACGCCCCGACCAAAATTATCACCTCATAATACTCTAAGAATGATTCAATATTCCTTAAATTCAATCACACAGGGCGATAGCGTATCGCGTGGTTTTATCCAGAAAGTTGTAGTTATTTTGCTTATGATCCTATCCTGACAACGTACAGGTATATGAATCCAATGTGGAAGGCACTTATTCTTTTTTTTTTAAACAGATACTCGTAAGAGGGCTGTTCGATATGTAATGTATATTATACGATATTTCAAAAGCACTCGACTCAAATTGTGAAATAAACATTACATCCCTTCAACGTATTTTCCGCGGCATAATATACCTGCATAATTTCAATCTCTGAATCCATTGCATGCAAGTGATGGAGCATTATTATCAGGTAGACGAATATCCTGTCACATGGCGTCGTTTATGATAATATTTTTTGAGTATAACATTTCGGTAATACCGACCTATAACTCGTTTGCCCTTCGGCACCAGAATGTGTACGGCTATACTATCACATGAGAGGAATATGCAATAAAGATCGTTCTTTGTTGTTTTGGAACTACAGGTCCCCTACCATGTGAATTTGGCAGTATTTTGTTTCCAATTTTTCTTACTGGTTCGAAATAGTGAGCAATGTTTGGTCACCAGAAACACTTTTTGCAAATTGTCTTTAATTGAATTTGGGAAACATCTTTTAGCAATAGCTTACTGGTTTTTACTCGGGCCTGTTTTTAGTCATCTTTCAACATATGCGGTAACCATATGTCAGACACCTTTCGTACTTTCAAAATACGCTTCCAAGTGAAATAAGACACGACAGCTTTGGCATTATCACGAATTGTGTATCTGCCATCACTTTTAATTATATCCCTGACTTTTGAGACATTAGCCTTGCCTATTACAGTCACACGCTGGCCAGCTTTTACTGCATCTTTGCCGGACACTGTGTCCGTGAAATGTTTCTTTCTCCATCTACGAACTGTCTCATAAGATAATAATACCCGTAAACTTCCTCCAATTCAGTTAAAATCTGCATTACCGAATGTCAGAGTTTTGTGTGAACTTTTATATAAGCTGTAATGTCTTCAATATGCTCAACTCCTTTTCCAACCATTTTTTACAGCAGTATCAACGACTGACTGTATTGGTTAACTATAAGTTAAAACTGTGTGGAACTGACGGCTTTTTATCTAAATTAAACATGTTTGCAAAGCTACATCAAAAACAAATCCTCAACTATGTTTACAATAAAAAATAAACTTTTTGTGAAAGTTGGATTATGGTTAATTCAATATAATTTTAAAGTACACGAAGTCATATAGTATCAATTTCGCAAATGAAACGGAAACTTCTTACTAAGACATATCTGAAATATCAAAAGCGATTATTGAATATTGTACACTAGTACTATTATATGCTATACTATTTGCAATTGTCTAGTATCGATATTAAACATTACACATTTTGTAATTAAATAATGACATATGTTCTAATAACTAATAAAATATACCAGTCATTGTTGAGAACTCTGTTTTGGAATCAGTCGTTGCAGTCATTGTGGTGAGACCTTGTGTAGTTGTAGTTTGCGGTGAATCAGTTGCTGTAGTTTCTGGTGACCTAGTTGTATATCTGAATGTGGTTGTTGTTGTGAAATCTGCTGTTGTTGTGACTTTCCTAAATTTATGTTAAATATTACAAAAATGATTCAATAGTTTAGTTAAAAAAAACAGTTTTCAGGAAGGACAGTGGTTTTTATTCTTGTTAATCTTACATGCATACAAGATCAGCTCTAATATCAACGCACGAGCCTGATGGACATGAGTCCATACTTGTAAATATCACACAACAGTCAGTGACATTGGTGAAAGCTTTATCGAAAGAGAAAAAAACATAACTAAACCTTAGTAGCACGTGTTCACAAATATTTCTTCCCCGCAAAACTAATATATTTAAATAGAATATCATACAATTTGTATTGCAGACAGATATGCTTACTAGAATTTTTCCCCGTGCTATCAGTCAGGGACACTTCTTCTACAACGTAGGCTTTATCATTGTATGTAACATTAACTGCACGTGAAAGAAGTTGACATATTTTTTTGGCTATGTCACTCTGTGCTTCTGCTCTCACCAGAATGTTGACCACGATGCTTAAATAGGTGATTATGCTTCCGGACCTGTATTAGGCAAGGACAATTAACATAATGTACTTGACTAGCATTTGACAAATATTTTCGTCCTTAGGGTTTTTTTTTTTATTTTGGGTATTGGATAAAGTAAAATAAATAGATACTATACCTATTTTTGACTAAAGAATTTATTTCGGTTTATATGAATCGAATATGTTAAACTAATTTTTTTTAAATTTACTAAGCTATTAGTCAATTACATTAATTTTATCAACATTTATGTTACTTTTCGGGATGATGCACGATGCTAGCCTCAGCAATTTTGATACTTACCGAACATTCGTTACTTCAATGCGTTGAAATCCCCTTATACTATTGAAAATATTGGTAAACTTAAAAAGAAAAAAAGAATCATTTCAAATGTTTAATAAGTAAAGTAAATTTTTTATAGGTGTCTTGATAAATGCTTTCTGAGATTTCAACCACATAATCTTCCATCTTAGAGTACAATTGTCAAGCCAGAATAACGTGTATTAAAATTCATCAATTCGATCAAAATGGGATTATTATAGAACTCAATGTCCTGACTTTTTGCTATAACTATTAATACTTAATTTAAGTAATGATCAAATAGATTGATATTTACTTAAAGTTCTATAGTTTTATCACTTTATTTAAGTTCTAAGTTTCAAACAGACTTGTGCCAAGACAGGACTTTTAACAATACATTAATACTTCTTATTCATTTTTAATTTGATTATTTTTGCAGCACTATTATAATAAAGTACAATTGATCTTTTGAGATTGTATGTCACTTTTATTTCAATCATTCCTTCAGATGAAAATATCACATGTGATACGACATAAATAACATTATATAAAATTATAAACGTTTAAATTCCTCTAACTTTTGGATTTAGACTTAGAAAACTTTATCTAAAACCACTGATCAGAATATTTCAACCTTCTAAAAAGAAAGAAATGGGTTTTAGGGGCACAAATCAAAACTGATATTTTTTTTCGCGATAACCTGTAGTAAGCAAAAAAATTAACACGCAACAATTTTTAAATCGCAAAAAATTGACTTGCAATAAATATTTTCTCCAATGTGCCAGATTGTGTGACACTCAAAAAAAAAATCGAGTATGTTCGGTATTCTCTCATACTGTCTTGCCATCAACAAAAGTCAAATGATCAAAATCCAGGACACCATAATTTGTATGGGTTTATTTTTAACTATTAAAAGGAGGTCATTGACAAAGCGTGTTAAAGTAAAATTAGCCCTATGAGCAAATTAAAATGCATGTAACATAAAATACTTCACAATTGTTTTTTTTATTATTATCACCAGTGATAGTATTTTGCTTTTTTTTTCAAAGAAAAATGATTCTAGCTAAATAGTTTTCTTCTGGTGATGTCATTATAAGTGACTTACCGATGTTTTCATGTCTTCGTTTTGCGTTGATTCATTTGCAATAATCGCACTGATATTAATACTGACAGCAAATTGGAATTCTTCATTAGAAGAAAAGTAAAAGAGAAAAAAGGTTAATTATGACAGTATTTATAATATTTAATTATAATTCTCAAAAATAATCATCAAGCAAGGTATAATGTCATGGAATTGATGATTATTTTTTTTTTTAATAAAGGCATGGCAATGTTGGTGAAATAATCATTTTTTTCATAGTTGCTTTCCCCCCAAAAAGAGAAACGGAGTCGAGAGTAATCTATGTCCAACTTTAATAATGTTTTTATTGAAGATAAATTCATTTAGCAGTTAAGAATTTCCCCTATTGAACTCTCTCTCTCTTTCTCTCTCTCTCTCTCTCTCTCTCTCTCTCTCTCTCTCTCTCTCTCTCTCTCTCTCTCTCTCTAAATTATATAATGGAACACAGTAATAATAAACTAAATTGAATTAAACTACTTTTTTTTCAAATAAATTATTATAAACATGTTTACATTTGCAGCTGTCGTTGTCGGTGATAACACTACAAATCATTTTAAACCCTAAAACCCAATAACTTCATAAAACAATGAGCGACACTAAATGGATGTGTCAGAAAAACATAGAGCATAGCCGAAAACGGTATTGGCTGTGCCGCGTAGTAATACATAGCAGGTGCTAGATAAAAATAGTGGTTTTAAATATTGTTGTTTTAAAGTGTAAAAATTGGAAATAATATAAATATAAGTAATAAGGAATCATTCTTTGAATAATATGAGGTGATAATTTCGGTGAGAGCGTGGTCAAATCTATCATAATTGGATTTCACCACGCCCCGACCGATATTATCACCTCATAATACTCATAGAATGATTCCTTATTCCTTAAAAAAATCATTATGCAGTGTATGTTAGCAGATCGTGTATTCATGCAAATATGCAGGAGGTAAATACATAACACACGTCGGCGAGTTCTGTAACAAAACACTTCTGCAATGATCGTGTGTCAAACTGTTCCAAAAATGAAAGATGTGTATTGACATACGTGAACTGTTCACTTCATATTTATATTTGCATTATCAATCACAAAAATTCTCTTTTTAATTTGCCATCCTGGTTATTTTTCTATTGAAATTAAATTTATGTACAGTACCGATCAGACCCAACCTAACACCAGAGTAAACCCCAACTAAACCCCGGGTTTACTTTTGGGATTTGCTTGGTGTTTACTTGTTGAAAATTTGGATCCACTCGGGGTTTACTTTGAGTTTACTTTGGGTTTACTTGGAAACTGCTTTTGAGGTCAAATGTACGCACTGAAGTGTGAAACAGACCCGTCTTTTATCTTACCATCCTACTGCCTGTAATTCCTGCCCCTTGTGTATTCCGAATACACAGTTAGCGTCTGCTTTCAGGGTATACTTCTGACCGGGTTTACTCTCTGTGTCCACTCTGGATTTACTTTGGGTTTGCTCTGGGTTTACTCTGGGTCCACTCTAGTAAACCCGGAGAAAATCCAGAGTTAACCCAGAAAGTAAATCCAGGGTGTAGTTGGGGTTTACTTCCTGTTAGGTTGGGTCTGATCGGTACTGTACAGTATGTTTACTCTTTAATGATATATTTTTTGTACGGCGTTACGCCAAACAAGCGGAGTTTTTTTGTATTGTGTGGGATTTTTTCGGGGCGGGGGTTGATTGTTTTTAAATTTCTTTTTTTGTCAATCAAGTAAGTAAGTAGGTATTGTTGGTACGATGTATATGATACACATGTATATCATATATTTTCTGTTTCACAATTATACACAAATTTTATAACACTCAAAATATCGATGGTCTACAGACGCCATTCAGGTGTTCAATGTAGATTAAAAACAATACCAAATCAATCTAATGTAAAGACAAGAAAGGTATTTATTGTATTGATTTTCATGAGGTTTGTGTTTCAAGTGCTAAAAAAGGCATTTAAAGGAAAACTACACAAATATAATCGCAATGCATTGTGTTATTTCTGAACATGACTGTCTTTTACAAAATTGTACAGGCTCTTGAACAACGATATCGTCGCCATAGAAATAATTACATATAAATATGATGTACAACTTCTTCGTGTTCACTTCGATTGTTTGTTTAGTCTAAGAATAACTAGATTTGTCGAATTCAAACAAAGCTACAAAAAAAACCATACAAAATAATCAGTGTTGATGTAAAGCTAAAGGTAGTATATTTATCACACAATGGTTTTCACGGTCGTGATGTTTCGGGTATGGATTGGCTGATTTGTGGTTACATGTATACCATACTGGACTCAAAACAGATGTCTGATTATCAATGCATACCCTAAAATCAGATAAAGCTGAAAAACGTCAATCCAAAAAGCATTCTTGACATCTTTCTTAAGTTTTCTATAAAAATATCTACCATATATAGCCAGATCATTAATGTCTGGAATAAAATCCTTTATTAAATGCTTCCAGGCTAAACTACAGGAATTATACTATTTTTAGCTACCCTGGCTGTTTTGTTATTCCATACAAAGTTAAACAATAATTCTTATTTTTTTTTATAGTTTTTCTTCAGAGGTGCTTGGTAGCGTTATCAATAAATGACTGAATTTGGGTATCAGCAAAGTTTTTACTACTGTTATGCGCCCTGCAGTAGATAAAGTATAATCTTTGGGAAAAAGTTTAAATCAAACATAGTATTTGTATCTAAGTCTATGCAATATGTAATACCTAAGAATGTAAATGGTTCATGTGACCACATTAGGTTTTTATATTTTTCACACAGGTTACTACCAGTATGAACAGTAGAGTCTATCTTAGTACATTTTGTTTTATCATAGTTTGGTTTCAATCCAGAAAATTTGGAATACTGGTTGACTAAAGATAAAGTTGACATGATTGAGTCCTCTGACCCATCCATGAATAAGACTGTATCATCAGCATATTGTAATAGTTTATATTCCTTATCTTCAATAACAATTCCCTTAATTAGATCATTATTTCTAATCATTATTCCCATTATTTCTGCCCAAAGTAAGAACAAATACGGTGAGAATGTTCCCCTTGTCTACAACCTCGTTCCATATGAAAAAAAAATCAGAAAAAATACCATTTTGAATAACACATAACTTAGGCTCTTTAAACCAAATCGTTATCCACTTAATAAAATTCTCACTAAAGTTAAAAAAAAATGCAATACTTTGAAATAAATTTCCAAGAAATGGAATCAAACCCTTTTTTCGAAATCGACCACAAGAATATAACGAGGATTATTATTTTCCTTACAATAGTGCATAAAACCATATAATAACCTTGAGTTTTCACCTATGTACATGTACATCTATCTACCAGGAAGAAAACTCTTTTGATTTTTATAAACTATATTCATTAGAGTTGGTTTCATTTGATTGGCGAATACGCTAGATATAATTCTATATGTAATATTCAATAAGGTGATGGTCGCCTCTTATTTTTAGAAATAAGAAATTCCCTTGGCTTATTGCCTTTTGGGAGAATACATATAAATTCTAGCATTTGATTATAAGAGAACTGTCCCATTTCATAACTATAATTAAAATATTTGAGAATATAAGAATCAATATCAGTCAAAAAAAAAATTGTAATTTCTGCATCTAAGATTTCTTTTACTCTATTATTTATTTTAGAGACCCCTACATTTTGTAGTAAATCTTCTAGGTTTACATCATCAATATCTTGATCTTTGTTTGCATACAGTTGTTTATAAAACTTTTTAATTTTTGTAATATTTTTCTTGTTTGTGTATACGTTTACCCTCAATATCCAAATTGCTAATATTCTAAGATTTTATTTTATTTATGTTAAGTGTACATTGGCTTAGCAATTAACAGATCTTGCATGACTGTTAAGATTCCCTTAGATAAGATTGATCAGTAAAAATCCAAGTGGTTACATATATTACAAAAACATTATTTTACTAGAGCTTTAAAAAATTAATATGGTTTCTGAACTTCTAAATTCGTGCTTTCCCAGCTGACAAGACATTCTTTAGAAGGTTGTTTTACAATGAATGTATCCTGTTGGTTTTCGCGTCATTATCACAGGCGTAGAGTTACTGATGAAATGAGAAAGGATACTAACTCTTGTCTAATGTTTTTAGAGAAATTTAATGTGGTAACATCATGTAGATTTGTCAATTGGTCCCATGATTTTGATCCAATCCTAAGGAATATACAGAAAGTACAGGCATTGCTGATTTAGGATGTGAATCAATCAAGTCCTCATTGGGCATAATTGGGTTGGCATGGCAATTAGAATGCATCAGATATTTTTTTTTTTCAAAAATAACATTTTGGAGCTAGTTCCTGCATCTTTAACTATGGCTTTTGCAATTCACAGCAGGAATTTGTCGGGGAAAAAATCATACTGAAAGAAGAATATTTTGAATTCTCAGTTAATTTAAATACACTCTAGTCCAAAAAAGTCATGATGATCAAGAGGCGATAGGTTTTATAACGTGTGTTGCTCTATACTCAGTTTATAGCTAAGCATATCGTAGGGTTATATAAAGTAAAAAACATATTCTCTTTCCAGTAAGCAATAGAACCGCTTCAGGGCCAGTTTGCTAGAAGCAAACATTTGGATATCAGCATTTGATTTACAGCCTGGCTCCCAGGAAATTCTAAGATATGCTTTGTGAAACAATACCTGCAAACTGATGATAGTGAAGTTAATGCGTTTCATTTGTTTTGTCAACTCTATCAATGTCGGCCAATCTAACCCTCATCCTAGTCAGATTTAGTCACTTTTGTGTCATGTCTATCACTTAAAATATTATCGACCAACAAAGTTTAAACTTATATTTCGGGCATTTCTTTCAACTGTGAAATACAGGGAATTTCAGACAACACGTTTTTACTTGGCCTGATCAACAACAATCCCTTCCATGACACTTGAAAATCAATTACTCTGTAGATTTTAACTACCAAGGTTCGGACACTTTCAAGCAAATGTTATTTATATTATAAATCTACACTTTTTTACAACTTTATTTTCTTCGGATGTTTCAGAATGGATGAGTTAGTACAAAATAAAAAGCAGGATAACGGGCAAGCTATACAAGTGCACAATGATGCGATTTCTCTACTAAACAACACAATTAAAATTGTTCTTCAGCATTCAAAGACTTATCAAAGACTCATTAGGCTGGTAGGTAGGGAATCAACCATTCAACTTAAGTCTATTCACAAAGTTGTTTGTCGTTTATCTTTTATCAGGTTATATTTACAGTTGAGGCCAAAGTGTGGGGGTCATTTTTGTCATATTGCAGGCGGTGTTGCGACTAGATATCAGATAGTATCAGTTTTTAAATATACTACTTGAGAAATTTGGTTTTGACACTCGGGTATACATGTATAAGACACATTCATTACGTATGGATACATCATCTAGTGCTTGAACATTCGAAGGAAGTTAGCAATCTAGTATAATTGTAAGTAGATTGAAATATTTTGCTTGCTTAACCCTATAAGACAGTATTTCATCTTTAAAATAATTTTAAGGTATTACAGGTGTCCATCTTATCCCATTTCTTTTATTAATGTTTACATTTTTTAGATCATAAAAGATTCTGGATTGTTGGGTCGTCGATCATTTAATAAGTATTTTGTCTTACATTTCAGGGAGAGTAAATATCCTATGCAAGATCAATTGATTTTTGCTTTAATATAATCAAAACCTTGGAAAATAATTTTTAGACTGTTGCCATCCACCACTTTAGTTTTGTCCTTGATTTTGCCCCAGGGTGTATGGATGGGTAATAGGAACCCAGTTGCTTTAGAAAAGTTTAGGAAACGAATAGATATGGTCTTTGCATCAGCATTTAAAATGTGTGGTGGAAGATAAATAAAATAATGAAAGCTGTGCATCGATAACCTTGGTTTGTGTATTGCAGACAATGAACATCTTTCTAACCTAGACAATAATTTAATTCTGTAATAAAAACTATTGTCTGAACCCACTGTGTTTGTGTCGCCTTGAGTAATAAAAGAGGGGCAATAACTGTGCTAAGACGACATGTAATTGGGGCATACCAGTAGTTAGTCATCTATAATTTCAATTATTTGCTCTTGTCCGTGGGTGTAGCCCTACTGATAGCAATACCAATAGTAATATCAATTGACAGCTATTTGCATTCGTATATATGAACTAGGTGAGCAAGCAGTTGAGAATCTGTTTCCAGAGCTCAAGCATTTGCTATGCTTGTTCGATAGGAATACCCTGTTAAGCAGAAATTGATGGATGGCTCCAAAATTTAAAAGCAACCATAGCCAATTAAAGCCAAATGAACCTAAGATAAAATAATTTGCTGTAATCATGTCACTGGGCGATTCACAAAATTGAGTTTGTTTCTGAATTTAACCTTTGATATTGCATTAAAATGCAAAATACCATACAATTCATCTTTTTGAAAAAAAAATGGTAGAAAGAGAAGAATTATAAAAACCTTAAAAATGTTATAAAACTTGGACATCATAACTTCACAGTTAGTTACTTACCATAACAGCTTCCTAAACAAAACAATTGGTACAGAAACAGGATCATCCAAATGAAACCCATTTAATGGATGTTATCAAAAAGAAAGTAAAATACAAAATACTTTTATAATAAATGAGTTCGGATCTATTTACTTTAAGTGCGTTTAGGCAATTTGTCCTGATTAAAAAAAAAAACAACTTTAGAATTACATTAAGGGATGCATGACTTAACTTACACATGTCAAGTTGCAAATTGATGATAAGAAGTCATGTTACAGGAAAGAATACATCTTCTGTTTTCTATTAGTAAATACTTCCTGTAAGTGGGTCATTTCTTCCCTATTGATTTTAAATATTAAGTACAATGCTTTTGTTCAATTGATCTCTGCCCTTAAAATTGTAATAAAAAAGGCTCACATGACAAGACAATCACCTGAGTGCCAAAGCTCTTAGATTGATACACCAGATGTTGTTTGTAAAAACATACATTTTTGAAATTATGTGAATTATTAAATGTTTTTAAAAACATTCATTATTTAAAATGTTAGTGTGTGTGTGTGGGGGGGGGGGGGGGGGCAAGAGTTGGCGGAATTTAGCATTATTTATATCTTAGCTCAGGGGCCAACAGTTGAACTCTGTACTGGTAATAATATATCGCTTGCAACGTTTAACCATGTTTATCATAAAACGAAGGTCGAATGGAGTCCCAGAGGTTCTGATTTTAAACATTCTTTGGCCTGGTTGCATTCATCATTTGAAAATATGTTTTTAATATAAAACTAACGTTGATTGTCAAAATTCCTGACAGCAATCATTTAATTGCATGTCAGTATTCGTCATTTGAAACATGCAGGCGCTTTCTCATTTATTTATTTTACTTTTTGCTGTCCTGTTCAGAGTGTTGTTTATAACCTGTTGGTTGTCTTTTGTTTCTGTTAATGAAAATTTTGAAATTTGAATATTGTTATTCTAATGAATGCTGAATAAAGGGAAATATATGTCCAGTCTTTTTAACTAATTAGCCGTCTTTCAGTGGGCGACTTTAAGAATTGCCGAATTCCAATGTTTCAAATTATCCCTCTTCAATCACTATTGTGTCCGGGCGAATTCAAGACGGGGCGAAACTGTTTGCACGTTACAAGTAAAAGGCAAAGATATACTGCTCGAAAATAA
The DNA here is from genome assembly GCA_020458035.1 of Magallana ariakensis. Classification (NCBI taxonomy): domain Eukaryota; kingdom Metazoa; phylum Mollusca; class Bivalvia; order Ostreida; family Ostreidae; genus Magallana; species Magallana ariakensis. The sequence goes on from CM035811.1 coordinate 49,780,578, forward strand.
CTATGTTTACAGTATATTTAAATTAATTGAAGAACAGGAATTAGTACTTACGTTTCTTAAAAGAAGGTCATTTGCATACATCAACAAACACAGACACGCCTCATCGACCTCTGTGGACACGGTAAATACAAGGCGCTATTCATTGAAGTTTGCATTCAAATTGTCAATATTAGTTACACGGTTTGAAGTTGAGCTAGTACGGTTTATACGTTGTCAGTAAAACCCATACTGGGCGAGAGCGGAGCTCGAGTCCCATAAGGAATTTACTGATCGCGTATGAACCATTTTAGGTCAACTTCAAATCGTGTTACGATTAAATCTTACCGCCTGTCTTTATATAAATGACAATCAATAAATGACGACAATAAAAAAGCTAGGTTTTTTAAGGTCGACGTAATTATACTCCGGGGAAGGAATATTTCATGCTGACTATGACATGACTGTTGTTAGCGAATAACTTTCTTACAATTTAGCAATGAGTGCATGCAAGATATTATCATATATTATATTATTCGATATCAATTTATTTGTTATAGACATATTCTGAAACTGTATTTTCTTGTACAATAATCACGATATCTTTATCCGAATTATTTATAAAGAAGGAAGAGAAAAAAATCAATTTGGGTACATTTTTTTCGTCTTTATTTTAAAGATAGATAAGACGGTTTTTATTACATCAAAAAGATGTTTAATTGTAAACAAGGGTTGTACTGTACACAGTGTACATTTTTTATTATTATACTTTCATGTTAAATACTGAAATCTGATTGGTTTAGACGCAGTTGACAATCCGTTCTCATACCCTCAGCGTTAGCAACACACTTGGCAACGGGCCGATAGAACGAATTGTTACATGCGCGTAGATTATTCGCGTACGGTTCGTCGTAGAACTAACGTATTTTCTGTATAAAAGCAGTAAAATTTGCTATAAAATTAAGACATTCAGTATCAAAAAATAAATAGTGCCTGTTTGCAAAGGTACCAGTTGAAATTGACACCACTCGAAAACCATTGTCAACCTCCGCTTCGCGTCGGTTGATAATGGTTTCTCGGGGTGTCAATTGCAACTGGTACCCTCCCGAACAGGCACTATTTAAGTAATGATATAATCACTATCTCACTTCTCACATACTCATTGTTTATCCAATATTCTAATACTATTTATATAATATTTTTCTTCGTCTTATTATGTTTAAATACAGTTAATGTCTGACGTATTAAAAAAAATCATTGTTTTATTTTCAGCCTTTTTTCTTGCCAATAAACGCCGTATAAAAACGTATAAAAAAAAAATTAGGCACGCCAAAATTTCCCCTTTTTTGTAAGTTATTATAACCGTATTATAATCAGAATAAGAAATATATTAACAATTTGACTTTATAGAGAAAGTCGGGTTTTTTGTGGTTTGCTTATCATTTTATGAACCCTATAAATAGCTTCAAACTCTTTTATTTCAGTTTATAATACAATAAAGATCTTACAGACAAACATGTTTACATTGTACACCCATCTTAATGCGTTTTATTAAACCAACGATTATAAAGTTGATTGACCAATGGTTCCAATTGCAAACGGGTCGGTCGTCGTACGGCTCGCTGTTCTGATAATGTTTCACACACCCCGATATTTCTTTAATCACTGTTCCATTTGTTCTGAAACTGGTAATAGTATTCAAAAATAAATATCGGAACATGCATAGAACAAATTACATTAAATATATTCCATGCTTACGTGCATATGCGTAATGTAGAATAAAATGTTACAACATATACATGAACACCATTACCGGTCAAATGATTTCTTTTTCTTGGTGACCGCATCCTTCAATTCTTTAGATTTCAATATTTAAGCTTTCCGAGTCGTTTTAACATTCTGCAACGAAAACCATATTTTTATTCGTTCAAAATGTAACAAAATATCTCTAAAGATAATGAACGAAACATAAATATATATCCTATTTTTAAATCAATTGTAATTTGCCTAGAACGTGCATTTAGTTGCTATTTGACCGAATTTTTAAAATACAGGAATGAAATAAAATCACATAAACTTTTTTCCCTAAACTTTAACAGATGACTTTATTGTAAAAATACCAGAAGATTTGCTTTGACAATAGATTAAACAATAAAACGAACAAAATTAAAAACCCCCTCGTACTTACAGTTTAAGGGCTGAAAATATATCATGATTAAAAAAAATAAAGTTGAAGATATAACACTTCTAGATACAATTATTTATGAACAAAACACAAATAAGTACATTAAAAGCTGAATTTGAAATAAATGTTTCATTTGAAGGGTCCTCCATACCGTTAAGAAAACATCATCATTAACGATTTCATTATTAGTTTATGGAATAAAAGCTAGCATATATAAAATTGAAATATAAATCAAAACAGTTCAACAATATAATTAAAAAGTAACTGCCTAGGGAAAAGTGGTTTGATACTTTACTCACTATGCTACAATGTAAAATGAAAGATATGCAATATCCATAATTTACCATTGCGCTTATATTTTAATGATGTGAGGTGTTGTCACTACAGGTATAAGTCAGGATTTATAGAGGACCCGTATTATCATTTAATTGTATGTCAGAAACATATAAATCAGCAGATATATAAAACATATAAAGCAGCAAATTGTTAAGAGACAAATGCATTTTGAAAAAAAAAACCAAAAACGTTTATCGTATTCTTTTACATAAAACTTTGGCATCACTTGCACACAGCCATTCACACTTGCATCAGAAATATGGCATGAAACATTTGTAACCTGATTGAATCATAATTATATAAGTTTAACAATATTTCTTTTTTAAGAGTAAGATTAGCTGAACGTTAAAGGTTAAACATATTAAACATAAATTGTTCCAAATCTGTTTTTCAAATATAATATAGAAAGGCAATTCAATTATTGAATATAAAATTTTAAGTTTTTTTTAAATGCGTGTTTTGTTAGTTGAAAACGTTTCTTTTTTTTTTTTAACTTCTCTTACAACCTGTATCACATGTGGGTCCTGTGTATCCTGGAACACAGCCCAGACACGTTCCATCTACAACGTCACACCGACCCTCCAAACAGTTCTGATTGCAAGGTGTTGAGCAGTTATCTCCGTAATAGCTAGCATTTGGACAACCTGTAAATGAATATATTGAACAAAAATAACAATGCTGATTATCAAATAGGGTGAATAAAAAAATGGTTTTAGTATGTTTATTTTGATTAAAATAAGAATCAAAATTAGGTGTTTAATATAAAATTTGCTTTTATCTAACATTTAATTAAAAAAACAACACTCTACGTTTATGTGAAACTCTCCCATTAAACGTTTCAATTATCAAACTTTGAGTAATCGTTACACTGTTAGATAACAGTTTTTTGGGAGAAAAAGATTTAAAGTTATTCTTTATTGTATTCCTTTTTTCGATAATGTAAATGAACCTTTTACTAGCTCTGTAATAAAATGTTTATATTTAACTACCAATAAATGCTACGTAGTACGATTACATGATTGTATTCCCTCAGCTAATGCTTTTCTATATAGAAGTGATGAAAATAATGTATACGAGCCGTTGTGAATCAATGAGTTAACATAATGTGTGCTTTTTTAACCCGGTTATGGTTTTTGACAATTATTGTTACACAATTCCACTTATCTTTATGAATTCGCTGCAAATATCGTTTAGGCCTTAGTTAAACATCCCAATTACTTCAGAAAGGCCGAGGAAATAACTATTTTTAATTTAATTCATCAATGACTCATTATGACAAACTGATTATAAAATTGTTATTAGACATTTACAGAATGTTGCTTCTTTTACAAAATCTAAAGGAGAAAACTAAAAAAAAACCTTCTGATTTAATAATTCTCATATTTTATTTTTACTATTGTTTTTGATTTTGTAGAGATAATTATGAGATACCCTATTGCATTTAAATCTACACCATAAGGTTAAAATAAATGTATAAGGATTAAAATGAAACAGAATAATAAAGAATATCTTTTAACAAATCGAAAGTTAAATATCTCTTTCGTTTTTTTTTAATTTTCCCCCATTACTTACCATACACTTCTACTTCACATAACGTGAAAACCGCATATTCACTATATTCTGTAGGAAACGGAAGATGAGTTCTGTTGTTATAGTAGATGACGTATCTCCCACTCAGACGGCATGTTATGTTGAGAGGGTTGGGTATTGTTTCCTTTGTATAGGTGTTGTCTTTAAAACAAAGTACCCCATCCTCTTTGCTAATTGTGTCTGATATTTAGACCGAGAATCCAAGAAAGTCAGAGGTTTTGGTGTTATTTACATCTGATAATAAAAATTATCGTCTAAAACTAATATAGTTTACTAAATCATTTTTGCTCTTTTTTACAAAATAGAATGCATTCTATAATATAAAGTAATATCGGGTCTACACTGAGGTATTCCAATGCTTCTTATGGTTGATTACGTTTATATTTTGTTTACGTTTATAGTATTTTCAAAACCATACCCCATACAGCATTTTCCGTCATGTATTGTATAAAGATGTGGTGTATACTGTGTACTTCTCCAAGATCTACCCGCCATTCTGCTGTTGTATATCCGAAACCAGATATCGCACATTGTCCTCCAAAGCCGGACAGGTCTGAATACCTTCCGTCCACAGCACGATCTGCTCCTATTCCTATAGCAGTATGCTGCTGCCATGCGGGTTTATTCAAAGCGACATTTTCTGGAATCGAATTTTGTAATATTTATACAAATCTTCAAAACTCCAACAAAACATTAACATTAATGTAGACAGTCTTATATAGTTCTAGTTACAATGCCTAATTTGATTGGCTAAACCAAATTATCAATATAGTTCATGTATAACATAACTTGCCTACCTCACAATACGACGCGCGGACAAAACGTATTTTGTCTTTTGTTTCGTTATTTTTCAAAATTATAGATATAAGAACGAACAAAGTATACAACAACTTCAATCACAATTATCACCACACAAATATATCGTACTAGGGTTGTTAGAAAAGTTCCAGACACATATATTAACGAAATAAAAAAATAGCTGTACTTTGAAGGATAACGTCTGTATAATTAAATGTAAATCAATCGAAAGGGAAAAAAAAACATGTTTGATAAAAAAAAATCATATGATTTGAATATTTTTTTTCAAAATATACAGCGAAATTTACTTTGCAGAAATTGGATTAACGGAGCATCATTTAGTATTTCCACAACGTCAGGTGACGTCAAACAGCTGGAAAGCAAGTTTGTCACACATTTAACTAGTAAATACCTTTCAGTTTCACACACATCTCATGTCTTTTAACCTATTTATAAAATGAATCTTTTTCCATAATTTTTTTAGTTTTTTTTATAATGTATTTTGTGGAATATCGTATATCAGTTAGGTCCGAAAATTTCTGTCCATATAGTTTCGAATTCAGAAAAAGAAACAAAGCGAAAACCGGTGGTGCTAGATATGAAGTGTATTGGAGGGGGGGATGCTGAATTAGCATAACGTCCAGTAAATTGATGTCCAGAGTAATTGATTGCGCAGTATGTGCTCCTGGTAAATAGTACGGATCTTAAATTAGCAGCATCTTCAGGAAAGATAAGATTTTTGGTAATTATATGATGTATTGTCAAAATATTTAATTCAAATTTTTCAGCAATATCACGCAAAGTGACCTCTATCATTAACATTGGTGTCATTTGGAAACAATTTTCCTAACGTTGGACACATGTGGGTCATCTACGGCAGCATCTAATAGCCTTTTGTTTCTCCATATGAAATTTTCCTGCTTGCACACACAATTAAATGACGGTTCGGTGTCCCAAGGTTTCTATTGACGATAACGTTTCTGACTCAATGTTCAAGCGTTGATCGTACATATTTGTCAATAAAATGGTCAGAAATAACTGTAACTTTCAACAAAATAGCGTTTATAAGGTAATGTAACATATATAATTTATCGTACATCTTTATGCTCTTATATGCATGCTATTATTATAGTACAATTACCTTATAAGGCAAAATGCGTTAAAAATATAAAAAAAAAACAAACACAAAAATTACATGCTCCATGAAGCATATATTATCGTAATATTTATGCTATATATTTTTATGGTGCATTAAAAAAAAAAAATCGTTTCATATTTATAAAAATAAACGTCAAGTTAAAATCTATAAAGTTTCGCTAGTATCATGCAAATAGTGCGCTCACAATCATACTTGTCCAGGAAACATTTTAAGAGCGATTGTTACTTTTTAAAGCGTATTTATTCGCTTCGCGTTACGTTTAAATTTAGTATCAAAATAGAAATATGTAAATGAAGTAGCAAATGTTTGCCACTCTAATTACTTCTTGACAACAAAACTCAAAAATTTAAAGCGTGAAATTAAACGGTTCTCAAACTGTTTATATAGTTCCCATTGCATATTAAGAAAAGATATTTAAGATTGCATATTTGACAAGTTCAAATTAAAACAGAGCAGTTTGCTTATTTTAAAGATATATAATTTTGCATTTTGATTATATTTAAATAAAATTTTAAAGATGCACCCTTAACGAGCATCCTGTTATCTGTGATTAAATATTTTTAATATTAGAATGAACCATTATCTGCGGAATACAATTGACGTTGTTCATTAATTTAACCGTGCAAACGAAAATAAACATTATATGCTGAGAACCTATGTGAAAAAATAGTTAATATTTGTAAGAAAATAATTCAGCTAAATCTAGGTAAACATGCTTAACTCCATAAAAAATACATGAGATACATGTACAGTATATCTATTCAAAATTTAATTATTCAAAATACGAATATAACACATTTTATCATATGACATTTTTCCAAAAAAAAAATCTTGTTCATTAAGACAATGCTTAGATAAACATTACCACAAACACAAACACTATCAAAATATAATATTTGTATGAACTCAAACCTATTAGAAAAAATTTAGGCTACTACATAGAGTTTCACGAATATTTTGTTCTCATAGCTTTTTTAGGGAAAAACCCATTTGCAATGTATGCATTTTTATTATTATAACTATGTGGGGTTTTTCCCACGAGATTTGTTATTGTAACGTTATAAATGTAATGTATTCCTTCACTCCGTATATTGTTATATTATAAATGTAACCTAATCTATACTTATAAATTAAGACATTTTGCCAATAAACTACGAACTGCATGCACCAGAGAAACTGTTTACATCTTTGGTATTTCAAAGTATAACTGAATTTTAAATTATAAGTATTAGTTGTGAAATAAGTCTAAAATTTACTTTCATTGTCGATAAACTATCCCGTAATAGCAAAATATGAAAGTAAGGTTGTTAACACATTAAATAATTACGTAGGAGTAAATATATATACCGGGAACTCATTTATGGTATGAGTTGTACTTACCGTAAAGTCTCGCCTCGTAAAATAATTTCAAAAAATATATCAAAAACATGAAACGCATAACTACGACTGTTGTGATTGAGGAAGTAAAAATAAAGGTTGTTGTCTATCGATCAGTGTCCAAATATTTATGTTATACATGCTAAATCAATTTAAAGATTTTGAAAAGGATGAGCATTCATCTAGAAAATGGTAAAATGGTAAATTTTACCTTTATATATGATTGCATGCATTGCAAAAGTTTAAACTAGCTGGAAGGATTTAAAGCATTCAAATGAATTGTCATTTATCATTTGTCCTGGAATGAAAACGGTTCCAAAACTAATCAAGAACGCAGGTCGACAAATTTACACAATGGCGGTAAAAGCTTACCATGCATCTGACAGACACCTTAGATAAAAAAAACCTTGGCTTAAAATGTGCTTGCATTCGCATTTTTAGATTGCATACAATTTTATACCACTGGCAGATAGGTAATTACCTTTCTATATTTTATTAAAAATTGTAAGAAATGAACAGATTGTGTTGACAACTCTACGTCTATATAAATAAATTAAAAATGTAAGCATAAAACAGAGACGTTGTATCGAGGGGTGGGGTGAATTTCAGTTTAGAATTTCATTCCCACCTGCTCCTTTTAATATCAGTTTTTTTAAATTCCAATTTTGAAAAATAGGTCCAGGAAATAAAATTAAGAAAACATTCGGACACGGTATATTTTTTTAAAATTCGTTTCAACAGGTAAATCTAATCAACATGTAAACTGTTAATTCCCACGCTTGCTATATCATCTAGTTAAATATAAACTGACCAATCTGAAATAATAGTTCAAATGTCAAAACAGTGTTTTCTAGGGGTCACGAGCGCATTTTCTTAATACCGGAAGATATGATAATTTATAGGAACACATATGCTTACCTCATAGGTAGTGCATATCTAAACATTATTAGATAAGGTCTACCACTTCAAAACCTTAACAAGCTTATAGGGAGGAAAATATTAACAGGTATGGAGTTGTACTTACCGTAAAGTCTCGCCTCGTAAAATAATTTCAAAAAATATATCAAAAACATGAAACGCATAACTACGACTTTTGTGACTGAGGAAGTAAAATAAACGTTGTTGTCTATCGATCAGTGTCCAAATATTTATGTTATACGTGCTTAATAAATTTAAAGCATTTAAAAAGTAGGAGCATTCATCCATAGAATGACTACGTTTACCTTTATGATTGCATGCATTGCGAAAGTTCAAACTCGTTTGAAGGATTTAAGGCATTTATATGGGTTATCGTTTATCATTTATCCATGGAATGAAAACGGTTGTAAATGAATAGATACATATAAGCTTTATATTGATTTTGGTTTGATTTAGCAGAGAGCAAGATGAGCAGTTACATGTCAACATTTGGAGCCGTCACGTTATGTCCGCCGTCACGATATGTCCGCCACTTTTTCGAAAAAATCGTCACATTATGTCCGCCATCACGAAATGTCCGCCACTTTAAAAAAAAATCGTCACGTTATGTCCGCCATCTCTAAATGTCCGCCACTTTTTCGGAAAAATCATCACGTTATGTCCGCCTTTACAAAAGTTCCGTATATTACCCCTTCGTTGTTTAGGAAAATGTATGGTCTAATGTCCGCCACCAATGTTAAACACACTACTCTATCGTTTTATTTCTAAATATCATATTTGCTAATCACTTGTGTAATATTATGTCTGCCTTCATAGATCTGCACTTATTTTAAGAATGAGAATGCGTTGAAACGTATGTCCGTAAAAAATTCGGAAAGACCGTAGCATGTCCGACACGATAATTTATAGCATAATGTTTGCAAATAGGAAAACACGTTCAAATCGTAAGTCGGAACATTATGTCCGCCGCCTTATTTTATGAAGAGTTCGTTTAACGCACACGATGCACACGCTAAAAGTTTTGAAAAATCGTGACAATATGTCCGCATATAGAAATGCATGTTTAAATCGCAAGTCGTAACATTATGTCAAACATTATAAAATGTCCTCCTATTTTCTAAAAGTCGTAACATTATGTCCGCCGCCTTAACTTTTGGAGAAATCGTATTATGTTCACGCTAAATATTGTAAAAAAAAATATGGCATAATGTCTGCAAACAGGAAATATGTAGCAACATTATGTCCGCCATAAAAAAAATGTTACCTTATTTTTTTAAAGTCGTAAAATTCTGTTTGCCGCCTTTAAATTCAAAAAAAAAATCGTTTCATTTTTTTTAATTATTTCATAATTGATAATAATACCATTTGGCAATCATCTACATTTATTAGAACTTCATAGTCTTTACAAATAGAATATTTTGAAAATCACAATATGAAGCTGTATGGAGTCTTCAAAATTTCAAAATTACAATCAACAAGACAATTCCAAAAATAATGTAAAGGCATTCCTTGTTTAAAACTGAATTACTTATCTATTTATTTTGAAAAAGAATGTAAGTGTAAAGACTCCGTATGAATTCTGATTAAACATTTCATACTGTTCTTGCACGCTTTGCACGCATCTACTTTGGAGACTCGCCCCAGATCCTTTCGGTATGAATATATTAAAAAAAAATTATAAGTGTACTGAAGACTGTACAATAGGGGCAATAACAATGTAACTATTTCAAGGTATGAGCTAAGGGGCTATATCATAAAATATCTTTAGATGTCTATTAAGAAACAAAAATATTATTGCTCGGAAAGATAGACGCTTCCAATCCAATTGCTCCGAAGTATCTATACATATGTCTTTGTCAGAAAAAAATGATATTTAACCGTGTATGATTTCCAGCGCTATAATATTACTAGCCCGTAATGATTTATGGGTGAATCTATTTTTAGAAACTACATGCCAATACTCATCAAATGAGTACATAGAATATATACCTTACCAGGCATAAAATGTTGGTCAATTGTACATCTGATACCTTAATTTGGATCCGATTTGGTTAAAACATATTTGTAACCAATCAATGTGATTAAAAGCTGACGAAGCATATAAAAAAAACCACACACACAAACAAACATATTTGCTTCCATTTATTTTTGACATTCTTACAAATAAAGAAACTTTTTGATGTGTATATTTTTAAGCAAACCCAGTACATTTTCTTTTGCAAACTAAATCTACAAGTTTTCTTCGAAAAGCGGGATCAAAGAATCCATATAAGAAAGGATTAATAACAGCATTTGTAAAGTATAGCAATCTCATTGCCAAGTGAACATTTTTAGAAAGATCGTCATTTTGTCTGTCCCAGAAATTAGGATCTGCTTCTTCTTTCTTTATTGCTATAACGTGCGGTATATAACCAACCAGCATAAACACTTGTAAAGTGAAAAACATTAATGTAAAACGGTACGACCATAAAGATGTCTTCCTTTGTTTATTATTTTGACCTGATCGCATTGTTAAACCATTTTTCCCGTTTTCTGAATCAATGGTATTCATGTTCATAATATTTCGTCTGCGTCTGCAGTAGGCTTTAAAGATAAATACTGCTATTGAAACGTACGATATAATTATAAGAAGTATACATGATCCATGAATAACTGCCATTAAATACAACGTTCCTTTATCCAATGCGACAGCATCATTATCTATTTCCTTACACTTGTACCCAGTAATGTTTTCTTTGTAAACTTCGACAGTGCCAAACGCAAAGAAAGTTGGGATATAAGACAACATACTAAATAGTCCGGTACCTCCAATGGCGATCCATAAATGGAACGTCTTGATTTGATACTTTATGATATGGCAAATATGTTGGAATCTGCTAACTGCGATCACTGTCATTATAAGCATTGAGTGAGTCAAATTCACCCGAATGGAGTAAAAAAACAATTTGCAAATCCACGAGGCAGGAAATGTGACACGTCTCGTAATCTGGACTATGTTAAATGTAGCACTTAATGAAACACACATTAAATCTACAGTTGCCAATATCGGTATAAAAAAGCGTCCATGTCCTTTGTTTTTTAAGCCTCTTTGGTAAACGAAAATAACAGTTGCATTTCCAAGCGTTCCAATGATAAGCCAAATAGTAAGAAGAATCGTGTTTGGTAAATATAATTTGCTGTAGTAAGAATTCCATTTTTCAAGTGAAAAGGTATCATTTTTCGAAGACAACATGTCTGTTTTCGTGTCGTTCGTTTATAAGTAAAATCAATATAACGAAATTGACATAATCTATAAGTTGCACTCATGTTTTTGAAAAATTTGCTTTTTATAGTTTCAGGGTTAAAAACCTGATTTTCAGAAGAGTATAAAGTCCAATTAACAATTATTCTAGATTGAACTTGTTCTAAGTGTTCAACGGCATGAATTCGTGCATTGATTATTGTATTTCCTTTTTCTGTAAGTGATAAGGATATCCTCAACATAAGCAAATACATTGTACAGAGAGTAAAGTCTTTGTACTTCGTTCGAATTTTTAAAATATCACGAACTTTAATAGCTGATTTTTTAACAATTTTTATGTGAAACATTACATCTTATATAAGTGATAGTTAGGTGACCTAAATGATACGTATTCCACTTCTTTCCTAACTCCCTGATTCATATCTACAAATTTAAACTTCTCTGCAGTAACATGTATTTATGTCATGACATGCCATTTATACTTAATCGTGCATTATAATTATACGTCTGTAAATTTCTTTAAAATTTAGTTTAATCGAATATATTTTGTCGGAAATAAAGTTGATTTTTTGATTGAAAATACCCTTTCTATTTGATAATCAGGAAGTGAATCGTATTATTTTCAAACCACTCAGGTGATAGTTTAACCGGCTACCAAAGATATGTTTGGTGTATCTGTTTTCAATTGTTTGTAAATCGGCTGTATAGAGAGAAACACTGTTGGTGTACTTTAATACTAAGGAAGATGTTTGAATTTAAATTCAAGAACTGATATATTAAAACACTTTGTTAAAAATATGGTTTTGTTTTTACTTTCCTGCAGACTATATATATTTCATTATAATTTATATCTAAACCAAAATTCAGTTTGAAATGTTTTGGAATCAACCTAAGTTCCGGTTGGCATTTGAAATTTATTGAAAGCTCTGCTTTACATACTTAGGGAAATTTTTAAGTAAATACATTACCCCTTACAAACTTATAAGAGAAGGATATTACCTCACTTGCCAATCATTACAATCGTTAAACGTAGCAAGAATATACATGTACTTAAATAAGTGTTCAGTAAAACAATGTGCTTTTAGTGTTTTGTTTATTGCTGTGCTGTAAATTTATTATATTCAAGTTAAAAAAAAAATTCAAACATTTACTTATAGATATCTTGCATAAAAAATGAACGCAGTAGTACCCTTCTAGAAATGATACTAGCAAAGACATGAATGTGTACATGTAATTGTTTAATTAATTTAATTATTTAATTAATTGTTTAATTTAATTTTATTTGCAAGTAGACAAAGCACTTTATAAGTAGTAAAAATATTAAAAGTATAAAGAATACACATGAATTAATTCACGAAATGGAAAAGAAAGTGTCATCACACGGTTTCGTCATGCCCTGAATTATCCCTAGATGTCGTGCAAAGAGGTATCAGGATAAATCGTACCCTGGGGAAAACGTGACACGGAGAAAACGTATCCATAAATTAGGGTGCGTGTTCTCCGAGAGAAAAATCGGAGAAATTGGAAAAGTCGTAACAAGAATTGAAATAGTTATAAAAGCCGTTCTAAGGTAATAAAAAGACTTATACAATAAATATTTGTACTTGTATCATTATTTACATTAGGCACTTGGCATCGTTTTGAAAGGGGCAGGCCAAAAAAAGGGAAATTACACCTTCTCAAAGTCGTACAAATCCGGGGGGTGGGTGGGTGGAAGTAGCGTACTTTACACCTATACCAATAACTTCAATTTCATTGTTTATTCAATTCCTTATATGCCCTCCCCCCCCAAAAAAAAAAATGGACGGCCCAAATTCATGTTCATGCACTTGGTATATGTAAATTTTGAGAAAAAATTGTGGGGGAGGGTGGGTAGGTTGCTTACCCCGATGCTACATGCTTAAACATAATCACGTAAATTAAATAATTACACAATACAGTCACGTAGCATCATTTTTTTGAAAGTGGAGGTTGGGGATGGGGGACAGATTAATCCTTAAAACATTGTCAAGCCCCCCCCCCCCAAAAAAAAAACCCATCTCAAACCATGAAAACCCTAATCTTTCAATTTCAGTGTTTACATGGTCCAAAAAAGTTGGGGACAAACCACTGAATAATTCGGTTGTTCATGTTAATTTAAGAAGAAAAATATTTTCTGCGAGAAAAGTTGAAGGGGCAGGTCTACCTGGTCCGATTGATTCTACATGCCTGCAATAATTGGGTATGCACACGAACAAGCGTCGCATAAATCAATCGGTATTTAATCAATCGGTGCAGTATATCTGGAATCTTTAAAAAAATCTAACAGTTTTGATTGCATTATAATTTTGAGAATTAAAATATGAATAAAATGATAACAATTGTGTAATGGCAAGTTGACACAGAATCTACAGGCCAAGCAACAAAACGACATCATTATTCGAGCATATGAAGTCTAACAAACATACGATTTGATGATTTAATCAAACGATATCTCTTCCCATACATCCAAAAAAAAAAAAGAAAGAATGGAAAAAAAAGAAATAAAAGTAATACCTTTATATATATACTATACGTCTAGCCGCAGAAATTCAGAACAAAATTAAATATGGCCAGCTATATGTAATCCATACTGTACGGATTTCTAAACCAGGAAAGTAATATGCTTTGTTAAATTGATAAGCTGTATGCATGTTTTTAAAAAAAAATCTTGTAAAAATGACTGAATGTGAATAGCAACCGTCAGTAAAAAATAAATGCAAACTTCTCAAATTGTAAATTTATTTCGCAGTTATAATCATGTAATGTATTAAGCTGGATGTCCACTCTAAGTATCGTTGAACAAAACAACTGATCTAGCCTATGAAAATGCCAGTTGCTATTTTATAAAATCTACATTCTCAAATGAATTATTTTTAAAGATGAATGTTGAGGTTATGCATACAAAGTCACATGAATGCATGTGATATTTTCATATTTTATATATTTAAACTTACAAATGCGTTGCCTTATTTAAAAAGGTTCGCATCTTCTCTTTGTTGCTAGTCATTTTAGGTCACCTCTATCTTGGAAATTATGCATTAAATATTGATTCTACTCATAAATTCATATTTTATTATGCCAACTAAACTATAATAAATAAAAAAGTAAATGAAAAGTTAAATATTTACTATTTATAAAATTTAGTTGGGGACTATTTTCTGTGGCGGAAGGTTTTTAAAAAGAAAATGAGCATTTTTCATAACTCACTTGTTTTAGAGTACCGTCACTTTAGCTTCCTTATTTTCAGTGCAAAAAAAAAATTCAGATAGTCTGTGCGTTAGGATATCGTCATTTTTTTTTACGAAAAAACATATTTTTACAATATCTCAATATTTCTAATGACAAATTTAACTTATGTCATAAAAGTTAAGGAACATGAGTCGCACTCTTTGCCTAAAATTAGCTTATTTTATGCCATATCTCAAATTTTACATAAAGGACCCATACTTTTGGGTTTTTGTTCTGAATTTATAGTATTTTTTTTCTGACAAGACTATCATATTTGAGAAAATGTTTGAGACTTTTAATTAGTTTCATTGCATGTTGAATAGTTAACGGATAAAAATAGCGTTTTATCAATGCAGAAAGGTCAAAAAATCAATTAGGTGAAGAAATGGTTACATTTTTCTTGATGGAAATTTTAATTTTATTTATTTTAAATAGTATAAATTTGTTTTTGATGCCATGCTTCATTCCGATAAAAAAATTATAGAGGGAAAACCGATTTATGTCCAATCTGCACTTTCAGTGCAGAAAGGTCATATTATACACAGATACACGTATGGCCGAATGAAGCATATAGATCCCAGCATTTTGTTAGGTTAAGCTATGTGTGTAGATTTAAAAAAATACTTTAGAAAAAAACTTAAAGACTTTTGATCGCAGGATCCAACGTCCTTAAGTTTATTGTAGCAATTTTTTGTAATCCCTGCACAACAGTAAAGGACTTATTACCAAAGAATTAACAATTCAAAAGGAAATACTATTTTAAAGGAAAACTTGATAAAACACGTTCTATACCTTTATTTAAAACATATTAATCTAAAGCAAATGAGTTTAAAATAAGGAGTGCATAAAAGCAAGACAAAAGCAGCATTTTCAGCACGTCTCAAACGTTTCATAAACATGACATGCAGCTCATAGTAAATATTAACAAGACGACATAGAGCAATGCAACTGTCACAAACAATGAATAAAATGTTCGTGTGAGTGGACCCATCCATGCAACTATATGGAATGAATGTAGTTCCGATTTGAACTAAATATTTGTAATCGCCTTCTGTTATGTCCATATAAGGCATCCTGTAGATTTTTCTATTTTCGAACGCATTGCACCTTGTACTACCTACTTTATTTACGATGCAATGACAACGTTATTTATTTTTTCTAATTACACGTAGACTACTAAAAATGGTATCTTTATCCGTTTAATTTGAAAAAAAATTATTTATACCGTTACATACTTAATGATTCAAATCACATTTTCTTCACATATGCGTAAGACTTGTTATCGGAATTATAAATCGCCTTGTAAAAGTAAAGCTTATTCTTGCCTTGCTATTTCAGAAATCAACAAAACTGTGCTATATTATAGTTTATTGCATGTAGCGTAATGCTTTCGTATTACATTAACAGAGCTGACTAATGATATTACATGCCGAACATTCCTTTTAAAGGAATACTTGTTTCATATCTTAGTTTAAAACGAAATTAATTGTTAGGTGAAAGTAACATGTCAAGCACATCTATTTTAGGCATATGCTATTTAAAATATGCACATTTTAAGCACTTTGTACATTACTATCTTTTTTTTTGGCAAACTATATTCACAAGTTTCCTTCTAAAAGCATGGTCAAAGAATCCATATATGAAAGGATTAACAACTGCATTCGCAAAATATAGAACGCGCAGCCCCATATAAACATTGTTCAGTAAATCCTCGCGCTTTCTTTCCCAAAAATGATAATCAGCCATTTCCTTCTTCAAAACAATAAAGGGGGGTATAAAGGTCATCAGCATACACACTTGTAAAGTGAAAAACATCAATGTAAAACGGTACGACCATGAAGAGTTCTGTCTTTGAATATTATTTGCATTCAGTTGCTTTAAATTTGCTCCATTTCCTGTTTCAGTGTTTTTTGTGTTATATTTATTTTGTCTGCGGTAATTTTTAAAGATGTGAATTGCTATTGAAACGTATGATACTGTAATGATTAACATACAAGTTCCATGCAAAACTGCAATGAATATCAAATTCCCTTTATCCAGCTCTCGGGCTGCGTTATCAATTTCCTTACACATGTGCCCAGTGATGTTTTCTTTGTAAATTTCAACAGTTCCGAAAACAAAAAGTGTAGGAATGTAGCAGATTAAAGAAAGTATTCCCGCACAAAAAATAAAAATCCGTAATTGTAAAGTTGTAATTTGACATCTTTTGATTTGGCAAATTTGATGGAACCTGGTTACTGCAATCGCTGCCATAATCATTATAGAGTGAGTTACAATAACCCGAATTATGTAATGGAAAAAATTACAAACCCAAGAATTTGGGAATGTTACGAAATGTGTAAGTTGTAGTATATGATAAACAGCACTAAATGATACACACATTAAGTCTACAGTTGCCAAGACCGGTATGAAAAAACGACCATGTCCTTTGTTCTTTAATCCTTTTTGGTATACACAAATGACAGTTACGTTACCAATAACTCCGACAATAAGACCAATAACAATAATAATTGTGTTTGGTAAAAACAAGTCATTGTAATAAGAATTCCATTTTTCAAGTGAAAACATGTTGCTTGAAGAATAAGCGAAGATTTTCATATAAATTGCATTTGAGCATATATGAAAACGATTAAACGATATTGCCAATGTTTTTTTTTACTTTAAATATTGTAACTATAATTCATATATTTGTATGCATGCCACGTCACAAATTTATGGGGAGACAAAATTAGTGAAGTGTAAAGTCTGAAATTCAAGCATACTGGGTTGGACTTGTTCAAGATTTATCTTTAACCTATACATGTACACTTGAAATATATTTTATTTCCTATAGTGACAAACGTCATCTCAACAACTTCTACATTAATATTTCAAAGTGAATGTTAGTTTTTGTTCTTTGATCATTTCTAAGCACTATATCCTTAGATAAATAATTTAAAAATCCATATTAGTTGTAATTGGTTCCTATTAACTGTCAGTGTTCCATTGGGTCATACACGTTCGCTTTTCCGGTTTCATGATGAAATACGTTTCCGTATTTTGAAAAACACTGAGTTATTTCCTTTAATGAACTATCGCGAAATACTTTTCAATCGTAATGGTCGATTGCAATGTACTTATTAATAAATGTCTCTTGGATTCCAATTGAATAAATATCTTTTCTGTTTAATACATTTTTGATCGATATATGTTTATTTTCGATTGTTTAATCTTAGAGACAAGAATGCGTTTGATATTATGATAGCATATGTGCAATCCGAAAACAATTCAATATGACTTATTTTCAATATGGTTTCAAAGAAAAGTAAGAAAAAAACCCACAAGCACACTCATAAAGGTTTTGATCCATAAAATTATATCGTTAAATCCGGCAATTTTTAATTCTAAACCTCAATCTCAGTAAATCAGTTTCCCCATTCTAAACAAACCTTCAAATCTTTTAATAAGCTAGTTGTGGTTTACTTTACTAATGACTGACATTACATAAAATATCTTAAATACTAATATCAATAGGTAGATTGATGCCATCCTTAAAGTTGTCCAATGGAGAATGCGTAATAGAATATAAAATTCAATAGTATTGTTTTCCTGAAAATTGATGATAATTTAATTTTCTTTTTTGGTACTCGTATCATATAAACTGATTAAAAGGTTATATTTTTTTCATTTCTTTACGCTTTTATTCTATTAATATCTTTGGACAATATATTGAGAACTACAGACCCTTAACGTGCTACATCACCTTCAAAACGAACCGTACCGTTCCTTGCAAAACAGTAACCGTACCGTGCAAGAAACGAACCGTACCATTCACAAAATGAATCGTACTGCGCACAAAGCGGGCAAGGTTATGAATGCAAGACCTGCCCAAAAAGGACCAAAGAAACGTACCGTATACTGAGCAAGGAGAGAGAGAGAGAGAGAGAGAGAGAGAGAGAGAGAGAGAGAGAGAGAGAGAGTGTGTGTGTGTGTGTGTTTGTGTGTTAACACCGAATCCATTTATTTCGCTATAGTCAGCTTTGGGTAAAGGTTATAAGTTTGGTCTAAAGCTGATCTTATTAAAAGAATGAACTTGTTTTTTATATTTATTATTTACCAGTTTATAAGATAAACGTGCTTAATATCTGATATAAAGTTATTTTTTTTAATTAAATTTAAAGATCTTAAAGACATACCGGTATACATTCAACAAAATTAATGTTCACCCAGTATAATGTATTTACTAGTACAATATTAAATAAACACATTTATTAGTTTTCTCGTCGTGATGTCTGATTTCTACTTATATAGTTAAAACAACGCAATAACGTTGACCTCTGGTTGTGACCCAAAACCTTGACCTTTGCTAAATATTATAAACACCTCCGGTTTCGTTGAATTTCGCTAAGAGCTTTTGGAGTGTTTTAGGTTGCCAATGGAAATGACATTACACTTATGTACGATTAAAATGTTTTCAATATAACGATTCCTTTTGATTGCTCAATATTTAAAACCATGTTGAGTGCAAAATAACAGTTTTTCCTTTTCAAACTATTACCAAAGACTAATATAAATTACCCCCCAAAAATGTCAATCATAATAGACATGCGCAAAAAAATACAAATTTAGTGTTTTGACGTTTTGTCACTGTTATCTTATTTCAATCGGTGTTGTCTGTACTATTGATGAAAATACATATCAGTCACAAGATGTTGAAAATTCACAATTATTAATATCTTAATTTTGAAATTATTGTATTTATCAAAATGAAGACTTACTAAGAAAAACCAGAATTAAGACTTTCAATTGTTATCTTTGTCAGCTGAAAAAAAAATATGTTATATAATTTAAATAACTTTTCTTTCGCATATGTATTGGTATCTTGTTTCGCATTTCTCGTCACACCATGTAATGTTGTATGGACGATACAGACTGAGGCAGTCCTGATTATCGTAGTTATTTGGCTGTCCTTTGGCAATGTCCCATGCGCTGTATGTAAATGGGGATCTGTCGGAGTCCCACACCCATCGGCCTTCAGTCGCGACGTCAGTCCCTCCTAACCAAACTGTGTCTATAAAAATAGGTCGTTAAATAGTGTAAGGTTTTTGTATTTTTTTTTTCTGCATTTACAAAAGATTATGTTTATTATCTTGGTTTTTTTATATAATATATAAAAAAAGAATTAAATCTTCTTTATTCAATTCATATATACACAAAATATATAGTACTAACTTTAGTACGCAACGTCAAACACAGCGTTGCATTATCGATAATGTTAATAAATTAAGTTTGTATGTTTTTAGGGGCTGTCTAAAAAGCTTTATATAACAAACCGTATAAGATAAAAAAATGATTTTGTGACTTTATATTTGTATTGTCCAAGTTGTACAGTGGTGTATATGTTCGCCTGACAAGCCTCACAAATATATACACCTTTTAATTAGATTCGTTGGATTAAGCAAATACAAAGTCACTCAACATAAATAACCTTTACATACGAAGATTACTTTAAATAAAAAAAAACGTACTTGTCAGTCCCATTGCCAGACCACGGACAAACAAATCTTCTGCATTTGATTCAATTTCGACTAATTTAGCATCGTTTATCATACAAATTATCTAAAAAGTAAATTTTACATTTTTTTTTAAATAGTAAAAGGCATTGTATGCTAATTAAAACTTGCAATGATCATGCTTACCCGAGCGTCATTCCATGTTTCCTCTTTGCGCCCTATCCAGTACTCGGAATCCATGAAAGAAGTCCATCCTATTGATATATCAATAATTGTATGTGTTTTAATTTCTTTTTTTTTAATCAAAATCACTATAAAATCATAAATACTCACATATACATTAGTTTTAAGAAAGAACGTTCCTTTATTTTAACAAATTGACTTAGTATCATTTGATTTTAATGGTTGTTTATGTCATTTAAAAACACTAATAAAAAATTAATATGCAGATTTTTAATGATTCGGACATAACATAAGAATCATTTTTCTTCTATTTTTTTAGACTGGATTTTTCTTTTTAAATCTATGATTATATATGGTTGATAATCGGTTTTTTTTATATTTCTGTCGAAATAAGACAACATCATAGTGACCCTGGATATTTTTTTGCCCCTTGGCATAAATTGTAAAATTTATTTTGCCTGACTTTGCCAACAAAACGTCTATGTGAACTACGTTTTGTTTTAAATAATGTAACATTTCCTGTGTTTGATAACACTGAAAACATTTTCGAAAAAAAAACATGTTTTAGTTGTACTACATGTATTTTAAAGAGCTAAGCATTGCTACGGCGCTTTTTGCCGCTGCTATTTCTACTTTCGTTTTTGTGTTTCCGGATAAACCCCACCTCTGTACAAAGATCGATTGCAATATGCCAGGATCGACAACTCTTAAAAAATTCAGTGTGCTAGCACTGATCATACTGACCTCTTGTATTTCAAAAACAGCAAGATCAAGATCATCTCTATATTTTAATCCTACGCTTAGCTAAAAAGCAGATTTTGAATCAGAACAAATCGCAAACTTTCACAATATCAGAGAATTTACTAAGGGGACTGAGCAAAATGCATTATTAAATATGGGGATAAATCCTGGTAAGATCTTTAATATTCGTCTAAATTTAGAAGCGTGTAGAGCGATCGCTATGCAGTATTAACAAAGAATGGCCAGTGGTGCAGATCTCGGGTTGCCAATTGATGCGATCAGAGATCTTTGAAATATCACCAACTTACATTGCAAAAAATAAGAGGCAAATATAGTTTACCCGAAATTTAAAAATAGTTCTGGGTACATGAGTAATAAAACTTTGAAATAGAAATTACTGTTTAGATCTTTCGATGCATATTGTTGATTTTTAGGTATTATCTTACTAAATAATAATCATGCTGTCATTATACTGATTCATGCAAGCGTATCGTTGTTGTCATATTTGTATTACTTTAAGGTATCCCACTCCTCAATGTTCTTGTATCAAGAATTTCTTGAGAAGTATATCATTGAAATCTGTAGACAAAACATACTTAAATACAAAGAAAATGGGGAGTCAGTGTTCATCCCTCTGAGTTATGGCCAATTTAATTTGACCTTTTTGCACCTAAAATGCAATTTCAGCCTGATTAGGATTTGTTGTCAGTATTTTTGATTAAGCGAACTTTTTCCTTCAAATATTGTTTATAGTTATGTACAATGGTCACACTGAATAGAGGGATTACGAACACAAGTTGTACGAAGCTGCATTAATTTATTTGTGACCTTTTTGCACTTAAAATAGACAATTTCTATAATAGTTACAATTTTATTTAAAATAAAAACTTTTTGAATATCAAGAATTTTATAAGATTAATCAAGTTGCCAAGATAATGTATTCAGTATCATTTTGACATAATAAAACATGGGGGTCAGTGATGTCAAATTTTTGATATATGGCTTCAAAGGTAAAATTCTCGCAAAATTTGGCTTAAAAAAAAATCAGACATTTTCTATATATTTATATGATTTTATGCTAAACATCCATCACTCTCTCAAGATTTAATTTTGTACATGTCACACAGAACCTATAGAATATGTTACAAACCTATCAAATGTTTAAAATGTGAACAATGGATAAAGTATAATAAAAAGAAAAGTATATTGAAAATTCATGAAATTGCTTGTTTCTGTCATTTTCGTCTAAAAAACCTTCCGCACGAAAAACTAGTTCCCCAAAAACTTGTTTGTTTATTGAATTCAGATGGATTTTTTTCTTTATGAATGTTGTGTAACTATGAAATAATAATCTGTTTGTTATGATTAAATAAATAAAATCATATTTATTTAAAATATAATGATCATCTGCGCAATGAAATCAAAACGTGAGGAGTGACATACCTTAAGTTTTGTTAAAAAAAAACACCTGGGAATTGCACTTTTGAGGCATTTTTATAATCATCCAATGATTATATTTTGGATTATTTCTCGGTGTTTTTTTTTTAAATAATACATGCAATTTCGATCAACTTTTAACGAGTTACGATCAAAGTTGGCAAATTCCAAAGTTATCTAGTTTTAAAATAAGTACATTGACCTCATGAAAAAGATTTCCCTGAGAGAATGAAATAATATGATAACACATGCAATTTTAAAACGGTGGTTTGACTTATAAATTCGTAAATATTCATAGCGGTAAAGGTAACATGTTTTACGGAAAATTATAGTTGTTAGGCATATAAAATATTACCATAGACGTATAGTTGAACTACCTATATTACTCTGCTTTCCTGATATGACAACCGTCTATTGTACAAGTAAAATGCATATACATGAAAAACTAGATGCTCTCATTAGACAGAAATACCCGCACCAAGTGTTTGACCCTAAATAACATTGTTTTCTACCAGTTTAAGCAAAAAAAAAAAAAAACCAAGGCCACGTGCACATAATACACCATCGTCGGAACCCACGGGTTTTCTATCCGTTACACTGCTGTGTAACGGATAGAAAACCCGTAGGTTCCGACAATGATAATACACATGAGCGGCCCTTTATGTACAATTTTTTGGTTGAACTGTTTGTATGTGAATTTTCAGTTAATCAATAATCTTTTAATTTCATTTCATAGAAAGTATGGTCTATATAATCATTACAAACAAAATTAAATTATGCCCCCTTCCCTCGGCGGTTGCCGGCTTAATTTAGATTTGCTTCTAGGTGACAACATCATCGTGTGTACGGATTAAGAGACGGGATTGGAGGGGGGGTGCGGTCCAGGCCCTCTCAACCTTGAAAAAAAATAATTTATATTAATACATGTAGTACAATTACCAAAAAATACACCTCGGACCCCAATTCCCTCACCCCCTGCAAACACAGTTACATGTATTAATTTGCCCCCCCCCCACACACACACTCCTCATGGATAAATAAACATCAGAATATTTTGATAACAACGAAAGCCTGTACATGTAGTAAAGTGCATTATAATCAAAATTCTTTCACAGTGACATTTTATAATTTTAACAATACATGTATTTAGCAAAAAAGATAAGTTTTTAAAATTTTGGAATCTGAAGTAAAAAATAGAAAAACCCCAGCAGCAATTTGAACTCTCTACAGACACGTAGTTAACGCTCTAACCCCTTGCACTTCACTGTTAGGTAACATTACTTTGGGGGGAAATATATTTATACTTTATTGTTTATTTCTGCAATAGGGAGTTCATTACAATATGCAGGTGTCCTGTACCACCTTAAAGCTGAAATGAGTACTTTACATATTTTTACCTAATAAAACAGTACAAAGGGTTTTAAAGAATAAAGTCATGAAAATACATGCATGTTACAAGAAAATGATCTTTGTCCGAAGTTACGTACATAACACAGGTCTACAGGTCGCATTACCTGGTACTAGTTTTACCCAGCTCTTCGGTTAGATGGGTTTCACGTGGTGTACATAACGGTATGTGTTTTCCATGTGCAGAATAGGATTAATTAACATGCATAAACGTTTCTTTTGTGATGATCAGCTAATTAATGTATTCATATTGTGCTCTAATTGGATTATTATTATGATGTTGACCAATATAGGTAAGCATAATACATGTAGTACTCGCACAATATTATGAGACACCGGTATACATAAGGATAACTTTCACTTTCTAAATAAGTGATCTCCCCTTGCCAACATAATGTATCATCATCTTTTCAAAATATCTAAATAAGCTCATCATTGTTACCTATCGTATCGCATGTGTACAGTTTCTGTCATTTTAATTGCAAAAGTTATTTTTTTCAATTGTCAGACTTAAAATATTAAGTTGACCCCATATTGACCCTGTGACAATTTGTATTAAATTTGTATATTACATTTAAATAAGTGTAGAGACTTATCATGTCTATATGAGTTTTTTTTAATAAGGATGAAAGGGTCTTTTTTCTTCATGTATTATGATGCATCAAATAAAATGTAGGCTATGACCCTATGGGATTGTTCTGACCCAATGAAACAGGAAAATACCAAATATCTTGAAAACTGTTGAGATCCTCACCACTAAACCAATTATATTATTGTTTCTAATATGACCATTATTGAAGTATCAAATGGTGTAAGTACATGACCCCCAGGAGTTGTCTTTAAACCACCCCCACCCCTCTGAAATAGGAAATGATGATATACTTTAATAATTTTTAACTTTTGAGATTCCCCACCCTAAACCATATGTATTCTTGCTCTTTGTGCGCATCAAATTGTATATAGGTTATACCCCCTTGGAGACACCCTGACTTTCCAGAACTGGATATAATAAAGTATTTTATCTTATTCATATGTATAGCGTTTGATCCAAGTGGGTAATTCCTAGCCTAATGATGACCCTGCTTTGTTTAGGATTACAATTGCCCCGAATACATAACATTTTGTTTATCTTATCGATAAAAATTAAAAAGCAATTTCCTAAATCTGAATGTGCATATAGAGAAAAATACCAATCAAGAAATGTTTTAAAATTTGCTACTGTACACATGTTATAATGTATTTAAGAAGACTCTAAATCTGATGGGGGTGTGGATGATAAACATTTAATTTTAATCATTTATTGTTATTAATTTTAACTTGAATATTAGGCATAAAATAAGACTTCTGATCATATCTCAATAACTAATTTGTTAATTATGCAGGTTTTTTTTTTATTTTAAGAGAAAAAACCCGTCATTTTATTTAAAGTCTAAGGAGGGATACGTACATGTATGGATCCAGAATTTTATTTTTCCAGGGGAAGGGGGGCAGTTATTTGAGTTTGCCGGGGGGGGGGTCTGAAGCTTCTTTTTTTTTGGCAATTTTATAAATTAAATATATTTAAAGAAATTTGAATTTTGAAGGGGGGATCTGGACCCCTGACCCCCCCCCCCCCCCTCTAGATCCGTGCATGGGATAAATGTTAATTTCATGCAACTATTAGTCTACCAGGATTAAATTAAATTTTTCAAAATCTTATTGCACATCTATAGGACAGTCCCTATCATATCTCAAGATATGATGTATATATTCATTAAATAATAAGAGGAGTTCTGGGATCTAGGTTTTTAAGGAGTGATAAACGTCAATTTTCTGCTATTATTTTACTCCCTAGATGAAATTTAAATTTGTAAAACCTTACTGCACATCTTTAGGACAACCTCTATCATATCCCAAGATATGATGTGTCTATTCATTAAATCATAAGAGGAGTTCTGGGATCTATGTTTTGTTTAGGAGTGATAAACGTCAATTTTCTGCTACTATTTGACTTTCTGGATGAAATTAAAATTTTTAAAAGCTTATTGCACATCTATAGGACAGCCCCAATCATATCCCAAGAGATGACATAGGTACTCCAAAAGTTGTAAGAGGAGTTATGGAAACCATACTGTATATGCAAAAAAACCTAGTTTTTTGTTGCCCACTGATTCCTGTGTTAAAAAAAAATCTGAAACCTGATCACATTTCAAAATGACACCCCCAATTATATTCTAGAAGATCATTTGGCTATTGCAAAAAATGTTGACGTTTTGAAAATCAGATTTTTTGTAAAAAACCGTCATTTTTCAGCCACCAAATGACCCCAGGGCAAAATTGAAATTTCCGAAACCTTATTGCGCATCTATAGGATACCACAAAACATATTCCAAAAGATGATTTGTCTATTGTTGAAAATGTAGGAAGAGTTCGAGGAAGAAGTTTTTTTGTGAAAAACGTCATTTTTTACCAATTATTTGACCCCCAGGACTACCAAAGAATTTTTGAAACCTTTTTACAAAACAACATGATACCCCACATCAAACTACAAGAGTTCAGTTTGCTGTTTTATAAGATGTAAGAGCAGTTTGAGAAAGTAAAACGTGACAGACGGACGGACGGACGGACGGAACAGGATAACAACAATATACCCGAACTTTCTTTAGAAAGTGCGGGTATAAATACATTTGTTGTTCCTGATGAGAATTATCACAGGATGAACCTCTGCCATTCAGTCAACTGAATGTGAACTGAATGGTCTGGAAAGGTGACTGAATGGCGCAAATATGCCATTCAGTCACCTTGCAGTAACCATTCTGTCACATTTCAGTTGACTAAATGGCAGAGATTCATCCTGTGTATTTGCAACGAAAACTGTATTATAAGATTATTTAAATACGCGTGTAAACGTTTTAAATTCGAGTTTAAATTAATTATTGCCAAACATATTGCACAATGGAAATCAAATTGCAATTCTGATCATAAAAAAATAAAATAAAATCGTCCTAATTTTTTTTAATGAGATGATTTTAAGTTTTAAAATCAAATAAAAAAAAACAAGAGGCCCATGGGCCACATCGCTCACCTGACGAACAATAGGTATGATAAAATCAGCTTAATGGAGTCATAATAAAAACTATCTGGACAATGTAGTATAATACATGTAGATCCTGTATAAATAAAAATCAAATTTTTCCACTGGATATTCTTATGTTTATTATCATTAGTCCCTTTTCTAACAGGATGATTTTATAGTAACATCACATGTTGAACATTGCAACTCTCAAAAAGATCATACATGGGACATAAACCTACATCAAACTCTGAACCCCTTGTGAGACCCAATCGTCCAGGAATCACCCATAAGCTAAAATCTAAACAATATTATATAATCACGTGACTGATTAGTTTCTGAGAAGATTTTTAAAGATTTACTCTTAATATTCCTATATAAAAATTCCAACCCCATTGTGACCCCACTCTACCCCCAGGAATTTCACAAGATTTTCACAACTCTGAATCTACACTACCTTATGATGCTTCCAAACAAGTTTCAGCTTTCCTGGCCAAATGGTTCTTGAGAAGATTTTAAAATATTTACTCTATATATTCCTATGTTAAAAATTGGCCCTCCGATGTAGCCCCACCCTACCCCCGGGAGTCATGATTTTCACAACTTTAAATCTACACTACCTGAGGATGCTTCCACACAAGTTTCAGCTTTCCTGGCCAAATGGTTCTTGAGAAAATTTTTAAAGATTTACTCTTTATATTCCTATGTTAAAAATCGACTTTCTGTTGTAGCCCACCCTACCCCCAGGGGTCATGATTTTCAAAACTTTGAATCTACACTACCTGAGGATGTTTCCACATAAGTTTCAGCTTTCCTGGGCACATGGTTCTTGAGAAGAAGATTTTTAAATATTTACTCTTTATATTCCTGTGTAAAAAGTCGACCCCCCATTATGGTCCCACCCTACCCCCTGAGGTCATGATTTTCACAACTTTGAATCTACACTACCTGAGGATGCTTCCACATAAGTTTCAGCTTTCCTGGCTTAACGGTTTTTGAGAAGAAGATTTTTAAAGATTTACTCAATATATTCCTATGTAAAAAGTCGACTCCCATTGTGGCCCCATCCTACCCCCGGGGGTCATGATTTTCACAACTTTGAATTTACACTACCTGAGGATGCTTCGACACAAGTTAAAGCTTTCCTGGCCAAATGAACCTTGAGAAGAGGATTTTTGAAAATTTCTCGAAAATTGTCATTAATTCCTAATTATCTCCCCTTGTAAGATGGCTTGGTCCTTAATTTTCACAACTTTGTTGTTTTGTTCATTCATATAAGATGATTATGAATGTGCGAAAAAAAAATATTTATTTGGAGTCCACGTATTTAAGCATGCAGCCCAATATAAAAACAAAGACAGGTATGGAACTGTGTACAACATTTTCAAAGCTTGTATATTCTTGACCTTCTTTTTTAAACTTCACTTTTACAAAGATACTTCAACGTATTAACAAAATATAAGCGTAAACTTTTAGATACTTGCCCTTCTTTTTTAACATCTTCACATGGTTTTCAAGGCGTGATACTCTGTCTGTAAAAACCACCCAGAAAAATATGATATTTATTTCAGTCTACAAAAAAGACACATCATTCAATTGACGACAATCTAAGTATGTCTATGCTAACTGACAATAGGACATTTCGACAAGATAATCCGTTTTCTGATCAATACATATGTTAATGATTTTGCAAATTAAAAAGGAATTATTTGACTTAACTTTCAAAAAGGTTATTACTCTGAAAAATAAAATAGGGATGACAAAGTTAAATAAATGGGACGTATAATTTTTTGAAAAAGAAATACGTTTATACAATAAATATTTCTATATACCATTTCTTTCTAAAAGAGCTGATATATGGTTCATATTATCAAAATTAACTGTAACATTAACAGGGTTCGATGGCTGGGGTCATTTCTAGACTATTACAACATCATTGAAACAAAAAGCTCTGTATAAATAATTGGAAAATTTTCAAATGTTTAAAGCTAAAATGTTTGGAATTGTTCTGTACTATATAATAGTTTATAACTTAAAAAAAGCATATTTTAAAAAATTGAATAGATCTAATGGTTAATTTGTTGACCATCCAGGCTTTTTAAATATAAATCTAATTTTGGACTTACTATACAAATCTTCATAGGATGCATGTGTGATATCACAAAATCTATCGTTCGCAATGTCCTTGTATAAAGGTTGTCCCTTGCTATAGCCGTTCAGAGTAATCCAAAGAATAAGGAAGTACATCATTCTAAACAGATAAAAAAGGAAATATTACTGAGGCTTCAAAGAAATTGTAATATTTTAAATAGCAAGCTTCCGATAAAAAAAAAACTTTGAAAGATTATCATAAAGTAACGATTTCATAATATTTAAAGGCGTTACAATAAACCATGTTAAAAAAACGACTGATGTGTTGGTATGTGCTAAAAATTGCCTAGACGTGGTGGTTATTCTAGATAGGATTCCGTTTTACACTAATACTTAATCATTGATCAGTGTTATGGTATATTTACTAAAGCTGCAAATAAAAGAAATAAAGTGATTTTTTGTTATGCTTTGGTAATATATCCATTATACTATTATTAGGGATATATGTTCCACAAAAACTAATTCTGAAAGCATGTATTAAGAAAGTCAAGTATTCATAACTTTTAAACACTGTTCACATACCTTGTAGACAAACGGCTGCTGGTGTGATCTGTGTTAAAAATGGCTGACACTTTCTGATACTTTTGGATTGGACGAATAAAGCTTTACATTGTTTCATAAATTTTATGTGGGTTCATGTAAGTTGTTCATTGTGTATTTCGAGAGTATAAAACGGCATTGTTAATGGGAAAAAATCAAAGAAAAAAAAATCGGCGACTTTCCGTTCGATAATCACGTGTTTGATCAAAACTTTGTGAAGGTTGACATTTTGACGTAATTTTGTTTTTCATAAACATTTTAACAATTTGCTTTAGTTAAAACGAAGGGGATTAGGAAAAACCAACACGAGATATTGTATGATAATTCAAAACAAAATAGCATGTAGGGCATTCTGATCCTGTTTAATTTGAATGAACTGCATTGTAAAATTGTGTTTCTTAAAAATGAAAAATGTAATTAAAATTAACCACTGAAGCAATTTAAACCAAACATGGCGCAAACATCCCTAGGAAAAAGGCTTTAAAGTATGTTTAAAGGAATGGTCAGGTTGGGAGATAAATGGGAGATAATTAGTTATTAAACTAGACTCCTGTTGCAAAAGCAACATAAAGGTATTCCGTTCTGATATACCTGTATCAATTTAGCTAAAAGACATTGATTCACTCATATAGAAAATGGATATGATTATTACTATGAATGAAATATCCAGACGTTACTTCCATCTTAAACAACAAAGAAAATGGAAAAAAAATTGAAGTACTTTCTGTGACAACAGGAAGTAAACCGAACCAAACAAACCATGTTAAACATTTCTACAATCATAAGGGAATCTTTTCTCAAAGTTTGGTTGTTCACGTCTCTGCCAAAGAAACAAGGTTTTTTGTCTCGGGCCGGAAAAAAACCCAAACGGAAGAGATTAATGAAAATAAAAGATGGTTTGTCTTGTATATTTGCCTAATGAACATCACTGCTTATCAGGCTAGATTAAACACCCAAGAAAGTCAGTTAAACTTGGTAAAATTATGATTTGTTTGAACCCTTCCGGTGAGAAGCGGAAGTGACGTTTGACAAAATCAAACCAGTTAAACATATCTTCAATCAAATGTCTATCTTTCATAAATGTTTCGTGTCTCAATCACTTACAGTGACTAAAATATCGCGAGTATTAAATTTGGTAAAAGGAAAGCTTCCTAAAATATTTAAAACATCTCACTGGAAGTAGTATTGTTTGCTTTTTTAACATTGTAAAGATGACATATACAAGATTTTATACTGATCTATTCATTCAATTTCAACAAAATAAAATAAGAAAAGTGCCGGTGACCACCGGAAGTTACGACGAATAAAAAAAGAAAGTGTAAACACATGTACATACTGTAGCGAGGCACCAGGTAGCACGAAGACCTTGTGCTTGGGCACTTGGTTTGGGACACTTGGTTTGAGACATTGGTTTGGGCCACTGCTCTAAGACACCCAATTGATATTTGAGACAGTGCTCGGTTTCATCCATAGCCTGGTCCAGGGAGACCAAGATCTTGTACATACGTCGCGCATATTTTGTTTCGTTCTCCGAGGTCTGATTCTACGCAGGCCCTTATCCCACAGTAACGGCAGACAGATAGTCTTAGCCCCTTCACGTTACAATACATAGGGCTATCATCTCACAAAGTTTGGATGTATAAGTCGTCACCGTTTTGAGATCTCGTAGAGTCAAGGTTTTTTGTCTCGGGACAGGAAACGGACAAACGGAAATGCTCAGTGAAAATAAAAGTTAGTATTTCTTGAACATTTTACAACTGTACCTTACTGATTATCAATTGAACAAAAAACAAAGTACGGTTGTTACCTATATTGGCCTAGTAAATTTGCAAAAATAAACGCCGACATCATCAGTTCTGTAGTGCTCATTCATTGTCTACACATTTGGGTCTATCAAAATACGTTATTAAAATGGCGCCAAAACGTCACATATATACTACGTAGATTCCAAAACCTTACCATGTACCAATATTTTCTCTAAATATCGCAGGTTTTCGGAATTTTTTCACAATTTTTACTATAGTCGCAACGAACGGGATTCATGAAACTTATAAATGTTTTTCATAAAACTATAATGTTTTGATTTATAACTATCCCGTCAATCGCGTTTGCTGCGGCCATCATTAAAAGTCAAGTTTTGATTAATCCGGAATACATCATAACGCGTATGTTGTTCTTATTTCGAGAGTTTTATTGTCCGTATAGTTTTAAAAATTTATAAATATACAAATAATTTGTAAAATTTTAATTTATTAACATGCATTCCATTACAACAAGAACCTCGTTGCTCTTGAAAATTTAATTTCTTTTACAGGTTTTTCAACACTACATGTACCACTAAAATTTTCAGAATTTTCTAAAGAATGTGCTTAATTTTCTGAGCTAAGCAAAATATTTGTTTCTGTTGCATAATATTCTAAGCAACATAGTAATACTAAGTAAAGCATACCGTAATATATTTTAACTGCATACCCTTTTCACTTTGATGTAAACTTACTAAGAATTTTATTGGCATGATACTATATAACTGTCATGAAATTGAAAAGTGTTGACAACTCTACGCCTATATAAATAAATTATAAATGTAAGCATAAAACAGAGACGTTGTATAGATGGGTGGGGGTGAATTTCAGTTTATATTTCCATTCCCACCTGCTCCTTTTAATATCAGCTATTTGTTTTTAAATTCAAATTTTAAAAAAATAGGTCGAGGATATAAAATTAAGGAAACATTCGGACACATTATGATTTTTTCTTTAAATCTGTTTCAACATATAAATCAAATCAGCATGTAAACTGTTAATTCCCACGCTTGCGACATTATCTAGTTAAATATAAACTGACCAACCTGATATCATAGTTCAAATGTCAAAACAGTGCTTGCAAGGGGTCATGAGTGCATTTTCTTTGTACCGGAAGATATGATCATTTAGAGGAACACATATGCTTACCTCATAGGTGGTGTATATCTAAACATTATTAGATAAGGTCTACCACTACAAAACCTAAACAAACGTAACTGGAAGAAAATATTAACAGGTATGGAGTTGTACCTACCGCAAAGTCTCGCCTCGTAAAATAATTTCCAAAAATATATCAAAAACATAAAACGCATAACTACGAATGTTGTGATTGCGGAAGTAAAATAAACGTTGTTGACTATCGATCAGTGTCCAAAAATTTAGGCTATACTAGCTAAATCAATTTAAAGATTTTGAAAGGGAGGAGCATTCATTCATAGAATGGTAAATTTTACCTTAATATATGATTGCATGCATTGCAAAAGTTTAAACTAGTTGGAAGGATTTAAAGCATTTAAATGGGTTGTCATGTATCATTTATCCTTGGAATTGAAAACGGTTGCATATGTATAGATATATCCTTTTTGTTGATTTTGGTTTGATTTAACAGATAGCAGGTTGAGCAATTACATGTTCAAATCTGCCTTAACTACATGTTAATCATAATGTTAACCTTACAATATAAACTATTTACAGAACGTTGAAATTCATTTTTATTCATAGACATAATACAGAACTACCTTTGAATTCAGAATTATTTTACAGAATATTAAAACTATTACTCATAATTTGAAAGAAAAAAAAAGGTCTTGTACTTTTCATGTTTTAGACATTTGATAACACTATCTAAGATTAATAGGAGGAGGTATCAACTGTATGTCGCAAAATTGTGGAATTTGTTTTAAACATATGTTCTTCTGAGTAAATTATTGAAACGTCAAAAGGATCTATTATAAACATGTACATATTGTGTTTAATTTATAGATTCATATTTAGGTTGTAAAATTTGTAACCCATAAGATACGTATGCTGAGCTTTCTTTGAAAAAATAACAATATTATTTAGCATTATCCACTGGGATTGAATATTGTTAAACAGTACAGAATAAATACTTCTTTGAAAAAAAAACCCATTGTGTATGAATACACTGCAAAAGAAAGGAATAAAATCCCGATGAAGTACCACTCGAATTCGTATCAACTTAAATATGCACCATGCTCGGTATTTATAGGTATCACTTGTACAGAATCTGATAAAGTCATTAGTTTTTGTTTCTTTTTGAATATTTCATTTTTTAAAATAAATTGATAATAATAAAAACATTTGGCAATCATCTACATTAACTAGAACTTCATAGTCTTTACAAATATAATATTTTGACAATCGCAATATAAAACGGAATGGAGTTTTTAAAATTTATTCTAAAAATGTGGATTCTTAACTTTACAGATTAAATAAGACAAAACAGATTGAAATGTATTACCGTTACGGAACCTTAAAACCGGAAATTGCTCTACTGCAATACATACTCGATATGAAATGACTACTTTTTGCAATAAGCATTAGTGATTAGTAACCGGCTCAAATGACTTATAGATTAAGACATTTTGCCAATAAACTACGAACTGCATGCACCAGAGTAACTGCTTACACCTTTGGTATTTCAAAGTATAATTGAATTTTACATCGTAAGTAATTATTTTGAAATAAGTTTAAAAATTACTTTCATTTTCGATAAACCAGCCCGAAATAGCAAAAAATTTAGTAAGGTGGTGGACACATTTACAAATTACGTAGGAACAAATATATATACCTGAAACTCATTTATAGTATGACATAGAAATTAAGATTTGCCAAATGTTTTATAAATAAAATGAGGCAATTGGTTTCTTGAAAAGTATATAGTTTTATAGAAAGACCTCTCCATAACTAACCAAGAACGCTGGTCGACAAATTGACGCAATGGCGGTAAAAGTAGAACAAGCTCACCATGCATCGGACAGACACCTTGGATCAAACAACTCTGGCTTAAAATGTGCTTGCATTTGCGTTCTTCGATTGCATACATTTTTATACCACTGGAAGATAGGTAGTTACCTTTTTATATTTTATTAAAAATTGTAAGCCATGAACAGATTGTGTTGACAACTCTACGTCTATATAAATCAATTATAAATGTAACCATAAAACAGAGACGTTGTATCGAGGGGTGGCGTTGAATTTCAGTTTAGGTTTTCATTTCCACCTGCTCCTTTTAATATCAGTTTTTTGTTTTTTAATTCCAATTTTAAAAAATAGGACCAGGAAATAAAATTAAGGAAACATTCGGACACGGATTTTTTTTTTTTTAAATCCGTTTCAACATATAAATATCATCATGTAAACTGTTAATTCCCACGCTTGCGATATCATCTAGATAAATATAAACTGACCAACCAGAAATATTAGTTCAAATGTCAAAACAGTGCTGTCTAGGGGTCATGAGTGCATTTCCTTTATGCCGGAAGATATGATCATTTAGACGAAAACATATGCTTACCTCATAGGTGGTGTATATCTAAACATTATTAGATAAGGTCTACCACTACAAAACCTAAACAAACGTAACTGGAAGAAAATATTAGCAGGTATGGAGTTGTACCTACCGCAAAGTCTCGCCTCGTAAAATAATTTCCAAAAATATATCAAAACATGAAACGCATAACTACGACTGTTGTGATTGCGGAAGTAAAATAAATGTTGTTGACTATCGATCAGTGTCCAAATATTTATGTTATACTAGCTAAATCAATTTAAAGATTTGAAAAGGATGAGCATTCATCCATAATATGGTAAATTTTACATTTATATATGATTGCATGCATTGCAAAAGTTTGAATTAATTGGAAGAATTTAAAGCATTTATATGGATTGTCATTTATCATTTATCATTGGAATGAAAACGATTGTATATGTATAGATATAACCTTTTTCTTGATTTTGGTTTGATTTAGCAGATAGCAGGATGAGCAGTTAATGTTAACCTTACAATAAAAACTATTTACAGAACGACGTTGAAATTCATTTTTATTCATAGACATATTACAGAACTTCCTTTAAATTCAGCATTATTTAACTGGATATTAAAACTATTACTCATAACTTGAAAGAAAAAAAGGGTTATTGTAATTTTCATGTTTTAGACATTTGGTAAGACTATCTAAGATTTATGAGAGGAGATATCAACTGTATGTCGGAAAATTGTGGAATTTGTTTTAAACATATGTTCTTCTGAGTAAATATTTAAGAGCCATTCTCTGTAAGCACTTAAACTTTTTCGGCACGCATAGAAACTGATTTTGCCGAACATTTTCCAAAATGTAGACCTTATTAAACTATCTAAAAATCACATGTAAAATTATATATATACTGACCAATTTCCATGGAAACTCGACCCAAACTTCAATTTTATCAAAATTGACAATTTTTACTGCAGTGTTATAAAAAAATGCGGCAAGCTCAACGTTTCACAAGCACAGAATTAAAATCATCAAGCCTTCAACTATCTAAAAATTTAAAAACATTATGGGGAAGCTATCCTTGTTGTGAAATAATTAGTTAAAAAATGATTACA
The DNA here is from genome assembly GCA_020458035.1 of Magallana ariakensis. Lineage (NCBI taxonomy): Eukaryota > Metazoa > Mollusca > Bivalvia > Ostreida > Ostreidae > Magallana > Magallana ariakensis. The sequence goes on from CM035811.1 coordinate 49,816,824, forward strand.
TTTTTGGAAAATGAATTATCTCCCTTTGCAATTTAGAACTCTTTTGTGCTGAGAGATCAAAAAGAGAAGTGTTGAAACAGCATGAGATTTTTTCCCAAAATCTTGAAGATTTTATCCTTATTTTTGCTATGACCCATAGATATTGTCACTACACCTCTATTATATTAGTGTTTCTGAAATTCCATCCAATGCCTTATCATGTTTATGTAGTGCAGTTGGACTTGATGAATCTTTGTTACTTCAGGTTTGTAGTTTAATTATAATATTAGCTAAGCATATGAATTACTCATAATAAATACTTAATATATCATAAATATCTCATATATAATAGATAATAAATACTCAAAATCATAAATTACAAAGAATTTGCCAGTTATATAAAATACAATGTTCCACTGGAACTTATTTTACATGCATGTGTAATTAATGTTTCTTTCAATCTAAAATTGGAAAAAAATGAGTTGTTTCCCTTTTAGTACCTCCAATCTCTGAATAAAAACAAACTAGAAAATCAATACATACAAGAAAACCAAACAAATTAAATCTGTAAGCCAAAAAAAAAACTGTTTGCAAAAATATAATATAGCTATTACATAGTCTGGTATTCTATTAATGATATAAAAATTATTTCCTTAATTAAAGAAACCCCTCCCTCACCACAAAAGCTTGGAAAATAAACACAAAAACACATATGTATCATTTGTAAGTTAGAAAATCCAAACACTTTTCACATATGCTTATATGTACATGTATTCATTTTTAAAATATTACAACTGCTTGTTGCATGTACATTTATGTAGAATGCATTTACCTGGTATGCATGTGGGGAATACAATCAACAGTCAGAGGTATAGTTTCTAAATTTTTGGAGTAGAGAATTTTGTTACTTTCTTATCGATAAAATTAGTTTCCTGCTATATTAAGAAAGTTGAAACATGTTACCAATTAAACTAATTGTTATACTGTTTGGGGGGATTATTTTTCCAAGCATACTCACATCAATGAATAAAAATGCATGTAGGTACTGTATTGAGAGGCATTTGTTTTAAATTGGCTTGAGTTTACTGGTCTTTATGCCAATAATTGTCATTGGGATATGGGATGGATTGTAAATATGATACACAGATCTTTTCACTTTTTATTTCTTGAAAAATTTGAGTTTAAATAATTTGCCATTACACACACTGATCTATAGGGGTGTCAGGAGTCAGGGTCACTTCCCCTGTTGTATTTAGAATTACAAATTTCATAGAGAGAAGTAACCAAAAAATGACAATGAGTCCGGCCTACCCAAGAAAACACTGAAAAATCATGTTTAAAATTTATTGTGGGGTCCATTGTATTATGATAGGAGTTACCTTAATTTACTTTTATTATCTATTGAAGTTCACATACCTCAAGATTTATAATTATAATAAATAAATGAAATCAGCATTAAATTTATGACAATTGGGATAATTTCTTAACTGAATGCTTTCATGATACCAACATTAGTATCTGTTTGTGTACACATAATTACTCAGTAATGAATTTATATTTTTTAACTTGATGAAAGTAATATTTTTTTTCTGCTGAGAAATTATATTTCATTAATAACTCCTATGCTGAGTTCTATATAAATGAGCTATTCTGATTCAGCCAAAACTGTTAATTGGTATGAACGAACCGATGAAAGGAATGAAATATTATATGCATTGGGAATGTAAAAATAACAATAAATACAAACTTACTTTAACATGGCTAACTAAATATTTGGATAAAAATGTTTAAAAATTCTCTGCATGGGTAACCTGCAGGAATTATAAATTTTATTTTTGTAAATAATGCATGTAAATTAATATTTAATTTATATTATTAATTAATAGTTATCATATTGGGTACTTGTATAATATAGATTGTAAAGTTAAAAAAAGATAATTTGAAAATTCATGATCCTTGATTATAGTTAAATAGGAAATATGGAATGAAACTAGCAGCCTTGTAAATACTTTGATCTAAGGGGACTAGAATCCAGTTCTATACTAGGACTTATTTGGTATTAAAAGTGTACATATGGTAACTGAAAAATAACCATGTATGCTGAGTAGCTGTTTCCAGACAAGTTTTTAAGAGTTCTTTAAACTTTTCTGGACACTGCTTGGTTATAAGCATATGGGTTCATCCATGAATTAAAAATGCAAGTTGTTTGAGTGAGTGAATTGACATTTCAAGCAATGGAGAAATGGAAACTTCAACAATTGGGATTCTGACTAACATATTAATAATTAGAAGTACTCTAACCTATTTTTATTTTGCAGCTAAGAAAAATGCAAGCATTCATAAACATAGAATATGATAAATCAACACAAGGATCATTACTTACAAGTACATATGATTGATTATATTTTAACATATTTATATACCAGTACACTTGATTTTAAAAATAACTTAATTTCAGCATTCTCATCTTTATGCATTTTTTAAAATTCATTAAAGGTATAAATAAATAAAATACAGATGTATGATTTTATTAGTGCTGCAACAATAACTTGAGGGATTGACAAAGAAGATGGCAAAGGATTTTATGATAATTTATATTAGAATATTATTAATAACTGGTACATGTAATAATTACCATAATATATTTTGTTACCTTAATCATTTAATTCTTTGAATGAAAATTTAACATCAAGGAAAATTTAACATCAAGGAACAAGTCGGCTGGTTTTTCGCACTGAATAATGAATACATGCACATGTAGCATTATGATCTTTCTTACCATATAATAAAATGTTACCATAGCAATCAGTTAGGCAACAAGAGGTCTAAGGGCCTCATGGTTCACATGAGCAACTGTAGCCATAACTCTGATGAAATCAGTACAATGTATCTTGACAATTTAGAAGAGTATATCTTGTTAAAAAAGATCTTTAACATTTTCTGCACATATATCATGTTAAGGATGTATGGGACATCTGTCGATATTAATGTGGATTAAAGTACTTTATAATTGAAATACTTTCACCGGTTTAGAATTTTCAAATTTTACAAAACTCAACCAAAAATAGCTTTTAAAAATATTTGAAAAGGTAAAAATTGTAAAACCCCTAGCGGGATTCGAACTCATGACCTACAGGTTCAGTAGTAAACCCTCTAACCCACTGCGCTACGTTGTTAGCTGACCATATGCATATTTAGAAAGAAACTACTTAATATATAATTACACTTTATTTTATTGTTTATTTCGATAAACAATATGTCACAACATGGAAGTGTCCCATACCACCTTAAATATCAAACTTTTTTTCTTCTAGAACATTTTGATTTTTTTTCTTTTAATTTCTATGTTAAAATTCATCCCCTCTAATTGTGGTCCCACCCTACTCCTAGGAATCATGATTTGAACAACCGTGAGTCTACACTACCTGAGGATGCTTCCACACAAGTTTCAGCTTTTTAGGCCAAATGATTTTTGAGAATTTTTTTAAAGAATGCCAGCAAATTTTTAATAACTATTAATAAGGGCCGTGCTCTGAATGTGACCTATACTGATCAGTTTGTCTGTACATTCATCCATCCAACCATCTGTCCATCTCAGATCACTTTTCCAGAGTATCTTCTCTCTCTTTGGTCTACTCTGACTCATACTTCACTCACAGAGTGCATGTGTAGTGACCTTGAATGGTGTCCAAGGTGAAGGTCATATCAGATTACTCTAAAAAAGCTTCTAAGCATATACACTCTCCTCTTAGCTCTGTCTGGCGCATACTTTTCATAAACAGAACTTTTTATGTAAAAAGTGTGCAGTGACCTTGAACCAATTTCAAGGTCAAATGTTTAGATCATAGCAGATGTTTAGTTCTTTATCACTCTGCCCCCCCCCCCCCCCCCAAAGAGGGTGTTGCCCTTTATTCTAACAAATTTGAACCCCCAAAACCTTGGGATGATTTGTGCTAAGTTTGGTTAGAAAAATTGGCTCAGTGGTTCTAGAGAAAAAGCTAAAAATGTGGAAAGTTCACGGATGGGCGGACAGACAGAGACGGACACCCTACAAAAAAGCTTTTAGTTCAGATGAGTTAAAAACATAAGTTTGATAAAATATGCTTTTCTTTTTTTCATTAAAATTTGGTAATCATTACATAATGAAATAAGATACAGACATAAACTGGCTATAATACATAGAATTGAACGAAATTGTTTCTAATGTTTCCATGGTAACGGTTGTCTCTATTTCTTACCTAGATTCAATAATTTATAAACCAGTATTACAAACACTCTCAATTCATTGAATATGTAGAATTTCACATATTTTCTTCTTAAAAGGACATAATTTACACATATTTATGAATCATAGTAAGGGTTTTAAAAAGTTTGAAAGTTTTAAAATATACACTTTTGTTTCCATGGAAACAACAACTTTGAGGAAACTTCCCCTATCATGTTTTGATTGTTTCTGATAACAGAAGACCCAGTCATTTCAGGATTGGTGTCGGTTTGCATCAACCTGTCCGCAAGAATTTACAGGGCATCACCAAAAATGCCTCATTTCTAGGTTTTTTACAAAGTCGTTTACCAAGTACTTTTAAGCCCTTGATACAATAAAGAAAAATAAATACTTTGATTTGCTAAATGTATTATTCAATAGTTAAGATGTGATGCTTTGAGAGTTTGATGAAGATTTATCACAACAAATCTAATTGAAATAAATATTTAAGCAGAAAAAGTGTGTTCTTCAATAAAAATTAAGACCATTTTGTGCTAAGAATGATGGGTATGTGTATCCGTGGTAACGGAGTTGCCTAGCACCAACATTTAGTGTTTTTATGATAGGTATATGATAGTATGCATCATATTAAAATTTGAGGAAAATCGGTGACTATGCGTACCTCCAATACAAATGTTTAAATGCTTACAGAGAATGGCTCTTAAACACTCAAAAGGATATATTATAAACATTACATATTGTGTTTAATTTATAGATTAATATTAGGTTGTAAAATTTGTAACCCATAAGATAAGTATGTTGGGCTTTCTTTGAAAACATAACAATATTATTTAGCTTTATCCACTGCAATTGGATATTGTTAAACAGTACAGAATAAATACTTCTTTCAAAAAAAAACCCACTGTGTATGTATACACTGCAAAAGAAAGGAATAAAATCCCGATGAAGTACCACTCTAATTTGCTTCAACTTAAATATGCACCATATTTATAGGTATTACTTGTACAGAATCTGATAAAGTCATTAGTTTTTGTTACCTTTTTAATGTTTCATTTCTTTAAAAAAATTGATAATAATAAAAAAAACATTTGGCAATCAACTACATTATTTAGAACTTCATAGTCTTTACAAATAGAATATTTTGAAAATCACAATATAAAACGGAATGGAGTTTTCAAAATTTATTCTAAAAATGTGGATTCTTAACTTTACAGATTAAATAAGACAAAACAGATTGAAATGTATTACCGTTACGAAACCTTAAAACCGGAAATTGCCATACTGCAACACACGCGGGGGTGTTAAGGAAGCATATGGATTCTGAGTTACATGTAATTTCGTAAAATCACAAATCTTAGTTAATATGTACATATCCAAGTATTCAAGCAACGAAACGTAGACCAAAAACAAATGAAAAATACTGGAGACATTTTTTATCGCAAATAAGATCGTATTACGTAGATTTACACATTGATGACGTCATGACTGAAAGTCGAATGTCGTGTAAATTTGATCGGAAAGCATTGTAAACAGATTCAAAATATAAGTAATCTAAGAACTTAAATAAAGGATTTTGGTGTGATTTATTGAGAATGGAACAAAAGAATACTTGGAGATATGTTACTTTTATCAATAAATCGCTAAAAGGTATGTAAATTAGCTTTTATTTCTCGGCCAGGCTTTCCTCTGTCATTGTTTATGATATAAAAATCCGACTAGAACAACACTACCCCGTGTATATTGAACTTCCAATTTTACATGTATCGATATCGATAGTTTGATCAATGCTTAAATTGAAAAGTGCTGCTAGGATCCTGTGTTATGTGTTGTTTTGATGCAACATACCGTTTTCCGTGCAAACTGAATACAAGTTGGGGAGATTTTTTTTTAAACCGGTTGAATAACTATTTATTTAAGGAGACAATATGATTCTAGCAGCGGTTTTGATAAAACTGAGATGTTTCGCCTTCACTTGATAGGTTTATTGTTTTGAGGAAACCGCGGGGTAGTGTTGTTCTATCTCATTTTATGTTAAGGAGTATACATAAGCTATATATAGCTGTCACGTGATAATGCACCGATGTGGCAGTGATGAACTACCCGATTTTATTGCATTGACATCTATTTCAAAGGATACTACTAAGTTTGTGATCTGATTCAAAACAGTTATTTAATCTCACGATTTTGAATATAACAGTCTAATTAAGACGCTAAATTACCCATATGCTTCCTTAACACCCTCGCGCATGCTCGATATAAAATGGCTACTTTTTGCAATAAGTATTAGTGATTAGTATCCGGGTCAAATGAGGAACACTTTAAACGGAAAAAATGTAAGGTAATCTATACTTATAGATTAAGACATTTTGCCAATAAACTACGAATTGCATGCACCAGAGTAACTGCATACATCTTTGGTATTTCAAAGTATAATTGAATTTTACATTATAAGTACTTATTTTGAAATAAGTTTAAAATTTACTTTCATTTTCGATAAACCAGCCCGAAATTGCAAAAAATGAGAGTAAGGTGGTAGACACGTTGACAAATTACGTAGGAGTAAATATATATACCGGAAACTCATTTATCGTATGACAAAGAAATTAAGATTTGCCAAATGTTTAATAAATAAAATTAGCCAATTTGTTCTTGAATAGATAGTTTTTATAGAAATAACTTTTCAAAAATAATCAAGAAAGCAGGTTGGCAAATTGACGCAATGGCGGTAAAAGCTCACCATGCATCGGACAGACACCTTGGATCAAACAACTTTGGGTTAAAATGTGCTTGCATTCGCGTTCTTAGATTGCATACATTTTTATACCACTGGAAGATAGGTAGTTACCTTTTTATATTTTATTTTAAATTGTAAGTCATGGACAGATTGTGTTGACAACTCTACGCCTATATAAATAAATTTTAAATGTAAGCATAAAACAGAGACGTTGCATCGAGGGGTCGGGGGTGAATTTCAGTTATGATTTCCATTCCCACCTGCTCCTTTTAATATCAGCTATTTGTTTTTAAATTCAAATTTTAAAAAATAGGTCAAGGATATCAAATTAAGGAAACATTCGGACACAGTATAATTTTCTATTTAAATCCGTTTCAACATATAAATCAAATCAACATCTAAACTGTTAATTCCCACGCTTGCGATATCATCTAGTTAAATATAAACTGACCAACCTGATATCATAGTTTAAATGTCAAAACAGTGCTTGCAAGGGGTCATGAGTGCATTTTCTTTATACCGGAAGATATGATCATTTAGAGGAACACATATGCTTACCTCATAGGTAGTGCATATCTAAACATTATTAGATAAGGTCTACTACTACAAAACCTTAACAAGCGTATAGGGAGGAAAATATTAACAGGTATGGAGTTGTACTTACCGTAAAGTCTCGCCTCGTAAAATAATTTCAAAAAATATATCAAAAATATGAAACGCATAACTACGACTGTTGTGATTGAGGAAGTAAAATAAACGTTATTGTCTATCGATCAGTGTCCAAATATTTAGGTTAAACATGCTAAAGCAATTTAAAGCAATTTAAAAGGAGGAGCATTCATCCATAGAATGATTACGTTTACATTAGTTTATGCATTGCAAGAGTTCAAACTTGTTGGAAGGATTTAAAGCATTTATATGGGCTATCATGTATCAATAATCCATCGAATGAAAACGGTTGTATATGTAAAGTTATAACCTTTTTATTGATTTTAGTTTGATTTAGCAGTTATCAATATGAGCGGTTACATGTTAAAATTTGGCTATAACTAAAAACATAATGTTAATCTTACAATAAAAACTATTTACAGAACGTTGACATTCATTTTTATTCATAAACATATTGCATGGCTACTTTTGAAGTCAGCATTATTTTACAGATTATTAAAACTATTACACATAACTTGAAAGAAAAAAAAAGTATTATTATTATTTTGATACTTTAGACAATTTGTAAGATTATCTAAGATTTATAAGAGGAGGTATCAACTGTATTTCAGGAAATTGAGGAAATTTTAAACAAATGTTCTTCTGAGTAAGTATTAACATGTAAAACGTCAAAAAGATCTGTTATAAAAAAATGTACAGATTGTGCTTAGTTAAAAGAATATTTAGGTTTTAAAATTTGTAACCCATTAAAAAAAGAAAAAAATCAAGATATTATTAAGTCTTATCCACTGTAAGGAGATCGTTAAACGGTACAGAATAAATACCTTTTTGAAAAAAAAAAACACTGTGTATGTTTAAACTGCAAATGAAAGGTAAAACTTCTCTATGAAGTAACACCCGGATTTGTAATAACTTAAATATGCACCTTGTTCGGTATTTATATATATCACTTGTAGAAAATCCGATAAACTTATTAGGTTTTGTTTCTTTTTTAATATTTCATTTTATTATTACTTCATAATTGGTTATAATAATACAATTTGCCAATCATCTATACTTATCATAATTATTTAGTCTTAACAAATACAGTTGAACTTCGATATCTCGAACACTGATATCTCGAAAACAATGGATATGTCGAAGTGATTTGTAAGTCCCAACCACTTATTTTTAAAATATTTTACCCTCGATGTCTCGAATACTCGGATATCTCGAAGATTTCAAACAGTCCCATCTAGTTCGAGATTACGAAGTTTGACTGTATAATAATTTGAAAATCACAATATAAAGCGGTATGAAGTTTTCATAATTTATATAAAAAATGTGGATTCTTAACTTTACAGATTAAATAAGAGAAAAAAAAACAGATTAAAATGTATTACCCGTTACAAAACCTCAAAAAACCCGAAATTGCTATACTGCAATACATGCTCGATATAAAATGGCTACTTTTTGCAATTATTATTAGTGCTTAATAACCGGTTAAAACGAGGAACACTTCAAACAGACAAAATGACAGATGATGAAAGCAAAAGATCCTTTGAATGTTGGTATCCGAGTTGATGTACTCACTTTTGTTTTTTTGTTTTTTGTTTTTGTTTTACTGTTGTTTTTTGTCCTCAACATTGATTTGAAAATTTCGCAATCGTTAGAAAAATGTTTTTTAGAGATAAGTTGCCTCTGCTCTAAGTGGCACAGTTTTTTTCATCAGCAACTGTGAACAATTCGAAAGATCTGGGCAAAATTTGAAATGATATTTAATATATGACCATATATCGTTGTGCAGCGGTCAAGATCACAGCATTTAATACCATATCTTCCTTAAAGAAATATAACAAGATAACACTTTCGATATTTGTTTATGATATTGTCAAATTGTGTTCTTAACAATTTTGACTTCAGTTATGAAACTTTGTAAAATATTTTAAGGACAATTTATTGTCCTAAATGGGACAATTTTATTGTCCTATATAAGACACCGTATTATTTCATAGAGGTCCTACGTTATGAAAGTCGCGGGCATGTTAAGGCTTCCCGATTGATGTTACAGCGATGTGTAGAAAGTCACTTGTCTGTACTTCATACGATATGACGGCATAATTAACTTTGACGACACGATCTACATTCCTGTCGATAGGTCTCAGGGAATGTATCTTAATGTTAAAAGTGCATTATATCAAACCAGTATAAAATCGCATGTTTCCTTTACATAGGTGCTGCCGTTAATGATAGACGTACATAATTCATTCATATTAAAAACCAGTATCAAATAATCGGCAGTTTTAAAGCTTCGTTTTAAGTAAAAGACTATTTATAAACTAGTGGTTTGGATACTCTCCCTGCTACGTTTAAACATCTGAATGAAGACATTTTAATGCATGTAAAAACCAGCATGGCGCAGGTGAAAGATCAACACAATTTTAGAATATTTTACATAAAATTGGTAGAGAATATAAGTACCAATGTGAATCGTGCTTAAGAAACCTACGGATTTACCCCAATTTTTTGTAAATCGCTCTTGATTAGTAAAAATGTGCATTATTTTGATAATTTTGTAGAATGTTTCAACAATATCTTCCATACACGAAATATATATTTCAAGCCCAAGCAAGAACTTCAAAGTATACGACATAACAAAGGATTTTTCTTAAAAAATATTTATGATTTAATGTCATTAATCACCTGCGCCGATGCGATTTGAATTGATTATTTGCAATATTAGGATTCGCCCGTCACGTGATTACAAAGTACATATGAAGTCACAAAATTGCATCAAATATAATGTTTAACATCGTTGTCAATAAATGTAACATAGATTTTAAGAAATACTCCCGGTCAAAGTATTTTTGCGATGATTCAAATAATATCGTTCTCCAGACGTATTTTAGCATCAGGACGCCTTAACAGTGCTGCGGTAGTCTTTGAGTCATTGTTTGTCTTTTATGAATACTAAGCTTACTGTACTAACAAAATGTATTTATTCTGTGTCAATATAATCATTTGTGATCATTGGACGAATACATAGTTAACCTATATGATAAGAATATATTCCAAAGTATCAACATTACCCAGCGCCGTACCGTCACTGAAATAATAGTGGAAAGGTTGTCTTCTCTATAGTTACAAAAATAAAAGCAAATAAATTTGCCGACTTACCCAGACAACATGCAGGGGAGCCTGCAGACTATTTCTGTAATTGTACACAATTATATAATATTGAATCGAACTTTATTCGCATACATATATTTCCGCATCCTTGTTGTAATTATTTAATATGTTAATTTCAACGACGACTTGACGGGACAGGATAAAGAAGAATTAAAATATTATAAGAAAAAAATGTGCAAGAAACTTATGTCATATACCATGTCACAATCGCATACATTTGCACACCGTGTCCAGGGCTATGCAGATACTTTGCAACAAAAATATGTAAATTTAACCAAACATAAAAACATATTATAAAAAATATTTCTAATAAAATTTGATGTCCTTGTACATTTAGGAAGTCGGACTAGAACTGACCTTTATGCTACTCGATCACAATTCATACACTCATCACAAGGTGACTCGTAACTCATTTGACAACTTAACTTTCGAATCAACAAGACAATTTTAAATATATTACAAAGGCATTCCTTGTTTAAAACTGAATTATTTATCTATTTATTTTAATAAGAATATAAGTGTAAAGACTCCGTATGAATTCTGATTAAACATTTCCTACTGTTTGTTCTTGCACGCTTTGCACGCGCCTACTGAGACTCGCCCCAGATCCTTTCGGTATGAATATATTTGAGAACCCTATAAGTGTACTGAAGACATTGGTAAAAACTCTAAATCTCTATCTCTAATGATTTCAGAGGAGTAGCGATAAGAAGCATTTCGTACAATAGGGGCAATAACTATGTAACTATTTCAAGGTATGAGCTAAGGGGCTATATCATAACATATCTTTAGATGTCCTATTAAGAAAAAAATATGCTGTACCATTCTTTACAAAAGATATATTAAAATTCATTATTGAAAAGATTTTCAAATAACCTTGATCTTTGACCTTTATGTCATTTTGCTCGGAAAGATAGACGCTCCCAATCCAATTGCTCCGAAGTATCTATACATATGTCTTTGTCACAAAAAAAAATGATATTTAACCGTGTATGATTTTCAACGCTATTATATTACTAGCCCGTAATGATTTATGAGTAAATCTATTTTTAGAAACTGCATGTCCATACTCATCAAATGAGTACATAGAATATATACCTTACCAGGCATAAATTATTGGTCAATTGTACATCTGATACCTTAATTTGGATCCGATTTGGTTTAAATGTATTTGTAACCAATCAATGTGATTAAAAGCTGACGAAGCATATAAAAAAATACACAAACACAAACAAACATATTTGTTTCCATTTATTTTTGACATTCTTATAAATAAAGAAACTTTTTGATGTGTATATTTTTAAGCAAACCCAGTGCATTTTCTTTTGCAAACCAAATCTACAAGTTTTCTTCGAAAAGCGGGATCAAAGAATCCATATAAGAAAGGATTAATAACAGCATTTGTAAAGTATAGCAATCTCATTGCCAAGTGAACATTTTTAGAAAGATCGTCATTTTGTCTGTCCCAGAAATTAGGATCTGCTTCTTCTTTCTTTATTGCTATAACGTGCGATATATAACCAACCAGCATAAACACTTGTAAAGTGAAAAACATTAATGTAAAACGGTACGACCATAAAGATGTCTGTCTTTGTTTATTTTTTTGATCTGATCGCATTGTTAAACCATTTTTCCCGTTTTCTAAATCAGTGGTATTCATGTTCATAGTATTTCTTTTGCGTCTGCAGTAGGCTTTAAGGATAAATACTGCTATTGAAACGTACGATATAATTATAAGAAGTATACATGATCCATGAATAACTGCCATTAAATACAGTGTTCCTTTATCCAATGCAACAGCATCATTATCTATTTCCTTACACTTGTACCCAGTAATGTTTTCTTTGTAAACTTAGACAGTGCCAAACGCAAAGAAAGTTAGGATATAAGACAACATACTAAATATTCCGGTACCTCCAATGGCGATCCATAAATGGAACGTCTTGATTTGATACTTTATGATATGGCAAAGGTATCATTTTTCGAAGACAACATGTCTGTTTTCATGTCGTTCGTTTATAAGTAAAATCAATATAACGAGATTGACATAATCTATAAGTTGCAATCATGTTTTTGAAAAATTTGCTTTTTATAGTTTCAGGGTTAAAAACCTGATTTTCAGAAGAGTATAAAGTCCAATTAACAATTATTCTAGATTGAACTTGTTCTAAGTGTTCAACCGCATGAATTCGTGCATTGATTATTATATTTCCTTTTTCTGTAAGTGATAAGGATATCCTCAACATAAGCAAATACATTGTACAGAGAGTAAAGTCTTTGTATTTCGTTCGAATTTTTAAAATATCGCGAACTTTAATAGCTGATTTTTAAACAATTTTTATGTGAAACATTACACTTTATATAAGTGATAGTTAGGTGACCTTATTGATACGTATTCCACTTATTTCCTAACTTCCTGATTCATATCTACAAATTTAAACTTCTCTGCAGTAACATGTATTTATGTCATGACATGTCATTTCTACTTAATCGTGCATTATAATTGTACGTCTGTAAATATCTTTAAAATTTAGTTTAATCGAATATATTTTGTCGGAAATAAAGTTGATTTTTTGGTTGAAGATACCCTTTCTATTTGATAATCAGGAAGTGAATCGTATTATTTTCAAACCACTCAGGTGTTAGTTTAACCGGCTACCAAAGATATGTTTGGTTTATCTGTTTTCAATTGTTTGTAATTCGGCTGTAAAGAGAGAAACATTGTTGGTGTACTATAATACTAAGTAAGATGTTTGAATTTAAATTAAAGAACTGATATATTAGAAAACTCTGTTAAAAATATGGTTTTGTCTTTAATTTCCTGCAGACTATATTTCATTATAATTTATATCTAAACCAAAATTCAGTTTGAAATGTTTTGGAATCAACCCAAGTTCCGGATTGGCATTTGAAATTTATTGAAGGCTCTGCTTTACATACTTAATACTCAGGGAAATTTTTAAGTAAATACATTACCCTTACAAACTTATAAGAGATATAGGAAATTACCTCACTTGCCAATCATTACAATCGTTAAACGAAGCAAGAATATACATGTAATTATATAAGTGTTCAATAAAACAATGTGCTTTTAGTGTTTTGTTTATTGCTTCGCTGTAAATTTATTATGTTCAAGTTAAAAAAAATTCTAACGTTCACTTATAGATATCTTGCTTAAAAAATGAACACAGTAGTGCCCTTCTAGAAATGATACTAGCAAAGACATGAATGTGTACATGTAATTGTTTAATTAATTTAATTACTTGCATTAATTGCAAGTAAAGAAAACGTTTTATAAGTAGAAAAAATATTAAAAGTATAAACAATACACATTAATTAATTCACGAAATGTAAAGTGTCATCACACGATTTCGTTATGCACTGAATTATCCCTAGATGTCGTGCAAACAGGTATCAGGAGAAATCGTACCCTGGGTAAAACGCAACACGGAGAAAACGTACCCATAAATTAGGGTGCGTGTTCTCCGAGAGAAAAAATTGGAGAAATAGGAAAAGTCGTAACAAGAATTGAAATAGTTATAAAAACTGTTCTAAGGAAATAAAAAGACCAATTCGATAAATATTTGTAAAGTTATACTTGTATCATTATTAACATTAGGCACATGGCATCGTTTTGAAAGGGGCGGGCAAAAAAAAGGGAAATTACACCTTCTCAAATTCTTACAAACCCTAATCCGGGGGGAGGGGGTTGGGGGTGGGGGTAGCGTACTTTACACCTATACCTATAACTTCAATTTCCCTGTTTATTCAATTCCTTATATGCCCCCCCCCCCCCCCAAAATAAAAAAGTGGACGGGCCAAATTCATGTTCATGCACTTCTTTATATGTAAATTTTAAAAAATTGGTTGTTTCGAGAAAATTGTGGGGGAGGCGGGGGGTGGGGGGTGGGAGGTGGCTGACCCCGATGCTTCATGTCTATACATCATCACGTAAATAAAATAATTACACAATACAGACACGTAGCAACATTTTTTGAAAGTGGAGGTTGCAGGTGGGGGACAGATTCAGATTCATTCTAAAAACATTGTCAAGCCAAAAAACCCATTGCAAACCATGGAAATCCTAATCCATTTAAGGGAAGTGCAGGAGTATGCCTTGACCTTTAACTAAAATTTTAGTTTTTACATGCTCTAATATTGGGAACATACACTTGAATAATTCGGTTTTTAATGTTAATTTAAGAAACAAATATTTCCTTTCTGGTCCCCACACTACTGGCTTTAAAATCCCCTGTCCGTATGAAAATCCCCTGTCTTTCCCTGTCACCCCCTGTGTTTTCCCTGTCATCCCCTGTGCACCCCCTGTCATCCCCTGTTCACAGTCCCCGTACACCCTGTCATCCCCTGTAAGCCACTGTACACATCCCCTGTGTGTTACTGTAAGCCCCTGTCACCCCCTGTACGCCCCTGTCATCCCCTGTAAACCACTGTATTTCCCTGTACACGCCCCTGACACCCCCTGTATGGTTTTTGACTAATTATAACAGCCCTTTCTATTATATAATTTCAATATCTTTTTCTTAGTTCAATTAACTGTAATAGTTAGACCTACAAATTATTTTTTGCAATCAACAGAGCGCCGACTCATAAGACACACTGTTATCTTAATTAGAAATAATATGTTTTCATTTATAATTTATTGGTTCTTAAATATTTATGCTTACAACTAAAGGCTCGAGAATCACCGGTGGGGGGGGGGGGATTAAATCTCGGGTGAGAGCGGGGACTTTTTTCGATAGGTGTGAAAGCCTTCAGGGCATTTAGTCCATTACCGGTCGGGAACATCACTACTCCGTAAAATTTGAAAAATACAAGAAATATTGTGAATTATTTTTAAGATCAAGCGTAGCACATTGTGTTAAGCATTTGATTTTGTGTATCTGAACAAATATTGGCACACTGAAACGAGTAAATCAGTCAGTATGTAGAATGTACAAGTATAAGCAACCATGATAAGATAGAGCACGTCAATCTTTTTTTCATAACCAAGTTCCTGATTGTACCGTTATTAATTTCCCGTGAATAGCAAAATAAAACTTCAATAGCTTATACGTTTGCCTAAGAAATAATTGTAATATTTTTTTAATACATGTATGTTTCTGAGCCGCCTATTTCACCCTTGATTTAAATGTTAACTGATGGTTAACTCTCATAAACAATTTAATAATTTCTAAAGTCTTTTTTTCAATTCCCTTTTATTGCGAAGTGGGAGAGATCAAATATAACGTTATTCATTGACAGTGAACAGAAATCCGCGGCCCTGGTCAGAGAGAGAGAGAGAGAGAGAGAGAGAGAGAGAGAGAGAGAGAGAGAGAGAGAGAGAGAGAGAGAGAGAGAGAGAGAGAGGGGTTTGCATTAATTTAGAATTAAAAGTTACTAAAAGTTTACCCAGGAATTAATTTCCTAATAAGTTAACATGCAATCCTAATTTTATTCCAAATTCTTTATTATTATTTAGATTAACTTAAACCGACACCATATCAATTGATCAAAGAATATATTGAAGTTACAGCTTTCAAAGGAGTGGATGTTGATTTTTTTTTTCACTCGGTCAGTTGTTATATAATAGCTACTGTACACAGCCCTTCTTGACAATTTGCAGATCAATGTAGAGAAGTTGGAAAATGAGATCACAGAAACGCGTGTACAGGTATATACACACACTTCCTAAGATCTGAATAGTCGGTCACTGATTATATAATTGTGGCTACGGTACACAGCCCTTCTTGAAAACTTGCAGTGCACGGTGGCGAGGTTGGGAACAATGAGGTGACAGACACACGTGTACTTGTATATACACACACTTCCTAAGATCTGAAAGCTCGGTAATGCTAAACAATTATGCAACATGTTGTTTTAACGCCGTTAATGACTTTCTTTCCCAGTCTGTCAAGTAAAGAAAACAGAAGTAAATAAACAACTTTGATTTATCAGTTCTAAGAATACGAAACAAAAGGAAAGAGCTTAAAATTCGGAACATCATTTGACACATTCATACGAATTAAACTGTATTGCTCTCATATTTTTAATTGTTCAAATTCAGAATTAAAATCAATGCAAGATATTTTTTTCTAATCTAAAACACGGAACATTGTTTTTAGATCATGCATGTGTGTCTTTACGTTACCCGTTACTGGTATTTGTATACATGTATTAAATTATTCATGAACTGTATCATTGCTTTATATTTATGAAGACAATTCTATACAATAATGCATATGAATTACTAAACTGGACAATGCATCCTCATAAAAGTTAAAAAAAAAAAGGACCGGACAATTCCCCCTCCTAAACAATTAACTAACTCTCTCTTTCTCTCTTTCGCTCTTTCTCTCTCTCGAAAAAAAAATCAATGGTTGACAACAAATATTACCATTGCGAATAACATGACATAGATATTAAAACTAATTAACTTCCTGCTAAATAAAATCAACATGCATTTCATTGGGACCATGTTATTCTATGCATCATTACACCAGGCAAAATTGTCAAAATATAGTTGAGCATTTCGATCGGTGTGTGATTATATGCACGTGCTAATCATGTGTTATTAAGCGCTTTAACTCAGGCAGGCTACATGGCACAGAACGTTGCAGATTTCCTGCACTCATATTCCGCTTATATATATATATACATATATATATATATATATATATATATATATATATATATATATATATATATATATTACAAAACACGGTCATGGAATAAAATAAGCGGTTTATCGGTATATATTTATATTGATATGTGTCAATGTTGAGTCAGAATTATTCATGTTTGTAACAATATTGACCTATATGAAATACAAAAAAAAAAACAAAACAAACCAAAAAAACAAAAAACAAAAAACAAAAAACAAAAAAAAAAAAAAAAAACAAACACCTACTAAACCATGAATGCTTTACTTGCTTTCCATTTCCATATGTATCAGAAACTTATAAATATATACCGGTATTTAGGAAAACTCGAAAACATAATTAAAAACTTTTTTTTTACTTTTGCAAGCAGTTAATGACCGTACAGGGGATGTCAGGGGCATGCACAGGGATATACAGTGGCTTACAGTGGGTGACAGGGGCGTACAAGGAGTGACAGGGGCTTACAGTGGCACACAGGGGATGTGTACAGTGACTGACACGGAATTACAGGGTATACAAGGGCTGTGTACAGGGAATGACAGGGTGTGCGCAGTGGATGACAGGGAAAACACAGCGGGTGACAGGGAAAGACAGGGGATTTTCATACGGACAGGGGTTTTCAAAGCCAGTAGTGCCATGATTCTACATGCCTGCAATATTTGGGTATTCACACGAAGAAGCGTCGCCTAAATCAGTCGGTATTTAATCAATCGATGCAGTATATCTGGAATCGTTTTTAAAAAATCTAACAGTTTTGATTGCATTATAATTTTGATAATTAAAATATGAATAAAATGATAAGAATTGTGTGATGGCAAGTTGACATACCATCTACATACCAAGCAACAAAACGACATCATTAGTCGAGCATATGAAGTCTAACAAACATACGCTTTGATGATTTAATCAAACGATATCTCTTCCGATACACCAAAAAAAAAGGAAATAAAAGTATTACCGTTATATATGCTACACGTCTAGCTGCAGAAATTCAGAACAAAATCAAATATGGCCAGCTATATGTAATCCATACTGTACGGATTTCTAAACCAGGAAAGAAATATGCTTTGTTGCTTAATTGATAAGCGGTATGCATGTTTAAAGAAAAATCTTGTAAAAATGACTGAAGGTGAATAGCAACCGTCAGTAGAAAATACATGCAAACTTCTTTAATTGTAAATTTATGTCGCAGTTATAAACATGTAACGTATTAAGCTGAATAGCCACTATAAGTATCTTTGAACAAAACAACTGATATATCTTATGAACATGCCACTTGCTATTTTATAAAATCTACATTCTCAATTGAATTCATTTTAAGAATGAACGTTCAGGTTAATCATACAAAGTCACATGAATGCGTGTGATATTTTCATATTTTATATATTTAAACTTACAAATTCGTTGCTTTATTTAAAAAGGTTCGTTGCTCTCTTTTTGGGTAGCCATTTTAGGTCACCTCTATCTTGGAAATTATGCATCATATATTGATTCTACTCATAAATTCATATTTTCTAATGCCAATTAAACTATATTAAATAAAATAGTCAATGAAAAGTTACATATTTACAGAGTTTAGTTTTTTTATCTATATTTATAAATTAAGACATTTGGCCAATAAACTACGAAACGCCTGCACCAGAGTAACTGCTTAAACCGGTATTTCAACGCGTGTGAAATGATGTCCGTAAGCTATAATTGAATTTTACCTGATAAATAATTATCGAGAAATAAATTACAAACCTACTTTCATTTTCGATAAAACAGCCCGAAATAGCAAAAATGAGAGTTAGGTGGTGGACACGCTTTGGCAGATCCAAGTCAGTGGGAGTTTTCATCGAAATATATGCTTGCAATGAAATAATATTGAAAGATTACATAAAGAATCATATATTTATTAGGGATTTATTTAGGGTATACCAAGAAATCAAGATTTGACAAATGTTAAATAAAGAAAATGAGCCAATTCGTTTCCGGAATGCGCTATTTTAGTTTTGATTGATAGACGCTTGCAAAGCACGGACTTTGCTGGTGACGAAATCGAATAGAAGGTATCCAGGGACGCGGATTGACAGGACGAGTTCGTCATGCATTGCAGGCTGATACCTTTGATCGGTAATCTATGGTTTATTAAATAAACTTAATAGATAAAATAGATTAATTTGATACAATTTTAGTTTTGATGGAAAGAACTTTCCAGATGCCGAGGAACGCAATTAGACTAATTGGCGTCATGGCGGAAAGTGAAGGGTGAGCTTAAATTTCATACATTTTTTAACTCGACAGATTGGTAGTAAACCTTAAACATTAAATTGTAAACAATGAACAGTTTGTGTTCTACGTCGATCTATATTCATAAATAATGTGTGCATAAAACGGGGAAGTTTAATAGGGGGGGGGGGGTGCAAGTTTTTTTCTTCAAATCTGTATTTTATCTTTGGAACAGTGACAAAATTTATAGTGAAATTTGACCAAAAGATCAAAATTTAGATAAATGAAGCACGAAATATCGACTCACTGGTTTGAAGTCAAATAAAAGGTTATTATTTTTTTTCCAGTCAGCTGCAACAAAAAGAATTAAGGCCACGTACAATGTGCATGAATATATCATTCATTTCAGTTTATATTTTTCATCCCTGTCCGTTCTTCTAAATACCAAGCCATTCTGGGTTTTTTTTATTTCAATTTTAAAGAATATCTTATGAAAACATTTAAGAAAAACAATTGGACACAGTATTATAATATACAAAAGTTCAAGTAACAAAAATTTGGTTCTACATATTAAGCATTGTATCATTTTAATTTAAAATGATACAATGCTTAATATATTAATTCCCGCGCTTGCGCGGGATATTATCTAGTATTAAATAAAATAGTCAATGAAAAGTTACATATTTACAGAGCTTAGTTTGGAACTTTTTTTTGTGGCGGAAGGCTTTTAAGAAGAACATGAAGATTTTTCATAACTCAGTTGTTTTAGAGTACCGTCACTTTAACTCCCCTATTTTCAGTGCAAAACAACATTTCCAGATAGTTTGTGCGTTAGGAAGTCTTCATTTTGTTACGGAAAACACACTTTTACAATTTCTCAATATTTCTATTGACAGATATCTCAAACATTACATTAAAGACCCATAATTTTCGGTTTTTTTTTCTGACTTTAAATGTTTTTCTGACAAGTCTATCATATTTGAGAAAAAGTTTGAGACTTTTAATAAGTTTCATTGCATGTTAAATCGTTAATGGATAAAAATAGCGTTTTACATGTATCAGTGCAGGCAGGTCAAAATATCAATTAGGTGAAGAAATGGTTACATTTTTCTTAATGGTAGTTTTTATTTTATTTATTTTAATAATAAAATTTGTTTTTGATGCCATGCTTCATTCCGATAAAAAAAAAAAATATACAGGGAAAAGCGATTTATGTGAAATCTGCACTTTCAGTGCAGAAAGGTCATATTATAAACATCGTAGCAACGAATGAAGCATATAGACCCCAACATTTTTTGAATTTAAGTTAAGCTATAGGTGTACATTTAAAAAAAAAACTTTAGAAAAAAATTAAAGACTTTTGATCACAGGATCCAACGTCCTTAAGTTTATTTTAGCATATTTTTGAAATCCCTGCACAACAGTAAAGGAATTACTACCAAAGGATCAACCATTCAAACAAAATACTTATTTAAAGGAAAAAATGATTTAGTATAATGCACGTTCTATACCTTTTTTAAAAACACATTCATCTAAAGTAAGTGTGTTTAAAATAAGGAGTGTATAAAAGTAAGGCAAAAACAGCATTTTTTAGCACGTCTCAAACGTTTCATAAACATGATATGTAGCTCATAGTAAATATTAACAAGATGACATAGAGCAATGCAACTGTCACAAACAATTAATAAAATGTTCGTGTGAGTCGACCCATACATGCAACTACATGTATATAGAATAAATGTAGTTCCGATTTGAACTAAATATTTGTAATCGCCTTCTGTTATGTCCATATGAGCAGAATTTATTAAAAAACCTGTACGTGAAAAAAATAAATCACTCGCTGTGGCCTTCAACTCAACATTTAGGTATATCGACGACGTATTATCAATTAACAACTGTTATTTCCATACTAACGTCGACTCGATATATCCCAGTGAACTTGAAATAAAAGATACCACAGAGTCAGCATCATCTGTTTCATATTTGGATATTTTACTCGAAATGGACATTGATGGTAACCTAACAACAACACTTTATGATAAACGCGACGACTTCAATTTTTCTATAGTCAACTTTCCTTAATTATGTAGCAATATACCTTCATCACCTGCATATGGTGTTTTTGTCTCTCAGTTAATTCGATACGCAAGGGTCTGCTATTCGTATGAACAGTTTCTAAGACGAGGCAAGCTACTGACAAACAAGTTGATAAAACAGGACTATCAACGTTCTCGTTTAAAGTCATATTTTCGTAAGTTCTATGGTCGATACAACGACCTTGTCAGCAAATACAATCTTCCACTGAGTTGCATGCTGACTGACTTTTTTCATACTAATTGTTAGACCATAATTTATTACCTAATTGTCTATGGACTTTTGCGGTTTTTATTTTCCCGATTGCGACAAAGAGCACAAGGCGGGTGTGACGGTCAGCAGAGGATGCTCACTCCTCCATGGCACCTGATCCTACTTCTATCTTGGAGTTCCGTGTTGCTCTGCTTTGAATTTGTATTTCCTTTTATGGATTTTTGAGATGGTTGACGGTTTGTTATTGTCATTTTTTCATGAGGCATCCGGTAAATTTTTCTATTTGCGCACGCATCGCACCTTGTACTACCTACTTTATTTACGATGCAATGGCAACGTTATTTAGTTTTTTAATTACACGTACACTAATAAAAACGGAATCTTTATCCGTTTGCTTTGAAATTAAAATATTTATACAGTTACATACATAATGATTCAAATCACGTTTTTCTTCACATTTGCGTAAGACTATTTATCGGAAGTATAAATAGCCTTATAAAAGAAAAGCTTATCCATGCCTTCCTATTTCGGAAATCAACAAAACGGTACTATATATAGTTTATTACATAAGGCGTAATGCTTTTCTATTACATTTATAGAGCTGACCAATGATATTACATGCCAGTCATTCAATTTAAATGAATACCTGTTTCATATCTTAGTTTAAAATAAAATTGTTAGATGAGAGTAACATGTCAAGCACATCTATTTTAGGCATACATTATTAAAAAATCTGTACACCTTAAACACTTTGGACATGGCTATCTACTGCTTCTTTGCAAACTATATTCACAAGTTTTCTTCTAAAAGCATGGTCAAAGAATCCATATATGAAAGGATTGAAAACTGCATTCGCAAAATATAGAACGCGCATCCCCATATAAACATTGTTCAGTAAATCCTCACGCTTTCTTTCCCAAAAATGATAATCAGCCATTTCCGTCTTCAAAACAATAAAAGGGGGTATAAAGGGCATCAGCATACACACTTGTAAAGTGAAAAACATCAATGTAAAACGGTACGACCATGAAGAGTTCTGTCTTTGAATATTATTTGCATTCAGTTGCTTTAAATTTGCTCCATTTCCTGTTTCGGTGTTTTTTGTGTTATATTTATTTTGCCTGCGGTAATTTTTAAAGATGTGAATTGCTATTGAAACGTATGATACTGTAATGATTAACATACAAGTTCCATGCAAAACTGCAATGAATAGCAAATTCCCTTTATCCAGCGCTCGGGCTGCGTTATCAATTTCCTTACACATGTGCCCAGTGATGTTTACTTTGTAAATTTCAACAGTTCCGAAAACAAAATGCGTAGGAATGTAGCAGATTAAAGAAAGTATTCCCGCACAAAAAATAAAAATCCGTAATTGTAAAGTTGTAATTTGACATCTTTTGATTTGGCAAATTTGATGGAACCTGGTTACTGCAATCGCTGCCATAATCATTATAGAATGAGTTACAATAACCCGAATTATGTAATGGAAAAAATTACAAACCCAAGAATTTGGGAATGTTACGAAATGTGTAAGTTGTAGTATATGATAAACAGCACTAAATGATACACACATTAAATCTACAGTTGCCAAGACCGGTATGAAAAAACGACCATGTCCTTTGTTCTTTAATCCTTTTTGGTATACACAAATGACAGTTACGTTACCAATAACTCCGACAATAAGACCAATAACAATAATGATTGTGTTTGGTAAAAACAAGTCATTGTAATAAGAATTCCATTTTTAGAGTGAAAACATGTTGCTTGAAGAATAAGCGAAGATTTTCATATAAATTGCATTTGAGCATATATGAAAACGATTAAACGATATTGCAATGTTTTTTACTTTTATTATTCTAACTATAATTCATATATTTGTATGCATGCCACGTCACAAATTTATGGAGAGACAAAATTAGTGAAGTGTAAAGTCTGAAATTCAAGCATACTGGGTTGGACTTGTTCAAAATTTATCTTTTACCTATGCATGTACTCTTGAAATATATTTTATTTCCTTTAGTGTTAAACGTCATCTCACCAACTTCTACATTAATATTTCTAAGTGAATGTTAGTTTTTATACTTTGATCATTTCAAAGCACTCTATCCTTAGAAAAATAACTCAAAAATCCATATTAGTTGTAATTGGTTCTTATTAACTGTCAGTGTTCCATTGGGTCATACACGTTCGCTTTTCCGGTTTCATGATGAAATACGTTTCCGTATTTTGCAAAAACACTGAGTTATTTCCTTTAATGTACTATCGCGAAATACTTTTCAATCGTATTGGTCGATTGCAATGTACTTAAATGTCTCTTGGATTCCAATTGAATAAATATCTTTTCTGTTTAATACATTTTTGATCGATATATTTTTATTTTCGATTGTTTAATCGTAGAGACAAGAATGCGTTTGATATTATGATAGTAGATGTGCAATCCGAAAACAATTGAGCCTGACTTATTTTAAATATGGTTTCAAAGAAAAGTAAGAAAAAAACCCACAACCACACTCATAAAGGTTTTGATACATAAAATTATATCGTAAATCCGGCAATTTTTAATTCTAACCCTCAATCTCAGTAAATCAGTTTTCCCATTCTAAACAAACCTTCAAATTTTTTAATAAGCTAGTTTTGTTTTACTTTACTAATGACTGACATAACATAAAATATCTTAAATACCATTTTGCTTTTGTGTATTATTTGGATTTGAGCGCATTATGAATGCATTTACTTTTTTTCTTAATCACTTGTATCCAAGTTTAAAGGTGTATATGCCAATTGAAATGAAACTTTTAAAAGAAAGAAGTGTTTGCTTTTTTTTCCATTAAGCTACAAAAGTTACAGATTTTCTGCAAATTATACAGTTTAAATCAAACGCTTTTAAAAATATTAAATATAAATTCTATTCAATCTATTTACTGACGGGGTCGGTCAGTAGACGCCCAACTTTGAAATATTCATAAGCACGTGATGTGACAAGCTAATTTTAGAACGTTCACAAGCTGTCAACCCGAAAACGTGGTCGATCCATTTGCATTGGAATAACGCTTTCGCAGAGAAAAGAAAGAAAGAGACAGTTTGACAGAAAACGTTGGAAAATGAGAATCTATATTGGAGACCACTTTGAGCGGTGGAAACGTGTTAGAAACTATGTTTAAATACGAGCTTGCCGGTTTCTTGCTATAAACAGGTAGGTCACTTAACCGTGTGTTTTCTTTGTTTAATAAGATATTTACTCATTAAGGAAAAGAAGCTTATGTGCATGGTACGATATTCATTGTCTGAATATGATTAAACTTGTAAATATATCACTTGAATGCTTAAAATTTTTAAATGTTTCATGTTTTGAGTTGAGGAGCCCTAGAAGGGATAATTTTGACCTTCTATTTTATAATTATATGTTTTCAAATGTATGAAAATTATGGTCAATTCAAAAGAGTTATCGTCGATTGTCATCGACACCGATGCGCAACCATCCTCATAAAATGCAGATGACAATATATCTGATATTTTGTTTTCCCTGTTAACAGCACACAAACCTGTTTTATGAATTAAACCAACTGTAAACAAACTTGTCGTATTACCTCGTTCTGCATGCTGCTTTTCTGAATTACTCTTCTTGTGCACATGCGCAAATCCACTTCAAACGCTAATCGTTTATAAAATAGTCATGCTGACAAAATTTAGATGTGGATTTCAACATCGCAAAAATACCGTAAAAAACGGCATTTATACCTTTAATGTATTTTGTTTGCAATAGGCTTTGAAAATATGGATTGCAATGAGGACATACGGTAGAATAATGATAAAAATACAAGACCCATACAAAACTGCAATAAATTTCAGATTCCATTTATCTAATAGAATCGTTATCAACTTCCATACAATTGTATTCAGTAATATTTTATTTGAACACTTCGAAAGTTTCAAAAACAAAGTGAAGAATATTAGAGCCGGTTCCTGCAAAAAAAATCCAGCAATTGAAATGTCTTGATTTAACCTTTGATAGGTTGGCAAATCTCGGTACTGCAATTGATGTCATTATCATTACAAATTGTGTTAATATAGCCCGAATTGTGTATACAAAAATTTGCAAATCCAATTTTTTTGAAAAGTTACATTATTGTTATTTGCACTGATATTTAGCACTTAGAGTAACGCACATTGAATCTTCGAGTGTCAATATCGGTATTAAAAACGTTTATATCCCTTGGTTTTTTTAAAAAAACATCATTGGTATACAATTGATACAGTTGAATTGCCTTAAAGTCAAATTAAAAGTCCAAAAGGGATGAGAATTGTATTTACCAAATACAATTCACATTAAAAGGAATTCCATATCTTGACTGAAAATATTTCGTTCTCGAAAGGATCCATGAATTCCATTTACATCGTGCTTTTATAAGAATATAAGAACACAATTAAACGTTTATGATTAAATTTGTACCTGGCAATCTGTTATTTATTCATAAGTTTTCAGTTAAACGTAAAATTATAATTATAAATATTAAAATCCACCATGATCGATGTTCAAAGTTTATCATTAATCTGAACTCTTGAAATATATATTTTTTATTTCCCTTAGTATTAAGTATCATCTCAGCATCGATATATCTACTCCTACATTTTTAAGTGAATGATGTTCATATACTTCGATCATTTCTAACATAACAACCTCAGATTAATTACTCCTATATTCATATTAGTTGCTACTGCTATCGCAGCTATGTTCAGGCTGTCCGAAGCTAAATTTACATCGAAAAATGATACTATTTTAATAATCGAAAAAATACTTTAACTTATCGAATTTCTTTAAAATTTCATTATATGAATTAGCAGTGATATCCAACACTATATTTGATGCATTTTTGTGACGTACTATATTCACATTCATATCGTGACGTCATATTTCGAAATTAGGCACATTTTTACCCTTTAAGCTCGATTTACACAACATTGGGTCATTTGGTAGGTTTTCCCAGCAAGATTCACATTGGTACTTATTTTGATACCCTCTTTTGTTTTCTCTCCCAATTTCACGTAAAATAAAGATTGCAATGATTTTTTGCTTGCACCAAGATGATTTTTTACATGCATATACATATCATTCATTAGTTTACATGTAGCATGGGGAGTCTTCAAATTGTTAGTTTATAAATAGTTATTTATCTAATACTAAGCTTTAAAATTGCTGACTTTTTAAATTCTCATTATTGGTGATATTTGATTTTGTATCACTAGTATTTACAACAACGTCTATGTAAAGGAATCAAGCGGTTTAATAATGTTCAATAAAATTCACTTATTACGTTACGATTCATTTTCTAAGAAGGATTAAAAGGAATGCAGATCGTGACGTCAAAGTTAATTACGTCATAATTTATGAAGTACAGACAAATGATTTTCTACGCATCCCTGTGAAATCAATCGGGCAGCCTTAACATACCCGCTTTGTATATTTGCTAGTCGGTATACCATTGCGTCATATCGCTTCTCTTATCCTTGTCCTGTCGTACGGCGAGATATTTTGCCCTTATTTACAGAAACACGGATTTCTTCATGTGAATATACAACATGTATCAATTATTATTACTTAATTGTATCATTGAGTTGCAAAGTACTAAACTGCCTTGATTACAGATGAAGAACTGGGATTTTTTTTCCTAATTATTTTTAATGTATTTTTGTTTAACATTTTCTTTTTGCATAGGTAATTCGTTGATTCAAAAATGCACAAGCCAATACGGTTGGCAAGTACCGGAACCTAGTTCAATATGCTTCTTGAAATATAGTTTCAATATCCATCAATTTTGTATGTTGAATGAACGTTTTATTACAGCACTGAATGTATTTAGATCCACTTTATTTCAAACGAAAATCGTTTATTTGAAGATTAAAGTATAACAGGATGCCTTGCATTTATAGTGTGTTCCTTTGATCCGAATTTTAAACAAATCAACATGCGCGTTAAGTCCACAGATCTGCTTAGCGTACATTCAAGTATATTTTTTTTTCTTTTCGTCACAAACATGAATATTTGAAAATTGTTGTTCTGTAAAGTTATTTTCCTCCGATATGTAAATCGATCTAGAATCTTGTTAATTATATATGTCTTGAGTACTATTTCCACCATTTCAATCAAGTTTATCGTAAAGAGAACGCTGGCTGAATTCTCCCAATTCCTGATATTCACAATTTTCCATTGCCTTGTTATATTTTGGGCTGTTTAAGGTGTTCTCATATATGTTTTCGATACAGTCTGGTTTACGCTGTTGATTTTTGTTCTCATGTTTCCTTCTGTATCTAAAAAAATGATTTTAAGATCATGCTTTTATAGACACTAAAAAGCAACCATACGAAAAAAAATGATTTTCTAATGATTTGAGGTTTTTATACCGACCTTACTATTAAAACCATGATAACAATGATGCTGATGCCGAAGAAAGCAGCCAATGTGTAAAGAAGAGGTTCTTGTATATTACTTGATTTGGTTATCGGAATTGGATCTTGTGCTAGAACTGAATCATTATCATATATAACAATATTGATAAAATAGTACGATGGGCCATTGTTATGTAAAGTTATATGCATTGTATGATTTGTCGTCATATACATTTCGCAATATAGTAATTAGGCAAATGATTTACCTTTATCACATCTGTCCCCTTGGAATCCAAAAATACACTCACGTGGGCAATGACCAGTCACGTGATGGCATTGTTCTCCATATAAGTATGAACAGTTTCCACAAGTCATTGAGCAATTCGCTCCATATGTATTGTTACCACACACTACAAAATACATGAACACAATAAATGGTTTACTTTTGAAAATAATGCTTTCGTGCGTTAAATTATTTTGAATTTTTATAAAAAAAAATGAACGAGCAAATTATGTATACTTTAATAAAAACAACTGTTAATAAAATTGTTTGTATGAAATCCGGTGAAATTCTTTTGTACGGAAATTTGAAAAAAAAACGACTAGATTTACAGTTTAATTAACAATATTTTGCGTTCTATTTTTGATCCAAAAAAAAAAATTGGTTTACTTTGTATGCACTGACTTCCCATATAACCAGGGTCGCAACCATGAGTGCACAAACCAGTGATATGATTACATTGTTTATTCTCCGTGCAGTGTCCACAAGACTGAGAGCAATCTAATCCATATTTATAATGGATGCATTCTACAACATATCGTACAGAGTAATGAAAGCAAAACATTTTCTATATAGAATGTATCTCAGCTGAAAAAAAACAAAATAAGAAAGAAAACAACTTGAAGTATTTTACTTCTAGACAAACATTATTTTATGAATATTCCTGTGCTGTAAGACAAATGTCATAACAAAACCCCAAAAAACTTTCAAAACAGTTATATCATTCAATTTTTACAACCATCACAGTTCGGTATTTTCCAACCGCTTTGGCATCCTCCTTCACATCGCCCTGTTTCTTTGTCACATAGTCCGGGAACTTCACAGTTAACGCTGCATTTGTACAGGCAGTTGTATCCGTAGTTACCATTTGGACAGCCTTGAAATAGAACAGCGACTTAGTATAAGCTAACATGTATCAACAAATATCAGTTTTCTAAAGTCAAAGCTGTCCTCAAAACAATCTCATTCTTAGATATGACGTCACTGATTTGGTTGAGTTTAGTAATATCCGAAAGGCCAAAGAGCCTAATGCCACTGATAATACTTAAGTCATGGCAAGACCCATATGAAACTTGAAACGAGCTGATTGGCCCTTCGGTAAATCGATTTAACACTGATTGGTTAGATCCTAATATTTTAATGAATTTAACCCTGAATGGTTAAATCTTTATATGTTGGCACAGTAATTAGTTTCCTTTAACGTCATATACAGTAAATTCTAAACCTGTATCACATTTGACGCCATTCACTCCCCTGTCACATCCGCTTGGGCAACTTCCGCTCACGTGGTGACACTGTTGTCCATCTCTACAGTGTCCACACGTTGTTCTACACTCTAACCCGTATGTGTTGTTCATGCATTCTGCAATTTAAAACTTATGGCAAGTCACTTAAATATTTATGTTAACTCAGCAGATATCACACATTAATGCAACAATTAATGTAAGATTAGTTTTTGGCTCTATAAATAACCAATGTTCTACAATTGATTTTGACTTATTAAACGAAACTGCACTACATTTCGTGTACAGGTAATGCTATAATTGCGTATAAAAATCAATCAGATTATCTTGTTGACTTTTAATTAGACGTGCACCTATGAAGTGCTGTTTAGCATTTTAAATAATTCATACATATTATCATATATGCATGCTATCGTGTACACTCTATACACTCCTTTTTTATATCGAACTAGGATTACTTCATATTTAACCAATTTGGTCCTTAAGAAAATTTTGAAGATTTTTCAGAGTGATTCTAATACATGTATTAAAACCCAAAATGAAACATCCTGTTAAGTGTATACAGATCGTGGATTTCAAGAAGATACAAAGAAATCGATTCAATATCTAATTTGCACAGGTTGTTAAATTGGTTTCCAAATGCTTAGTAAAAGCAAAAATGTATATACCCATTTAAATAAGCTAACATGTACTTACATTTTTACGCTCACTTATAGTCTTAACTTACCCGCGTAATTGAATGGATCTTAAAATCAATTCAATCGATAGTGACGATCATCAAGGAAATATGTCGTGAAAATGATTCAAGATCTCATATACTTTTTGTAATGATACAAAACTTAGTTTGAAAATTCGTTGTGAAAGTTGCATCTTTGAAAATTAAATCATCTACATTTATTTTAGCCTTTTTGCATTTTAACGCCTGTTTGAAGTCTTAAGTCACCTGCGTAAATGAGTGTATCTAACTAATAATTGATCGGTGCTGACATTCATCATAAGACGGACCTTGGTATACATCAACACAAACTAGACACGTTCCTTGTACAATATCATGGCGATATTACTGACGGTTCTGAGAATATGGCAAAGAACAGTCCTATCCGCAAGTTTTTGGTTTGGTTTTGTATTGTACATGTATGATTTTAAAAGTGATGTAATTACCTTCATTACACGTTTGTCCCATGTATCCATCAACACATCCTAGACACGTTCCATCCACAATATTACAATGACTATCCTGACAATTCTGAGGGCATGGATAAGAACAGTGCATTCCATAATGACCTGGTGTTGAGCAACCTGGACATATCAAAAATCGAAATTTATCAATCGACATCGCTTAAGAGAACAGGAACATTCAAATACTGCATAAAAAAAATCTTCATCTCTGTCTTTATTTTCTTAATGACGAATCAGCCACGAACAACGTGAAATTAGAAAATTACAATTATCAGTTATGCCTTGTTGTTTTTCGTTTTCAAGCACGCCCCTATTAAATATACACGAAAAATTAACAACATACAAGGCAATTTTTATGATTCTTTTAATTAAGCAAACACATTTTAATACCCCAAACTTCAACTTCACAGAGTTCGTTGTATGCACCGTCGGTTGAATAGCCAGCAGGATATGGTGGAGTAGATCTGCTATTGTAATATATGACGTATCTGCCGTGCGTTATGCATGCTATATTGATATGATTCGGTATCGTGTCTCTTGTGTAGCTGGTGTCTTTGAAACAGAGAAACCCGTCTTCCTTAATAGTTGTATTAGATATGTAAACCGAGAATCCAAGGAATCTAGCAGTGAAACCATTGTGTCGATCTAAGGTATCAAAAATATAGCTAAAAATGCAATATTTTTATAAATATAGCTATTATATTTAAACACCGTTTCATTCAAAGATAGCAAAACTAGCTTGATCGAAGCGTAAATGATTTTAGTATAATGGTAAAAACATATATGAACAAAACGTGACAAATGTTTAATAAGGGATAATATTTAGTCATTTTCCCCCAAAAATGAATAAATATTTCCCATGCAACCATTCCTATCATTAATCTATATGAATAATTGCATAGAAAAAAAATTGTTTCACATGAAATAAACAAACTATCAGATGGCCACATCAAAAATCAATGTAGTTTTAATTGGTTTTTTTAGTCTGAACATTAACCAGGTAATAAAATTTATGATTATTATCGTTTTATGGAAAAAAACACATTTCTGTTATCCATTGTCCTCCATTGTCTTTTGTAATAGATACATCGAAAACTACTTTTAAAAGACATAAATGTTGTGTCACACATTCAGTTAAGATTACAGTACCTATGTCAACGAATATAAATGACGGATGAAGTTACAGAATATAATTATATTGGAATTTATTTTCTTTATCGTGTCGCCATCATAAATAAAAAATAAGAACACTTAATCAACCATTATAAAGAGAAAATGATTTGCTCCTAATGATAATCCAAAACTTGTTTTAAGATTCACATGCTAATTCACTTTATAATACCCTAAAACCTTGAAAATAAGCCGCGGCTTATTTTAACTTTTGGTAAGAAAGTGGGGGCTTATTTTCAAAACCGTCTTATTTTCAAATCGCGGCTTATTATCAATACAAATATCCAGTAAACGATGAGATCATAACCACGGCTTATTATCAAAACAATATTAATTGAAATTGATTGTTTGCCTGTTCTAAAAATAATATATCCAGGTAAACACCTGCAAGAGTAAAATGAAAAGTGGTAAAGTGTTTCTAATTCAATTTTATTTCATGTATCATAATATTTATGCACTCTGACCACTGTTCCTTGCATCTAACAAGCTCTAGCCAGTGTATTCGCCATTACGTAACCAGACACCTGTTGACTCGTCGCGTGGTCAATGTTTGTTTAACAATTTCCGGTGTCAGAAGCGAACACAGCCCTGTCGGACTTCACAGTTTATATGAGTATAGGAAGATAAGCATTAATTACGATTTGATTTTAAAACTATTTATATTATGTCCCTTTATGCCGTAATTGGTTTGCATACTGATGGACACTTTAAAAATAGACCAATCATTTGTGCGACTTGATAATGACGATAAACGACACATACAGACGTTTCTTCACAATGTTTATTTTACAATAATCAAATAATTAGATTAATTATTAAATAAAAAATTACCGTTGTTGGTTGTTTTGGTTTAGATTCACAAACGTACGTTATTACTTGTAAACGAATTGAATACATTATGTACGCATGCATATCGATGACGTTGAAAAAAATTCCTCTTTTTGGGGATGCATATAATGCATATTAACAGCGGTTTTTTTAGCATAATATACACAGGTGTATGCTACACATGAGACTTTACGGTAGTCTAAAATCTTTCCAAACTGGCATTGTCATGACTGGCGTATTTTCAAAACAGGCTTATTTTCGAGTAATTTTCAGTGCAAGAAATAGGTGGCTTATTTTCAAAACCGGCTTATTATTAAATCCGGTTAATTTTCAAGGTTTTAGGGTATATCCCCGTTGCTCAACGGAACTCCAATTAAATACGTTTAATGTCGAGTGCGTATAACAATCGTAAATGAAAAGTTCCGAATACATGAGACAACGCACTAATTGGAATATATGTAGGCCGCAGTTTTGATGATTGTTTCAGAGACAAATGTCAAAAGCACATTAACATTAAATGCGCAAAACACCAAAACCATTATTGAATTTCCGGCGCAGTACATCATGTAAACAGAGAATCCAAGGAATCTACCACTGAAGTTGTTGATTTTGTCTACAAAGACACAGGGTGTATTACATTCAAGTGTACGACGATACTGATAACATTTATTTCAGCATTTATTGATATAAATGCCGTCACCCCCCCCCCTAAAAAAATGAAAGATTAAGCTATAATTTCTTATCGTACCTACGGAGATAAATATCCTAGTATGTATCGAAAAATATGAACCCGGGTCATCAAAGAAGATAAACGAAAAAAAATATATGGGTTTTCCTCCGTTAAAGTACGTTTAAATATGTTTAAAATCGAGAGTGTTTTTTTTTTATTTGAATTGTTTCATTTGTTATAGATAAATCCTTTTGCTAATTTAAAAAAAAAAACACAACCAAATTGTATATAGCCTACCGCCTATTTTATTAACATATTTCGTATGCATAATACTTTTTGTCATAATCGAGTTACTTTTTGATGATTGGAGAAAAAAATGTTAGTGTTTAGTCGGCCACCTTAATAATTGATGGTCCAATAATAAGCAATCATAATAAATAAAAAATCAGCGAGAAAATTGTTAGAGAGAATAAATTAAGACAGTCTTACCCCAGTGATAACCGTCCGTTCGGTATTGTATAGAAATATGATGCACATTAAGAATTCCACCCAAATCCACTCTCCATTCAGCCTCTGATTGGTCCAATGCTGATATCGTACACTGTCCTCCATTAGCTGACAGGTCGGATTTTCGTCCGTCAACAGCTCGCTCCGCTCCCCATGCAGTATTAGGGAAGGGATGTTGTTGCCACGCTGGCTTGTTCAATGCAATGTTTTCTATTGACAAAAGTATTATAAAGAGTAAAGTGTAAACGATTTTTTAGGATAAAATGATGCAGTTTTTAAAAACAGAATCATTAAATACCGATTCATGCACACTTTTGCAATTTACCTGAGAATAAGATTGTTCTATCTAATAACTGTAGAATTTTAGGAAATCGATGTTACAGTTCAGAGATAAAAAAAACAAAACTTTCAAATGTTTGACTTTTGAATCAAATTGCAAAAGTTGGCATGACTCGGTGTTTTATGATTCTGTTCTTAAAAGTTGCATCATTTTTATATAAATATAAGAAGTAGTATGTAAAATAAGAAATTTAAAATGGGGGATATAACATCATATATGGTAATTTCTGGAA
Organism: Magallana ariakensis; assembly: GCA_020458035.1. NCBI lineage: Eukaryota > Metazoa > Mollusca > Bivalvia > Ostreida > Ostreidae > Magallana > Magallana ariakensis. The sequence continues at coordinate 49,851,610 of CM035811.1, forward strand.
TAATTAAAGTGGGTTTAGACATAGTACATTGAGAATTTATTAAACTAGACTGCTTTATTTATTCTTCTTTAAGTTCTATGGATAATCATAACTCTTGTGACCACTAGGAAACAGTTTGATTGGTCAAGGGAGATGAGTTTGTGTTGAATGGAGAACAAAATATTACTGTTAATAATTTTTGTATTCATTAAGCAACTTAATGTATTATATTATAGGTAGTGAATTCTTCTTAAGCCAATTCTAAAGACATGCATAATCCATTTTTTGTTGTAAAATTGGCACTTAGAACATTATAGTTATCATCATGTAAACAAGCACATTACATGGACCTTGTTTACATTCAAAGAGTAATGCCATAGACCCCACTGGCGATCTGACTTCTGGAATTCCAACTTTGGCCAAACAAATAAAATGCATACATAAGCCATTCTAGGCATTAACAAGGTAAAAAAGAAAATCTTGAGCAAAAATTGAGTCTTTGCCCATTGAATCAAATTTAAAAATAAAAATAATGGATATAAAATAGTAATAGAATCACAAAATATGCTATTGAGTCAGATATAGGGAATGAAAATCTGGTTTTGCTACTACTTTTTTCAAGATAAAGGGAGGGAGCAAGCTGATTTCGCTAGCTCTTTTCTTTTGATTCCCCGTATTGTCTGTCTATTTGAGGTTCTTGATTAAGTTAGGTTTTAGGGTTACTTTTTTCCGTTTCTAACGATAAAAATAGATCAATGAATATTATGCACTCCTTCATATGAATTGCTTAGAGAAAATTCTTTCACAGTAAAGACAAATTATGCTGAAAACAATATATTATCCCGAAAGAGTCGACTCATTAATAGTTTTGATTACTGCATTGAAACATTATGCAAAAGAAGTGAACATTTTATATTTTTTAAAAAGTATCCTAATTATCAAATGAAAGGATCATCCGGCCATGCAATTGGTTTAATTTTTATGCAATTGCTTGAATGCTCAGAAGATCTCTCATCTAATAAAGATACATTTCATTAAAATTACCGATACATTCATTATTCGGCTATTATATTTTGTTTTCGGGAACGACGAGTTGTAATCTACCGAGGACTCTTAATTATGCAGGCCAACATTCCAAAAAAATGGCATATGTATAAAATCAGTATGAAATCTCGTGACATTTCATAAACATGAAGGGCTTAGTCAGTTTTGTTAACGACGAGAATGTACAAGTCCAGGTTTAAATGTTTCATAAATATATAATTCGTTTATGGGCGTAAATTATCATATAAATCGTACAATGTAGTAGATAGACTGGGACCACTAACAAATATCGAACTATTTTTGTTTTAATTAATTAAGGTGTTTTGATTTTTTCAACATTCAATTCACAATATCATACAATTTGTCTTTTCCGGAAAGGTAGGTAGAAGACTTAAAGGAAACTAAAACAAGCTAAACCAGCACGGAATATCATAAGTTAATTGTTAAATACTTACCATAAGCTCTTCCAAAGCAAAATATTTGAAAAAGAAATAAGAACATCCAAATGAAACCCATTTTCTGACTGTTATCAAAAGGGAAGTTAAATAAAAGATTACTTCGTCGTCAATGAGTTACAACATATTTTAAAGTTGTGTTAAAGGTGGTTTGCTCGGATCTTTAAATAAAGAATCTTTAGAATGCCATTAAGCGATGCATGAAACGACTTACAAATATCACGTAGCAAGACGATAAGGGTTTTTTAACGAACATGCACCTTCTGCTAGCTAATAGTAGAAACTTCCCGTAAGTAAATAATTCCTTCCCTATTTATTGTACGTTAACTACATTCTCTTTATTTAATAACGCGCTGTCATTAAATTGAACAAAATGCAGGTAAATTTGGTAAAAATACCGGTTACGATATACCTGTATAAATTACTCAACTGAATTAATTTGTCTATACCGGGATAAACCGCTGATATGTTTGAACAACAGATTGCTGTATAAATATTCAGATGTTTGTCGAAAACATATAATGAAATTGATCACATACGTGCATACATTTCGTTTTAAAAATCAAATTGTAATTTTGTATGTTTCAAGGTTTCAATGTGATTTTTTTTCATTAACTACTTGTATAACATGATAGGTCTTGAGATATCAATATGTAAAGGTCTTGAGATATCAATATGTAAAGGTATTGAGATATCAATATGTAAAGGTCTTGATATATCAATATGTAAAGGTCTTGAGATATCAATATGTAAAGGTCCTGAGATATCAATATGTAAAGGTCTTGAGCTATCAATATGTAAAGGCATCAGTAAACACATTTGTTTTTATTACAGATCTGGGTGGTTCCTCACAAGTAAGCAGAAATTTTAAGAAACTGATGTAATTAATTAGTCTGACGATTCTACCAGAACATCATAGGCTCCGCTAGAGTATTTTAAATTACTTAAAGATAGTCCATCCATAGCTATAATATTTCATATCGAATAGATTCATGTTTAATCACTAAAATCTTTCTGGGATTTTATGGGGTTTATTAAACAATAAAGATATACCTTTGAAATTACAAAAAAAAATGAATATTAACAAATTTTTAATTTGCTGAAATTATCATTGAAGTTTATGGGGAAAAATGCATTTTTTCAAATTTATTTATAGGACAAGTAATTTTCTCACATTTCTCTTGATATAAAATTACAAAAGCTTTCCCTTTCTTCTAATCTGCTTTAATAGTTTAAGGGTATTTCTCTGTACGGACCTCGGATTGGGTTCAAATGAATGTCACCAAATTTAATGAAACTTATATGAAAAATTAAGTGTATATGAGCTTAATAATGTATGAAATTTTTTGAGACACGTCTTAGAAGTTATGGCTCATATATTCATTTCAGGTCTAAACTATAGCAAACAGACTAAACAATCAACACTTCGGTATATTTTATGAGATATCCCAAGATAAGGTTATATAATTTTAGCAATAATTTAAAAGTAAACATTTTTTTTTATTATTATTTATTATCATTTTTGATATGTATTTTGTGTATTAAGAAAAAGATATGCATACGAAAACTTTCAAACGGAAAGTCATGGTTTTGGCTGAAAGAGTTAACGCACTTTGTTAAACTCTCTAGTGACCACAGTGAAAGAAAGTAAAAACAGTCCGATTTGTAATCATGTCTTTTATAGAGTATCTTTATACAAACCTTCGGTTTTTTAATTGTTTTATAGCAGTTTAGAATATGTTTTTGACTTTCAATTGATAATTTTAAAATAAAGTACCCAACATGCAATGCAGCTACGCTGGGAGATTGAATTAGACTGTTCTGAAGAAATAAAGCACCTGGTGAATTTCGGCTCGGATCATGTTTGTATTATTTTTTTCTGAAGAAGGCCTTAAACCGTGTGTTGCACTCGCTACATACAACTACTATCAAATATGTACGAGCTATTTAAACATATATTTGAAATCAGATACAAAGCGGTGAAGAAAGTCAAGAAGGAAACTGTGTCAAATCCCATGTTTACTAAGCTCCCAGACACATAGACAACACCAGAGAAGATGGACTTAGAACGCTTCCTATTCGTGCCCATATACCTGTGAATACCTGTGAATACACGTAAGTAACTTATATAAATTATTAGTAATAGCTCTTATTTATATATTGATATGTTGATAAAAAAAACCACACGTTTGTTATTACATGTATGTGTGAGTGTCAATTAAATGTCATATACATGCAAACGATAAGGGTTTCTGTTTAATTATGATTTTACATTTTCATGATTGAAATCCATATTTTGATAAAATGCCAATTTTAAAAAAAGTTTTTTAAGCTAAATTAATGTTAACATATCTTTGATTTACTTGAAATGTATGGTCATCGAAAATCCCTGCGAAGTTTATTAAATTAGTATTTATATATAAATAAAGTATTACAAAACTAAAATAAAATGCAGTTTATATCAAATTTTTACACACAAATTTATTTTAAAAAAGCCAATGTTTCAAGGATATAAAAGATATAAACAAATTATAATGAAAAAAAAACAAGAGCTTTAAAAATGTCATATTTGAACTATTGGTCTATATAGAGATCAACTGATATAAGACGTCTTTACACAAATATTATGACAATTCTTTGGTGTTACTGGAGTAAAATTGTCATAATGTACGGGATCTTGAAATCGCTGTTTTACCGAAGGAATCGGGACTGTGCACCGCTATTGGGAATGGCGTCCTACCCGCTCTGGGGTGTAAATTCTTTACCCAAGCTCTGAATATAGAACAACGCAGACAAGACTTCGGTTTACCACTCATTTATTAATTATTATTAACCTTTTGTTTTTATAATTTATAAAACATTCCAATTTTATCCATTTAACAAATCAATATAATACATAATAATTTGAAATCCTCTGAACAACTAATAATATGATCTTACCTGAATATAGAACAACGCAGACAAGACTTCGGTTTACCACTAATCCAAAAGTCCTATCTCCGCCGTCCATATGCCCTAACCTACGTCACCCCAACCTCCGTACCCTTATATGTTCATCTCACAACGCGTTCACTTACTCCGACGGGCCGTGGTCAGTTCATATCGTATTTTATATTTAACACTTAGCCACTAACTCGGTTCCGTGTTTCTTATCATATATCATCAATACAATTCCCCTAATGATGTAAACATAACACCTAGTTCATCTCTTAAGAACTCTCTATCTACTGACCAGCGGAAAATAATCTTATGAATGAATTTGTACACGTGTTTCTAATCATTGCCGCGGTATATTTGAACTATATTTACCCACATGTACTTTAAGCAAATTTAATGTAAAATATTATGATGCAAACATGGAAAAGAAGGATTAGAAATAGTTTTAATGAGAGAAAAGCGCGAAATATATCTGCAAATGCATATGTTTGCGCAGTTAGGCACTCTCTTTATTACCCAGAAGTTAAAATGGGTACCTAACACGTGAGACAAGATGGCTATGTGAATAAAAAGCGCCGTGATTTGATAGTCTGCTCGTACGATTTCCAGTCAGCAGAGAATGTTAGGAATCGTTCAGGTTTCGCCAGAAGCCTTTTTAAGTTATCTGTAAAAATCCTGAGGGGCAATGCACTCTGCAAGCATTCTTTACAGGAAAAAAGATTTTTGAAATGTCTAGCGTTAGTCGCATTTTATCAATTGTATCAATTTAAAGCATATTATATATATATATATATATATATATATATATATATATATATATATATATATATATATATATATATAAATATATATATATATATATATATATATATATATATATATATATATATATATATATATATATTGATAAAGACTACGCATCACAGTTAAACACGTGCAAACATTAATATTGTGAACATATGTAAAAAGGTAATGTTTGATTTCGTACACTTTTGCATCAGAGTGATAGTTTTAGTTTATTTTGAATGGTGAATGGATATCCTCCCTTTTCGACGCACTTGTTAGCCACTTTTTCTTGCATTCTTTGTTTTTTTCTGCGTTCGACTTCCCCTTATTCTGCAAAATTCAAATAGTGGTAGCAATGTAATGCGTTGCTGTATCCTTTTGATTTTTTACAATCTTTTTTTTATACGATTTTCATATTCATTGTTTATTTATATTTCATCAACTTTTGTTTAAAAAAAACTTACCCTATTATCAAAACAATGGTGATCATACAACTAACACAAATGAATAGAACAAACACAAATATGAATATCGTCGGGTAAATTCTTGATTCAGTGAAAAAAATGAATCCTCCTCTGCATCTGAAATTTAATTAAACTGATTCAGTTTTTTTCGTTTAAAAGTCAATTTCTTATATACCTTCAAACACCTGAAAATACTAATTTTTGTTAAATTCTGCAATCTTTAATATCAGTCTTGGAACATCAGCTTGGTTATCAGATATTAAAAAGGTATTACATATATGAAAACGGAAGACTAGATACATAGTTGAGTCTACGTATTTTTTTAAGAAACCCGTTTTAACCATGTATTGGTTTTTGATATTAATCTAAATTACATTGTATACAGATTTCGCGTTTACGTTAGTTTTCTTTTATGCTTCAAAGCAAGATCAGTTGCGTAAATTAATATATATATATATATATATATGTGCATGTATATGTAACAATGAGTCACGTTTCATAATAATAAAACGTCCATACTCTGGTCACACATTGGCCATTTGGGCACAATCCATGAACGTAATTGCATGGCTTATTGTCGCGGCAATGCCCACATCGTTGTAAATTTGTAACTGGTAACTGGTAACATATCAACATGAATCGATTATCTTACAAACATGCCACCCACATACCCAGCCCCCCCCCCAAGAAAAAAGAGAAAAGAAAAGAAAAAACCAAGACTGACCGCTCTTTTCTCATTATTACATGTACATGTACTTGTTTGAGGGTATGCTTGCAATGATTATATATTAGGTATATAGTAGTTACTGTAACCTAATCAATATATGTAGTTTTAATTATATGTAGTGATGTTTCACCAATAAAACTAAGCATTGGTTAGCACTGCCAATTTAAAAGTTTTGTTAACTTATACACTTATATACTTCAAGGATACTGTTCGTAAATTGGTAAATAATGATCAAATAAATGCAGTGTGTTATAAGAAATTGCATTTCAATGAACTTGTTTGAGTTTATATAGCAGCAAATGCAAAAACTGTTTTAATTTGATGTAATAAAACTCTGTTCATCTTAAATTTATTTAATTAAACATTAGAGTGTAAATTAAGAAGTCGTTCTGAAATTAATAAAAGCGATATCATTCCAAATCAGAAACATCGTCAGACATAAATCAATGGTGGGTTTTTAATTCTAAAATGTTATCAAAACTGTATAAATAATGTTTTAGATCAACATCAACAAACATTTAAATGATGATCATCGCCCGCACATAGCCGAGGGGATCCCGCGCGAGGTGACAAATGACCCGCGGTAGCTTCGTGTTTTTCTACATGTACCTTATCACATGTGCATTTTTAATGATATTTTGTACGAACAAAAATATTTGTTTCTTTTATTTTCATTTATATTGGTTTAAGATGAAAATATAAATTTATCTTATTTGTACAGTTGAGTTAGCATTGATTCAAAGGTTGTGCGAAAAATCAGATAGAAATCTGACCATCAATTGAATAAAAGTATTTGATCATTCCGAATCTAAATAGACAAGGTCAATTGTATATTTAAAAGATTAAATATAATACAACGTCGAAAAATTACCCGGCATGTGTAAAATTGACGTGTGTGAAACTTAAGATTAATATACTGTAGTTACCCATGGCTATTTCCGTTAATGAATGCTTAGACTTTTAATAGACTTCAACACTTTTAAGAGAATATTGAAACCTTGCCTGACCAACGATGCATAAATGTACATGTATATATACTAGTGGGGGAATTAATATTCGAACAGCACAGAATAGTGTAGAAAGTAGAAAAAGTTTTCTTAAGGATTGAAAAAAAATTAAACAGGGTTTACAAAGTGAAAATCAAACATTCTCCAAGCGTTCAATGCAGTTTAAAAGTTCAGTGTTACCATTTGACCCGTTTGCGGTAGATGTTGGCACGATAAAAGAATTGTCCAGAATTGAAGGAATAAATGATTATTTTTTAAAGAATATTCACATGAATTTGTAAAGAAGTTCTGTTTAAATTTTAGCGGTCATATGATCACATTTGTGATTCTTCTGTATTATCGTTATATGCACATTGATTAAAAAAATACTTTTTATTGAAGCTGTGTAGTATGAGTTTGTAAAGCAACATAGTTGACTTAAAACCCAACAGAATATTTTATTTTACATCTGGTTTGTCAAAATTGAAACTTGTAAACTTGTTGCAACTCTGAAATAGTCAAGACAGGAAAAAAATGATCTCGTTGTAGCATCCCGCTTTTTATTAAATGTGAATAAGTCCATAAAGGTATTTTTGTGTCGTTATATAAAAAGTTAGGATTTTCCCTCTACGTTTAAACTGATACAAATGAACACATGTCGATGAGGAGATTGAACATTATACATACAAAAAACTTGCCAATACACATGTATATTTTAAAATTGAAATAACTAATTAAAACGCATACATGTATATGTATATTTGATATGATAGAAAAATTGTAAACCAAAGGTCGTTTTTCTTGCCGAACTAAAGTGGCGAAAAGAATTTTGGTCCAGTGTCAACAACGCCCCCCCCCCCCCCCCGCCCCGCCTACTTTTTCTCGCAACCTAGCTGCTGGTCTGTGGCTCCTGGTCTGAAGACAATCGCATGGACTATCTTGGAGCTAAAGTACCACCAACTGAATTGAAAAAAATGTGTATATATGGCGCGCAAAATCGTGCGCTTGTTTATGAATAACCTTGTTTATACGCAAATTATGTGGAAAAAAATATAACCATTTAACTATTAAAGCTTTTCACTACTGATATCGTCTCTTTACTTGTCTCAAACTTTCTCCGGAACACGTTACCGACCTCGGAAAATGAAGTATGTGGAATTCACATCGAGATCGAGAGTCGCCATTTTTACATGTAAACAAACTGCACTTATTCACTTTATCGGGCTGGTGATGGTCTTTAAAGCTGCTTGTTCCGATTTTTCAACAAATTATGTGACCGCTATCAAACGATGGTTATGCAAAATATGGGTATGATAATATACAATGCAGTAGTTTTCCGGGTCAGTTAAGCCATATTTCAATGAGAAAAATGATGTAAAAAATGTTTTAAAAACAAACGACACAAAAGAGTATCGAGTTATTTTACCTCGTATTAAATTTCCTTCCTGACGCAAATGCGGGTATGATTGTATTACGACGTTGACATTGCTATAAATGAAGGTCGTAATGTTTTTGGCAAATAAAAAATAAACTTCTGTACATTTTGTTAACTAATATCTCTGTGATTTGTTTACAATCGATACATAACTTGCAGGTTGAATAAACCTAATAACGGGGGACGAAACCAAACAGTTCCATTTTCTAAACATTCCCATGATGCAGTTTGGTTTGTTGTTGTTGTTGGGTTTTTGTGTATGTCCATAAAGAAATTTTATTTACTTTGAGTATTTCTAACTTTGAAAGGAGACCGATTCTGCTGGTGTAAATAGACGAAATCCCATTATGATACCTTTTTGCATTCTGAATTTTCAAAAGTCTTTTCTACAGTAATGAACATAAAAAGTTTGCGGCATCAATGTTTAAGAATTGAATCATTGTTTCTTGAAAGATGTGGTCTCATAACTGCAACGGTGTGTGCATACACATTAAATAACGCGCGCTAGCGCGTTATGAAAATTTGTTTGCACACAGCGTTGCATTTATGAGACCACATCTTTCAAAAAATAATGATTCAATGCTTATATTTACGTTTTTTTAAACATTTATTCTTCTTCTGTAAATATGATTTATTTTTTAAAATCTGAGGCTTATTAAACGAGTAATGCACAATTAACAAAAGATGTATTGACACAGCTCAATTATTATGACAAAAATAGTGCACAGCGTTTAAAATTCTATTAACACAATTTTATTTTTCATTCTGTTATTTGGTGAATTTACTTTTTGTATTCTAAGAATTATTAAATGAAATTAGTTTAACTTTTAAAAAATATTTACATTAATGAATGTTAATCAGCGTAGGTATAATATCAGGTCTTGATCCGGTTTGAAGTCGCGAGGAGAGTCAGTCATGTTCTTCGAGAAATATTGAAGGAAGCTAGTTTGAATGTATTCATACGCACCAGATTTTGCGACTGGGTATTCTGTGTTATGCGTAAATATCATTTAAACCAATCAAGTGAAAGTGAATATAAATATCGTGTGATATCAATAAATTCGTTACATTTAGTTTAGTGATTTGCACCGCACATTGATACAAACAAGTATATTTTTTTACACAAAAGAATTGAATAATTCTGAAATCAATCATAATTCATGTAGTTCTGGTATGAACAACTACGGCTCTGGATGTTTATATTTATCATATATTTATTCATAACACTCCGTATTATGTGACGGTTGTATCCAATACGTCAATCAAGTTGATCATACAGTGACATTTGATTGAACACTCCCAATTCCTGATATCCTTCACTTTCTAACGGATGCTCATATGCATCAGTTGTTCTTTCGAAATCGTTATCATCATCGCTGCCTTGTTTGTCTTTTTTATCTTGTTGTTTAAATACCTGTTGTCTTCTGCATCTGTAAAATTATGAATTTGAAATTTCAGTATTCTTTAATGCCTTTCTAATGAACAAAGAATTACAAATGCATGTATAAGGATTTCAATTTTTCAATTAGGTAATTGGAAAAATAATTCTTAAAAAAAACATACCTCACAATAATTATTATGATGATTACTGCACTGATACAAAATAAAACAATAAAGGTGTAGAGAAGAGCATCACGCCCACTGGTTGATTCAGTAAAGGAAAATGAACCACGCGCTAGAAAGAAATCGATAAACTTTACATGTATCAGCAATATTACTTTGAATGTTTCTAATAGTAATACTAATCATTCAGAATTTGTGATAATTTTTCACAAATAACAATATTTACCTTCTTTACATCGTTCACCTTTGAATCCAGTAATACACTCACGTGGGCAATAGCCAGTCACGTGATGGCATTGTTCCCCATAGAAATAGGAACAATTCCCACAAGTCATTGCGCAGTTTGGCCCATACGTATTGTTTCCACAAACTGCAGAAAAAGGGACAATTAAAATGATACAGACTTTTGATATTTGAATACGTTTTTCATTATGATAATAAATAACACAGGATGAAGCTATCCACATATGTTAACTGCATGTTAACTGAAAGATCTGTAGCAAATCGAAATGTAATAACAATGCGAAATTAAACAAACCCCCTTTATTACATTTTGCGTCGATCTCGACGTAGAATATAGTAACGCATAATGTAATATCATAGAAACATGGACTCCATATAGATGTAAATATATATGTAAACAAATGAAATTTATGTCATTTAGTACCTTTTAATTTATTTATTTTTTCAGTCACCTTTTACTTGAACTTCATCCTGTGTAACTAAAAAATGATGTAAAGAAAAATAGTTTACAGTACAATATATATATATTTTTTTTATCTTGTTTAACTTATTTAACTTTCTTTGTACTTTGATGTTTGATCTTTGGAAATTTACAAAGAAAACTCACTTTGTTTACATTGACTACCCCGATATCCAGTGTCACACCCCAAAATACACAAACCACTAATGTGATGACATTGTGTCTTCTCCTTGCAATGCCCACATACCTGAGAACAGTTTAATCCATATCTACCCTCAATGCATTCTACAAGATAGGGTTATGCAATCAATAAAGTGACAACTTGTAAACGTCAATGAACAAATAGTGTCTTTTGTTCAATGTTTCGCTGCAGATACGGTATACTCATGGCAAAATATTTACAACGGGAAAGAGAATGATAAGAAGTAGATAACTATATATTCCAATAAAAATAGTGAACTTCAAAAGGCAAATTATCACTATCTATATACATGTATTACCTTCTTCGCAACTCGGCATTTTCCAACCAACCTTGCATCCTCCCTCACAATGTCCAGTCACACTATTACACTTTTCAGGATCCTCACAGTTAACGCTACATTTGTTCTGACAATCGTATCCGTAATATCCTCGAGGACAGTCTAACGAGGACAAATTGAGATGAAAACTAATATGTATCCTAGGTATTGCTTTTGGTTAATGCAAAAAAAAAACATGCTTCCAATATTTATTTATTTGAAGCAACAATTTAAGAAAATGCAAACCTATTTCACATTTGGTGCCATGTTTTCCTCTATCACAGCCATTTAAACAATTTCCGTTCACAGGGTGGCATTGCTCTCCATTTCTACAGTGTCCACAAGTTTGTGTACATTGTAGTCCGTATGTCATATTGGTACACTCTGCAATACGATAGTACAAGAGATGTTACTGTTACTCGGAAAGCCTAGTCGATAGATAGGAGGCTGTTGTCGAGCGACAGTCGAGTACTGGTTGATTTTTGTTTGAAACTGTGTGCCCTTTCAAATCAAAAACACCATTGCCACATATATACATCGTATCTTTAACTCAAAATACTTAATAACTTATAATGATAACTGCTAGATTATTTTAAAACAAAATGATTTGCTGAGTTTTCAACATTTGTAAATGACATAATTTTTCGTTTTGTAAAGTTGTTTGGTTTTTTATGTTGTTTTAATTTTTATCAAACAAAATAAACGCCTTAAGATAAATATTGATGTCATTAAATTTTACAGAAACATCAAGTCTAATGATTGATTAATTGATATTTAACATTAAAAGAAACATCAAATTAGCCCATCCCCCAAATCACATGTATACAAAATCAAACTTGGATCCACAAAATCGTAATGGATTTTTGACACTTACATGCATATAATAGCAACATAAAAAAAACAAGGTCACCGATTCTGGACCAGACTGTAACCGTGCCTAGAAACAGAGCTGTTTATTTTCATTCGTAGCCATACACATGGTTAATTAAGAAAAAAAATCAGATGTTTCGAATTACATTATTTGTATTACCAGTAATCTATGGAGGGTAATCGTGTTCAAAATCCAGTCATGTTAACTTGTAAAATCGAATATGCAATCGTGTTGGTGTGTGAGCCTGAGTATGAATGTGTGTAATTCTGATCGTGTAATCTATAAAAACACTCTGAAGTTGACTCCGCAGACCTTCAATGTAATTCTTCCCACAGATGTACATTTGCAACTTTAAAATGCTGTTTGTCATTTACATGTAACGTGTCACTATACTACACATTTTCCATCTACAGTCTCTGCTTTTATATCTCCGTTTTCCGGAAATAGCACAGTTGACATGTTACAAATCAGCAAATGTAAAGTCTACAAGTTTGTCGAATTTTGACATGACCATATATAGAAACAGTGACGTCACAGATAGCTGCAGGAAAAGCCCTGCCGTAATCGCCGGAATGGGCACAGAATGAATAAAAAAATATTACATATATTATTTCTGGATAACATTTTTTTTAGGAAGTACGATTTTTTTAACAATAGATTATAGGCTCGGTGTCCATTATATCAAGAGAATCCAAAAAAAGATGCGAGTGAAGAATTAAATCGGCATCATATGTCTTAGATCTGGAAAATTTTAAATATCATGCTCTGTTTAAATGTTTGTAAACGCATTTCTATTGTCTTAAAGTACATTTAACAAATCGTGTAAGTATACATAGAGTTCGGCTGAATAAAGAAAATATCACCAAAAGCATCCTTAATATCGCTACCACAATGTTGAGACAAGAGCCCCCCAGCCAGCCCCCCCCACCCACCCACGAAGAAGAAAAAAATCACGGGGTGGGTGGGGGGGGGCTGGGGGGTCGGCCTGCTGATTAATTATTGAACTTAATTATCGATAAGAAAAAATATCTACCTGAAAACAGTAGTTTAAGATTTTGATTTAGATCAGACATGAGTAGCGGCACCCCCTCTCCTTTAAATGAAAAAAAATCCAACCATAAGGTTAACTGTAATAGCAAAAATGTTTTGATATCAAGCAATTATTACGGGATATAAGTATGGCGTCCTGAATCTCGATTCAATCCAGACATTGGTTAATCAAAATTTTCCGGAAAGCTTTACAGCTTTACAGCCACTTGTGAACAAGTACTGATTACCATAAAGTAGCTACTTGGTTTTGTAAAATTACTGTCATTACAGAATATATTTATAAGATTTGGAAATTAAAACTCTACCATTTCATATAGAATCAAATCTGTTTAACCAACCTGTTCCTTAATTTCAGAAATTCGATTTTCGAAGAAAAAATATAATTATAAAAACATACTAGTTTCCCTTATTTATTTCTTCAGAACCTTTCAATTTTTGACAACATTTTGTACTTTAATTAATGATTATAAAACTTCTTTCATAACAGTTTCAGATTGTTTTATTATTTATCATGCACTTGCACGACAAAGTCATTTTGATATTTGAAAAAAATTATAGATATATACATTTTTCCGCAAAAAATTACCAATTTTTTTTGCAAGTTGTTTAATTTTAAAGAAATGAGGAATATAAAATTCACTCTCAAAATTCTTAGCATTTAGGTAAGCAATGAAGCTATATGGGCTTCACGGCGGTCTCCAAACCCCATGCTGCACAAAAGATATTCACCCCCTAGGAAATTTCTTGATCCGTCTCATTTCTAGAAAAGAGCAGGTATTACTTTATATTTTTCAGTTCAAATTACATGTCAAATTATTTTAGCAATATTGGAATAGATTTTAGGCATTTCTTTTTTAGTAAAAGTTAACCTTTATCGTATATTACATGTACATACCAGTGTCCATGGGAATTATATTACAGAAACCAGCGCATTCGTCACACCGGCACGGATTTTTACAAACATTCACCTCTTCTTGTTTGGTCCAGTTTCAATCATACCTCAAAATCTTGTTTTATAAAAAATAAGAAATAAAAATATTTTTGATCCAAAGAAAATAGTATCGTTCATCAGAACAGTTTAACTGAATTTTATGTTTACTTAAGTCCATTCCGGCGATTACGGCATGCCTTTTCCCGCAGCGAGCATTTGCCATATAAAGTCATGTCAAAATTTGACAATCTTGTAGACTTTACATTTGTTGATTTGTAACATGGCAACTGTGCTATATCCGAGGGTGAAGATACAAATGCAGAAATTATGGATTTAAAATGTGTTAAGTTGAAGGTTAAATTAACTAACAAAAACAATTAAGCATTAAAATGTGCATCATACGAAGTCAAATCTTGAAGTGTTTATGCTTGAGTTTGTATAGGTTACACGATCAGAATCACAATCAGAGGTCTGGATTTTTGAACACGATTACCCTCCATAGTAATCGACTAAGACAACTTTAGTCCATGATATGACTGACCGAGCGATAGTCGGATTATTTTATAATCAGTGCAACCTGTTATTGTCAACATAAACAGGAATTGAAATATAGCTTTAATCCAATAAGTGTCAAAATCTTAAACATTAGTAAGTTGATTACCTACTAAATTTCAATAACGACCAAAATCAAACGATCTTTACAAAATTCGTCCACAGTTGAAGATTATAAAACAATTTTATATGGTTTATTTGTAACTTATCTATACTAACGTTCGTCACATGATGGGTCTAGGTATCCTTCAACACAACCCAGACAGGTTCCATCCACAATGTGACAGTGACCTTCCTGACAGTTCTGTGGACAACGTAGGGAACAGTCTTCTCCGTAATACCCTGGTGTAGAACAGCCTATGATTTAACATTAATGCATTTAATTTATATACTGAATATTATTTTAATTTATCATTTGTTATAATGGGTTTTCTTATTATATTTTTTTGTATCAGTTGGAGAGTAGGAACACAGGTTACTTGGTTTGAAATAAAATGGAGAGTGGGAACACAGGTTACTTGGTTTGAAATAAAATGAAAATTTACAACGTTATAACTTTCAACATACCATAGACTTCGACTTCACAAAGATCACTATACGCGTAAGCAGAATACCCATCTGGATAAGGAGGGTGCGTTCTGCTATTGTAATAAATGACGTATCTGCCATGCGATATACAGGTTATATTTGTCGAATCTGGAATCGTTGATCTATTGTAAAAGTTGTCTTTAAAACACAATACTCCGTCCTCTTTGACAGTTGTATTTGATATATAAACAGAAAATCCGAGAAATCTACTAGTGAAAAGGTGTTGATCATCTACAGTGAAAAAGCTATAAGTAGCATACATTATATTCAATCATAAAATTCCCAATATCATACGGTTTAAATGTCATGGGTATCTTTCTAAAGCTTTTTTGTATCAAGTTTAGGGAAATTAAAATGATGACAACATAATGAAACATACACTTGATATAAGGCATGTATGTTTACGTAGAACTGACTACAAAATCTGTGTTAACAAACACATTTAGCTGAGAGAATGAAACAGAAAAGGTGTTTTAAATCTTAAAAATACCCCATGCAAAATTATCCGTCCTGTATTGTATGAATATGGTATGTATACTAAGAACATTTCCAAGGTCTACCCTCCATTCGGCTGTTGTTGATCCATTTGCTGATATTGTACACTGTCCCCCCAGATATGACAGGTCAGATTTGAGTCCATCCACAGCACAATCTGCTCCCCACCGGTTACTGAGAAGAGGATTTTGCTGCCATGCTGGTTTATTAAACGCAAGGTTTTCTGTAAAAACATAAACAAGTAATTTTCATTAAGCCTTATTTAAAAACAATTAAATTATGTTGTTGTCTTTTTATCTTTTTTGTTCTGTAATAAATTGCAGAATAATGCTCATCAATATTTTGTAACTATATAGATATAGAATTGAAATAATTGTGGTACACCAAATTCATTTGAAGGTACTTTTCTTACAATCACATAGATTCCATTTTGGTTTGTGGGGGGTTGTTTTGGGTTTTTTGTGGGGTTTTTTTTGCCAATGGTTAATATTCAGCAAAATAGTTCAATCGCAGCATGGAAAATTCCTAGCGTTTCAGGTAAGAACAGATCTTCATTTTTTTTTCTGAATGAAGCTTTTTCAATAGCAGCAGTTCACTCTCGCTATCGCTCAGAACATTTCTGATTTCATCAGAATCGTGACGTTATACTCAGAGTTTGAACTTGATAACATACAAAAAAGATTAATTCAACTCTAAAATCTATAAAATGTTACATGTATGAATTATATATTATTTGTCTATCATGTATGTAATTCACAATAAGAAATGCACAAGCATGAAATTTTGATTAACTGATTCCCAATTTGAGTCCATAACATCGTTCAAAGGACAATGTACATTAATATTTTCACTGCAGTATTTGATTTTTTCAGATCACGACAAGTAGTGTACCGGTGCTATAGATGCAACAAATGTTATGATTTTCTAAATAGTCATAAGTATGTATGTTAAACGTATCAGGGACAGGATAAGCCAACTTACAAAAGGCTAAAACATTGATGTTTACCATGCAGCACTTATTTTATTATGCACTAGTATTTGAAATGCTGGTAAAAACGTTTAAATCATTATAAAGCAACCGTCAATGTATTGGCTTAAATCAAAATTGACAATGTGGCCATCAAACAATTTGACAGGGTATCTACAGGCCAAACAACAAAATTACATCATTAGTCGAACATATGTAAGCTGTAAACCAACAAACATGCGTTTTTGATGGTTCAATCAAAAGATATCTATTCCGATATCCCGAGAAAAAGAAAACAAATTGAGATTTTACATTTACATACCGTATGTGTTAGCTAGCCGCAGAAATTCAGAACAAAATATGGACAACCAGATGTAATCCATATTGAACGGATTTCTAAACCAGGAAGTAATATCCTTTGTTAAATTTTTCAAACAAATTAGTGGTCTGTATGCATGTTTAAATACCATTCTGGTAAAATTACTCAAGGTAGGCTGCAATCATCCGTAAATATAAAAATAATCTTTTAAAATGCATGCCTCAGTCATAAACACGTGGTGTATTAAGATATATGGCAGATATCATGTTCGTTGAACAAAACATAGAATGAGACATACTACATGTAGCTGCTCTTTTATAACATTCACATTATCAAATCAAACTATTTTAAAATAGTTTCGTAAAGGGGAAATGTTACTCTTTGCCTGTGAAGATATTTGGTAAAGTTAATTCTAAACGGAGTTACAACAAATTTACAAAATATATGAATGTGGTAACGTATCAAATATAATAAAACCAATTTATTTTAAATGCAGATTAAATCTGCAGAAAATTGTTAAATAAATGAAAGGAAATGGGATAAAAGAACACTATTTATTATAATAGAAAATAATGGATTTTGCCTGTCTCTGCAAAAAGTATTCAAGGAAAGAAATTTGATAAAAGAAAAAAAATAATAGTCTCTTTTTATGAAGGGTTGCTACAATAATTGGCAACACTACTGAGGTCAATCTAAGCATATATCACTGATCACTTGAGCTAAATAAACAAAAATAGTTGTTATAAGTAACGTGACACTTTTGATATATGGCTTTTTTGTTAAAAGTTGTTTTAGCTTTTCTACACAAAAGTCTTTGTAATTTTTTTTTTAAAATCAGGGTATTTTGTTTGTTTATTTTTTGTTTTGTTTTGTTTTGTTTTGTTTTTTTTGGGGGGAGGGGGTGTTTTGTTAGAATATTTAAAGTTTAATATAGCTCATTTTTTTCACAAACCATATCCACAAGTTTATTTTAAAAGCATTGTCAAAGAATCAATATATAAAAGTATTAACAACTGCATTCGCAAAATACATAATGCACATCGCCATTTAAACAATTTTCAGTAAATTTCCAAGCTTTCTTTCCCCAAAATGAGGATCAGTCATTTCCTTCTTCAAAAGAATAAAAGGGGGATATAAAGAACATCAGCATACACAATTGAAAAATGAAAAACATCAACCGATACGACCATGAAAATGCCTGTCTCTGAATATTATTTGCACTCTGCTGCATTATATTTGTTTCATTTCCTGTCTCAATGGCTACTGTGTTAAATGTATTTTGTCTGCGGTATTTTTTAAAGATGTAAATTACATTGAAACATTTGACACAGTAATGATGAACATACAAGTTCCATGTTAAAAAACCCGAATTGTGTAATAGAAAAATTTACAAACCAAGAATTTGGGAATGTTACGAAATGTTTAAGTTGTAGTATAATTATGATACACGGCACTAAATGATACACACATTAGGTCTACAGAATGTCTAGAAAAATGTAATAAGAATTCCATTTTTCAAGTGAAAACATGTTGCTTGAAGAATGATCAAAGACATTCATATGAATTGCATTTGAGTATGAAGGAAAACGATTACACGATATCGACACAATTTTTAACTTTCAATCTTGTAACTCAAATTTATATATGCCAAATCAGCCACATTTTAGAGGGGATACAAAAATAGTGGACTGTAAAGTCTGAATTAAAGCATGCTGGATTGGACCTGTCTAAGATTTATCTTTAACCTAAACATGTACTCTGGGAATCTATTTTTATTTCCTTTAGTGGTAAGCATCATCTTAACAACTACTGCATTAATATTGAGTGCTGTTGTTATACTTTGATTATTTCTAAGCACTATGTCGTTAGATAAATAACTCAAACATTCATATTAGTTGTAATTGGTTCTTATTAACTGTCAGTGTTCCATTGTTCTCTTTTTGTTTTTCTGTTTCATGATGAAATGAGTTTCCAAATTTTGCAAAAACACGGAGTTATTTCATTAAATGTACTTTCACTTAATATTTTTCAATCGTAATGGTCGGTTGCAATGTGCTTAACTGTCATTGGGATTCCAATTGAATAAATTTATTTTCTGTTTAATACTTGTTTGATCGATATATGTTTATTTCAGATAGTTTAATCGTAAAAACAAGAATGCGTATGATATTACGGAAGTTAGATGCGCAATCTGAAAACAATTGAATATAGTTTTTTTTTAAATATGGTTTCAAAGTAAGTAAAAACACAACCATACTAATAAAGGTTTTGTTCAATATGAATGAATTCATATACATATAAGATGTCATTTACAAGCTTAAGAGGTTAAAAATAAGTTGGGTTTATCAAAATGGCAGATATTTTGTATTTTCTTTAAATGACATTCATCAAAATCACATATAAAATAGTTACATTTGATTGTCATTTAACCATCAGTCAAATCTAAACCCAGGTAATTTATAAAGAAGGACGAATTTAAAAAAAGTCATTTCACTAGCAGCTGAAATAAAAAAAAAGGTATAATTTTGTAAACTTTTTTTTCCTTCATTCTCTAAAAGCATTTGTTCTGCATACATGAGAAAACGATATGCATAAAATATACAGATGTTTTCAAAACTCCATAATTATAATGCAATAAAGGATGCCTATATCATTACCGGTCAAATGAATTCATTTTCATGGTGATTTCATCCTTCCTCACTTTAGATTTTATAATTCAAAGCCCGCAGTGAAGTTTTGCTTTGCAACAGAAACCATGTTCCTTTTCCTTTTTTCAGTTCAGAATAAGGTTATATCTATATTGAAAGAAGCATATAAACATATTTCTTGTCATTCAATCTTGATTTCTGTTAAATCTACACTTCACATGCTACACCAAAAACAATATACATGTAGATGTTATTTGATAGTATTTAAAGTAAAATGAA
The DNA here is from genome assembly GCA_020458035.1 of Magallana ariakensis. Lineage (NCBI taxonomy): Eukaryota > Metazoa > Mollusca > Bivalvia > Ostreida > Ostreidae > Magallana > Magallana ariakensis. The sequence continues at coordinate 49,871,907 of CM035811.1, forward strand.
AAAGTATGTTTTTATCTTAAATTCAATAGATAACTTTTATGGAAAAATAAATTAGGACATAGCTCATAATAAGCAGATGATACAGAATTTTAAACAATAACTTACAAAAAGAACAATAATAAAATCAGAATTCATCCATAGATTTTAAATCGATTGTTTCAGAAAATCTACCCAATTTTTGTTTTGAAAAATTATTGGCCAAATTTAGATTTCTGATCAATGTAATAACAGTAAATTTGATAATTAAGACATTTATACTTACAGTTTTATGGCTAAAGATAAATCATGATTTTTAAAAACAATGACTGCATTTAATAAATAAACTCTTTAGGATCAGTTAAAAATGGTTGCAAATACAATATCATAAATATTTTGCATATTAATAAACTGTTAATAAAAAAAATGAAATTCAGATGTTGGTTAAAACATCATTTTCATAATATATTTGCATTAGCGTAAAAAAATCAATTGCCGTATTAGAACTCAAGATCTGCTGAAGAATTGTCTAATATTATACTCTGCTCCTAAAAAAAAAATAATTGATAAATGAAATGTAATATTGCGTTTGAATTTTATTGTGTGACGTATTGTCACTGTAGTTATAAGTTATGGGGTATATACGACCCTTAGCATCATTTAAATGAATTGCAGAAACATAAAATGCAGCAACAAATTGTAAATATACAAAAAGCATTATTGAAAATATGAATAGAAACGATGGTCGTGTATTATAAGTTCAGCGACACATACTCACAGTCATTCACACATACATATACAACATGGTATACATTTATATAAGATGTTTGAGCAATAATTAAAAAAGCGAAGGTTAACTTCAATTCTTTTAAATTTGAAATAAACTAAAACTTGAATGTTAAATATGCTTGATTTCAAGTTTGTTTCAATTATAATATTTAAAAAATCAAATTATTGAATATATTACAATTTTCAAAACTCTTTTGTGTTTCCCGTAGATATTCTCTTTCTTTTTTTTTTTAAATTGAAATCTAACCTGTATCACACATTGATCCTGTGAAACCTTGAACACAGCCTAGGCACGTTCCATCTACGATGTCACACCGACCATCCAAACAGTTTTGATGACAGGGTGTTGAACAGTTATCTCCGTAATAGCTCGAATTCGAACAACCTGTGGATAGATACATATACATCGAACGAAAATGATTTATTTAAACAATGCTGAATTTCCAATACGATGTTTTTTTAAATAGTTTCAGTATATATAACTTATTTAAATTAGATTTAAAATAAGAGATTTCATATTAGATTTTATTTGATCTAATATTTAAAAAACAAAAACAAACTACACTTTACAATAACGTGATAGTGACATTGGAGCTTCATAGACTTACTTTTCAAATTTGTCCTTATTTGATCAGACCTGTAGTTCATTCTATTGTGTTATTTTTTTCAAAAGGAAGTAGGTTTCAAAATGAACCTTGATAATTATTCAAATTCTAAACATAAGTCTCATTAAAAGTTTTAAGAAAAATTACATATATTTACACGTATTACATCATATGATACACTTCAATATAAAAGTAATGATTAATCATAAAAATAATTACTATAAGACCTTGTTTACCATTGAGTTTTCATATATTTTTTTTTACGCCAGCCTTTGGTTTTTGTCAGTTGCTGTTATAGCATCCCATTCATCTTCGTAAATGCCCAACAATTATCATTAAGATCATAGTTAATTTCGATTCATCGAATTTCGATTTATCGATGACCCGATGTTTCAACCGATTTTAAAAAGTAAAATGATATTTTCAGATTGTTTATGGTAATGTTGCTTTTTTAACAAAAAATAAAAATATAAAACTTCTGTTTTAATAACTCACATATCATTTTTTCTAATATTTTATAATATTTTATTTTGTAACTATAATTAAGTTATACCCCATTGCATGTAACATTAGATCACATAGTCTAATATAAAGTGCATTAAAAATATAAAGTGCATTTTGTGACTTTCCCACCTTAAAAAGCGGAACAGATAAGAAAAAATTACGAAATTGTAAAATTTAATAATTGTATTGTTTACAAATTCTATCCATAAAATTACCATATACTTCTACTTCACATAGGTCGTTGTAGGCGTAGATACTATATCCTTCAGGAAACGGAGGGTTAGTTCTGTTGTTGTAGTAGATGACGTATCTCCCATTCAGACGACAAGATATGTTTAGAGGGTTGGGTATTGTCTCCCTTGTATAGATGGTGTCCTTAAAACAAAGTACCCCATCCTCCTTGGTAGTTGTATTGGATATGTAGAGAGAGAATCCAAGAAATAAAGATGCCAAGTCGTTATATTCATCTGAAAAAAATTTTATCATCAATACTAATAAAATTCACAAAAACAAATTCCAGTCGACCTTTCAAAATTGTTCCGTTTATTGCCTTTTGGAATACATTCTTAAAATTAAGCAATATTGTGTCTTAACCGAGGTATTTAAATACACTTAATGATTGATTACGTTTATATTTTTATTTATTTGTAACATTTTCATATCCATACCCCAGATAGTATAGTTCGTTGCGTACTGAATAAAAATATGATGTATAGAAAATACTCCTTCCAGATCTACCCTCCATTCTGCTGTTGAAAATCCGTTGCCAGATGCCGTACACTGCCCTCCATGCAAAGACAAATCTAATTTATGTCCATCTACAGCACGCTCCGCTCCGTGCGTTGGTTGAATAGATAGTGGATTCTGCTGCCATGCAGGTTTATTTAAGGCGATATTTTCTGTAATCGATAGTCGTATTGCAATGTTAATATGAATGTCGTAAGTCCAACAAAACATTGCTGTAAACTGGAAAACAGTGTCAAAATGTAGTGTATGCTTTCAATACTTTATTTACGCATATTTTATGTGTAAGTGATTATAGTTTATTTCTGTTTAGGGAAAAATCTGTCCACAGTGTTTACCTTGGTATCTGCATTTGTTACATGTATAATTACAAGTAGCCGTGGCCAATAAACCTATCATAAACTTAAATGTCCAGGTTGTCCTTTATTTTTATATCACAATGGACCATTTACATTTTGTCTTTGATGACATCTCGATATCTGTATGAAAGTCAATCCCCCCCCCCCAAAAAAAAAAAAATACCGCAACAAACAAAACAAAACAGAAAAAAAAGAAATAAAAATTGTACATTTAAAGAGACCGAGTACATTTCGAGTACGCAAGCTTTCGGGCAGCGTTTCATTTGAATTGTGACGTCATCTTTTTGCCTTGTTAACGGCATGGCAATACAGCTTCAACTGCGATTATACAGCGAAATTTGTAAAAAAAACTAATTCGTTTTAAGTGTAAAATTGATATTATATTGTAGAAGATACATGTCTGTCTTGAAATGTAAGCTATATTTGGAATATGGTCGAAAACGTGAATAGGATTCAGCAAGCCTAGCCCTCTGTCACGTTTTCTAACCCCGCCTAAATATAGTTTAATACACGTATTTCAAGAGAGTAACGATGTATTTTATATATATGACCCTTACACTAATGGCTTTGAAAACCCCTGTCCGTATGAAAATCCCCTGTTTTTCCTTGTCACCCCCTGTGTTTCCACTGTCATCCCCTGTGCACCCCCTGTGCACCCCCTGTCATTCCCTGTACACAACCCCTGTACACCCTGTAATCCCCTGTCAGCCACTGTACACATCCCCTGTGTGCCACTGTAAGCCCCTGTCACCCCCTGTACGTCCCTGTCACCCACTGTAAGCCACTGTATGTCCCTGTGCATAATAAGAATAAGCCGGCGTGCCACACGCTGTTGAAAGCTTTTTCGTTATCTAGAAAAGCTACATAAACATCCGAGTCTCTTTCTAGGTAATGATCAACAGTTTCAGATAAGACAAACGCTGCCGTTATACTGCCACACCCTGGTCTAAACGCCTGCTGTAGAGGGTGCGGAAATGATATATCACGACTGTTATTCTGCAATCTAGTGAACAAAATATTTTCAAAGAGTTTCTGTAGGACAGACATAAGAGTTATGTCAAGATAGCTGTTCATATATAGCTTGTCCTTATTGCCTCCTTTGAATAGTGTTATGTTAACGCCTCTTTTGAATTGTTGTGGATAACTTTCTGCATCTATGTTTGCATTAAATAATTTCACTAGATGGGTAAGTAAGATAACTTGAGCAATCTTGATGTGTTCCGTTACAATTCCATCAAAGCCTGGAGCTTTTCCATTCTTCATTTTTTTGTAGAGCAACTACTTCATTTTCGTTAATGTGAGTTTTACTTATTTCATCACAGTTTCCCATTGAGAGCGAGTGCATTTTAGAGCCTTCTTGACATATTGCATTCTCAAATTCTACATCGAATGAGGGGTCTTGCTTTATTTGGGCTAGCCCTTTGTAATGTTCGTACCAGGCGTGCCGAATGATATAAGGATCACGAACAATTTTACCATCAACACGAAATTCGTTTGATGTCCACGATTTTTTATTGCGCCTTTTTAAAACGCGATAAAAAAGCCCTAAGTCCAGTTCAGCTTTTTCTTTGAGACGAATAAATTCTTCTTGTTCGTATTGTCTATTTGCTCGTTTCAAAGCATTTGTAAACTCGCGTTTGGCCAACTTATAATCTTTGTATGATGCATACTGCACGCCTCTCGGTTTACCTTCGCATATCCAAGTATTTCTTTTATGCCTATTAACAGCGTGCAGCTATTTTACATTTCCGCTCTTCCAATAGGGTTTCAGGAACGGCCGATAACGCTTTCTTGGTAGTGAAAGTTCTGCTGCGCACACCATGGAATGAGATAGGTTAGTAATATACTCCTCGAGATCCGCAACAGTAGGACCATCAAGATCATTGTTATCAGTAAAGTCACGAACCAACTGCCCATAGGTGCAAGCATCATCATCATACACTTTACGCCAGTTTACACCCATTTCTTTGTCATTTAATTCCGTTCTGATGTTAAAAAACTCCTCTAATGAGATGTTTAAGAAAATCGGAAGGTGATCGGATCCGTTTAGATAATGATCTTTGAGTATGCCTGCTTCTTTGACGATAGTGAGTTTATCCTCTGAAATAACCACATGGTCTATCAGTGATGTCTGTTCCCCGCTATGAGCTACATAGGAGTAGTTAGCGTACATCTGACTTGACACTGACATTAGTCTCCGTTCATCTAAAAACTGCTCTAGAACTCTCCCACGTTCGTTCGATTTGACAGGGTTTTTGTCCCCATATCCATGCGATAAGTGGGCATTGAAATCGCCGAGTATCATTACAGGACCGTTAACACTATATGTGTCATAAAGTTTTTCAATATGCTCCAAAATGTGTCTGAATTCGTCTACTGTTTGCGCAGCTAGGTTAAGGTCTTCCATAGATTTTACCTCATAAATATCACGTGACATTTCATGACGTTAGCTCCGCCCATTATTCATGTTTTCATCTTTTTCCTACTTTCGATATAGTAAAGCGATCGCTGTTAAAATTTATCGATTGATTGCTTTAAAAAATCATTTTGAATTTTATTTTAAACAATATTGAATCGAAAATCTGTGACTAAAGGCGTTTATTTCTTAAAATTGCATTGTCGTTTGCTTACCATCCGCGTCAACACAGCGCTTTCACTCGCCTTGTTTTGGTTACGAACAGCTGACAGCGGTGTGTTAACATTTTCATAAGATGCATGGCCTGCAAGACGCCGAGAGTGGAAAATGTAACTCAACCATCGTTTAAGAGATAATAAAGGTATGTTTTAATACAGGATATGTCGTGTTGACCTTTTCTTTTCAAAACGTTTGCTCTTTTCAGTCCATGCAGTGTACCTACACACGTGGTGTTTTGCCCATCTTCGCTGTTTTGAATTCTTATTTCTAATTAGGTTATACATTTATTTCTTTTGTGGATTGAACTACACACCAGACACTGTAAACATTGCACTTGAAAGAGGTGGTGTTCCCAGGGTACATAACTGTAGAATGTTGTACAAAGTGCATGCATGTTTGCATGGTGATTACACATGTTTTGCCCTTCAGTACAATTTTGGATCTTAGATGATATAACTCATTTTGCTGGATCTGTGCTTACAGTAGATATCTATAACACTGTTTTGAATTCTTATTTGTTATTTTGCCATATATGTACATGTGTGTCTTAGTTTGTATTGACCTATGTTATACACACCATTGATAATAGGATACACAATAAACATGTGGGGTCCCATGGTACACAAGTGAAGAATGATGTAATCATCATGTGCATGTATGCATCATGATTTCTTTACTTAATTTTAATAAAACAATATTGTATCAAATTGTCTTCCATGGCTTTGTTTATGAAATAAAAAATTCAGAAAGATTTGTACATATTTGTATGTGCTGCATTAAAATTATATGATAAATATATTTGATGTGTTAATTATGTGTAGTAATGTTTCATAATAATCTGATAAACACCAACCAGTAAAATTCAACATATGTGGTGGTCAGACTCGGCCGCTTTAGACCAAACTGCTGAATCTAGGTAAACCTGCTTTAATTCCATTTAAGTAAAATTAGATTCATTCAATCAAACTTTTATAGATTATCTTAAATTTAAATAGAATCAGATCTCATTATATGATTTTTTGGGGTTCATAAAAAAAAATGATTAAATAAAAATAAACACAAACAAGAATATCAAACATAATGTAATATTTGTCTGAACCCAAACATACCATTTAACGAGGCCGGGTCTAATTTGTTCTGCCCTAGATTTTTTTAATGAAATCTTTTGCATGAATTTCTACTGATATAATTATTATTTTAAAATAAAAAAAAATCAGACATTTACCACATCGTTTGTTTAGGGGGTCATCTAAAAGAACCTTTGGGATTTTGCTTGAAATGTATCAATTTCGCATATTTTTGACATTTTTTAAAACTTCTGCCCTAGGGATTTCTTTTTCTGTTCTATATATTAAAGTTATTGCTAAAAGGCACCAAATGGTCAAATAAAAAAACCTTTAACCCAATGGTTTGTTCCAGGGGTCTTATCAAATTTGTATTTTTGTATGCTCAATTCTACAATTTGTCAGATAATGCCTATTTTTTATTTGACACAGGCGGAAATGGTGATATTTATAATATTATTAAAACAGTCTGACATATTTAAGTAATAAATAAATATATTAAGGTTCATTAATATTTAATACATAGTTACTGTTTTGAAATACATGTATTAAACTATATTAAGGCGGGTAAGAAAACGTGAGAGAGGGCTATACTTGCTAAACCCTCTACATGTTTTCGACCTGAGCCCAAATATACAGTACCGATCAGACCCAAACCTAACACCAGAGTAAACCCCAACTAAATCCCGGGTTTACTTTCGGGGTTTACTTGGGGTTTACTCTGGGTTTACCTTTTGAAAATGTGGGTCCACTCGGGGTTTATATTGAGTTTACTCTGGGTTTACTTTGGGTTTACTTGGAAATTGCTTTTGATGCCAACTGTATGCGCTGAAGTGTGAAGCAGACGTCTTATATCTTACCATCCTACTGCCTGTAATCCCTGCCCCTTGTATATTCCGAATACACAGTAAGCGTCTGCTTTCAGGGGTATACCTCTGACCGGGTTTACTCTCTGTGTCTACTCTGGGTTTACTTTGGGTTTACTCTGGGTTTACTCTGGGTCCACTCTAGTAAACCCGGAGTAAACCTAAAGTAAACCCAGAAAGTAAACCCAGGGTTTAGTTGGGGTTTACTTTCTGTTAGGTTGGGTCTGATCGGTACTGTAGCTTATCCTTCAAATTGTTTTTGTTTATTCTACAATATAAAATCAATATCACGCCTAAAACGAGCTATTTTCGACAAATTTCGCTGAATATTTGCAGTTGAAACCATAACGCCGTGGTGTCAACCAAGCAAAAAGATGACGTCACAATGCAAATGAAACGCTGTGAGATAACTCACAACACTCACGTTACACCAGCTACACTTTATTTCAGTTATGACGTCAACATTTATATAACGTCGTAATTGGTTTTAGGGTTTTTTTAATTTTGCGAGGTTTTGTAGTTTCATTAAAAAATAACAGGACACAAGTATTTTATCAATTTCCATAAAGACGAAGTCCCTATCATATGGTTTTGAATAGAGTTTTAGAAACACCAGATTACACATATACTAAGACACGTTTTTCCTGAAATCGGTGGACTTGGAAAGGTATCAAATAAGATGCTTTCGTTTACATAATAGAAGTCCAAAATTAAGACTGTTGTTGCATTTTATTCCATTTTAAAAAGTTTTTTAGATTTTTTTTTTAATGAATCATGATATAAATAGTGACTTTTTTCAACATTTTAAGCATAAATACCCCCATAATATTCATACATAAAATATATAATTCTATTCAATCGAAATTATTTACATTTCATCAATATGAAAAATGAAATCGTGAACTTTGACCTTTTGTAGTTATAAAACGCGTCCGGCAAAATCATCGGAATTTCATGAGAAAAAAGACTTTAGTATAAATAAAAAAAAATAGTATGTTACTTTGATACGATTTCTAAAAAATGCAAGCCGCACACCTTACCTTAACCTGATACATGTACTTTTAACACATAATTTATGTTTTTTAGATATTTCACATGAAAAGCAATCTGGGTATGCATTTTTTAAATAATTATCATTATAATTATATGTTTTGTTATGAACGCATAATGGAACATTTACATGAGGAATTATAAACTGCACCATACTACATGTACCATATTTCTTTCAAATCAATCATGATCCTTTCTAACACCAGACAATTAAAATTAATAAAGCTAATGGATGTTTGAAACATTAAATTATACTTTAACGATCATAGCAATACATTTATGGGATCATGAGTATATATCTGTATACCAGAAGTTAGACCACTTGTGGGACACATTTGTATGTCCGATATCTAGACTACCTGTGCACAATAACAGGGAAGATTTACTTTTATAAAATCAATGAAATGAAGAAGAAAACAGTCACCGACCGTAAATTCTCGCCCCATTAAATAATTTCGAAAAATACATAAGAAGAAACAACGCCATAAAATGCATAACTACGAATGTTGTTATTAAGGAAGTAAAAATAATACTTTGTCGACTATTGATCAGTTTCTAATAGCAATGCTGTTCGTGTTAAATGGATTTAAATCTTCGTTGACAATCTGATTTTTAATATCTAAATGACCGTGTTTTACGGATGTAAAGCATTTATAATGATGATCATTTATCTATGGAGTGATAACGTTTATCCATCTTAATATGACCTTCTTATTTATTTTGGTTTGATTAAGCAGATAGCAGGATGGGCTCTTACATGTAACACTTTGCTTTATTTGACAAAGAGCACACGGCGGGTGTGACCGGTCAGCAGAGGATGCTCACTCATCCATGGCACCTGATCCTACCTCTGGGTTTTTTTGGTGGTCCGTGTTGCTCTGCTTTGAATTTGTATTTCGTTTTCTGGATTTTTGATGGTTGACGGTTTGGTATTGTCATTTTTTCATTAAATCACATAATGATGGCCTTACAATATCCACTATTCTACATAACGTTGTTATTCATTTGTAATCAAAGACATTTCTATTTACCACTATTTTGACACCCTCAATTTCAACATCATTTTACATTTTTGAAACTATTTCTTTTAACTTGAAAAAAATAAAAATATTTAACACATGTCATTTTTATCCTTATGTTTTAGGTAAAAGTGAAGACGATCTAAGATATTTGATAAAAGAATGTCTCAAATGTATGTCAAAAAATTGAACAATGATGATTTAAACTAATTTAATTCCAAGTTGAGCTCTCATACGTGATTAAGGATTTACTTTACAACATATTCAGTATTGTGTACAACTTGATTTTACTTACAAATGCACATACAGTGTGAGTTTCAAAATTTTTAACAACTCTTAACATACGTTTGTTAAGCTTTTCTTTGTAAAATATCAATCCAGTTTCTAATCGAATTATAACATTAATTGTTAGCGAACCCAGACACTAGCAGCTACGTACGTATCATTTGCATAAAAAAACGGCGAGACCGATTATGGAATCCCTAATTTTTCTTACAAAATTATATATTAATTATTGATAAGTATAAAGAAAATCAATAAAACCGATTAGAATTTCATATCTCATCTACAATGTAATATTTTTCCAATCACAAACCAGCTCGAAACCGGTCATCCTTCTACATGCTATTCCCAGTGTTTCCTCGCCTGTGCAATTTTTTTATTGCACCGATTACTATCATAATTTTTGTACACATATTTCCATGTATCCTGTGTCAATTAATACACTTTGGTTGATAAAAAATTGAAGCAATTAGTGTGAAATTGACTAGTCAACATAATAAATTAAGCGAATCTCGATTGCATATCGAGAACACCAATGGAAATACATTTGAACAGAACATATTCACGTGTACGATCTTGGTAACTTATCAATTTTTTCACATTGAAAAAGAGATGCTACACAAACAAAAATAATTACAAGTTAATAATTAAAAGAATACTAGCATGTATTGTTGTTTTACTTACCGTAAGTTTTCGCAATGTTAAATAACTTCCAACAAATTATGTAAAACAGCGCCATGAAATGCATAATTACGATTATTTTCAAGGAGGAAGTAAAAATATACTTCGTCCACTACTGATCAGTTTCCAATAACTAGGTCGTACGTGTTTAATGGATTTAAATCATTTGCAAAGGATGAGCACTAACCCATAGAATGATCACTCCAAATGATAAGATATTTGCAATGATACCAATATTAAGGAACCAGCTCTTTAATTTGTAATGACCGAAAGAGGTCCATAGCCTTATCAAATTGATATCAATACTACGCTAATCTGATAACCATTTATGCAGCAAATATTCCTACAGTGTACGTATTAAAGTCGTTAAACCTTGACATAATAGCATGTTATCGTTTTGTAATCGTTCAGAGGACCTACTTGTTACTCGCAACGAGTATTCTTGTCATCCTCTGTACATGTTCGTACTAAGCTTCATTCCGTGTCGTGTTCTAATTCTAAATCATACCATTTTGGCAGTTAAGTCCAAAGTAACACTTTTTATTACATACTTACATTGTAGTCAACTTTATTCAGTATTAAAGAATACAGAAATATTGTTTATAGAAGTGACAAAATATCAGTATGATTTGGATATGTAAATAAAAAAAATATGAAATTTAGCATCTATTTTAATTTTTTTAATTAACTGTAGTAGTAAATTAGTTAAAAATAAAATACTTCATCCTTGAATAAACAAGTTGTGATGTATCTTACTAAGCGGAACAAGTGCAATATATGTTTATCATATGAGATGCTGCGGGGACATGAGCCCTGTCAAGCAAAAAGAGAAAATAGTAAATAGAGCTGGTCGTCTGTTTATGATAAAGCTGTAATCATCCTGATATATAATTTTCAGAAGAAGATCTGTACTGCGTTGACAGAGTGCATATGTCGGATATAGCTAATGTAATTATAACAAACTCTTTACAATCTGCGATAGAAGCTTAAATCTCTTCGTTAAGTTTGGTAGTTAGGTTACAGAGATGTCTAAAGATCTGAGTGGAGGAAGTGTCAGACAAGGAGAGACAGTATTCACAATTATAAGATTACATTATTTTTTTAATATGTATTTTACATGCTTGGTAGAACATATGTTGGCTCGCTAAGGCTGCCCTAGGATACATACAAGCTTGCTATGGGGAGCACTAGGAGCTTGTGTGAGGGATCTGTTTGGTATAACAGTAACCTCGTAACCCTTTTGGTAAAACGGACGGTTTTATTTTGCCTTACTCGGTACAATGGGCAATAACCTGTTCGGTATAACAGGCAGTAACCTCGCTAAGGAATCCTCTAGGAGGCAATTACATTGATATCCCCGTTGACTCGTTAAGGGTTACACTAGGGGTCGAATAGTACAGGCCTAGTAACGCCTTGCTATGGATTACCGTAGAAGGCGCGGTACCACGACTTAACGCCCGTTACCAATTTAGGTGTATGACAATGACTTTTATTTGCTTGTCTGACATTTGTCAATGACATTGCGGCCTATATCATCCAAACTAACAATTTTTTTTATTAATATGAAAGTATAGACATTAGATATTAGATATTTCATACTGCAGAGACTTTCGTCTAAATAACTTTTTATATTAATAAATATAATATCATGATTTCTAAATATGTTCATGCGAGCTACTTAATGATTTAAACGTGTTAATTTTTTTTTAATATTAAATAATGAAACATTTTTTACTCTTTTTTTTGGGGGGGGGGGGGTTGCTTTAGAAACGTGATAAACACAAACTCACCAACCAACACAAACCTATCACACGAGAACCATAATCATCTAATTTAATGATTATCAAATCGCTTCAGTGATATTTTTTACCCAAAAATCGCAACCCAAATTAAAATTAAGCTAAATATGATCGTCATTTTTGTTGGTCAGTGACGAAATCAATGCATGACTTTAAGTACAACATTAAGTTTAATCATTGGTTGATTTAATAAAACATAATTGTTGATTATTTAACAGACAATTCAATGTTTCAAAAAAGTAAAATTCTTGCTTAATCGCTTTAAAAAAGTAACAACATAAAATGTACATAAGATAGAGGCGGTTAATTATTATAAAGAATCTAATAAAATCAAAACAATATGCAACGATTGTGTAAATATCACTCTGTTGTTGTTTCATAATCACCGATTATCGATTCATTGATTTGTTTTCTTATATTTGTTGTTATTAAAAAACATGTTTAAAATTCATTTTGGAAATAAGCCCTATACATTTTTTTTCTTTTTTTCTTTTTTTTAATGTTTTTTTTAAGACCTGTTAAAAATGGAACTTGCAAAGATACGAAAACTATTTTTTTTTAATCATTTTCTTCAATTCTTCAAGTTTTTTCTTTTAAAAAGACATGTTTGAAAATAAAACTTGCAAATATATGACAGAATGCTAAAATGAACCATATTTTTTTTTTCATTTTCGTTTATACTTATATTGAAAGTAAAGACTGCACAGCTAGATATTAAGCTAAAGGATGAAAAATCTAAGCTGTATTGGATGATATATACATGTACATGTCCTTAATTGTTTTTGGTTTTTTTTTGTTGTTTTTGTTTTTTTATTGTTTTTTTTTTTTTGCAGCTGAGTGGAAAATGATAACAACGATTTTTTTTTTAAACCAGTGAGTAGGTATTTAGAACGTCATATCTCTTAATTGTAAATCTTTAGGTCAAATTTCACTACAATTTCTATCACTATTCTAAATGAGAATTTCAAATAAAAGAATGATTTGAAAAAAAAAAACAAAAACAAAAACAATTGGGAAGTGTGGTCACCCCCCCCCCAAAAAAAATTAAACTTAGAGCACAAAATGTTCCTTGTTTACAAATTATTGTCTAAGGTTTACCACTAATCTGTCGTGGTATAAAAATGTATGCAATTAAAAAATATATATTTGCATATTAATTTGCCTTTGTTATACAAAAGTTGTCATATCCAAAGTATTTGCCCGATTGTTAAGTAGCCCTACACACAGGATGAAACTCTGCCTTTCAGTCAACTGAATGATAACTGAAAGGTCTGGAAAGGTGACTGAATGGCACACATATGCCATTCAGTCAACTTTCAGTAACCATTCAGTCACATTTCAGTTGACTGAATGGCACAGTTTCATCCTGTGACACTTCCCGCCATGGTGTAAATTATTATAACCGCGTTCCAGGGCACGCCGTTGTGGAAATAACGCATTTGCACTGTTATTCGACATCACTGCTTGTATGCTCCCCAGAAAACAGAGAATGTTTGGGATCATTCAGGTTTCGCCAGTGGGTTTATTCGTGGAAATCATGCGGAGCAATGCACTTATCGACCAAGACTACATCTTCATTATCACATGTTATAACACATTATTAATACATGTATTTCTAAACATAAGGATGCCTTACATTGTGTTACGAGTTGATAAAGTTTACAATAATTTTTTGCTTTATAAAATGAAATACCAAATGTGTATACAATTGAAAAAAGTAAGTGCATCATACTTAGAGACATGTAAGCATTAATATTGTGCACATGTATAGAAAACAAAGTAATGGATATTTTTCTACAGTTTTTCATCATAGTTCAATTCAAATGGTAAATGGATATTTTCCTCGTTCTTCCCATTTGTTGTCCACTTTTTCTTGCATTTCTTGCTTTTTCTCCATTCTAGTTTTCCTTATTCTTAAAAATAAAAATGTGGCAACACGATAAGATATGTTGTGCTATGAATTTCTTAAATTTTAAATTTTTATTTTATTTACTGTTAAAAATGAAACTTACCCTATTAACAAAGCAATGGTGATTATAAAACTAACACAAAATAATGCCACAAAGAAAAAGATGAGAACCGTTGGATGACTTCTGGATTCAGGAACAGAAAAGGAATCCTGCTCATAAACTGGAAGTGAATTTATGAAGGCTTTAATTTTCTGTTTAAGAATAAGTTTTGTACATATACATACCATTAAATCATCTGCTTTAAAATATAGTTATAGGAATGGTAATATTATTTTTAAAATATTTATATAACAGTGAACCAGCTTGGTTTATCAAAATTGAATTTGATTTTCTTTTTCTTTTTTTTTTTTGTGTGTTTTTTTTTTGTTTTTTTGTTTTTAATTTAACACTTCTAAAGTCAGTCGGGTTGTGAGCAAACGTATGAATACATGCACCAATTATTAATAACAGAATCCAAGACATGCATGCAAAATACACAGCTTCTATGTTTTCACAGAATGTCATACTTTGTGTTTATTATGTACTAAAATAACCATCTCTGCATCCATTAATATAAATTCCATCAACATAATTGCATCATTTTTCTGCAAAGCAGTGACCAAATTGTTTGAAACAGTTATTTTTTACCAAATATGCCATCGGCATATTTTGAAGAAAAATCAATTTTTGTTTAACAATATATGATTCATCTAAAACGGGCAGTCGATGCTTCGAATGCTAGTTGGTTTCATTGAAAATCTGTATTTTCAAATACTGTATACAGGGAAATATTCGCCCCCGTTTTATTTTTGCCCCTTTCGCCCTCGTTGTCAGAGGGCGAATTTAAGACTGGTCAAATTCTATGTTGCAACTAATATCTCTGTTAACACAACTGCATCTGGGCGAATTCAAGACGGGGCGAAATCGCTTGCAAGTGTAAAAGCGCGAAAATTACATGGGGCGAAAATAGCCCTGTATACAGTAACACTGCGTCAGATATTTTCCCCAAATCTTGCAGATCAATACTGCTTGGCTTAGACATTGTAAATAAATTTAATTTTGGTTGTAACGCGCTTTCTGATTGGCTAAAAAATGTATCTTATATCGTATAAAGAATGTTGCATACGTCATAGTAAGACTAACGCCAAAAAACGTAACAATCCGCCTGACGTCGACGTTACGTTTGAATTTTGCACAATTTAATGTCATTTTAAGGGTCAAATCACCGTTTTTATCTACAGTTAATAGCAAAACATTAAATTATAAGCAATGAATTCAAATATTTATTAGTTTTATATGATATAAAATGGTTTGGAACAGTTTACGCTTTTTTATATATTTTCTTGCATAAATAAATTAATGAAGAGGACTTTAATAGATCTAAACAAAAGGTGTCAAGTTTCATCATTGAAATAATAAGTTCTTACTCTGGTCACACATCGGTCCTTTCCATCCTGCCTGACAACCTTCAATACACTCTCCAGTAACGGGATCACATTTTCCTGAAACTGCACAGTTAGAGCTGCATAGCTTCAGGCAGCCATATCCATAGTGAGAATCTGTACATGCTAAAACATACGGAGTTGATCAAAATGGTTGTTATTATTGTGTTTCGGTCATACAAAGTTAAATATTCATTCTTGAAAATAAATTGTGAGTTAGATTCAAACACTCGTCAATGATTTTGTTATAAACACTTCAAACATGATATATACCAAAGTGATACTAAAATTCTAAGAATATATTCTGAAAAAAAATGCTTTTGCGAAGTGTATTTTAGTGCTCGATGAAATAACTAACCATGCTTGCATTGAAAGCCCCGAAATCCAATTTTGCAACCAGTTAAACACGTTCCATATATATAGTGGCAAGGTTCGTTATTAAGACAGGATCCACACATCTCGGAACAATTCACTCCAAATGTACCTTCCGGACATCCTGAAAATTAAGGGGAGACAGGACGTTGCAGTGTAAAATTATTTGTCAATAAATATTTTTGCTTTTCTTAGCACGTTTTCATTTAGATGTCCACTACAACATGCATTATTTTCATGACTACTTTCTTACCTTGCAAGGGAGATATTTTGATAGGAATTATCCCCCTTGTCTGTCATTATGAATTTTTTTAACAATTTCAATCTTCTGCAATAATTATTTTATTTGATGGAATTTATTTGCAAATTATATTCATTAATTTAAAGAATGGAAACAAATTTCAAAATCAATTACAACATTGGCCTTTTTACATAGCAATATCATAATTTTATCAAAATATTGCTCAAATAATTAAAAATAATTTCAGAAATAAAAAAAGATCTCACAGAATCAGTCACTGACCATGTCAAAACAGAGTTTGAAACCAAAATAGAGAAACAATACAAAGATTTCAACTCCAAAACAAAAGAAATTGAAGAGGGGTTCAATATGGATTTCGAAAGCCTTAAAGAAAAATTACATTCACAAGCACGAGACATCAGAATCTTACAAAACTCTCTTAAAGATTGTCAAATAAATTCTCAATCTGCTATTGTCCTTTCAAATCAGAATCAGCAATATTCGCAAAAAAACAACATAAAGTTTGTAAACTGGGCCGAAAAATCTAATGAAAATCTGCGCCATGATCTATGCCACATTCTCAAAAATACGATCAACCTTGACCTGGATCCTACCGATATTCTCGAAATCCACCGTATTCCGAACGGAAACCAGAGAGGACCCAGACCAGTGATTGCAAAATTTCGAAATTCTGAAAGCAAATTGAAGATCATTCGTAACAGGTCCAACAGCGAAATCAAAAAAGTGTTTACAATGCATGACCATTTGACACCATCAAATGCCAAACTCATACGTGATCTAAACAACGATGAACGTATCCAGACCGCATGGTATTACAACGGAAAGGTATTTGCGCTTGACGAAGAGGGACACCGGTACAAATTTGACATCATGGACACAGTAAGTGAAAAGTTGAAAAAACGGTAATAGCGGAGTCATTGTAACATCAATTTACCTCGGGATCGGTTGGACAAACTGAAAGTAGATCGGGATCGGCTTTACCGGAAGTGACATTAACTGTTTACCTGTGTAAGTGAGATGCCAGTGTGTGAAAGGAAATTAAAACTAGGTGCGAGAGATTACTGTGTATATGTTATTCAGTCAGGTAGGGAGTTGCTTGCTTTGTTAATATTTACAGTAAACAAAAGGTGATACCATAAAAATTGCAACGATTAACTGCCAGGGTTTATCAACAATATCAAAGCGTATGGATGTTTTTGAATTTTATAGAAAAAAGGGCTATTCGATTTTATGTTTACAGGACACACATTTTATAACGGAAAGTGAACCTGTTATTGAATCTCAGTGGGGATACCAGTGTATTTTTAACTCTTATATGTCTAATGCTCGTGGGGTATGCATAATGTTCAATAATAATTTTGAGTTTCAAATCCACAAGATTAAAAAAGATGGGGAAGGTAATCTCCTTGCTGTTGATCTTACCATAGAAGAAACCAGGGTTACTCTTGTCAATATATATGGTCCAAACTCTGACCAGCCAGGTTTTTATGAAAATATTAGAAATATGTTTTTAGAATTGGATAATGAGTATTTTATTTTATGTGGAGATTTCAATCTTGTTCTCAATCCAGATATAGATACCTACAACTATATTAGTATAAACAATCCAAAAGCTAGAGAAAAACTTTTAGAAATTATGGACGATTTGCAGTTAGTTGATTACTACAGGGTCTTGAACCCTGGTAAAAAAATATTTACATGGAGAAAAAAAACGCCCTTAAAGCAAAGTCGCCTTGATTATATTTTGATTTCAAATAGTTTGTCTAATATAGTAGAAAATTTTGATATTAAATCAGGCTACAGATCTGACCATTCTATTGTCATCTTAGAACTAAAGTTTAACCCTTTTGAAAGAGGTAGGGGGCTTTGGAAATTTAATAATAGTTTACTGACAGACATGGTTTTCATTGATAAGGTTAAGGAAATTATAGACAGAGTAAAAAGTCAGTATGCATACAATGCTGATATTCATACATGTTTCAATAAGGATATAGATGACAGTATATTCCTAGAGGTGCTTCTTATGGAAATAAGGGGTCTTTCTATTTCACATTCATCTCATAAAAAAAAAGGAAAGAGAGAAGATTGAAATCTCCCTAATCAGGGAAATAACATCCTTAGAATCTCAGGAACATACTAATTTTGAATTAATAGAACAAAAAAAAACAAATCTTGAAAATCTAAGAAAACATAAACTTCAAAGCCATTTCATAAGATCTCGAGTAAGATGGATCGAACAGGGAGAAAAACCAACAAAATATTTTCTGAATTTAGAGTCTCGGAATTTTTTGAACAAAACTATCAAAAAAGTAGAACTTGAAGAAGGGGAAATCATACACAAGCAATCGAACATATTGAATCATGTCAAAGAATTCTATAAAAAACTATATACATGTGCTGATTCAGATTTAATAAATATTAACCTTGAAGAAATTATTAAAGTAGAAATTCCTAAGTTAGAACCAGATATATCTAGCTCGTTAGAAGCTGAAATCTCTGAAAAAGAAGTTCTTGAGGTTCTAAAAAATATGAAAAATAACAAATCACCAGGTAGTGATGGTTTTACAGTTGAATTTTTTAAATTCTTTTGGAAGGATCTAAAACTTTTCATCTTAAATGCAATCAATTTTATTTTTTGGAAAAAGGAGCTTCCTATTTCCCAGAGATTGGGTATTATTTCATGTATACCAAAAGGTGACAAACCAAGACAGTATATGAAAAACTGGAGACCCATCACTCTTCTGAATGTTCTATATAAGCTTATATCGGGATGTATCAGTTATCGAATTAAGTCTACACTAGATTATATTATATCTGATACACAAACAGGCTTTCTTAAAGGAAGATATATTGGAGAAAATACTAGAACTATTTATGATTTAATGTCGTTCACTGAAAATAAAAACATACCAGGTCTTTTAGTTCTTATTGACTTTGAGAAAGCCTTCGATTCTGTTTCATGGTCCTTTACATACAAAGCTTTAGAATACTTTGGATTTGGAAATAATATTATAAACTGGATAAAGATTCTTAACAAAGATTTTAAGGCTTCTGTTTTACAATGTGGCTTCCTGTCAGAACAGTTCAAAATCCAAAGAGGATGTAGACAGGGGGACCCAGTAGCTCCTTACTTATTCTTGATATGTGCAGAAATTTTAGCTATTCTCATAAAACAAAACTATGATATTAGAGGTATAATTGTCAATGGCAATGAACATAAGATTTCTCAGTATGCAGATGATACTTCACTCATCTTAGATGGTTCACCAATATCACTTTTCGCAGCTCTTGAAACTTTAGATTTTTTTTCACACATTTCGGGTTTGAAGATAAACAGCTCTAAAACAAAAATTGTATGGATAGGTTCTAAAAAAATTTCTAACGAAGTTTTCCACCATTCACGTTGGAAACTAGATTGGGGGTCCACTTCTTTTAATTTACTTGGAATAGAATTTTCTGTTGATTTAGATAAAATGACATCAATAAATTACAACAAACAATTACCAAAAGTTTTTTCTCTAATTCAACAATGGAGGAGGAGAATTTTAACTCCAATTGGTCGCATCATAGTTGTAAAAAGTTTGATAATTCCAAAACTTAACCATTTGTTTATTTCACTTCCAAATCCAAAACAAGATGTCATTTCATCTCTTATTAAGAGCCTGTTCGAATTTATTTGGAAATCAAAGTGTGACAAAGTTAAGAGAGAAATTGTTACTCTCGATTATCAAAAAGGTGGTTTAAAAATGGTTAACATTTCTAACTTTATGGCATCTCTTAAATGTTCATGGATTAAGAAATTAACTCAAGGCTACAAACCATGGATGGACTTTTTTTTATCAATAAATGGTAATGACTTTTCAAACAAACTTATTGATTTTGGTGATGATTTCCTATCAGGCATGGTTGTTCAAAGAAATAATATTTTTTGGCAAGATGTTTTTAAGTCTTGGCTCTGCTATACTAAGAAAACGATCAAAAGCTCATTAAATACCAAAAATGTTTTCAATATTCCTGTGTGGTACAACTCTAATATAAAAATTGCATGTAAATATGTATTTATCAAAGATTGGTATGTGAAAGGGGTTAAAATCATTGGAGATTTTTTAAATGAAAATGGAAACATATTATCAAGAACAGATTTTACTGAAAGATTCCATTTTTCATATATACCTCCAATGTTATATAATAGTTTAATATGTGCAATATCAAAATACTTGACATATTTGTCTATTGATAAGTCTTCTTTGAAGAGAGACTGCACTACATTTATGCCATTTTATTATGAGTCTATTTTTTTGAAAGAAAAAGTAACAAAGCATATATACATATGTTTAACCTCCAATGATTGTGTACCTACAGCTATCAACAAATGGAATGCTGAGCTATGTGATATTTTGCCAAATGATCTCTGTGTACAGGATGTTTTTAAAATATGTTTTCGAACTACCAACGATTCAACTGTTAACTGGTTACAATATAGAATTCTCCATAGAATTCTTCCTGTTAAATATTATCTTAAGAAAATCAGAATTACTGCCTCTGACTGCTGTACTTTTTGTAATGATATGCCTGAAACCATACAACATGTTTTTGCAAATTGCAAGAAAATACAACCTCTATGGAATGCACTTAGTATACTTATATATGAGAAATGCTACAAAAATGTTAGTTTTGATGTTTGTAATGTATTATTTGGTGTTTATCCCCTTGATTGGGAGAACAGAATTCTAAACTTTGTAATTCTATATACAAAGCAATATATATTTTCATGTTTAAAACAAAATAAGACGCCAAATTTTTTCGGGCTTTTACATTATTTAAATCAAAGATACAAGATTGAAAAGTATATTTATATTCAGAAATCAGAAATTGAAGAATTTGAAAAAGCATGGTCTCCATGGAATGATTTTATTAATTATCTGGCAGTTTAAATGTGACATGTGTACAATAATAACTTTAGTATTGCTTATGGTTTTTTGGTGTTTTTTTTTTTTTTTTTTTTTTTTTTTTTTTTGTTTTTTGTTTTTACTGTTTTTGTTTTTCTTTTTTTTCTTTTTTTTTCATGGATTGTAGTTTAACTGCTTAGGCATTCTGTTTCATAACTATCACAAGCAACTACCCTACTCTTCATTTATATTACAATATGGGATGAAAATGTGAGTATGTGAGAAGTGAGAGAGCGAACATATCATAAAATGCTTTATATATTCAACCTTTGTTTACAATAAAAAAAAAAAAAAAAAAAAAATATTGCTCAAATCAGCGGTTTAAATTTTGATGTTTTTGATTCTAAATTTGAACAAAATGTGATGGCACAAAAAAAACTGTTAATGAATTTTTGAACAAAATTGCATATATCAACCTTAGCATGCGCTTTATTACCTATAAAATTTTCATGGCCACTTTCTTGCCATTCAAGAGAGATACTACAATAGGAATCACCCATACCCCTTATTCTGGAATTATGACCTTTTGTGACAATTTCTGTTTTAAACTATCAAAAAAGTAATGCATTATTTAGATTTATCAATTAACATGAACGAGAATATATACCTGATTATATTAACCGCTTATGATTTTATACATTTACATTTCTAAAATTAAAATTTTAAATTTCCCCCATCTTATGTTGTGAAAATGACTACTTTAGAGCCGTTGAGTACGGGAAAAAGATCTATCAAATCCTGTATGACGTCATAATGGATAAATGACATCATAGCATCATACAATCAAATCAATTATGACGTCATAATAGAGTTAGCACATCAAAGTATCGTTGCGATGAAAGTCACGTGATACGTGTCCTGTCTCCCCTTAACAACTAAATTCATTTTTTTATTATAACAAAAATAAGGAAATTTATAACATGCACGTTTTATGACAATATGTTTAATTGGGACAACTAAATCACTCAACTGTTCTATCCATTTAAAAACCAAACATGTTTTTTGATAATAGTATATCCTCTCTGCCTTAGTGAATATACCTATTTACATTTATATAGTTGTAGGAATGGTACTATTATTTTTCAAATATTTATATAACAGTGAACCAGCTTGGTTTATCAGAATTGAATTTGTTTTTTTTTTTTTTGTTTTTTTTGTGTTTTTGTTTTCTTTTTGGTGGGTTTTTTTTAAATTTAACACTTCTAAAGTCAGTCGGGATGTGAGCAAACGTATGAATACATGCGCCAATTATTAATAACAGAATCCAAGACATGCATGCAAAATACACAGCTTCTACGATTTCACAGAATGTCATACTTTGTGTTTATTATGTACTAAAATAACCATCTCTGCATCCATTAATATAAATTCCATCAACATAATTGCATCATTTTTCTGCAAAGCAGTGACCAAATTGTTTGAAACAGTTTTTTTTTACCAAATATGCCATCGGCACATTTTGAAGAAAATCAATTTTTGTTTAACAATATATAATTCATCTAAACCGGGCAGTTGATGCTTCGAATGCTGGTTGGTTTCATTGAAAATTTGTATTTTCAAATACTGTATACAGGGAAATATTCGCCCCCGTTTTATTTTTGCCCCTTTCGCCCTCGTTGTCAAAGGGCGAATTTAAGACTGGGCGAATTCTATGTTGCAACTAATATCTCTGTTAACACAACTGCATCTGGGCGAATTCAAGACGGGGCGAAATCGCTTGCAAGTGTAAAAGCGCGAAAATTACATAGGGCGAAAATAGCCCTGTATACAGTAACACTGCGTCAGATATTTTCCCCAAATCTTGCAGATCAATACTGCTTGGCTTAGACATTGTAAATAAATTTAATTTTGGTTGTAACGCGCTTTCTGATTGGCTAAAAAATTATCTTATATCGTATAAAGAATGTTGCCTACGTCATAGTAAGACTAACGCCAAAAAACGTATCAATCCGCCTGACGTTACGTTTGAATTTTGCACGATTTTATGTCATTTTAAATGTAAAATCACCGTTTTTATCTACAGTTAATAGCAAAACATTAAATTATAAGCAATGAATTCAAATATTTATTAGTTTTATACGATATAAAATGGTTTGGAACAGTTTACGCTTTTTTATATATTTTCTTGCATAAATAAATTAATGAAGAGGACTATAATAGATCTAAACAAAAGGTGTCAAGTTTCATCATTGAAATAATAAGTTCTTACTCTGGTCACACATCGGTCCTTTCCATCCTGCCTGACAACCTTCAATACACTCTCCAGTAACGGGATCACATTTTCCTGAAACTGCACAGTTAGAGCTGCATAGCTTCAGGCAGCCATATCCATAGTGAGAATCTGTACATGCTAAAACATACGGAGTTGATCAAAATGGTTGTTATTATTGTGTTTCAGTCATACAAAATTAAATATTCATTCTTGAAAATAAATTTACCGCAATTGTGAGTTGCCATTATATATATGGATTCAAACACACGTCAATGATTTTGTTATAAACACTTCAAACATGATATATACCAAAGTGATACTAAAATTCTAAGAATATATTCTGAGAAAATGCTTTTGCGAAATGTATTTTAGTGCTCGATGAAATAACTAACCATGCTTGCATTGAAAGCCCCGAAATCCAATTTTGCAACCAGTTAAACACGTCCCATATATATAATGGCAAGGTTCGTTATTAAGACAGGATCCACACATCTCGGAACAATTCACTCCAAATGTACCTTCCGGACATCCTGAAAATTAACAACTAAAATCATTCTTTTATTATAACAAAAATAAGGAAATTTATAACATGCACGTTTTATGACAATATGTTTAATTGGGACAACTAATTAAATCACTCAACTGTTCTATCCATTTAAAAACCAAACATGTTTTTTGATAATAGTACATGTATATCCTCTTTGCCTTAGTGAATATACCTCTGCGTTACCGTATGTATTTATAACGAAAAAATATGTTTTCTTACTTTCCTCACAAGTCAGGCCTCTCCAACCAACTGTACACCCTTTCTCACACTCTCCCGTTATAGGACTACATATCCCAGGGTATGCACAGTTTTCATTGCACATTGCTGGACACCGGATTCCATAAAGGTCGGTTATGCATGCTATAAAATAATATAAATATTGCTGCAGTGCCCACATCGTTGTAAACATTGCAGTCCATATGTTCCATTTAGACATTCTGTAAAGTTATAATATGTGTAAGTTGGAATCATTTTAATTGAATTTTGAAAATCGAAAAAATTAAAAAATGAATTGATTCCATCACCACCATCCCCCCCCCCCCCAAAAAAAAATATATATACATGTATATAGAATAACCGTTTATTTGATTTTTACATAATAACATGAACATGATTGTGGTTTAAAAATTACTTATAATAAATAATTTAAGAATGAGGTTAATTTCTACCAATGTTAATCGATTTAACATAACATGGGGCAGATTATATTACCAAATATTGACAATAAAGTAATTTATTATATACTTGTAAGATGTTTCCTTCTATTGTAAATCGAAACATAAACCCTTATGATACACAAAACACGATGTTTTGCGCAAAAAAAAAAGATCTCGGAAAATGCCATCAGTTAGATGTGGTTCCAGTCAGTGAACACGATTCAGTAAATACACACTCAGCTTATCGTCTTTGTATCAAAACATCTACTGTAAAATAGTTTGATATCAATTGTTAAACAAAACACACATGATTTATTACCAAGGAGTCTTCTACTATAAATATATTTATATATATACGTGTATATATAGTTTGGGATTAATGCAACAGAGAACAAGAGACTGAATAATTGACCCTGTGAACTCATATTACTATATCAAAATGTGTTTATCCTATTCTTCTCAAATACTTACCAGTTGCCCTCACACAATTGAACAATCCACAAACAGTGTATAATAACAACAATCGAAGAAACGTCATGGCAAATCAACGGATTTATCAACAAGGAAGTGAAATTCTACGGAAGAATGTTGAAGACAGGTTTTAATCAAAGTACTGAAAGTACTGAGAAGCGCTAAGCTGTCCCTACATGAGCAAAAAATTATTGCATTATACATGTATCATGATGAATGAATTTAAAAGTTTACATACGTCATATACATAGCCAAGATTTTGCATTTTTGTATAAATTGAACTACAAACAATATCCAGGACTGCGTTCAATAACCGAGATGCGTGCATAAACGCTAGTTTATAGATATATAGGTCTATTTAACGATAAGCTAGCCTAGCCTCTAGTTCATTGATTTCAAGTTTAAATTATCAGCATATGAATAACTTCACCGACATGATTTGGAAATTTCATGCTGAAATATATGTGTTAAAATTCATAATAACTTATCAAACGAACGATATATCATTCAATAATATAAATTTTGTTTGTTGCAACTTGGTAAGTAAGGCAGCCATTCTGAATTTGATGCTTACTAATAAAATTTTAGGCTAGGTATGTCTACATTTACCTAGCGGCTATAGCTAGCTAATCGTTGAACAACCTAGTTGCTATCTAGCCACTACAATCATGAACACAGAATAAAGCGAGCTTTATAAAAACAGAAAACAATTTTATAAAAGCACTACTACTACAACAATAACATACAAAAGTATGTATGCTAGTTTATAAAACAGAAACACTTTTACAAAAGCACTATTACTACTCAATGACCTACAAAAGTTCAAACTTTTACAAAAACACTCAGTCTGCTACTTCTGTAATAACCTATAAAAGTTCTAATACTAGTTTTATAAAACAGAAAACAGTTAACTACTAGTGCAATAACAGAAGAAAAAACCCAACTTTATATGAAATAAAAGACTGACTTGTGTAAAATTGCATGCAACAGAATTTGTCATTGTCATATGCAAGGAGTAGGTTCAGGATTTGCGTTAAATCATAACACTATAGTCTTTCCACATGTGCAATGTAAACAAATACCAGAAAGTTTTTATGCCTATGCCATACACTTGAAACAAATCTTTTTTCTTCCGACACTAAGTTTCAGTTTATTTCCTTATGAAATGCTTTACTGTTGATCGATTTTATAATCTAAAAAATTGAAGTCTGGAATTCTGTTCATATTTCACAATAGTACTTGTACTACTTTTGAAATACGTAAAACACTATGCTATCCATCTTGTATTGTCAGTTCTGTTCTAGGAATATTTGCCTTTTTACCGACATCACTGCCCGTGTACTTTTAATTTGATGTTTAAGAAAAAATAGTATTGTGATTATTTGTGTGTTGTTGCAAATAATTAGAATTAGTTTGCCTTAACACCGATACCGCAGCCGAGTACTTCTCTGCATTCTATTATTAGACATCGAGTCATCAGATTATTTTAGATGGTTATAGGTGGCACTTATTCGGAAGTGACATCTCCGAAAAGCAATGCCAATAAGCGCTTTGCGTACTGCGTACGCTTAGCGCTTAAAAAAAGATGAATATGTCATATCATGCATGTCATGTATTATAAAAAGGAATGAGAATTGTATGAGATAGCTCCTTTCAGTTTCGAGTTTTGAAAGCTAACCTGTATGTATTGGTATTTAAAGCGGAATAAGAATACCGTTAAAGTCAAGATTATCGTGGGTTCTCTGAATAAGTTTTCATGGATTAATGAATGGTGTGTTAATTTACTTATTCTATACACCGCAAGATAACATGATGGTCTAACTGCAACGTTTTTGGGAGTTGATTATGATCAACTCATGCACCTATGCAGTTACTAAGGCAAACCGGAAGTGAAAGTGTTTGGACCTGAGCACAAATCAACACCGCTGACAACATTTAGCTCTAATCGATACATTTGATGTAATGTGTTCTAGGGCATTGTTGTTCAAAGAAACTTACATATATACATGTAGATATCTTGTAAATAGTCAGATTTTAAATGGTACGAACAATTTTGATATTGTTTGCAGTCGTATATTGTATGTATTCCTACGCCAGAGTTCAATATAGTCTCGTTCAACCAGCCGCTCAGCTGTCTCCGTAAATCTCCGACAAGCAGAGAGTCAGTAGTCAGTACTCAGTACTTTGATTTTTCTTTTGGAATGTAATATGATAGAAACCAATTTTTGTCGGTTATTTTTTATTAAATCACGGTTTTTTTTATTATAGTATGTTAATTCATACACTGAGTTCCATTTTTCCACTTCTATGACGAGAAATGACCATTCTAAATAATGCATTTTTTGACTGTATAAATTTAACAAAGAAAGCAAATAACTGTTTACTAAGATATGCAAAATAACGCTTTCGTGTTGTTAAATAATGCTAAAAGTACATGTAGTTTAATCAAACATAATGATACTTGGCTATGAAACTTACAAAAAGGTAACAGACAAATCTTCTCAAAGTGGTTAAATGAAACATCATAGGTCCATGTTTGTATTGATAAAAGAAACGCTTGTAAATGATTTTACATACAATAGTGGATTAAACTCGCCCAAAATGACAGTTTTATATGTATTTATTTTCCATTATTTGTAGTGTTGGAAGGAATTCTATAAACAAGGAAACCTTGAAAAAGAATCATAGTAAACGACTTCGATTTTTTTTTTTATCTATAGACAAAACGCATTATCAAGGCTAGTCAAAATACAGATGAACAAGTTGATCGGACATAACTGAAGAATGGAACAGATCGGAGCAAAAACAAAAATCAAATCATATTATCACATTTCTAAGATACATTGTGTTGTGTGGTCTTTACGAGATGGCACATGCATTGTTTGCGATTATGAATAGAAAGGAGTTGAACTAACTTAAACATTGAAGGACGGGTCCAGAAGTATTTTTTTTTAAATACAATACAAGTATACATTTATAAAAGGGGCAGATAAGAATAAAATTGAATTCATCCTCGACTTCACCTAAATTATCATATTTGCAGATACGCATCGATCTGGCGGTTCCATTTTAACGGCATTGCTCTACCAAAAGCATTTTATATGCGATGACAGTCTGTATTTTGTTAAAAGCACACATGATTTTCCGGAATATGTTTGACGCAAATTAACTTTTGAGGAAAAAGTGTCAGACATATATATTTTTACATGTACAATACACATTTAGTGGATGACTCGAAAAATGCGTCTCTTTCCTGTATAAAAAGAATCAGACAACCTCTGTGTATCGTCAGCAAAAATTCTACAAAAAAAAAAAAAGAAGCATATTATCAGTTACATCATTCACGTTAAAAAAAATAGCACATTTAATTGCCATATTTTTCAGGAAATTAATCTGTTGATTTCATCTTAACATTCATTTAAAAGCCATTTTTTTTTAAATAACACAATATAACGTTACATGTATTTTGTTGGTCGTATCTTTTTTTAGTCGTTAATTCTAAATACCAATTACGGTGCAAAGTGGGAGACGTACATGGTGCGTTGGGGCTTGGGGGTGGGGGTATTTGGAAGTGAGTGGATACAAATGAATTCATTAATTATATTTGAATGAAAATAGAATTTTAATATATTTAGGGGAAAAAAGAGTATTATGACTATAATCGTGTATTTCTAAAAAAAAAATGCAAAATAAGTGGGGCAGATATTCTGCGGGGGGGGGGGGTGTCGGCGCCTCTGATATTTATAAATTATTTATTATAATCTCTCTCTCTCTCTCTCTCTCTCTCTCTCTCTCTCTCTCTCTCTCTCTCTCTCTCTCTCTCTCTGGACTTAATCTTGAGAGGGTCGAAATGTATTGCTACCGCTCATAATTCTATTTTTAGAACGACCAAAACAAACCGGCATGGACGATACGAGAAGAAGAAATCATGCATTTTAGTGAAGACTCTCAGAGAAAGGCAACACAAACTGATGACCCAAACCTATCGGCTTGCCCCGATACAAGCTCGCCGAGTTCTAATGATGTTGATTTCATATTTCCTAAAAACACAGCAAATTGGGATTCACGTGTTGTCGACAGACTAAGGGTTCGCCCTGTAGAGGAGGACATTTTCTGCATAGTCAATTCAAAGTGGTGTCTTTTTCATCTTTCATCAGCCGACCATCGTGTGATTGAACGATGCGTGGAGGCCTGCGATCTGAAATTAGATTATGAATCGCTGGATGACATAGCTCGTAATATTGTTACACCATTGAAACCATGGGTCAGTGCATGGAAGCCAAATGAAGATCATTTAAAAGTTATCAGGACAGAAGAACTGCTCAAAAAGTAAGACATCATTATTCTTTGAAATGATTTTGTTAATTAGCTATGCTTGATTTGCCATACCAATACCCCCCCCCCCACATAACCCAGGTTAATTTATGTATGTGTTCTGACCGCTATATAAAGGTATGTATTTACTTCACTTACTATAAAACATAAACAACAGACATGTACAATATACGACAGCAGGCCGTGGGTGTGCGCTGGACGCCGTATTTATTTATTTTTCTTTCAACACAATTTTTAAATACTTTTATAAATACAATCACTCCATACAACATATTTCAACCTGACATTTTGTAACACCATGGGAATATATAGTTTTATTATGCATGAACAAAATATATGCAAAGCGCATCAGGGCCGGCCAGGAGAAAGCTAGAGATAAAAAAAACATTTTATCTTAAAAACTCTAGAAAACTTGTGTCCGTAGCCATGTGCTGCTGGATGCTAAAATGTTATGACGGACCTCATAACTTACAACCATAATAAATGACACATGCATATATTATATAAATACATGTATATTAATAGTTTTATACCTTCAATAAAAATGTTTTAACTTTTGCTTTCACTCGCTTCAAACGGCGGCTAGAAGTGATCAACCCTTATAAAAACCAATTCTTTACTCCCATTGAAAACATTTTCTATTGGTCAATTTCTGACCAATACAATGCACATAACTTATAAACATGTAGTCGTCAATACAACAATTTCCCGCTATTGCTATCGAAACGTGGGAAAATATAAATATTTGTAGCCTAAATGTTCTTTAATATGAAGAAAAAATAATCTTACAGAGACAGCAGGCTACGCTCAGGTCACAGGTCAGATCAGGTTAGACTGGGTCTGTAGGACATCTGTCATTTTAACATAGAACATTCTATCTAGTTCTTATGAACAGGTTAATCTTTACTCTCTACTAAGTTACTTATGCAGGATATTTTCTTTGGTTTTTTTGTTTGATATTCATATGTAAAGTTAATGGGATGGAAGAAATAATGACGGACCAGACCGGTATTCGAATACTGTTACCAAATAGCTCAGATCATCATGGTAGAGGACCTGACTAGAGATTCAGGGGCCTGGGTTCGAATCCTTGTCTGGTCCGTTATTATTTATCCCATCCTTTTACATATGGTGCCGTGACCAATCCGTGGAACTGACAGGTGAATTCCTGCCAGGGGAAGAGCCTGGGTTGATCTTTGAGGGTGAAGATCATTTAAAGGGGGGGATATGACGGTCAGACCGGTTTGAGTACTGGCGCCAGATAGCTCAGTTGGGAGAGCATCTGACTAGAGATTCAGGGGGCTCGGGTTCCAATCCCAGTTTGGTCCATCATATGATTATTTTTTCCATCCGTTACACATAAATATCCCAGGGGTCATTATGTTTAACCAATAGTAGGCATATAGCCTATATAAAAATCAGCGGGTCTGCATTCGAATCCCGGGATGTGATGGTCAGACCGGTTCGAATACCGGCGCCAGATAGCTCCGTTGGGAGAGCATCTGACTAGAGATTCAGGGGGCCCAGGTTCGAATCCCAGTCTGGTCCGTCATTGTTTTTCCCATCCCGTTACACATAAATATTCCAGGGTTCATGATGTTTAACCAATAGTAGGCCTATAGCCTATATACAAATCCCATTATTTCTCTTTTGAAACATCCCCTGGCCTCTAGCATGCCAGGTTTCAATAGATCCCTTCATGGTAACTGCGGTACTGCTCTTTTGCAGAACAAAATGACATAGTTTGGTAAAGTATGACATTACGCCAAAGTGATAAATTGTCATTGAGGAAATCTTGAATTGTCTCCCTTTTATCAATTTCATTAATAATAATAACAGTAATGTTAATTTTCAAAGATCAACATTTTAAGTTCTCTCCCTTGACAGTACCATACTTACATGTAACCTGTCGGTTTGAAATTGAGGGTTTGGTCACATCATCAAATGTAAACATGTAAAGGCGTGGAATAAATCTGACAGTCAAATTTATGGGCTTACCTTACATTTATAATATCTTTTTTTTAACAAATTAATGAATTAATTGTAAAAAGTGAGTAAAAGTAACTAAATTATTGTTCATGTGCATTAATTAGTAATGTTAGATAATAGAAACAGTTTTAAATTTAAAATCCATTTTATGAAAATTTTAGTCTGATATCATCACGACTATTTCATGCAATGCGTATTTTTTCTGAATGTGAAGGTGTAATGGGATGGGAGAAATGGTGACGGACCAGACCGGGATTTGAACCCGGGCCCTTGAATCTCTAGTCAGGTGATCTACCAACTGGGCTATCTGGCGCCGGTACCGGTCTGACCATCATATTCCTCCCTCTTTAATGATCTCTGTTCTGAAGATCACCCAAGGTTCTTCTCCTGGCCAAAGTTAACCTGTTCAATCCAGGCCCCCTGAATCTTTAATCAAGTGCTCTACCAACTGAGCTATCTGGGGCCGGAATTCGACTGGTATGACCCCTTAATGATCTTTATTCCGGAAGATCACCCCAGGCTCTTTTCCTGGCAGAAGTTATAATAATCTGTTATCCAGGAATTGGCATGGCACCAAATGTAACAGGATTGGAAAAATATTGACAGACCAAACCGGGATTTGAATCAGGGCCCATTGAATCTCTAGTCAAGTGCTCTACCAACTGAGCTATCTTGCACCGGTATTCGAACCGGTCTGACAGTCATATTAAAGGTTTAGACTGATAGATCAACTGGTTAGAACTGGATTGTTTAGACTTCATTTCACTCCTGTCAGACTCTATTGAGCTGTGAATTACATGTACAATCAATTTTTGTATTAAGAAATGGAATGAATTATACTAAGTGGATGTTCAATGTAAGTAAATATATAAATCTGGTTATTTTTTTTTCAGATTTGAAACCAGGTTGGATGAATTCAGTTACTGCTTGGCAAATATTGTTGCTCAAAGGAAACCCGACACAACTATATCGGAATGGAAGTATCAAATATTGTTTAAAGATCTGCTTCGCTTGTTTGATTTTTATACATGGTAAGTGCTATCTAATATCACTCTTTAAAGCAGTTTGCTGTACCGGTATTTTGTGGAATTTTGTTGCATTGGAAATAATATGGTTTTTATTTTAATAAGTGTACAAAGTTTTTGTTGTTATATACAAAGTTTTTGATGTCTTCGGATTTCACTATAATTGTCAATTGAAAAATCTGTTGGGAGTATTGATTTATTAACTGGGAAACAATGAAATGAATTTGTCTTGAATTCCCAGTTTTGAACAAATGTAGTTACAACTTGATTTTTTACAGATTCATTCAGCAGAGCTAGGCGATATCATTTAGATTTCAAAATTGTCAAATTAAACCATTAAAGAAAAAAAAATCTTCTGATTTTCAAGTCAAAAATTTCAAATTTTGATTAATGCAACAGGCAGGCTATTTTGTTGTTGTCTATTGGTAAGATATGGAAAGGGGAGTAACTCCCAATTTTCCTATTGACATTGGCACAATATGTCTTAGTTTGCTATGACTTTACTTATTACTTGAGGCAATAGGTTAGTCAGTTAAAAAAGAACCACATCTGAACTACTAGCCAAGATGTTGGGAGCAGTGATTTCATTGGCTAATTGAAAGGTCATGCACTCTTAGTGCCGTTTGAGATGACCTTGTAGAGAGTGTTATTATTAGATCTTGTATTATGATAGTGGAATGTAGAGGAGGTGTTTTTTAAGTATTGTTTCAATTGGATAAGATTTTATCAAAAACAAATTTAAAATATGTAATAGCAATTTTATGGGTTTTTTTTTTCTTCTGAGAAGCACTATGGGCTTTACATGACATGATCACATTATCAACCCATTTCATATCTTGATGATTCAGAACTTTTTCACACTTCTATTTTACAATTTTCTAAATGAACATATAATGATATGACATATAAAATATTAATAAAAAAAACATGTCACAATTTTTTGGCAGCTTTGCAAGCCAAATTCAACTTAATTTATGTAGAGAACCACCTTTATGAGGTTCCATTGCTTTACTTTTCACAACTTTTCAGGAGCCAACCACTTTTAGAGACAGAGAAAGCAGTGATTATGGGGAAGACCGTGTCATCTACAGCTGACATCCTCTGTTGTCTGTCGGATCCAGGGATTGACAAGCCAGTTGTATGCATCTGTGATGTATGTATGCATGTGTTATTAAATAGGTACTTTATATAAAACTCTAAAGTTCTATGTGAATATAGCCCTTTTTTGCATAGTGGAAAAGAAGCAATTTGTGTTCAGCCAATCCCAGTTTAGTGAAAAGGGAGTAAAAAAATAAGCAATATTTATTTACACTTGATAGTACCAGTACATTCTTTCCCAAGTCTAATTTCGAGAGGTATGTTTAGGTGCACTCCGATTCCACAGTCTCTTTTCATGGGGCCTTTAGTTGTATTTTTGAAGTATCTTTGGAGCACCAAGAGTTCTAATAGAAGTTACAACTTGATTTTTCACAGATTTAATTAGCAGAGT
Source organism: Magallana ariakensis (assembly GCA_020458035.1). Lineage (NCBI taxonomy): Eukaryota > Metazoa > Mollusca > Bivalvia > Ostreida > Ostreidae > Magallana > Magallana ariakensis. The sequence goes on from CM035811.1 coordinate 49,905,978, forward strand.
TCGGGGATGTCATTTTGATTTCATAATTGGCAAATTAAGCCATTAGAAAAAAAAAATCTTTTCAAAAAATACATCCAAAATAATTTTCAAGTAAAAAATTTCAAATTTTAATTGTATTTTTGAAGTATCCTTGGAGCACCAAGGGGTTCTAGGAGTGCCAAGGGTTACTATTGGGTATTTATTGTAACCTCGTAGTGCCTTAAGCCATAGTTTTGATTCATTCGTGTAACATTCCTTGGGATAGCCATGGGTGTGTCATTGATATAATCAGAATATATTTGGGATTCAATGGGGTACCTATTTGACTGCATTAGAATACAGTGAAACTTCGTTATCTCGAACTGGATGGGACTATTTAAAAACTTTGAGATATCACAGTATTCGAGATATTGAGGGTAAAATACTTTAAAAAATAAGTGGTTGGGACTTAACAATCACTTCAACATTTCCATTGTATTCGTGATATCAGTGTTTGAGATATCGAAGTTCAAATGTATATGTGAAATATGAATTTTTGTATAAACTTGCACACAGTGAGGTGAAAAGAGCTCAAGTGTTATCTTTGAATGTCAGAATATGTGTAAATGTGACAATTTAAGTAAAATGCATGCAAAATCATTGGATCAATGAAGCTTTTTGAAAATAGTGCAAAAAACATTGTGAATTGCATTTTGTTGCAAATTAATTTCCTACTAGTTATTGTTACAGATAATATCAAATGTCATTATTTGGAGATTTCAAAGTTTATCTGTTTGATGAAAATGAACAAATAGGCATTTTGCTGTTTTATACAGATAAGGGATACTTGTACAGAAGAAGAGAATGAGAGCGACTTGCATCCAAGGAAGAGGCCCAGGTGTCACTCGGGAGATTCAATACATGTTACTACTTCTTCTGAAAAAAGCTCCCTGTCACCAGATATTGGAGAACTTTTTGTATATCTTGATCAGTCTGTGAGAAATGAGGGGATCCTTGGGCTTACGGTTGTGAAAACACTGGTATGTACATTATTATATTACATTTATTATATTACATTCAAACATTAATTCATTATCTTAAATTACTGTAAATCAACTCTTATTTGCATACGAGAAATTTTCCCGAGGTTCGCTAGAGCCTTATTGTCGTCGATACTTCTTGCCGCAGGCCAGTGTGTGCAGTATAGTTGTTTTTTTTAAAAAAAAAAAACAGGTGTGGATAAGGTTTGGTCGCGAAAATTATTCGCCGCAAACCAGTTAATTTTAGGTAAATCGCGATATAAATTTGTCGCCAATGATAGTTGATTTACATTATATTATACATGTAGCATGATTTTGCATAAAAACAGTGTTCAAATTTATGACCAATATGAATTGTTTTTAGTACAATGTTTTGAGGGATATACTTTTCATTCACCTGCTCCAAAGGCAGAAATAAGTGATTAAGAAGATCTTCTCATGTTAAGCCATTCTCTTACTGTTTTTTTGTTGTTGTTTTTTTGTAAAAATTTTCCAGTTTGAATTCTATAAGCAAATATACCATAATGTGTTTATAGATATTTAAATGATGTTCCAATGAATTACACACAGTTTAAATTAAAAGGAACCTGTAAAGTGCGAAACGGAAACGAAATGAAATGAAACGAAACTGAAGGAAAAGAAACAAAATTAATGAAATGAAACAAAACGGAATTAAAACTAAAAATCGATTATGACTTCAAAAAGATGAAACAAATTCATGGAAATAAAATATTGAACCAGTTATTTACATTATAATATAATTTTTGCAAATACCAGATAAGCAGATAAGATATATGATAATAGTAAAAAAAAAAGTGTGTATTTTCATTTTTGTTCTACAGTCTGTATTGAATATAATTTGTTAGAATTATTGTATATTAAGATTTCTTCTATGAGATAGATTTAAGATTGTTCAAACCAAAATACTTCATAAGAGAAACCTGATGCAAGTGCATTAAAAGTAGTTTTGAATAATAAAAAAACATTTTCCTTACCATTGTAGCTACAATGTATATTGTAACACCAATTGTCAATACATAATTGCTCATGAAATCGTTTCTGGTAAACATCAAAGATCGTAAAGAAGCACTGCTTTGAAAGTTTGAAAAAAAAAAAATTCAGAAATGACTGAATATTTTCAAGCAGTTGTCTCTCTTCGAAGATGAAGAATGTCCTTAGGCATACTACGTGTTTAGCATGTGGTAGAGTAAAGGCTTTTACATTACATGTATTTGTCGAAAAAGGATTGAATTTCATGTGTCAGGTTCACATTAATTTGTTGATATGCACAGTGGAGAAATCTTTTCATTTTTCATAATTTTTTTTATCAACAATACTCCAATTCATTCCTTCTTACAGACTGAGACAACAATACTCCAATTCATTCCTTCTTACAGTCTGAGATAACAATACTCCAATTCGTTCCTTCTTACAGACTTCAGTCTTGTCACATTGTACTGTAACAATTGCTAACATGCTATTCATATTATACAGTCAAACATTGTTATCTCGAACAAGATGGGACTGTTTAAAAACTTCTAAGATATTCTAGTATTCGAGATATCGAGGGTGAAATACCAAATGAATACTAGTAAGTGGTTGGGACTTACAAATAACTTTGACATATCTATTGTATTCAAGATATCAGTGTTCGAACTGAAGTTCAAATATACATTTAAACAAGACAATATTGTCTCCCATGAATAAAATGCCACTTATACTCAAAGCTAAATTTTACATATTTTTTTTTTCAGGTGCGGATTACTTATCTTCATGTTGAAAAGTCAAGCATGGAACAAATTAAGCTCGGGAACAGTGCAGGCTCTATAAAACTGGATGAACAGAAGAGACCTGTGTTTTACCATAGTAAACCTTTGAACTTTATGAAGAAAGAGGACCGCAGGGTTTTGTTTAAGGCCCTTTTGTTAATAAAATTAATGCAGCTGAAATATGAAAAAGGATCAGCTTAAGTGAAAAATGACGGTATCTCAAAGGAAGGTTATTTTGATGTGAATAATATACATGTAAGTTAAGGTTCATATTCATATGATGGCATCTCAAGGGACGGTTATTTTGATTGGAATAATAAAAGTGAAGGTTCATATTCATATGATGGTATCTCAAAGGACGGTTTTTTTTTTATTGGAAACACGAGTGAAGGAAATGTGAGTAAAGGTTCAATACTCAGTGAACGAAAAGAAGACTGCTCACAGTTATTGTACATTTCATGCATAATATTTTTTTTTTATATTAGAATAAACTGAAATTAACAATATGCGTACAATTTTGTGAATTGCCGTAAGTAGTTTATCGTAAATTAATAATTAAATAGCAAAATATTCACATCACCTCACATTCGCCAACTAAGTCAAAACTTTTTTTAATATTTATAAATGTTCATGTATGACAATGTCGTTCACCCTAGACATTAAAAAACTAAATTTGTTTAATACATCGACAGCTGTTCATTCAATATAAAGTAAACCGTCGAAACATAAAATAGACGTATATGGAAGTCTATAAATGTTAAATGTATATGGGGCCAATGCATCACACCAAATTTTCTCTGTAAGAAACATTTCTTTAAACAAATTATCTCCTGTAAAACGTCACTAAGCCACAGACCCAGGTGAGCTCTTCTGATGAATATATCTGGCGTCTAACATCTGTAATTTTTTTATTCATATTGCAATTTCTCTTGAACCATTTGTCCAATCGTAGCCATATTTGATACAAGGTGTATTGTATCTAAAAATAAATCTTCGGTAAATGAAGGGCCGCCCTGGGGTCGAAATTTTACATGGGAATATATACGGTAGAGTAAAATCTTTAAAAGATTTTCTCTCAAAAACCATTTGACTAAAAAAGCTCCAACTTGTATGGAAGCATCTTCGGCTCTGCAGATTAAGTTAGTTCAAATCATGATCCCTTGGGGAAGGGTTGGACCATATTTGAGGCTAAACTTTTTTGCATAAAAATGTATATAGAGAAAGATCTTTTTGAAATCCAATTGGCCAGAAAATAGGTAACATATGTGGAAGCATCTTATGGTTATATAGATAAATTTTGTTCAAATCATGATCCATCGGGGTAGGGAAGAGACACAACGAGGAGGAGAGTGGTCGAATTTTACCTAGAAATATTTTGTTTGAAAAGATGTGACTTATGTGAAAGCATCATCTTGTAAAGTAAATTACAGTTGTTTCAAATAATTATCCCCGGGGTAGAGGTTGAGTGATAAGAGAAACTTTTGACATCTTCTTTTTGAAAACTATTCAGCAAGAAAATCTGAAATTTATGTGGGGGCATCTTCGTGTTGTGCAAGTTCAATTTTTTTTTTTAAATCATGACCTAATAAATAGTTCTTGGGTTTTTTAACAATTGTAAATTGTTGTACCTGTATCATTGTACTTTTCAAATACAATCTTTTTTTTCTTTTGTTGATAATATAATTTATAAACGCATTGAACTTATTTATGTTGTTAGTCACGAGCCAATTCGTTGAAACTACTGTTTTATTACGACTCTCGACATCCCAGACCGTTTCTTTATGGGTGTTGTGGAAACGCTAACAATTTCTTCATCAGAAAGTACCAGTGAACATGTTTATCATGAGGTTAAACGTTATAAACTTGTCAATTAGAAACTAATTTTTAAAGAAGTGTGAATATTAATTACTATGTAGCATATAATATAAAGTTTATTATAATATCGTATTTTTTCCAAGCATATGATTGGTCGATTGCTGTCACATGATCGTGCTATAAATTCTGTTATAGACCTTTCTATACTAAAAATAGAAAATTTATAGACCTCACTATACTAAAATTAGATTTTAACGACAAAATACTGATTTCGGCACTGATTTTGGCGTCATAATAGCGAAATCAACACATATACATTATGTACAAAATATTTTACTATTATACGCTTGAAGAGAATTAATTTTTGATTTATTATAATAAAACGGTTATAACCTTTTGATATCGGTCTATACATGGTTTTATAGACCTGATGAAAGTATATCAACATCGGACTTTGTCCTCGGTCGATATTCTCTCATCAGGTCTATAAAACCATGTATTGACCTCATCAAAATGCTATAATTGTATAATTTTGAAAAAAGTAAAAGTAGAAAAGAAATGGCTTAAAAGTTAACGTAAACGCCGTTTGATCCCAAAGACGTAATAGGCAAAGCGTCTGTTGTATTTCCGTGCAGGCTCCAGTATCATATGTGTTATTGTCAATCGATTTCCAAAAAAAAAAAAATAATGTATATAGAGAGAAAACTGTAATGTTACAAACTTAAAAATAAATAAAATAAAATACAATCCGAATATGGACTATGTTCATAGAATTTGAATAAACGACGAAAAGGAAAAAATATGACCACAAATAAGTTGCAAATTGCCGTTATAAAAAATATACACTGTATTAAACTTTAAACCGACGAAGGTTTACGAATTACACAAACCAATCAAAATCGTTTATGTATCAATAATATTTTATTCTATAGTCTCTTAAGAACAAACAAAACCTTAACTAAATGCTATTAAAATATAACGTTATTTGCTTGCTGTTCACGTATATCGGCCACATGTACTTGTAGTATAATCATACCAACTTAAACAATTCGACAGTTTAGTCAATCTTGGAGTTATCATTTATCCGACATATTGTTTTAAGGAATAATGAAACATTCTTTGAATATTATGAGGTGATGATTTTGGTCGGGGCGTGATCAATTTCAATAAAGCCCGAATGGCTTTATGATAGATTTGACCACGCTCCGACCGAAATTATCACCTCATAAAATTAAAAGAATGATTCCTTATTACTTATATTTATATTATTTCCAATTTGTACACTTAAAAAAAAAAACATTTTTAAAATACTATTTGTTCATGAAGCACATGCTATGTTGTACTACGCGGTGCGGCCAATACCGTTTTTCGGCTATGCTATAAGACACGCCCATTTTCTGTTACTCATGTTTTATGAAGTAATTCGGCTATAGGCTTCAAAATTGATTCGTAATGTTATTACAGACAAAGACGGTCGAAAATGTAAATATTACATGTTATATCCATGTGATCCCATTTTTTTGAGTGTTTTTACATCCCTCTACTGTGCAATTTAAATATTCTGTTAATAGATTGTCCAGTAAACCGTCATTGTTTGGTCGGTGACTGTACAATTCAATTTTGCCCCAATTTTCCAGAAGCCAATTGTTTGTAAGTATGAATCTTAAGTCCCGTTTTGGAATCAGTTAAAATAAAAAAAAAAATAGAATTTTTGTCATGACCACGGCTATCGATATGATCAAATTAAAGAAAAAAAGAAGTATATTTTTTTCAATTGGATTGTTCATAACAATTTCATCTCTATTTATTGTAGTTTTAAATAGGAATTATAAGAGGAAACTAATTTTAACACAAATTAGACAATTTATAATCCTTGTTAATTTTATTTCAATTTATTAAAAACAAATAACACTCATTAAATGTATTGGTTTCCGTTTGATTAAACATTTTGGATTTACTGGATATATTGTGTTCGATGAAAATCTAAAGCGTTGTGGTTTTTTATTTCATTTTTTTCTCTGGTTTTCTGACTTTCTTTTCCTACAGTTCTCCTTGCCCGTGTGAGTCTGTTTGGATTCATAACGCGGAAGACGTCACAAAAAGCTGTTTTGATTTATAACGTGGAAGACTTATTGAGAAGATTAAACGACTTAAGAATGTCGGAATTAGACATAACACATTAAATGTTTCGTTTGAAATAAAATAACAGGCTTTTAAAAAAAATATCTCTGAGTTTCATATGTTTTTTTTCTGTTCGATATATTACAATACTCGGAATAGGCGTATGAATATAAATTGTGTTGATTTCCTTGTTTACATTTCAATTAAATTAAAAAAGAGTTTTGTTTGTGGTTATGTAAAACATTTTTTTTTCTAAATCTCGACGTTCAAACTGACAAATTTTATTGGTATTATTTGCATAAACGGTAAGTTAAACAGTCATTTAAACATGAAGATCGCGACATCGCGAAAAATGCATAATCCCTGGTTTTTCAGCATTGATCGATAGCTTCATAACCCGCATAAATCATCAAAGAAAGCATGTTATTGTGTATATTTACATCTTTCTTTTAACGCAGAAAGTAAGTAAAAGTAACAATTAAAATGAATGTTGATGTACATCAGTACGTTAGATTAAAGAAATGGCAAAGTTGTCTTGAATGGGATTTTGAGACTAACATCATCAATTATTTCGTGCAGTCCGTGATTATGAATTTGATCGATCTTTAAACTTGTTAGAACTGGATGGTATTAATTTCAACCCTGTCAGTTTATATAGAGCTATGAATCATAATCGGTTTTCTTAAGAAATAAAAGAGAAATTACTCACTGACAGTAGATGTAAATATACAATAAATGAAATATTTTCTAAAAATTAGTATTTTTTTAAAGGAATAAGGAAGCGGGGTTTTTTTTTCGCTTTTTCACTTATTCATTACAGTTGGTGAGTATAGCCGTTTGGGTGCTTATTGACTGATGTTAAGACTATCGTAAGTAAATATGAATCTCTCTCTCTCTCTCTCTCTCTCTCTCTCTCTCTCTCTCACACACACAAACACACACGAAAGAAATGTGTTTTTTTATTTCCTTAGTGACTTGTTATAATAAGTTTAAGTACAAATAATATTTTGAGGCTCGAAATCGTTTGGGTGAAAGTGGTTCGATAATTAATAACTAATGTAATGTTATAAAACACAGGTTTTATTATATTATTATTTTAATTTAATTTACCTTTAATCAGCTACAACGACCATTTTAATGAATGCAAGCTGATTGATGGTCTGATCCCTCTCTTAGTAGGATACAAATATCAAATTTTTCATCTTTTAGTGTAATCTAAAAATTTCAACGCAAATCATTTAACCCTTCACTGCTTGATTTGAAGATTAACGACGTGTCTGGATAATACCTTTATTATTATATGAATAAATTTCCAATTAAAAAACCTTTTATCTAAATGACTTTTTAACCACTGCTAAGTTGATATAACACCGCAGCTACAAGTTTCATAACCAAATCAGATTAAACAAAATAATGTGTAGTACATATTATATGAAAGATTATCACGTGGATGCCACTCAGCAACTTATCTTAGGAATATGTACTGTTCAATATCGATGTCTTAGTAATGTCACTTATTGTGTTAGTTCAACAAATCTACATTCAATATATCACCAGTTGCTGTATTTCTGTTCGCCGGAATCAGACGAATTGCAATGCTGTTTAAAGTAACATTTTTCACTTCTGTAAGTTGATAGACATTAAAAATATTTTCTTAAGGAAAGTTTCATCTTGAGTTTAACATTATATTACCAAAAAATAAACGTTTTTACGATTAGATTATTATGAGAACGCTAACCGTTGTTTTACTCTGTTTTCTTTCTTTCTTTAGGTACTTTGTTTTGCAGACGGGGTAGATGGAGCGCATCCAACTGGTAAAACGTTAGATATAAAGAGATATTAGAATAAGCTCTTTTGAGTTTAATTTCTTTCAATTTTTATTTTCATTTTACGTGGAAGCCATGCTAAGTCATAACAAGAACAACGTTATACATGGTTTAACTTTCAAATTTGTATCATTAAATGTGCTTCAATTCTTAATTTTTTTCTACTTTTCAGTTGCTATTGTTAAAACTTAAAAAAAAAAGATGCTACGTGTACGTGTACATTTATTTGGGAAAAAAAAATTTTCCTTATCATCAATTACTTAGAAATAATCAGGAGTGTTAAGATAAATTTGCGTGGCAAAATTCTACACCGCAAATCGGAAATATTTATATCCAGATGTCAACATTAACAAAATTACTTCGTTGGGTATCACAAAACTATTTACTCTGTTTTGGTTCTAAAATATTGTGATTCAGGTTTTTTTTAATTAAGCACAACTTTTTGTCGATTTTGTTTTCAAGACGATTAAAACAAAAAAATGTTTCGAAACGAAACTCACAAAATAATTATAAATTAATCATATTAATTTTAAGCAACATCTATTGTTCATGAATGTTCGTACCCCTAGGAGTCGTTAAAGCTACAAAATCCACACAAAAAATCGAGGTATATTATTTTATAGTAGATCATAATAAATAGCTATGTAATATCGTAATCTCTTTTTTAGGAGAGGGCTGTTCTGCTGACCCTGAGCCAGGTCTCTGTAAAGGATACTGCCCTCGTTATTACTTTGACTCCTCAGACTACAAGTGCAAGCACTTCGTTTACGGTTGTTGCGGAGGAAACAGCAACAACTACTTGACACAACAGGCGTGTCTAAATGTTTGTAACGATGGTAGGTTAATATTACCCGTAAACGAACCTTGTTTATTTATTGTACACGTAATATATGTAGCTACTGTAAACATACTATGGTTAGCTACTGCAGACGTACTCTATTATGTTAATGTAAACCTTTATCTCCTTTAATATTTAACAAAAATTGCGTTTACAAATACGTGCTGATTTAATAGAGCGAATTTTTGTATGTACCTACTCATTGTGATTATATAGGAGATTTAGCGATGTAACTGATTTGGCGAAAGCTCAATTCCGCTTAACACACTTTTTTTGAATATCAAGCCAAATTATACATTTATTTTGATATATGGCATAATTATTAAATATCTTCATATTGGTGAAATCAAACATGATTAAAACAGATACTATTTTTTCTGTAATCTTATGAAGAGAACGAAATCAATTTAATATTTATTGAAATACATCACTGTTGTATTTTGTCAATAAAGGTTGCCCAGACGGAACTAATCCAGATAAAATTCGATGTTTGGTGGACGCATGCACTTATGAAAAATGTCCACGATTTCCTAAAGCAGACTGTGTGTCAGTACTTTGTTCTACTTTTAAGTTAACGCAAATATTTTATTAAAAGTACCTTTTATAAAGATATATTGCAATTGTGCAACAATATAACTGATACATGTATGAGAGAAAATGATAATTTAAAGACTTCATATGTTTTCAATATGTTGCTTTTAAGACAACCAGATAGTAAAAAACTTTATAAAAGTCATCTCAATGACAGCATGTACATTTATATGCAGCATTGGTATAAAAATTAAAGAATAACACAATATGTTTGTAAGCTAATTATCGAAGTTGTTGTGTAAGCTAATTATCGAAGTTGTTGTATACTTTGTTTACTCTTATGAATAAAAGATAAAAAAAAGAAACACGTACAGTGAAACAATCAATGTCCCATCATATAAAGGAGTAAAAAAATAATTTTATTTTCGATGAATTCATACAACAAAGACTCTGACATTACTAATAGATATGTGTGATTAATTTTTACTTTGTAGTTCAAGATGCAATGGATGTGTTGCACAGTTCATCTACAAACACCGTGACGTCACAAGTACATGTCAGAAGAAGAAGAAAAAAGTCAACAAGAAAAAGGGTTAGCAGTAAAATTGATTATTGATTGAAAAAAATATTCAATGTACTGTGATCATACTATTCAATGCAAATGGATACGTCGTTTTCATAAATTGAGTTGTTTATTCCATTTAAAATGTTATCTTTTGAACCGTTTCACTACTCATACATGCACCAATTTAATGACATGCATGTGGGACGGGGATAAATCTAGGTAATTGTTTAATTCGAACCCAGATTACACTATGATGCTATGATTTGAATTTCAAAAGAAAAATATAATAATTATAATATTAATTATGAAATATAGGTTGAACAATTGCAAGAGACACCCGACCTGAATTGTGAAATGAATAACTATAAGTAGAATGTTAAAAAACACTTCTGGTTTTGATTATAGTATCTTTCCACAGCACACGAGTATTGATTAATTTATCTGGTTTATATCTTTATATATGCATAGATATATCCAGCGTTAAGGCACATATTCATTTCGCTTGACTACTTCTTTACTTAACTTTAAAGAATCCTGTTCCGCGGCACCAGATCCAGGTCCGTGTGAGGGTTTGTGTTCCCGATACTACTACGATCCAGAAGACAGCACTTGTAAGAAATTCACTTACGGATGCTGTGATGGAAACAACAATAACTACATAACACTGGAAGAATGTCTGGATAGGTGCAACGATGGTTAGATTTCTTATTTTTTTTTATTGTGTTGAATCTCGAGTGCGACCATAAGATCTATATCAATATATTGGTCATTTAACAGTGCTATATCATTTGATAAATAGTGGTATATCAGATATTTTCAATCGTTTAATTAAAAGTGTCAATGGTAATGACTAGAATGCTAAAAGACATTTTATGAATTAAAAAAAAATAGTCCTGATATATTTGTGAGAAAGCTTATCTTGTTTATTAGAGAGGAATAAACATAGTGTTAACGTACATGTAGCTTTATAAATGTATTTGTAGGTTGTCCGAATGGAACAAACTTTAAAGAAATTCAATGTAAAGAGAAGGCCTGCACGATTCAAATCTGTCCAAACTATCCACAGGCACAGTGCATGTATGTTTATGTAAACTATTTACTAGTTCACTATTATGAACTAACAATGTTATTTGCTTTTATTGCAAATAAGACTATGAATAATATATAATAATATATATTTAAGATATTGAATTATATCTTTGAATCATAAGTCTTCAGTACAATGTATAACATATAATAGTTATCAATGAACATGTTATATTTCTTTCGATCAATGATTTAATCAAGTATTTTTTAATCGTGGTAATACCATCAATTAATCTCTTATTATATAAATGTATTTGTAGAAGGATTTTCAAACGATGTTAGTAAATGTAAATCTGTTAACAAACCTTTCATCACTGTTCTTTTGATTTTCTATTCAGTCGTAGATGTAAGTCCTGTATTTCGCAGTTCATCGATAGAGGTCATGACGTCACCAGTCAATGCAATACAAAGGGGTAGGCTAATGTAAAAACCTACCATAAAGATCGCTGTAGAAAAAAAAGTTATATTAATTGAAGAAGAATAAAATATATAGCAAGTATCGTTATGATTGACTTAGTGAAAATTCACAATGTATAATGCATAACCAAGTGTGATTTGTTGCCCCGAAACACTAGACAATGGGCAAGTATAACGATCACCAACCCAATCTATAACTATTTTATTTAATCAACCTTGGTTTTGAAGTATTTTGTGTAAAACTACAAAATTGTATTTGACTATGAATTAACAAGTGACTACAAGGTCAATCATCAATGCAATAATGTATGATAAATCCTTTTTTTTTTGTTTTTGAATGTCAGTTTTTTATATCCACAATACGGGGAGCGTGCGGGGATACATTTTTTTGAGGACGGGTCAGGGGATAAAGTTCATTACATGTATTTCTGTTAAAAGTCATTTCAGGAAATTTCCACTGATTTGTAAAATATTACATCTTTTTGTTTGCATTTATCTGTTTTACTTGTTGTTAAGTAGTCTATTTTAACCACCTTCATAATAGATTCATTAGAACAATAGATCCGCATTGTGAAGAAGATCTTTAGAGATGTTGGATGATGCTAAGCATACATGTAATTAACTGAAAACAATCAGTGTATGGATATTGAATACTTTTATCACAAAAGGTTAACTAGACTCAGCGTTGACTCAGAAATACCGATATTGGGAATTGACAGTGGCAAATACTGGTATGCTCTTTAAAGCAACATTGTTATACTTCGTTTTGTCAATATAATCTGTAAAATCAATTTACCTTATCTGGAATATATTTAGCGAAGGGACTAAGGGCAAGATTTGATAGGAAAAAATATGATTCGATAAAATCACTTATAGTTTTATCTTTTATCCTGTATCATGTATTCCATAATTCCACAGCCTGTATACCGTATCATATTATATCATTTTCAATTTTCAGGATATCAGCACTGTACTATTGTTTTCGTAACTAATAGATATTGAAAAATATAAAATTCATTCAATATTAAAATATTTTAGAAAAAAATGACATACATGTAAAGCATGAAAATATATTCAACATGTTAAGCCATTCCAATATTAACATTTTAAATCTTAAAAACATAAAGTCCCTTTTTCACGATAGCATCCTACAACAGAATAATTGTTTAAGCGCAGGTGCTTGAACCTTTGGCAATTTTTTACTGTAGCCAGGGGATGAGTGTCTTCAGAACTCTTTAACTAGAATTTTCTCAGTTCCCTTCAGCACAAATACCTTCAATTCACTCCTAATTACTGGTCAGAGTGTGTAAAATCTTCTACATAGTGGTTTTTCTGAAATTTCGACCATTTCATATTTACCCATTTTTAATGAGCTTTAGCTTTGTAGACCTCCCCCAGCTAATTTTCTGCAAATGTTTGACCTTCCGTACCGTGTGCATGTTGCACCATTACATGTCGGAAACTTACCAGTGTATAGTTTACTATGTCCCATCCAACTACTTTTCGTGTTATTTTACCTCCTTTCTGTAACTTGCAATTTCACTATGTAAAGTCAACACAACAGCCATAGCCGCAAGTTTCGAATTCTACTTTTGATTCTCATATACTTAAAATTAGGGACCTACATATTGCATATCAATTTCAACAAGATACATTCTTCTAACTAATAATCTAATCATCAAAAATCATTTCACGAGTTTTAGCAACACCCTTAAGCCTTCAAGTACAGCAACTCTCAATTTTTCAAAATTATTGTCAGGTACTTATTGACGCCACCGTCTAACAGTACTTTCAGTACTTTGATTTCCAGATGCGAGCGATAGACGATTAAGATATATGCGAAGAGGTGCCGCAATGATTATTAGAATAATATTTTTGTAACTTAAATAAAATTACTACGGACTGACTCATGTGAAACAAAATCTTATCGAAATATAGATATTGTCACCTCTGATTTCTAAATCATTCATATCCTGCCTGAATCAGAGTATACTTCGTGTCAAGACGGATATAAATTAACAGCGGTAGATGATACATAATATTCTCTTGAATGTCATGTACAGCACGTTTTTAGGATTTGCAAATTAAAGTACTTGGGTTCAACATTAGAAAATTAAGTATTAGTTGATGATGCATACCAAAAAAAAAATGCTGCTCCGAGAAATGAGGGTTGATATTAACCACGTGCATCCACATATTTCTTCCAAAAGCAGGTACAAACAAGTAGGACTAGGATATTAAACGTTTTATGAAGACAATTTAGTTTTTGAGAATAATGCTGTGAGAAAAAATTTACCCAACAAGCTTCTGCATTTATACAATTTAAAAGAATATATGAATGTTGGGTTTACCAGTATTTATCCGAAATAATGCATCTCTAAATACAGTCATATGTGATTAATTAATGTGTACTGGTTAAACAATTTCACAATAATTAGTGATAACAAAACTATAACATCAACATTTGTTGTTTAGTTGAAACAATGGAACATTCAAAAGGATCAATCCATTAACATGTCTTACAAGCAATAAACAGCTTGACCCGTGTATACATGTGCATATTAACTTGCGTAGAACAATACAATTTTTCAATATGTAAGACATACATGACATTACATTGATATAGAGATCATTCAGGGAGAGGAACCACATAAAAGTCATACAGAGATCAAGAATATTATTGTATACAATAACAAATGAAACAATTTTGTAGAAATATTCAGTACTATTAAATTTTACAGATAGTTTACTACTGATATCGTCGATTTTCTTACCTCATGCATTACCTTAAATACGCTAACCGACCTCAGAAACTGAAGTATGATAAATTCACGTGGAGATCGAGATTTGCCACTTTAACATGTAAACAGCCATAACTACATGTACTTTACTTAACGGGATTGGTATTGCTTTTTTAAAAAAAATCACAGGCAAGTAAAGTGGTGATATATGTAGTAAAAGATTTAGAAAATCGATCAATCATCATATTATTTCAAATAAAAACTGACAAAACAAAATTCAATTTGATTTTCAGTTCTAAGCAGTTTAAAACCGACGTGTTCTCGTATGAGTGTACAAATCCCTTCAATTTAAAACATGTTTCTGTATCCTAACATTAGTTACATTGGCTTTTAGTTTAACAGCTATGGTTAATAATGTTGACGTCATTCTACGATGTCTTTTGTACTCCTGATATTGACTTTGCCTATATCAGTTATTGATCAATCAAAACTTTCTTCGTTAAAAAAAAAGATCATTTGAGTTTTTTATAACACATCATTAAACTGGCATATTCCAAAATAATAGGTTAAGATACTATTTAATTTATTTCCTTTTTCTGTAATTGAGGTTTAAATGAAGATCCATTCCTTTTAAAAAAAGAAATATAAAAAAGAGATAAATATATATTTATTATCTGAATGACAAGATTCGCTATTTAAAGATGAAAAGTATTCGGTCATGGTTATTCCGTGTTAAACACAAGAATATTAATAGTGATGACTTGTGTGACTATAGTTCGTATAGTTTACATGAACTCTTGTTATTTCTGTTATTTATATTAGTAGTCTTATAACCAAACAAACATACACGACTGGTACCACTCACACTGCTGGAAGAGTAAGCAACACAACAGGGAAATACACAATTTATTTTTATATTAAGTAATTTAAAAAAAAAAATGTTTATGATATTAAATGAATCTTCCTTATCACGAACTAAATCAAACTCTTTATATCATTCAGCTATTTTTGTACAAGTATTCCTTTCCCAAAAAGGTCGTAAACTCCTCAATAACTCTTTCCGGGTACCTTTTTGTTAATCAAAGGTGTTGTTTGTCGACATAAATATACACATATTTTTGTTTAAAGCACGGTTCTTTGCCTTTAGTTTTGCTTCAACACTGCATTGACTCCATGGCTCGGTATTAAGGCGTTCGAGAATGAAAAAAGTCTAATGGATTACAATACAGGTACAACTTAGTTGTAATCTCTAAGCATATCATTTTTTTTTTGTTCAACGTTAATACATTACTAAAAATAGATAAGAAAACATTATTATTTTTATAGCTTACAATTCTTGTTGGCTTATCTAGAACAGTTCAAAAAGTAACGACAGGCAATGGGTGAACACAAAAACACAAATATAAAAAAAAAACCAAACAAATCTTTCAGCACTAAACGACAACGAGAAAGTCTAAAGAATAAACAAGACATGGTCAACTATATACATGTACATTTCCAAAACCAAGAACCCAGCATACTGAACGATGCCGCCAAAACAAAGACGCACACAAAGTGTGCTATTATAGAAAAAATAGTAACACCAAAATCAAGGCTTAAACATAGTATGCAATGTTAAAAAAAAATTAACTGTCACACAAATCAAGAGCTAAACATATTGTGCAATAATAGAAAATTGTTTCACCAACATCAAAATCACAGCATATAAAAAAATAACTATGTGACCAAAATTTGAAACCCAACATAGCGTTCAATGCGATGAAAAAATCCAGTTAAAAATCTTCTAAAGTATTTATCATAAATGTTAAATTGGTCTTATCAGACGTATCAGTACTATATCGTATGTATTAATTTTCATAATTAATTGATAGGATATTGATAAATTATACTGAAAACGACAATTGCACAAAAATTATATGTATATGGAAGGAATTGAGAGAAATTTTTTTTTTTTAAATCCGTATGTAAATAGATTTGAGAAAAAAAAGATTGCATTCTTGTTTTAAATTTTTACAAACTGAGACACATGCTTGGGATGAAGTGAGTATTTTCTGCAACTCAAAAATTGCAAAGTTTTTTTTGGATAAGTATCTTTTTTTTAAATTATTTTTCTAATGTTTTGCTCATATTACTTATTCTGTGTTTTTTTTTAATATAAGGAAGACATTGCAGAGTTGAGATCAAACAAAATAGATCTAACATTTAATTATTATGTAATAAACGAATATGTCCTGCCCTTTTTATTTTGTTTGTGAAAATGAAATAAAACACCATGTTATAGGAAAACCCTTATTGAAAAAGGAACTTTTTGATAACTGTAGAACAAACTTTTAAAAATAGATATCAAGTCATATACGAATAATGTTTAAAAAAGTTTAAAAATGCCAGAAACATAAAATTATTAATATTTAAAATAGAAAGTTATTAAATTTTGAAAATTTGTATTCAAATCACGGAAACGCTAAAAAGGGTCTCGGATATGGACCGTCACTAGGTACACACTCTTCTTATTATAAACTGATTATTTTTGTATTCCCGCAGGTTCCGATAAATATGTGTTTTTCCTTATAAAATAAACTCTCAGTAATCAAACCTCCACTGTAACAGCTCACCCGCTCCAATTCTATTGCCAAGAGTTTGGGATCAACCAAACATGTCTTCCAGTCATTTTGTGCAGATTACAAAGGTTGTTTTAAGTATGAGTCTATCGGCGGTTTGCAGTGCATATGGTAAGTCACGAATTTTTGAAAAAAATGAATTTATAACAAATATTATGCATAATAATTGGGTTTTTTTTTTTAGTAAAGGTGTCAAATTGTACAAATAACACAGAAAGGTGTTGATAATTAGGACACACTTTAAAAATGTGCATGTTTAAGAGACGTTTTGGTTCCCATTTTCTGAGATTGTCACCGTTAAATATCTATTCTTTTTATGGAATGTGCGAGTTTAAGATGCATGAATGATTTCGTCACTTTTTATGTATTTCCGAACATGTTAAAGTTAACTGCCAGCATGTTTGCAATTTCAGTGAACCTTGCCCTTAACAAACCTGCTTTCCAGTCTAACCTATACAAGGCAAAAGATGATATATACGACGCGAGTTACGCTGTTGATGGACTGAAAACGGATCTAAGTTTGGACGGAGGACAATGTGCTGCCTCAGCGTTGGGCAAACATACCGCCATCTGGTGGGTGGACCTGACCAGTATCCACAGTATTCACCACATCACCATCTATTTCATGGCCATCAACAAAGGTTTGGCTAACGTACATGTACAACCTTTGCGTAATTTTTCTAATTTAAGTAATATTTAAGTAAAAATTCAAGTATGCATTCTACTTAGTACTGACTCTGACTATGTTAAAATTATTTGTTTTAACTACCTGGCTTTAATTTTTTTATTAATTGTAATTAATTCCATTTACATGTATTCTCTTTTGTGGACTTGTTTACACTTTTTATTTTGTCGCCCTATTGAGAAACATGTTGTTGTTTTTACATTTTCTTTATAGCTAATGTGTTGGTTGTTACGTTTACTAAAAGAATCTTAACTATAAGAATTTAACTGGACGTAAGCTATACAATGCTATGTATCTTATTCAATAAACGCTCTATTCGTTAATTGCAGATTACCCTCACCACTTCAAATCCAGTTATCTAGGATTTTCAGTGTATGTTTCCAACACAACTGATACGCAACAAAAGGTATTGTGTTACAAGGACAGCAATTTTAATGAAAACGCGGTACCGACTGTCTTTACGACAACTTGTCCAGTCCATGGCCGATATGTCATCTACTACAACGAGAAACTGACGGGAAATGAAAACCTTGACGAAAACAATGCATATGTTGTGAATAATCTATGTGAAGTAGAGGTTTACGGTAAGAACAGTTTTTAATTAAAAAATAAGAAATATGTTTGGAAATATATTTACTGGCACATATACAACGTGTCATTCACTTAACCGAATGATATCTAAAAGTCTAAAAAGCTGACATATTGGCATGAATATGTCATTCAATTACATGTACCTTAAAATACCTTGTAGTCACCTCTCTATTGACTGAATGGCAGAACTTCTTTCAGTGCTAAGAATTGTTTACTGCTGCAACAAATTTCTGTCAACCTGTTTTCTTATCCCAGTTTCTTATTTTTGCAATTTTGCTCAATGAAAAACGAATTATAATGACGTTTGAAGAATGTTTAACTCTGTTAAAGGTTGCCAAACCACCGGGTATTATGGAGCTGACTGTTCCATTCCTTGTCAAAATGTTAACTGTCAGTACTGTCACATAGAGACAGGTGCTTGCCAGGGCTGTAAACCAGGATTTCAAGGTCAAGGATGTGAATTAGGTAAATCTCGTAAAAATATATAAATCTATTTTGATCTTTTTAATTATTTGAATTCTTTTCTCTCTCTCTCTCTCTCTCTCTCTCTCTCTCTCTCTCTCTCTCTCTCTCTTTTTTAAAATTCTAGTATTACAATGTACTAAGATGATATTAGCTGACGATAATTCTTAAAGTCATTCAGTCCCCACCTGTATGCTACTTTAGAAACTCACGTTTGGTTTAATTTCAAATAAAGTATCCAGAATGCCCGGTCTTCTTTATTACCACTGTAGTTTCATCAATAATGGTTGAACACAATTTCTTGTGGACTTTCTAGTAGAGTGAATCCACAAAAATGGTGTTATGTAAGTCCTGCAATGTAAACACAAAAACAATATAAATGTAGACACGATTTTAAGTGTATTTGCAAGCTCTGGGTTTGATAGACATGTACAAAGTCATTTTATTCTTTGTATTTGTAACAATTGTATTCTGGTTAAAAATACATACGGGTCTTTTTATTGTCATCACGAATGTCAGGACAGAGTATAACTGAAATTCAGGGTAAAATTCGATCTTTAATTTTAACATATACGTTGTACATAGATTGTGGGAGAGGATGGTATGGTGTAGACTGTAACGAAACATGTGGTCACTGCCGTGACTTAGATCAATGTTCCAATACAAATGGAACATGCCTAACTGGATGTGACGCTGGTTTTCAAGGAGAACTGTGTAACACAAGTATGTTAATATTCTATATAGCAAATATAGTTAAGAGGACTTGATGGTCATGACCATTTTACATCTTATTTGCATCCTTCAGACAAATAACTCTTATAAAAATATATCAAAATAATGTTGAATTAAAAAGCTGAACTATTTGGATTTTTTTCTTTACTAAATAATAATGTATGGCCCATATTATCATATTTTTAAATATAATGCAGATCTGATGATTAATTTGGTAACCATCTCGTCTCCTTAAACCAAAAATTGAAACAATAAAAATGATTTAGGACATTCATACAGAGGTTACATGTATATTGATAGAGTTACTTTTATTCCAATAGCTTGTGACAGAGGGTGGTATGGAGCAGACTGTAACGAAACATGCGGACATTGCCGTGACGTAGATCAATGTTCTCATATCAATGGAACATGCTTGACCGGGTGTAGCGCTGGTTTTCAGGGGGATTTGTGTAATACAAGTAAGTAAAACACATGTATTTTAAAACAATATATATATCATTTGATCGCCATACATGTAAGCTCAACTACCAAAAACAATCCCGACCGGATATGGTTCAAAGGTTGAGTGAGCCTATATTAGGAACCACACGATTCCGTTGAATTAAGTATACAGCTAGTATAGTCATTATATAGAATGAATTTAGTATAAATTATTTTTATTCATGTTAATTTCTTTCAAAAGGGGTTCTTGCTTCTTTTGGGGAGGGCGATTAAAAGTTTTGTCCTTTTTAGCTTGATTACGCTAGTCACTTTGAAATATTTTGAAAGGATCCGGATCCGTGCATCTTTTCTTCAGCGTATTAAATGGTACAAGAAATCTCTTTTTATTGGTACTTAACGAACTAATGTGTTGCTTTGTTGTTTTATGATTATGGTTATTAATATTTTTACCCGAAGCGTGTGAATTTGGATACTACGGCATTGGATGTCGTCAGAAATGCAGCACTTTTTGCAAAACATCTTTCGACTGTCACCAAGTCTCTGGACAATGTAATGGTGGGTGTTTGGATGGATGGGAAGGACCGCAATGTCTTAAACGTACGTCTATCTTCACTTAAATTTGATGTATTTTAAAAACCGACTTTTGTTAAAAAGTAATAATATAATAGTAAGATCGAAGAATATAATATATCTCCATTATGTTTACTTTCTAAAACTGTTTGCCGAATCACTTTTTTTTAAAATTTCATTATTGACTCAAACCATTGCTTATTGTTGCCGCAATTATACTTTTAACTTCAACAAAATATTATTTTCTCTCAGTATCAATGTCCACAATCGATGTGCATAGATGGAAGATGATGTTTTACGGACTGTTCTGTATTGTTGCCGTATTACTTATTATTATCGGAATAATGGTCTCCTATTGTGTGTTGACTCGGTAAATGTAGTAGCTTAATATTTATATTCTGAATACTTTTTTCGTTACCATTAAATTTTTCATATTAAAGATTTCTATATATCAGATTTTTAAAGAAGGAGGTGTTGATACAGCATGATTATAACGACACACAGGAGACAGAAACTGGCGGTATTTCCACAGTGTCAGATATGGATGTTCCCTGTTTTTATTACCGAGAAGTTGATGAATCTAACGACATTGATATGTCAATAACAGTTGAGTATAGGTCGCAACCGGCCATTTTTATCAACTCTAGTATATATTTATATCTTCCAAAAACTCCTGTGTTGAATACCTTTAATTTAAATATCTCTGAATATGGTCCGATTGTTGGAATACTAAATCTAACGAAGAACGAAATACAGAATATCCTTTAACTGTGAAATGCATACATGGACGCAGTACTGTACACAGTGTTATGTTTTTTTTTTTTTTATAAACGATTACTTTTTTCTGTAAAATATGCTTCAATTCCTATTGATCATTTTCGTAAAAGTTACAAAAATGCAGAATATTTCATAAAAAAGACAGATTTTCTTTAAATATAAACTTTAAATTTATAAGATGATACAAAAAATATTATAGAATGGTTGGGTATATTTTATGGTTTACGTTTTAAGATTTTTATAAATGGTTTTGTTCAATTAGGTGTTGTATGCATATGTTATGACTTCTGACAATGAATATTCCAGTATTTAGGTTCTTAAAATTTACTTTGTGATAAGGAAAGGAAGCATATGGGAAATTTAGCGTCTTATTTAGACTGTTATATTCAAAATCGTGAGATTAAATAAGTGTTTTGGATCAGATCAAAAACTTAGTTTTATTCTTTGAAATAGATGTCAATGCAATAAAATCGCATAGTACATCACTGCCACATCGGTGCATTATCACGTGACAGCTATCAATAGTTTGCGTATGTTCCTAAACATAAAATGAGATAGAACAACACTGTAGTTTCCACAAAACAATAAACATATCAAGAGAAGGCAAAACATCTCAGTTTTATCAAAACCGCTACTAGAATCCTATACTCTCCTTAAATAAATAGGTATCCAACCACTTCTCAAAAAACCTTCCCAACTTTTATTCAGTTTGCACGGAAAACGGTATGTTGCATCAAAACAACACATAACACAAGATTCTAGCAGCACTTTTCAATTTAAGCATTGATCAAACTATCGATATAGGTAAAATTTGAAGTTCAATATATCGGGGTAGTATTGTTCTAGTCGGATTTTTTTTATCATAAACAACGACAGAGAAATGCCTGGCCGAGAAATAAAAGCAAACTTACATACCTTTTAGCGAATAATTGATAAAACTAACATATTTCCCAGTATTATTGTGTTCCATTCTCAATAAATCACACCAAAATACTTTATTAGAGTTCTTAGATTACTTATATTTTGAAGCTGTTTACGATGCTTTCCGAGCAAATTTACACGACATTCAACTTTCAGTCATGACGTCATCAATGTGTAAATCTACGGTATACAATCTAATTTGTGCTAAAAATTGTTTCCAGTACTTTTTAGCTCACCTAAACTGAAAGCTCAAGTGAGCTTTTCTGATCAAAATTTGTCCGTTGTCTGTCGTCGTTGGCGTTGTTGTCGTTGTAAACTTTTCACATTTTCATCTTCTTCTCCAGAACCACTGGGCAGATTTCAACCAAACTTGGCACAAAGCATCACTGGGTAAAGGGGATTCAAGTTTGTTCAAATGAGGGGCCACACCTTCTTTAAAGGGGAGATAATTTAGAATTATTTAAAATTTGTAGGTATTTTTCAAAAATCTTCTCAAAAACTATAAGGCCAGAAATTCTGTAACTTGTATGGAAGCATCCTCAGGTAGTGTAGATTCAAGTTTGTTAAAATCATGATCCCCAGGGATAGGTTGGGGCCACAATGGGGGGGATAAATTTTTACAAAGGAGTTTACAGAGAAAATCTTTAAAAATCTTATTCTCAAAAACTATTAGAACAGAAAAGCTCAAATTTGAGTGGAAGCATCCTCAGATAGTGTAGATTCAAGTTTGTTCAAATCATGGTCCCCGGGGGTAGGGTGGGGCCACCATGGGGGGATGAATTTTTACATAAGAATATATAGAGACAATCTTTCAAAATCTTCTTCTCAAAAGCTATTAGGCCAGAAAAACTTAAATTTGAGTGGAAGCATCCTCAGATAGTGTAGATTCAAGTTTGTTTATTTCATGGTCCCCGGGGGTAGGGTGGGGCCACAATGGGGGGATTAATTTTTACATAATATATATAAAAGAAATCTTTAAAAAATTCTTCTTCTCAAAAACTATTAGGCCAGAAATGCTCCAATTTGAGCAGAGGCATCCTCAGATAGGGTGGGGCCACAATGGAGGATGAAAAAGCTCCAGTTTGAGAGGAAGCATCCTCAGATAGTGTAGATTCAAGTTTGTTTAAATAATGGTCCCCGGCGGTTAGGATGGGGCCACCATGGGGGGATAAATTTTTACATAGGAATATATAGAGAAAATCTTTTAAAATCTTCTTCTTAAAAGCTATTACGCCAGAAAAGCTCAAACTTTTGGGGAGGCATCCTCAGATAGTGTAGATTCAAGTTTTATCAAATCATGGTACCCGGGGGTAGGGCGGGGTCACAATGGGGGATGAATTTTTACATAGGAATATATAGAGAAAATCTTTAAAAAAAATTCTGGGAAAGTTTTCTGTCCAAAAAGTAGTAACTTGTGTGAAAGCACAGGTTGTGCAGATTAAAGTTTGATCAAACCATGATTCCCTAGAGAAAAGTGGGGCCATAAAGTGGGGGGGGGGGAGGTTATATAGGAATAGAGAAAAATCTTCTTACAGGTATAACAACAAAAGGGGCTATGTATTTACCATTAAAATATGTGGATAAAAATCGGCAGATGTTTTAAATTTTTTGAGCAAGATCTACTGTACTTAGTTGTCAAGATATTTTGATTTTGATACTGTAATGCTAATTTGATCAGAGTTAAGGCTATTGTTGCTCAGGTGAACGATGTGGCCCCTGGGCCTCTTGTTATTTGTTTTTGGTCTAGGTTTCATTGCTTAAATATTTCAATATGTTCATAATAACTAAGAATTTTGATTTCACGAAATTATATGAAACTCAGATTACATATGCTTCCTTAACACCCCCGCGAAGTTTACAACCTTTGCTATTTTTCTTAAAGAAAATTAGATATTAAATTTAAAAAAGTACTTTTTTCTATTTTCAGAACCCTGCATACGAAGAGTAACAATAATTCGAAATAGTAGAATCAGTTAATTCAGCCATTGGAATCATCATATTTCTTTCATTTATTTTGTTACATAACTTAATTATGTAAGCTAATTTTTTTTTCATAAAAACTCTCTTACTTAGTTTATTTAAACATGTGAAAACGTGATTTTTGGGGAGGGGGAAAATTATCAATTATCTGTATCATAACTGTAAATATTTCATAAGGTAATTGTAATTTTTGGTTTTTACAAAAACTATCGCTAAAAATGAGATGCCTTGCGAATTAAAAACAAGCTGAAGAGTATTACTGGTTTTGGGGAGTTGATTTTAATCAACTCTCCTATGCAGTTACTCGGGCAAACCGAAAGTGAAACAGTGTTTGGACCTAAGCACAAATCAACACCGCTGACAACATTTAGTTCTAATCGATAAATTCGATGTAATGTGCTCTAAAGCATTGTTTTTCAAAGAAACTTATTTATAGATACCTTGTAAATATTCAGATTTCAAATAATACGAACAATTTAGACATTTTTTGTAGTCGTACATTGTATGTATTCATACGCCAGAGTTCAATATAGTCTAGTTCAACCAGACGCTCAGCTGTCTTCGTGTATAGAGTCTCTCTTGCTTGTCGGATATTAACGGAGACAGCCGAGCGTCTGGTTGAACGATACTAGAGTTCAATATTGCTTGGATCCATAAATTTCGACTACTGATATGTTGTTTGATGAGATTAATTCTTTGAATATTACACAACATGATTCATATTGGGTTTTCACGAAATTCCTGTTGGAGAATTCATATTATGAAAAAAGTGGGTAATTCAATTACATATGGAAAACAACTTGCAATGCAAAATAACATATATCGTTGATTTTAAAATAAATAATAATCGATAAAATCAACTCCCGTCAGTACTTCAGTACTTTGATTTTTTCAAAGGTTTTCACTTTAAAACTTACCGACATAAATCATATTCAGACAATAGAGGTTATATTTCTTACAGTTGTATTAATGCAATATCATTTGATTCTTATAACTCTTACCTTAACTCATAGGCTCAGAAATGAGATATCAATACTTTTAAAGTGGTGGTCAATAACGCATTTGTATATGCATACATTATAGAACATTAACAATTTCCTAATCTTAGAATTTTATCCCGAGTTAAACATAATTTATTTACAAGAAGTTCAGACGATTTTAAAGGTATCCAAAGATAGAATTGAAATATCTCAAAACACAGCCAAACACGGCCCATTCAACGATTTATCGGCGAAATGAAGCGGACGTTTTGGACTGAAAATTAACCTCATACCGGAATAGCCTTGCATTGCTCAATTTAAAAAAAACGCGATGCAATATCTGTTGTTTGTTGTAGAAAACATTAAATTCTGTTTGTATTGCCTTCTTAAGTATTATGCAACTATACTTCATATTTTGCGAGTCCCTGTGTTGTGTTTTCAATGCCACTGATGCAGGGGGAGCATCTGAGTTTAAGGAGCGACAAACAAAAACAATACTTTTACAACAAATGCGCACATAAAAATAGCTTTAAAATCTTATATTCATAGATTTGATATGAATCTAAAAAAGAAACTTTTTGAACATTAACGCATAAAGTTGTAGAATCTGTTTCATCGTGTGTGATCCAAAATGCAAATCGTGTTTACTCAGTACTAAGCGAAAGAAAAATCATATTTCCTCATTATTAATAAATGTATTATCGGGCAACATTTGATAAAATCTCGTTCTGTGTTTGAATATTTTGCAGAAATTTTGTTCGAAACAATGGGCGCATTACCCATCATTGTATTGTCTTACACTTACGCTCTCTCTCTATCTCCATTTGTTGATGCTTTACAGATGAGCAAGATACGACGACAGCTCAGTTTCTTCGTTTACTAACAAAAATAAATCCGTACAATACGCCTAGATTTAAAATGAAGAAAGTCCTCCATATAGGTGACGAGATATTATCTAAAAATAACTAGAATAATTATAAAACAGAACATGAGTTTACAATTCATATACATGTATTCATGAGCTTACCTTTCAATGGTTACCATTAAGGGTGGTTGGTTTTATGATATGAATTTTTAAATAAATTGACAATGGTCATTAACATGTAAATTTTAACTAATAATAATAACTATGTAAGTTAATGCAATATCTGCAGTTAAGTGATTATTAAGAATTAAAGGATGACTGCACTTACCGCAGGGTTTTGAGCCTCTTTCGGTCGCTTCTGTTGCGTTTTTTTTTCTTAACCTAATATCACTTTTGTTAATTTTTTTAAAGAGGCAAGCCAATTTCCAACATGAATTAAGATTTTAAACTGTGATACAATAAGCTCATTCTATGTTTTTCCCCCTACAACGTTCGAAAATAAGGAGAATTTTCGCTTATCTGCCCTTGATCAAATATAAGATGATATCAATATACATGAGAGGTGGAGCTAACATTATCAGAATGGTACTAAAATTAGACTAGCATGAATAACAATGCCATGTATAAAAATGTATGTGATCACTTTCACCATAACCCTATCTATTCTATATGATACGTGTGTACTATTTACTATGGTTTCAACAATTAGACCATGCCCGAGTCAGTACAGAAGACTTTAAATCAATGCTTGACAATTTAACGTGTTCGAAAACATTGTCCTAGCTAGCATATAACATGCTACCTTATACGTCACGTGATAGAATTTTGTATTTACAAAGTTACCTAAGGTGAGAAATCACATGGTGAATTATAATATTCAACATGCATCAAACCTTGGTTACAACAGGGAAAGCGAAAGTAAGAAGAAGCAGTTCTTTCTCAGTTAAACCATGAGCGCATGTTTATCTACTAATCTCCCTTTGACATAACTTTGATAATGCAAATATACAACTACTGTTAAACGGAGAACAATAGATAAATTTGCGCTGAATATATATGAAGTCATTGTAAAAGTGGGCGTCCTCATTATCGTATGGAGATTCAAGAAATCGTGATGACCCCCGCTTATGAAAACAAATTCGTACTTGGTAACAACATACTTTTATTTAACGCAATTACTTAAAGTTACAGTTTAGATGTTTCCGCTATTGAAAGAAAAATTCTTCTTTTAGAAGTTTATTTTCTCGCAAATATTGCATGTCCAAAAGTGCAGTCATCCTTTGTTGACGATATTTTCTATTTAACAAATAAAGATATATATTTCAATTGACGACATACCTTTCATCTAATAATCAGCATATGTATATCAGTACACCAGGACGATAATTATCGAATATTTCTTTTCCGGAAAGCAGCCTTTTTTTCTATCTTTCAGGAAGTGTTGAATTTAATACAGAAGCAACTGACCATTCAATGTTCATACAAAGATTAAGCGCGCAATGCACTTATAGTTCATGGGCTAGGATAAAACATTCATCAAAAATACAATCATATAGTTAATTTATGGAAAAATGTTTCGAAATAAACACTCATCATTGTTTTATGATAGTTAATCATGATACAGCAGTATACATTGCCTTGCAAATAACGATAATATTTCATTTACAAATTTTTTTTTAGTTTATGAACCTTTTGTGTAAATAGCTTTAGTGGTGAAGATTGCATATTGTAACGTGACAATAGTACTAACACAAACTTCTTGTTTGCTTGTTGTTTTACTTAGCATTAAAACACACAATAACATTCATAATTTTAGAAGCTTCGTTTTTTTTAATGCAAACTTTAAGGAAGTGATGCTGATGCGGAAGAATTTGGCCCTTTTTTGAGCTACTGTTTTATCATTAAGATTTGATTACAATTCGGCTATAATTCTCTAAATAACTTTATGAAAAATATTTTGGGTGTCTTTTGTGTAAAATGAAACAGTTGAATATGAACTTTTTTCGAGTGGGGAGTATATAAACAAGAGGCCCATAGGTCTTAACTGTAATCTGAGTAGCATATAACCAATACACAAACTTGTCGAGGAGTGTTATATATGCATTTAATTAAGTTTCATTCTGGAGTGAAAAAAATATAAAGGACTCTATGCGGTATTATGCATTGTTTGCCCTCAAAATTAAAATTTTATAAAGAGTTTTAAAAATAAGGTGGAAGATAATTGAAATTAGATTGAAAATAAGTGTGTAAAAGGTTATCACCACAATAACGTCAAAATGTAGAAATCATTCAATAAAAGTGTGTCATGTTATAGCACATAACAGTATAACGCCAAATGGGTTCCGCAATTGCGTTTTGATATTTATCCGGCAATGTGTTCTACATAAACTGTACTTTTCTATAACAAACAAATCTGAAAGAAAGACAAAAAGAATAAAAACAAATAATAAATAGAACGATTAAGTCTTGCAATTTGATTTTAAACGAGAGTCTACGAGTTGGATGAACTTTATGATAAATGCGTATGAAGCAATGGTATCCGTAGTTAGGATTATTTATGCTGGATGCTTCAACCATAACGGATATTATATTTGTTGTATATGCGCGTGCAAGGATGCTCTTTACAACTACCGAGTTGATATATGCAAGAACTTTTATGTGGTATTAGTTCTTCCTTATCAAAGCGCGAACCCTTGACTAATACTGGACCCCCATGGGGGTTTAGTATTTCAACATGAAATATTCTAGGATCATTCGTTCGAAGAATTTCCCAACAACTGATATGCCATAATTTCCTATTATATTTTTTTGCAAACATATTTTTTTAAAACATTGAGTGCTAAAACAAACTAGGACCCCAAACGATGGACATAATTACAGTAAAAATATTTCTAAACAAAATATTACTCTGCTAAAATTGAAGCGAGCAGATTACATGTGTAAGCCTAATATGTTAAAAAGGGAAAATTTTATGAAAATATAAATGAAACGGAACCCCAACAAAATGTACAGGTCGATACATTATATATGATTTACCAAACAATTTTATGTAAAAAAAAAATATCCAGTGATTTAAGAGGTATCGCGCTGACGACGTATCATGAATTAGAATATTTCAGCATATGATTAAGCATTACAAAACTTTGCAAAAAATCTTTTTTTCTATGAATATGCACGTTTACACATTTAGTTCTTGGTAGCTCAAAAGTGACATGTATTTTTGTTCAGCTACTTTAGTTGAGTTGTTCTGAATTTTCTTGTAGTTGTATCTTCAAAATCGATATGGCCAAAATTTAGAACTTTAAGAGGGCAAACTTATTTAAACGCAAAATTAGCTTAAAAAGTACTGTGCATTAAAAATCAAAACACTAAGTTATAATTAAGTACAACGTTTCATGAAATCTTATTAATTGGTTTTATAGAAATTAAAGTAAACAAATAGTTTAGTAGTTAATAAAATACTGTCCAAACTCCTTTGTTCAAAAGTAAGACAATTCTAAAAGTATAACGGATCCTAAAAATCCTGTATTTAGATTTCTACACATCCTGACCTTTTTAACTACAAAGAACCGTTAAAAAATATTTTCGTGATTTTAGTCAACCACAATAAATAGCATGTACATGTACCAAGTGAAAGTCATTGGGTGTCCAAGTAACGCTGTAGACAATGTTCCGCTTATCACCGCTGCGACCCGGGTTCGATGCCCGTTATCGACAGTGGTTGTATGTGGCAGTGTATGGTAGTCGCCCGCGTGTGTTTTCTTCGGGTATTCCGGCTTTCTCTAACACCAAATTGACATCCCGAGAAAACAAGTGTCAACCTCCGCTTCGCGTCGGTTGACAATGGTTTTCGAGGGGTGTCAGTTTCAACTGCTATCAATGGACACCCAATATATTCATTTTTAGCCGGGCTCTGAAGAAAGCAGAGTCCTGGCTGTAGGCAGGCAAATCGCCAATGCTACTATAAATAGCACAACTACAAAAGTAAACAAAAAACCGAACAGCGTCAAAGTAAAAGCTTCCGCTATACCAAATAGTTACACAAAGAGCCACGTTTTGTCAGATGTGTTGGTTTTTTTTGTTTGTTTTTTTTTTAATTTCGAGAGAATTGTCTATCTCTTTTTAGTTTTCTTACTAATTACGTGTTTTTAAAACAAGACTATGCATTTTGGTAACATACAATGCGCATGAATTTCCAAGAACTACTTTGCTGCACATTGAAGAAATGGAGGATTGAATTTATAACGCTTGTTGCAAAATTCAATGCAGCCACTGTTGAATTTTTTCCTACTAGACAGACATATTTTTGTTTATAGTCCCTTACAAAATTTGGTCACTCTCTGACGCTTTGCCGACATACAAAAGTAGGAGAGAGAGAGAGAGAGAGAGAGAGAGAGAGAGAGAGAGAGAGAGAGAGAGAGAGAGAGAAAGAGAGAGATTCAATCTTTACTACACAATACATATAAAGACATATCAAAAGAGCCCGGCTTTCAGTACTTCAGTACTTTGATTTATTTCTAGGAAGGCCACGGCCACAAAAAAGAACAAAATTCCCTGTTTATGGATCTAAACACCGATGTTCCTTAAAGACACCTTAATATAAGTTTCCAAGTGAAGGGTTTTTGATCCGCTTTGTGCTACATAAACCTTTGACCGAACGGTTCACCGACCGAACAGACAAAACATATGCGGGTTAGCAAATGCGCTATATAATGAGAGTACTTATTTTTTTATACTTTTCTGACCTTTTGTTCAGACCAATCAGAAACTGTGCATTGAGTAGTATAACTATATTACATGTAATATGGTACCATTATATAAATAGTGCCTGTTTGAGAGGGTAACAGTTGAAAATGACACCCCGAGAAAACCATTGTCAACCTCCGCTTCGCGTCGTGTGTCCATATGAGGCATCCGGCAAATGCTTCCACGTGCGCACACATTCCGCTTGCATTAGTAGTTCTTATAAAAACTTGAAGTTTGGTTTAGTATTTATATAACATTTAACTCGGTTTTATTTCAATTCATTTACCTAAAGAGATGCAAAGTTACCTAAAATACAGTTCGACCTGTTAATTCAAGAATGCACATTTTGTCTCACGCGTAAGAATTTCGATCGAAAGATTCATTCAGTAATGCAGTTGACCTCGATGAACTGACCTCAATCATAAGAAGATGCTCCATGAACTGACCTCGATCTATTGCTGTTGCATAATAGTAGATAGGAAGACGGCTTGATTTATAAACAAGGTTACGTTATAATGCGACCTCAATAGCAAGTTATGATGGCATTAAATGTTTTTCAGTCGCATTAAATTATTTTAATACAACTCTTTCTTTGTATACGTGTTAATGCTCTTTAAAGAGCCCTACTCAGTATTCTGAAGAAGAAGAAGATACATTAACATTTAATAATTACGTTAAAAATATAAAATTAGACAAGGAGTTTACGAACGGCTTTTCCCAAATTTATTTCAAAATTAAATTTGTTGACGCTTTATAATAATGAAATTATGGTGTACAGATTCAAAATATTCTATATTTTGTAAAAATACAGTACTTTTTTTTATTATTTTACATCAAACTGATCATGTTGATTGCTTCTAGCTATCAATATATCATTATTGCCGATCATTCCTTTAAAAGGAATACTTGTATTATACTGAATGTATTAATTTTCGAGAAAATTTTACTGCTTTTATATAGAAATGACGTTAATTTAACGGCGAACCGTACGCGCATAATTTACGCGCATGTAACAATTTATGTCGGCCCGTTGCCAAGCGTTTTGCTAACCCTGAGGGTAAGAAAACGGATTGTCAACTGCGTCTAAACCAATCAGATTTCAGTATTTCACATGAAAGTATAATAATAAAATGTTATTCATAGTAATCAAAGTTGTATCAAGATGGATGGATTCACCTGGACTAAAAAAAGATAGCAAAAAGGCTAATACGTACCGGTCTATATCAAATTTAATTGGCAACGACCATTAATCAATGTGATTGTGACTTAATTAAATTCATTGTTGAAGCAACATATCTTATTGAATCATGCAAACTTTAATGACACTAATCACCGTGCGAGATTTCTAACCCCGTCAAGCTCTGCCTAGTAGGTCAAGGGTTAATGTAGTGTGGAGCAACTCAAATACTCTTGATTTTCAAAGAAGACTTCAAACATGACGAAAATAATTAATTAGCATTATTCAATATTACTGTGGAATCATTAGAATTCGTGGTGGCTCAATTTACGTGGTATTCGTGGGTAGCCCTAGCCCACGAATTTACATCCTCAACGAAAAGTAATTATAAAAGGTTTGGTTTACCTACTGAAACTGAAAACTGACTCATCCACGAAATTACATCCCCACGAACTAGCAAAAAAAAACACAATCCAGGAAAATTGGCCCCCTCGAAATTAAATGATTCCACAGTACTCCGTTAGCTTACACCATATCAAAGTCACTGAGCTTTGCACCATTTCTTTGGTTTTTTTTTTTTAATTTTAGCATTCAATTTTTATTGAATCTCAATTAACAGTCAAAGTTTCTCATCTCTCCTGATTGTTAAATATAAACTTATACACATTATAGTCTACATGAAATTTGGTGATAATGAACAGTATTCAAGATCAAAAGTCCAAAGAAAAACTATAGAACAGGAGCAGAGTAAAAACGGACCTCTAAAAAAACTTAGAGGTAGAATATAACAGTAACAAGAGGCCCAGGGGCCACATCGCTCACCTGAGCAACAATAGCCTTAACTCTGATCAAATTATCATAACAGTAACAAAATCAAAATATCTTGACAACTAAGTACGGTAAATCTTGCTAAAAATATTTAAAACATCTGCCGATTTTTATCCACATATTTTTATGGTAAATACCAAGCCCCTTTTGTTGAATCTGTAAGAAGATTTTTTTCTATTCCTATATACCCCCCCCCGCCCACTTTGTGGCCCCCCATTGTGGCCCCACCCTATCCCAGGGGACCATGATTTAAACAAACCTGAATCTGCACTATCTGAGGATACTTCCACTCAGATTGGAGCATTTTTTAGAAGATTTTTAAAAAAAGATTTTCTCTATATATTCCTATGTAAAAATTCACCCCCCCCCATTGTGGCCCCACCCTACTTCCGGGGACCATGATTTGAACAAACTTGAATCTACACTACCTTAGGATGCATCCATACAAGTTACAGCTTTCCTGGCCTAATAGTTTTTCAGAAGAAGATTTTTTAAGATTTTCTCTATATATTCCTATGTAAAAATTCACACCCCCCCCCCCCCATTGGGGCCCCATCCTAACCCCTGGGAGCATGATTGGAACAAACTTAAATCTTCACTATCTGAGAATGCTTCCACTCCAATATGAGCTTTTCTGGCCGTATAGTTTTTGAGAAGAAGATTTTTAAAGATTTTCTCTATAAATTCCTATGTAAAAATTCATCCCCCCATTGTGGCCCGCCATACCCCCGGGGACCATGATTTGAACAAACTTGAATCTACACTACCTGAGGATGCTTCCATACAAGTTACAGCTTTCCTGGCCTAATAGTTTTTCAGAAGAAGATTTTTTAAGATTTTCTCTATATATTCCTATGTAAAAATTCATCCCCATATTGTGGCCCCACCCTACCCCCGGGGACCATGATTTGAACAAACTTGAATCTACACTACCTGAGGATGCTTCTATACAAGTTACAGCTTTTCTGGCCTAATAGTTTTTGAGAAGAAGATTTTTGAAAAATACCTACAATTTTTTGATAATTCTAAATTATCTCCCTTTTAAAAAGGGCGTGACCCTTCATTTGAACAAACTTGAATCCCCTTCACCCAGTTATGCTTTGTGCCAAGTTTGGTTGAAATCTGCCCAGTGGTTCTGGAGAAGAAGATGAAAATGTGAAAAGTTTACAACGACAACGCCGACGCCGACGCCGACAACGCCAACGACGACAGACAAAGAACAAATTTTGATCAGAAAAGCTCACTTGAGCTTTCAGCTCAGGTGAGCTAAAAAAACAACAAACAAAACAACTGCTTGAAATTTTTAATATGCATTTCTACAGTAAAAATGTGTATGCAGTGATTTCTACATGTAAAATAGACCCCCAAAAAATCGTTTCCAAATGACGGCGACTCCCTAGCAGGCAGGGATGTTACAGTAATCCCATCGCGTATCGGGATTGGTGGTGTAGCACCAGGGCCACTTTTCGTTGTCAGCTCTCCTGCAGTAATTTCCCTGGTCACTCAGTGCGCTCTGTGAGTGTTTGTGTGGAGTCTGACTGTCCCATCGCTGGCATTGGTCCCCAGTTTTCGCGACATTGTTAGTTCCAAAGTAGAGCTTTCCTTGAGGATCGGAGGCAGGAATGCATTCCAACGGTGGTGACGCTACATGGAAATGATTCATTTTTATGAACAATATTAAAACTAGATATGTAATCTTATATGACTTTGCGGATTTTTGATTTTAAGTCTATTATTTACATGTATTATTATTGTTACCATCTGAACACAGAAAGTTAGTTTTAATACTGAAAAGAATTTGCAGCACAAACATATTAAGTTGAGTTGATTAAACATCTGGATCAATTACACGCAATGAACAATGCAGCATATTGTTTACCATATTACAGTTAATAAAACAGGTTATTTTTAGCATATACATACTAATTACAAAAGAGCATTAGCTTCCCAATATTACAAAACATACCACAATCCGGAACATTGCATTCCTCCCACTTCTTGTCTGGATCCGTTGTATAGCACCACAGATATCCGGAGTTACTAGGATCCCTGCAATAGTTCCCCGGTAGGTCTGTCCCGTACGTGTGTTCGTGCGGGGTCTGTGAGCCCCACGCCTGGCAGGTTCTCCCGGATTTTGTTACCCCTATTTTTCCATTGTATTCCCAACCCGTGGTGGTTCTTTTGCAATCTGCTTCCTCGATCGGTTCTATGCAGTAGTTTGATTAAGTGATTTAGAAGATTTATAATCTAACTTGATAAAGTTTATACATGTCGATGGATTATTCAAAGGGAAGAATAAAAATATTATCAGTAAAACTGAGTAAATGTACATGTAAACTGTTATTAAGGACCATAACTTTTGCTTATGTTCACAGATCAATGCTACAGAATATTCAGTAACACATGTATACAAATATCATTTATCCCTTATTTTGATGGTTATTCCTTTTAACATTCGAAAATATAAGCCCTATACAATAGTGATTTAAAACGTACCTAGTGTTTCACATTTATCGCCCTTGAAACCCTGTAGACAGGTGCATGTAAATGAAGTGTCTTTTACGGTGCATTTGCCGTGGTTCTTGCAAGGGTTTCCAAAACAAGGAGATTCAGCTAAGAAAAAAGAATTATTTTGTTCCTAAACATATTTTTCACAAACCTCTTTTTTTGGTTTTAGATTTCAAATAATTGCAGTGAAGTTTCAAATTAGTCTTTTAAATACTTTATGATAATAGATATTATCTACCACAAGATGGAATTTTGCAGTTTTCCTTCACTGGTTTTGTTTCTCCTTTGACATAACACCAAGGACTGCCCGATGAATCCGGATTTCTACAGTAATTTTCTTCCTGTGCCATCTTTTCTGAAACTAGAAAGTTCAAGAGATTAGTAAAATTACAACAATTTATCGCACCGATTTTTAATTCTAAGCATCCTTTCAATAATAATATTAAATTGAAAGTAAAAGTTAAAAGCTGGTTCGACAGGAACACAAATACTTTTATTGACATTATCAGTTTTTAGAGGGCTAAATATTTATGGCCATTTTTAGACTATATTGATCTTCTTTAAAAGAAGAAGTTTATATACAAATATATAAAAATATTGGAAAATACCCAAATTTTAAAAGCAAAAACCCCATGGATTTTTTCTTAATTAAACAATATATTTGCTAAAAAAATTTCGGTAGATCTGGTGGTTAATTTGTTGACCACCAAGCCTCTATATTACCAACCATCTTTCCAAGGTAAACAATCTTTTCCTGAAGCCGTGACTTTCGTTTTCCCAGCATAGTCTATCCCTCTTGCCGTTAGGATGCACTCCTGTTCAACTCTTTCTGTAATTTTTAGATTAACAATATTTTTTTTTTACTTTAAAAATTTCTTTAAATTGTAAGTATGCGTAAAAATTACATTTAACTGTATTCTATTAGTTTATCGAGAAAAAAAAATAACCGTATACTTAACATTTGTTAAAACTCTTTTGTGTGCCTGGTGTATATCTTGCATGTACTGTGGTTTCAATAATAAAATTCATGAGCATCAATGGATGCTTGAAGTAAGAAATGAATCGCAATATCAAATATAACTGAATTTGTGGCATTAAGTTATATTAGCGCAGTATGTTGTTAAAAATTGATGTTCATTCGATATTAAATTTCGTGGATCAACTCAACAACAAAATCCACGAAAAACGGTTTTCGACTAATATGAATGCAAACCACACAATCTTACCACATCTGGGTACGTCGCAGTACCCCCAGCGGACGGAAGGGTCCTGGGTCATGCACCACGGCGCCTTGCTGGAGTCGGTGTTACGGCAGTAGTTCTGGTCCTGGGTCAGCTTGTTGTAGTCGTGGGTGTGTGGGGTGTTCGAATCCCACATTTGACAGGGCAGGCCGGTCACTGTGTGACTGACGGTCCCGACATAATCACTACCGTCAGAGGCGTAGGAACACTCTGTTGCGTCTGCTCCACAAAACGTGAAGAATGGGTTGATTCGTTTATTTAGAAACATGTCATTTACATATAAAATGTACGTGGTATAAAAGAATATATGTCATACTGTTGTGCAAATACACTTGCAGGTAAAACCCCATAACATAGAATAGATAATATTTTTAAAGAAAATATGATATATATAATAAATCTAACGAGAGAGAGAGAGAGAGAGAGAGAGAGAGAGAGAGAGAGATTATGAATTATAAAAATGTTCATAAAATCTTGTCGAATTGAAAATGCCGTTGGTTTTGTCTAAATTAACGACATAAAATCACGTTGATTTCCAATATAATCTGTTAACAAACATCAGACACAATTTTCAAATAAATATGCACTTAAAAAAACCCAGATAAAATGTCAACCACTTATATATAGTTTTTTTACTAAACGCTGTACATTAAAGACCACGCAAGAAATTAATTGCCGAGAATGGTACATACAGCAGTAGGGCACGCCGCACCAGTCCCATTGTGTGTTGGTATCTGTGGTGTAACACCAGGCGTCCGCCTCGCCCCCCATCCTACAGTAATTGGACTCAAAGTGAGCGTATTCTAAAAATTAAAAATATGACCATACATAATATTAATTTATTTTAAAATATAAACATTACGCATTTGAATGGTCATGAATATTTTTAAGTAATGAAAATTAGCATAAATGAAAAAAGTGATTGAATTTCTATAACAATTAACTTTAATTGTCTTATTTAAATTAAAAAAAAAAACAATTTATAAAATTTTTAAAAAAATTAATAAAATTTAAAAATTCTAATTTTTAATTTAAAATCTTATTATGATGTCATGAAAGCTACATAATAAAAATCAAGCTTACTTGAGGTCACCTTGTGGGGTTCATTAACGTTCCACGCCTGGCATTTGACCCCTTTCTTGGTGTAGCTTCGTGTCCCTTTGTATTCTTTTCCATATTCAATACAATCTTTTGGGGCTCTAACATCTAAGTTGTTAAAATAAGAGGATTGAGACCAAATTCAGGCATAAACACGCCACGCTTTAATATTCATCCTCATTTGATCATATTCTCAGTGAACATAATTTCATTAGAGCTATAGCTCTTTCAAACGTGTAAAAAAGCACATATGCATGCATAGTATTTAAAATGTGGAATGAAATCTTCGGTGGATATTGATAAAAAAAGTAAGCAAACTTGGGTTAGGGTTCCAGTTGTAAAATTTAAGAAAATGTTTCTATTCCGTGAACTCGTAAGGTCAATTTAAATTACCGCATTTTCCAACTTTCCACCATATGTCATCCAAAGCGATGTCACTCTCCCACGAGTCACCCGTGATTGCTTCAAATGACAGCTTCAAAAAATGGAAATTAAGAATTTCTGTTCTAACAATACAAATGATTTAATTAGTGAGTTTTGATCTCTCTTCTCCTCTCAATGCCGTTTTAAATTTGATTTCAATTATATTGTTCTTAAGTTCATATCTTGCATCAGAGCACAGAAACATTTCGCATAGTGTTTCTATTATGACAAAATCGTAAAAATATGAACATTGTATGATTCAGTTTAATCATTTACATAGATACATTTCAAGTTCATACGTCAAGAATCTGTTCTATTCTTTTTCTCAAATAAATGACAAGATAATTATGGAAGTTTAATTATTCTATAATTGATAAAAAATTGAAAAATTGGCTAACTAAAGTACAAGTAATTATCGAAACCAATGGATTGCACGGTGGATAATAGTAACAGGTAGCATACTTACCTTAAGCCCCTTTGTAGCTGGGACATTGATATCTTCAGTCAACCAATCAGAACCTTGGTTTCCAGTTTTTGACCACAGTTCCGTTTTTGTTGACGCAGAGTCCTCCGAAAACAGAGAGAGCTTACTGACGGTACGACCAAACATGTTGTATGCAAAGGATAAACACCCGGCCTTCTCTGGACAAATAATTATGAAATAATAAACCAGCAATAGCTACATGTAAGTTAAAGACTTCAATTTTTTTTTCATATGACCAACCAATATGGTATTTTTATAAAAGACCATTTCTAACAGTGTGACGTTTTATAATAAGGGATACCAGTTTACTGTCCCTTAATTTTTTTTTAGAATCAGTAATTTAAAAAGAAATAATATTTCAGTATTTTAAATGCTTAAATTTGGTGAAATATATAACGTTTTTCATAAAACGCTACTCAAAGCAGTGCATACAGACATTATGTCATCTTAAAAAACAATTTTATAGGTCTTCATAAATAGAACACTGCAATATTTAAACACAACAAAGTTAAACCACTGTTAAACTAAACATTGTTAAATTAGGACATTGCAAAACAAAATCACAGCGAACTAAACACTTGCCCGGTAGAGGGACGGTTGTTCGTAAAATGGCCTTGTCTCCTGGCTTTCTGGGCGAGGACATTTCAGTGAACAGGAACCGTGACCCCCTGTGTGCCTCTTCCGGTCCGGTCCCCAACGACAAGGAATGTTTCTGATCATAAACGATATCATTCAATAACTTAAGTCAAAGTGTAGAAAAAGAGAATTCAATAAAATTGCTCTCATCTCAACAATATTCGTAACGTGCGAAAGGGTGTTTGGTTGTTAAAAAAAGCATAAGTTGATAGCAAAATGTATCAGCAAATCTATGAAATGTATCAGGAAAGTAAAAAGAAAAACCTGGTTGTATTTAATATTTGATTTACAAGGTACGTGTACTTACAAATCCAAGTCCCCACTCAAAATCATCCCCTTCTTTTACGTTATCGAAGAAGCATTTTTCAAACCGTTCAAAATTGCAGTTTAGTTTTGCATCGTCTACAAAACAAAATTGACAGATTATATATGCACGTTATCGTATGCAAAATCTAAACCATTAAATGCCATGAACAATTTGTTCACAGCTTGATTATTGTACCATAAAAACGATTTATAACTATACTGGTCAAAATTTCTGACGCCCCACTTTTAATATTTAATAATTCAAAGAAAAAGATTAACATCACATTTTAAGTCGCTGTCACTATCGTCTGCTGTTTAAAACGCTGAACCGTTCATGGAAAAAAAAGTAATCGAGTAAGTAACTACTCGACTATAACCGTATTTGTTGAAAAGCGTGGAACGCGTATTCGAAATGATTTTCGGATGTGTGTTTTTTTAAAAAAAAAAAACGACTCGATTCGATCGATCTGTTTCCTGCCTTTTGCTGCTTATAAAAAACTAATAAAATCAACTGAGTAAAATGCGGCACATGACTGCCTAAACACATTCAAGATTAATTGGCGTGGTCCAAGCAGAGCGCGGCTCATGATATGTTTGTTTCCTTAAACAATACTTGCTTTATTTACTTGTAATGAAACAATGACAATAACAAACTGTATTTTACTTTTAACCTTTAAAATAAATAATATTTAAATAAATAAATATACATAAAAAATCGTTAGTTTATTTTTTTACAGACACCACAAAATCATTCGAAGGCTTGTCCGGAAATTCGATCCAACCGAAAGTGTTAAAAACGTCCAATGAAGACCAAAAAGGTCCTGAAACGACACGCCAACATGACCGCTACATTAGGGTAACTTACCTTTCTGATAGACACCGTACAGCCCGCGCAACTGCACGGCACACTTTTAAAACACATTAATGGCTTGTGTCTATGAAACGAGATAAACCTGAGACTGAGACAATTTCTCGGCATCAGAATTTAAGAGAAAGAAATGGAATTATCTTACACAAAGAGTTT
Source organism: Magallana ariakensis (assembly GCA_020458035.1). Classification (NCBI taxonomy): domain Eukaryota; kingdom Metazoa; phylum Mollusca; class Bivalvia; order Ostreida; family Ostreidae; genus Magallana; species Magallana ariakensis. The sequence goes on from CM035811.1 coordinate 49,946,778, forward strand.
TTTTTTTCAATTGTGGGATCTCTGTGAGGAGCTGTTATTAGTTCAAATGATGAACCTAGGATATATTATAAGTTGTTTTTTTTTATATCGTAGGGCACCTTTCTGATTTTTTTATACGACCCTTGAATTATGTTTGATCAAGTTTAAAAAAAAATGTTTTGTTTATTTTTTATTCCTTATACTTAATCATTGTCATGGTCAAAATAGTAAAATTAAGAACAGTGGAAAACAAAGACTTGCATGGGCCGTTATACATTTTGACTAGTATATATTCAGATTGAAATAATATATTATGTGTGTGACGCTAACCGTTAGTTAGCAGTGTCTAGAAAGGGTCATTTGCAAAATGGAATTAGCAAGTTAGTAACAACGCTTTAGCTCCCAGTCCCCTTGCTTTAGCGCGCTGTTACTTACAGTTGCCTTTTACTTTTGCAAATGACTTCTTTTGATTTTGGTTTGTATTATAAACTGCAAAGAAAAACTATGTACTGCGCGCGCGCGCGCGAGAGAGAGAGAGAGAGATGATTTATTTGATATTCTCACCTACGACTTCGTCACACATCTCTCCTTGGTACCCGGGTTGACAGACACACCTATATTTACACGCCTTTAGCTCGTCAGCTACACACACTCCAAAAACGCACTGATTGTCTCTGCACACTGAGAATTAAAAAAACAATATATTTTACAAAATACACATTCAATATGTTGCTGAAAAAAAAAACCATATGACAATTCTTAGTTTTCTTTTTTTTTTTTTAGATAAGCCATACATTTTGACAAAATACACATATGAAAAGGCGATAAAATGTCATATCCTGCTATTTGTTCTTTTTTATCACTTTTTAAAATTTAGACTAAAAAAATTAAGATTTTACAATGCATTATGCGAATACATGTATCTATAGACATTATATGTTTTTTTTTGCAAAGCAATTTAAAGACTACAGATCTAAGCGACATGCATACGTTTTTAAGATTTCCACATCATCCATAATCCGATTTTGCAATATTAATAATTATCAGGTTTATTTTCATAAGTTACATATACCAGTATTTAAAGCGTGTTTGTTACCTTCACGTTCTAACTCAAAATGAAGCTTAAATCCTTTATTGGTGACTCTACTCCCCGCAAACTTGGTATCCATGGTAACAATCATGAAAGTCGGTGAATCAGCAGACGTTAAGAAACTTTCACCAACAATGTCTCCACATCGACTGTTAAAATGATCACAAGACAGGAAATCATTAATCAAACTGAAAGGGTATTTTGAATTTTCAAACATTTTGTACTCAATTGAAATACAATTGTCATCGTGTGAAAAATAAATCAATCTGCATTTTTTGTCATTCAGTCGAAAAGATACACATGTATGTACAATCAGTGGTCTCTTAAAACTGCAAACTAGGCCTATTTTGTACGAGTTTTATGTTTTGCGTGTTTATACATTATAACGAAATACGCGAATTATGATATAATTCAACCAATCACAAAGTTGGGTTTGTTTCAGTTAGGGTCATACCGAATGCCAGGTTGTCCGGGCAAATTGTATTGGATCTCCAGCCAATGGTAGCAGCGAAGTGTGTCCGGATTGTAGGCCATGTGAAGGTCATCTATCGTCATCTTTATGATGTAACCAGCCGGTGCCTTCAGATTAATATATATATGAATTAGTTTGGACGTTTTTCAATCCAATCATTCACCATTTATTTCTATTTTTTTTTAGGTATGTTGAATGTAGCAATTCTTTTGTTTTCTTGTACACACATAGAGTTAAAAACATATATGATTAAATCATTTAGCAATAAGAAAAAAACCCGGGTGTTGCATATTTTTACTTAAGTTTTAATCTTAGCCCCCAAAAAATTGTCTTGACTAAAGAATTTCCTTGACAATAGTAAGAGAAATACAAATCATGAGATTTAAAAAAAAAATAAAAGAATAATTATAGTAACAAATGTTTCCGTCTAAAATTGTGAGGTATGTAACATCACTAAATGAATCAAAACCTGAAAAGCATACCTTGACGGCCCATCTACAAAGTTTCCCCTGACCGACTGGGCCCGGGTAGTTTGGAGATGATACTGATATGTCCTTGTTTACGCCAAAATCAAATGAACCATCCTTCAGCGTTACAAAGCCTCCGCAATCTGTGACATTTAAAGAAAGAGTGTGCAGTTGTTATCCATGAGCACATTTTCTTTTATTTAATGTGATCGAAAGAATTTTTTTATATTTTATTTTTTTAAGAATTAAAACACATTAACAACTGATCGGGGAATCCAGTACATTAAGAGCGTTTACATGTATATATTTATACTGCGCCACAGGGCGAAAAACAATCTTTAAGCAAGTCCTTAAAGGTGACTTAAAGGTGGCGTAAAGGTGGCTTAAAGGATATACAATCTTTAAGCCACCTTTAAGTCACCTTTAAGCTGAGCTTATAGGTCCTTAATGTCCAAACTTCTTTAAGTCACCTTTAAGCCATCTTTAAGCCACCTTTAAGCATCTTTAAGTGGCATTTACGCTCCCTTTAAGTTGTCTTTACACCATCTTTAAGTTCCCTTTAAGTCAGGTTTGATCAAGCTGAACAGATTCATCTTGAAAACATATATTAAATGCAAAAGCTCTTTTATAGGGATGGGAGGGGGTGATCCGAGTGATGATATAATTTCCAAGGAAGGGGGGGGGGGGTGTTCCAGGCGGTTTTAATTGTCGCTCCATTAAACACAGATCGCTATCATCAACACCGCTCCAATGGACACAGATTGCCGTTATAAAATTCTTTATAATTTTTTTTTTTCAAAATGATTGTAGGGGTGAGCGCAGTCTCTGTATCTAAATCTGCGCATGAAATTATATTAAAGTATGTTTGTTTCTTATTATAAATTCATCGGTGAAATCAATCTCTCTCTCTCTCTCTCTCTCTCTCTCTCTCTCTCTCTCTCTCTCTCTCTCTCTCTCTTCAGCCGGTTATTAAACAAGATTAAAAAAAATGAACCAAAAATGCATGATTTAAGTTAATCGGTTTAAGATATGTATTTTTTTCAATTTTAATTATTTCTAGGTCTAATTCTAGATATGCTAGATACATGTTAAAGATGAAAAGACTCTCAACTGCCTTGGTTATATCGGGCGGGATATTACCGCTTTGTTTGTCTAGACATAGTTTTGTTCGTTTGTGTATATCTAATTAGAGTCTATTGTTTGTCCAAGTTAAGAAAACCCCTCGAACTAACACAGAATATACAAGATATACACAACAGGTGTGTCGTGTGCCCAGGTGCACGTCAGGGTTTCTAAAGGCGTTGAAATCTTAGTATGTACGTGTATACGATAAGTCTAGTGAATGAAAGTTTATTTACATTTGTAATTCATTTTCAAAGTATTATTTCCTAGCTGTTGGTTTTAAAAGTGTTACGTCTACAAATTAAAGAAACATGTATGTAAGAGTAAAATCTAGAGGCTAATTAATTACTGTACTAGTGATCATGAATGGGGGTTAATTATTTAAATATATGTATAAGGGTAAATATGTCACATACCCGGCCTGGTACATCATACAATTGTATGTACAAGTATATATGCATACATCATTTGCAATTGCCACATGCAGTAAATACGTCACCGGTAATTGGTAATATTGTTTGTTATAGAATTGATAGTTTAAAAATCATGTATACAATTAACCATTTAAACATATATCATTTTATTTGTCATTCTAGATCTGTTGTAAATGTATAATAATCAATATTATTAAAATTATTCATACTGGAACGGCGCCGTGATCATGAGAACCGGGAAATTGCGTAGAACTAATACCCTAGCTAATAGTTTCAATGCATTTAATAAAAGAAATAGTTTCATCTTCTTCCTTGCATTTAATTTCATTTAGCTATGAATTAGATGAACATAGCCTATATCTACTTGGTTTAAATTTATTAACTAAGTACTAGTAAGCCTAACGGTTTCCATTTAGGTATAATATTTTTTTTTCACAGAAGACCAAGTTTAGTATTTCATTCTAAATACATGCATGCATTCAATTTAAAAATTAGATATAATTGATTGTTACAAACTGAATGGAAGTAAAAATCTTTTCAAGTAAAAAACATTGATTCAATAGCCACTAATTTATAGGATATAAAAACCTCCAAAAATATGTAAGTTGCCGTGGCGCAGAGGGAGTGAGGTGATGCTGGTAAACGAAGGGTCCCGGGTTCAATCCTCGTCTTGGTCGTATTGAATTTTTTTTTTTATTTTTTTTTCTAGAACAAAAACCGTTTTTAATACCTTTTCTATCATAAAGCTAATACATTTTGTTGGTAAATTAAGCACAATATTAAAGGTGGCTTAAAGGTGGCTTAAAGGTAGCTTAAAGGTGGCTTAAAGAAGTTTGGACATTAAGGACCTATAAGTTGTCCTTAAAGGTAGCTTAAAGGTGGCTTAAAGATAGTCTTTAAGCTGCCTTTAAGCCATCTTTACGCTTTCTTTAAGCCACCTTTAAGCAACACATATAGCTTAAAGGTGGCTTAAAGATCGTCTTTAAGCTACCTTTAAGCACCTTTAAGTTATCTTTAAGGAGAACTTAAAGATGGTCATTCATCCTGTGCGCGCTATAATACCCCATGTACATGTAATTGAAAAAAAACTATTAAACAGGCACACATATCTCACCTTCCCAAAATGTTTGACAATGTTGTATAAAAAAATGGTAAAGTGTCCATTAAGGACAACAAATTATCAAATAAACAAGGCGTAATTACAAGAAAAATAAATCACTAAAATGCACATATTATTATGTTTACATCGTTTTTCATTAAGACGGTTGTATTGTATTTAGAAGAGGTCTGTATAAAATTATAAGAAAATTCTGGAATTTAATAGCTATAAACTATGAAATTTTCCTTTACAAAAATAAAATTTTATTACAATTTTAATCCAAACAAATCATATATCAAAAAATGAAAAATTGATCTGATGTGTAAGTTGTTGACAACCCAGCCTCCTTAAGGTGGAACAACACACTTGGAAAAAGTCACTCAAATTAACATTATTTTTTTTAATTATGAAGATATAATGATAAATAAACAGTACATATGTCAAATAAGCAAAAAATTTGCAGTTTTGGGATAGAAAATTAATATCTAAAAAGACTCATTTTAGTTTATTACAATGAAAAAATGACAATAACAAACCGTCAACCATCTCGAAAATCCATAAAACGAAATACAAATTCAAAGCAGAGCAACACGGACCTCCAAGATAGAGGTAGGATCAGTTGCCCATGCGGGATTCGAACTCGTGATGTACGGATCACAAGCCCGATACTTTATCCACACGGCTATGGAGTAAGTTACATATTAACGTCGATAAAATTATTTTAATCAAACGAAATGTCGTTTCGATCAGAGGTCAGCCATGTTGTGATGATGTGTTATTCCACCTTAACTGAATTTTTCTTAATTCCGTTTAGAGGTAAAAAGGGAACTCGCGCAGAGTGAAATTTCTTACTCTACATGTACATGTTCAAAGAAACATTGATTGACACCAAACACTATGTAACAAATGTTTTGTAAATTTGAACTTCCAGTATAAAATTTACCTTGGTCAGTGACGACGGTTTCACACAGCGCCCCCGTAAAGCCTTTAGGACACTCGCACTCACACTTTGTGTTGGTGTATCCGGCGTTCTGACATTTTGGAGCATTAGTACAATGAGCTTTGAAAAAATAAGAAAGAATATGAATTACAAGAATATGAATAAGGCAGGCAATTCAAAAACTAGTGAAGATAGATAAAGTTTGATTTAAGCATCGTATAAATTGTAATGTTTTCAACTACTAGTACACGTGTACGTAAACTGAACTTATTTTCATTTTCAATTGATACACATGTACATAGATATGTATCAATCCTTAATTGTGATTAGTATGCAGTTCTGGAATGGGTGTATAAGGGCACCATATGATTTGTTGGACGGACCTGAAGAAATGTTGCCCTAGGCCGAAGTGCAACATATGATTTGATGGACTTAAATACACAAATATCACTGTGCCGGATAATAATGCAAGTGCAAAGGTGGCATTTTTTCACCCGCTTAAGATGCAGTTTCAGAAAAAAAAACATATATACCAAAGGGTCGACCATTGCCCAGAGAGAATATAACTACTTTTGTTTTCAGCGTGTTTCACCTGACAGGTGAGATATTTACCTTTAAAAACTAATATCCCATAGGAATATTATAATTTCCATAGGAGAAACGATTCTCCTACAGGAAATATTGAGAATCCTATAGGATTTTCAAAATATCCTTTAGGAATTACATTTCCTATAGGAGAAAGCTATTTCCTATAGGAATTTGATTCAGACAGGTAGTTTAACTATAGGAAATGAAACTTCCCCATCGGATTTTACATATGTATTAAATCCTATAAGAATTGGAATTCTTGTAGGAAGTTCTTGTATTCCGATAGGAAATTTTAAATTTCCTTAGGAATATTGTTTTTCCTATGGGACAAATTATTTAACTGTAGGAATTTAGCTTTGAAAGTAAAATATCTCACCTGACAGGTGAAATACTATGATAACAAAGGTGGTTCGATATATGCTGCTTAGAAGGGTGCAAAAATGCCACTTTGGCACTGGTATAATCATCCGGCACAGTGTTAAATACTGTCCAAAGCCGAAGCCCTGTAGCAACATTTCTGTCTTCATCTCTAACATGCGTATGTTGTACGAATCGCGGTCAAAACTTATTCCTTTATCCTCAAATGCAATTTAATATCATGTAGCAACCAGCCATTTTATTTGTTTGGCTATTTCCGTTCCCGCGAGACCGGACGGGATATTAAGTTAGCTGTGACGTATCAGTCGTATATCGTCAGATTGGTCACCATCAAATTTGAATATTAGAAAAAAAACCCACACAAATATTGGTAATTAAAACTCGTATATATATACATGTACCTGTGCAATCATATTGGTCTAGAACATCCTTTAAGTCATAGAAAGACAATATCTGTCCACTTGGGTATGCAAGGAACTTAAGATTGTTGTCTATCACTTCTATTGTTGTTTTACCACTTCCGAACGACTGAAAACAAATAAAGCTATCATCGATCGGTAATCTACAGATTTTTTTAAATGAGAAAATTAGATCGACGAAGCTTAAGGTTGTTTCCCCCTCGCCTAAAAATGTAAGTGGTACTCGACATCTCTGAGCGAGTATATTTACTTACAGTCATGTAATTGCAACATTGTTCAAAAACTTTTCCATTGTGGTCTAAATTTTACATTTTTTCCGACAAAAAATTAACACGTTTTCAAATGAATTTGAATGACTGTAACTTCGTCAAATATTTCAATGTTGTTTCAAGACTTCATTTGCCGTAATCAATTAATAGGAATATTTCATTGAAAAAAAACCCTACAAGTATTGCCACATTCAAGCGCATATGTTATTTAATCTATAAAAAAGACCATTAGTTTGTTAGACAAGTATTCAAAAAACAATAACATATGTCACTGCAGGAATGAAAAGGTTTAATTTGCTCTTGACCAAATGGTTTCGCCTCAGGAAATAGTCCTTATCATTGAAAATGCCTTGTATGATATGACTTTATAAAAATAAACTTTACATTCAGTGTATATTCCCCCCTGATGTTTGCATTGGGAATCTGCGACGTTCAATTTCCTGTGAAAACGCTTAGCCTATTCACGGCGCATGAACACAAATATTTACGTCATCACGCATTTTGAATAAATTGTTTTATTGCAAGATTAAATGAAACATTCAATCTTACCTAACCAATTTAATATATACCTATGAAAAATAATCCTTACATCATATCTATTCGTTTTCTCTACAAAGTCTCTGGCACTATATTTTTAGTCGCGTAATCGAACTAAATAACATTTTAATATGGCTGTTCCGTGTATGTTACATATCCCTGACTAAGAGCTCGAATATAATGGCTTTAAAGCGGCGATACACGAATACTTCATACAAATAGACAACAGTATGAATATAAATATAAGCATTGACTGCTTATTTTTGGATGTCGTCGGTCCCATAACACACCAAGGCTGTGCAGACAAATTATCATACCGCACCATCGCATGGTATTCAATTTGTCTGCACAGCCTTGGTATGGTATAGGTCCACCGTCATCCAAAAAAGCATTCAATGCTTAATTGAACTGTCAATCACACTGTTTACCATTTTTTTTATATTTTTTTTTTACCGTAAATCCATACTGCATAACGCTTCCAATATCATACGGATTGCGGTCGTAAGTAAGCGTTCTGTAGAAGTTGGACTCTTTCCCGGACTGGATGTTCTTCCAGACTATTTTGACATAACGATTCCGATCATTACGAGATTGTTCGTGTCTCTGTCCGAGTCTGTGCAGCATCTCGTGCATTGCGATCCCGACCTAAATAAGAAGAACACAAAGATATGTTGCCAAGTTCAATTTTTTGAAGTCAATATTATTAATCTAAGCACCAGTTTTATATTAATATTTCACTGCCACTGTTTTCCTGAATCCGAAATCTTATGATAAAAATTCCAACTAATACTAATTCCAACATGTTTAAAAGTACAATGTATGTCTATCTGTATTTAATAAAGACATTTAGACAGATGTCTCTCTCCTAAAACTCTCTGAATTGTTTTTTTTTTCATACAGAACTGTTTTTTGTTCTATACTTGACCGTGTTCTCACCGATCCACATCCGGGTTCTGATAAACCGATGAAGTGTTCTCCGTCTCCTCCAAAACCAACACCGGAACTGCAGCCGGAGCCACTGTTATAATGTACCAAAACGTGTCGAAAGTAACATTACATTGTACATTCAATGTAACAATATATAAAAAGGTAATCTATTGTAGTATTATACTTTCATGGTAAATACTGAAATCTGATTGGTTTAGACGCAGTTGACAATCCGTTCTCATACCCTCAGCGTTAGCAACACACTTGGCAACGGGCCGATAGAACGAATTGTTACATGCGCGTTAATTATGCGCGTACGGTCAGCCGTAGAACTCATGTCTTTTCTATATAAAAGCAGTAAAATTTGCTATAAAATAAGACATTCAGTATAATAAAATAAATAGTGCCTGTTTGGGAGGGTACCAGTTAAAATTCGCGTCGGTTGACAATGGTTTTCTCGGGGTGTCAATTTCAACTGGTACCCTCCCAAGCAGGCGCTATTTATATAGTGTATGTATGGTTGTTTCTTTCAGATGCAATATCACATGTATCAAATGAATTTAATCAGATATCGTATCGAATAGAATATTTTTTGAACAACCTAATGCAATGCATTACTAGTAAATCAAAAACAAGACTTGCACTGTCCAAAATGGGATTTGCTAGATAATGTTTCATGCAAAAATGCATAAAACATTAACATGAACAGTCACCAAGTCTGTTTTTTCTCTAAACCGGTAAAAAAAAATTAAATTGAATTGTACACTGTGTAACAAAACATTCTTTCTGATACATTACCTACCTAGTAACCTTGACATATCCATCATGCCCCACTTCTGCTTTAACTTCCGAGGATCTAGGTTTCCATCTAATACATGTCAGATCGTCGAACAATTTTACAGCTTCAAGGAAAGGTTTTCTGTTTGCAACTTGAAAAAAAAACATGTTAGAAGAATAATCTGAACAATTAAGTGAAATTGTGATAATTCTCCCAGAACAGTTTAAATTGGATAGCTATATAAATACACTCTTATTGTTTACACGTACGAACGTCAACAAAAAAAAATTAAAAAAAACTCTGGTTTTAAAACTGAAAATTTGTGATTGAATTCAAGTACAAAAAAACTCCGCAAATATATAATATCAAATCGGACAACTAAATACTAAACAAAAAACCAATTCACAACCATGTAAAACAGATACGCCATTCAAAAATCTGTACCTAAGCTGTCATCAAATATATAGGGAACAATTCCTTTCGGCCATTTCACCCAGCTTGGTCCAAAGTTTCTTTTATTTCTTGTCTGAAATATGCAAAGTTAATCAGTGCTTACCATTTTTATTGAAAAGAACTGTTAGATCTATACTCAAATTAACACTTATGACATAATGGATATTTTTTTGGCCTGTATTTTTTTCTATTGAAGATTAAACTGTAGCTCCAAGAGAAAATCGGGTTGACGGACGTGGGGCTACGGTTCTATCCCTACTGTTCTTCGATTTTGAAATACGGTTACTTTTATTAACAATCACACAATGGACAATAAATATGGATACTATTATATGTAACCTTTTAAACTCGATCATAACTTTAAACATTAAGTTTAATTTAAACATTAAACTGAAAATGCAGGCATAACAATGAACAGACCTTCCCTTCTTTATCCGCCTCGCGGTCTGTTTCTATTGTCCCATCCAGATTTTGTTCTTTAAATCGCTCGGAATCTTCGGGATGTAGGCCATTTGGCTTAAAATATGAGGAAGAGTCATCATTTAGTTACAACAGCTGAAGTAACAGACACGTACATGTAGAAACACTTTACTTTTTTTTTTGTACTATACTAGAAGTGAGGGAGAGGATCGAAACCTCTTGATGATCGAGTGAAATAGTTAAAAAAAATAATTCCAAAAATGCGCGCACGCGTGTAGTGTGTGTATGCGTGTGTGTGTGTGTGGGGGGGGGGGGTCTAAATATATCAGTCTACACATAGGTTTACTTAAGTCGTAGAGTGCCCGGACGCTTGTACAAACATATATAGATATTATCTAACCAGTAACATGTTCCGATATGTTGGATCTTTTCTCTGTGTTTGTCTCGTTTTATTTAACAACGATACCAAATTATTTATAGTCCGTATAAATGCTTAGTAAATTTTACGCCCTTCAAATGTAATGTAAAAAAAACCCTTCTCTTTTTAATCAACTGTACAATGAAGACCTTTACCGTACTGTAAACAAAACATTTTAAACTAGCTTGAGCACTACGACCTATATGTGTGTTTCAGGAAGTTGTAATATGAGTTCAAAAAACCTAGAGATTGGAAATTCAAAACATCGAATTACGCTTTGCATACCTTACTTGATCAATGAATAGGCACACTTTCTTCGATAAAGAAGAAAAATAATACACTTCACATTTAAAAAAGATTGTTAATTGCGAAACTGTCACATCATTTTTTATTATACCTTCTTGTTAAATACTGAAATCTGATTGGTTTAGACGCAGTTGACAATCCGTTCTATTACCATCAGCGTTAGCAACACACTTGGCAAAGGGTAACGCAACGAATTGTTACATGCACGTAAATCATGCGCGTACGGTTTACCGTAGAATTCACGTCATTTCTATATAATAGCAATAAAATTTTCTCTAAAATTAAGACATTAAGTATAATAAAAATAAATAGGTGCCTGTTTTGGAGGGTAACATTTGAAATTGACACCCCGAGAAAACCATTGTCAACCGACCCGAACCCTCACAAACAGGCACTATTCATAAAATATTATTGGAATATGTTTTTATTGGCAAAATTATGAAACTGACCTCAATAACAACGCCATCTATTTCTACACCCATACTAAGCAGTAACTGCATATTTTTGTCATCGGGATCGATATCCTGGAAAAAGAAACATCAATGTTCATTCGCAACTTCTCGGGCTTTCCAGCATGCGAAAAAGTAAAGTCAGTCTGATATCCACGAAAAAAAACTGCGATAGGTAAAGTTATATTTATTTATAAAGACCCCTTTCAGTGTGCGTTCGATCGTTACCTTGCTGTCAATTTCATCTTCATTTCGTCTACCTCCACTTCCGCTTTCCTCTGGTTTAGTCTATACAAAATACATTTAATATTTAACAAAACAATGTCTGACATGTCTTGAAACAAGAGGTCCTTTTTAAAGGAATGATCGACATGTAATACCAATGGCGATAGCAAGAACCCCCTCCCACCTCCTCTCCATGAAAAAAAAATCCGAATGTAAGGAAGTACAATGCCGAAAAAAGTAATTAAGTTAATTGAGATTTGAATAGACTCTGAGGTTCTATTGCAAAGTTAACAAAACACTACAAGGCATAATGTGTGAAATTGCTGGGTTCGTCAATAAAATCAACTATCGTTGGCTAAAGTCGATCACACAAACAAAGCATACAGTATTCCTCTCTTTCTCTTTCTCTGTCTGTCTATCTCTCCTTTCCTCCTTCACACTTTCTCCTAATTTTATGATTAGTTAATTGTAAGTAATTATTAACTTACCGTGGCATTATAATATTCTCTTAATTCTCTTCTGATGTCGTCTAGTATGTGTTGTTTCAGGGCTAAATTTAAAAAAAAAAATTAAAAAAAATTAAATAATTTTGTGACTTTTTGCCATTCGCATGACTGTTTTTACTTTTAATAAATATATGAAATAAATCATAATTTCAGTTTTACAGTTCAACAATAAAAAGGGGATTGAAAATAAAATGCCGATTTTGATTTAATTCACAAAGTCATTACAACATTCTAATACTTAAGGCTATTGGGATGCGTAATTTTCACCGGTACATATTATTTTCTTTAAAGGCGTTGATGAATAAATATATCGGGTATTTTTGTTTTGGAATACCCGAGAAGTTGCGATTACATTACAAAGATGTCATCTTAGTTTTATAAAACACATCAACAAATCACAAATGCATTAAATATAAAGAAAAAAAACCTCCCATATAATTGGATGAGAGAATTTTGAAGTAATACTCAGGTGTAGCTTAGACGCGGTGTATTTTAAATTTAATTGCATGCACATATCTTTGCTAAGTTCGAATGGGGAAAGAGTGGGAAGTGGGGGTGGGGTGGGGGCATTTCGAAACAGTGAAAAACGTTAAGCCGGGAGAAGATGATAGCAAACGAAACCTAAACAAAAACTTCATTTGGAGAAAATAAGTAATGGTTATTGAACGTGCAATTAGACAAACATAATATATGTGTATCATGTCTGTTAATCATATGTACATGTATAATTGTACGTGGGATGTAATTTAATGCGTCACATATTTAAGGTGGCATTATTTACTAGAATATTTTCTTCTCCGATTCATTTTCTCCGATTTATCATTGGAAACTCAACCTGTGTTTGAATGCTATTAATACGTTAATGTTTTATGTTCTATATCAAAGATTTATATCGGCAAATTTTATGTACAATTAAGGAAAAGTGCGACGATGTGTTCCTCAGAAATTAACAACAAAAAAATCACCTCAAACTCGGTTGAACAAATAGTTTATACACATATATTTATTTTAGCCTACATTTGAACTTGATTGGACCCCGGACCTTTTAATTTTATTACGACTGACAATTGGTCATAGCCACCGGGGATCATCGAAATCATACCTCTTTCTGTTTGCTGACCTTTTCACCCTTAACTTTAATAAAGACATCTATAAGACGTCAAAAAGATGTACCCAAGAAATATCGTTGATAAAAAGTTTAGCTGTATACGATCTTTTAAAGATGGAGGTAAAACCGGTCTTATTTATGTTACTCATCAATTTTAGCGTAATAAATATATGTTCTTTTTTTTAAATTAACAAGGTTGTGTAAAAATTTCAAACAAATTTACAAAATTAAAAATGAAGATAAAAAGCATATCGCCCACCAAACTTTTGTTCATTTTTTATTGAGATTTTATTTTTAAAAGCAGGTAAATTATATAGTATTAAAGAAAACCTGAAGTTTCCTTATTTTAGAACGTAAACGGCTTTTACACTATATCATTAAAATACATAAAAGAACATACAAATACAGTAAAGTTAAAACCTTAAACTTGTCTCCACATAACACCGTGGAAGACCTAATAAATTAATGCACAGTTCGTTCAGGTATAACAACCCCAATGTCATTTATTCAATTCAACGTGAAAAAAAAAATGGTATAGCCCCATTTTTCTTCATTGTTGGGCTTTTGACTGTATCAACACTAAAATGTGAGAGCCAAGTACTTCCATCTTATTTTTTCATCAAAATAGTGAACACTTGATATGCGCTATTTTAAAGGCAGTCAACGCCTTCTTGATACATGCACAGTTTACTGCATTGTAAGAAGACTTATGTACTAAATGTATTCAAATATATTTCGTTTGTGGTAATATGTTTCGTTTTTTTTTTTTTAAAGAAATAGTGTACATGTATTTCTTGAATCTGAGCTGCAATTATTATTCATTTTTCGTATGCTACTGCTATATGAGCCCTGTAAAAACATTACACATGTATATTGGGGTACTTATTTATGTATACCCGAATAAGACTACCCGCCGAAATATTGCAAACGGTTATTTTCTGGACAATGTCTAGTTTGAAACTTATTGAATAAAGCTGGAGACCAAGATAATTATTTAAAGATAAATTTACTTTTTTTTATTGCATTATTTAAATCCATTCAAGAATGATTTCCCCCTTTTTTCCTGTTTGTCTAGTTTCGGATGGACATGCCAAGTCGAGTTGAAATTAACGAGATACCAATTATGTACGTACTTCTTTTACTCGAGTTCATTCTTACGGTTACTATAACCCACCCCCAGCCCCACCCCCACCCCCCCAAAAAAAAACCCACAAAAAAAAAACAAAAAAAACAAAAAACAAAAAAAAAAACAGACAAAAGTTAGGCCCCTAATTCAATAATCATCACCACCACAGATGGAATGACACAAGCGGAGGAAATAAATTCCAGCACATAGTAAGTGCATTCAGAAAAAAAACCGATATTTTCAACTAAAACCAACTACACAAAACTCCAACACATCCTGGAACACTGGAAAAATTGTGTTCGTGAGTATGATCATTTTTGTTTGTAAATAGAGTACTTTCTCTATTTTGAAAATATTGATTATCATCTCATATTACCAGTACAACTTTATAAAGTTGTTTTCATAATTTTATCAAAATCAGAATACCAGAAAAAGAATTTGTAGACTTTGATTTAAAAAAAAATGAAGTGTACATCGAATGTAAATGGTGTCACTCTTTTAATAACATTTGTAATAGCAAAGTAATTCGATGTGGCTTTTTACTTTCAATTAAAAGTTACGTCAAAGCTTTTCCGGAGATATTGTAAAGTCCAAAAATAGTTAAGGATGACGTTTACTCAGATTGAAAAAAAATTCCACTGATGATAATAAAAACCCATCTATTGTATGTTATAGACCTTTGATTGTAGTGCTATTTTTCACTTTCAAAAAAGTAGGTTAATGACCTAGTTTTTGAGTTAATGGCTATTAAATATATTTCAAAATATCAAGAAAAATCAAATAAAATTTTACACTACGATTGAGAATTTCTTAATAATATTGTGAAAATATTAGAAATAATAAAACACTTTAAAAAATGAAATACAGTTCATGAATGGTAGTGGCACTAAATAGATATAAAGCATTAAAATTTCAGCAACAATTTTTAAAAATATTCCAGTCCGAATTTCCTCTATCAGTTTTTAAATCCCTACCCATTTTTTATCAAATTTTACAAAAAATTGAATGATGATAACACAAAAACATTTATAGTATTAAACTACTTATATTGACCTTATTCTGTTGGCATAAAATTTATATGAGGTCAATGATCAAAATTTTGAGATATGGTGTCTTTTATCGTTTTTAAGCATTTTTCAATATTTTTGCAATTCGTGCCATACGATAATTTTAATGAATAAGTGAGGTAAACCCAACAGAAAATATGCAAAAATATAAAGACTAAAATATAAAATCTTTAATTTTTAATAATAGAGTACTGCGAAAAATGTTTGAGTAGAAAACAATCGGCAAAATTTAGTCCGAATTTCCTCTGTTTGGCTTAAAGTCAATTTTTGTTTGAGCCTAATTCCATAATATAGCAGAAAAATCGAATGTTATGTCAATAATAATTCATTTCATAAATACTTTTTGTGTTTAGAACAAATTTTACTCATGACTTTGAACTTTATAACAATCCGAATTTGAGAACTCAAACCCTGAGTAAACGACACCCTTAAGACAATTGTAAAATCATTTTAAGATACTGCTTTGGCCAGGACAATTATCAGATAATAATCGATTTGCTGAAATTAGATTTTTGCGCAGACTTTTTTTTAAGATTTCAGAGAAGTTTTCAGTACCAGCATTTTATTGTATTAGATACGAAAGATAAAATTTGTTGTCAAAACATTCTTTATTTGTGTTGTCCAGTTTAGCTAGTTAAATCACAAAGACACAAATACAGAATAATAATCTTCTTTTTCTACAAGTTCTTTTGACGGTTCAATATTTACTTGCTTACAGTATATATATATTTCAGTACACGCCTTAAGAAAAAAAAATGTTCTATTTTTATAATGTGAAAACTAATAATTGTCCATGCAGCTGTCTTGGGATACAGAAAGACGTCGGTACGATTGACTCGCAGATAATATACGACGCGAATGTTATTACTACCGTTCCAAAGGCGAACGTACGTCTGTTGCACGATAGTCGTAAGATGGAAGTATGGTTCTTACGGGCATCGCAGGTTGCGAGTAGCAACCCGTCTTTAAAAAAAAAAAATGTACGCGACACATACGACTCGCACGTCAAACATCCGTTTGTCTTACGTTGCACTCTTAATCATTTCAACAGGTTTTTTAACGCTAAAATCAACTACGAGAGCCACGACTTTCAAAACACGAAGCACGCGCATATTCACCAAACACGTACGGCCACTTGTGAATGTGGCTTGAATTATCTATTAGGCGGAGTGGAAAGAGACTGCTAAATGTGATTTTATTTTTGTCATTATATGCTGACCTACAGTAGATTCCGAATAACCGCCCAAAACGGCAAAAATTGCACACGACTGTCGACCGGCGGTTGTAAATAAACATATATCGCAGCATCTCTCAAATATTTTTATAAACTACAGTTTTACATATTCTACACATAAACAAATACATGCTATCCAGCTTTACCGCATCGATCGTCTCCCTTCAGTATATCATTTTTGTTAACTTTTTTCTGAATCGAATAATGGTAATTTGTCGTTATTTTTTTTTATTTCACGTAAAATACAATTTTAACTTCTATTAATTACCAGGTACAAACCTCTCCCCGTCTCTTGTCTGCATCAAAGTTCAATACGGTCATAATTCTGTCATTACTTACATTTTTGTTGATTCGAATTCTTAGATTCAGACACGGGGTAGCCGGCAGTCACCGCTATAGCGCAGCAGACAAATACACATCGCCACATCTTGACGGTTTAAATGTATTTAGTTCGGCCACAGTGTTACGGGTAAGTTTTATATATGCATAAACACAGATACGTGAATGTGACGCGGATGGCTGACTAACAACGCCGAAGCTGTACTGTAAGTGATGATCTTATCAGGTGTGGGTACAAACGCATGAATAGATGCTGCTGAATAGAGACTTTTAGTTTAACGACGATTGAAATGACCAGTGTTTTCTCGGGGATAGCCCAAGGTAATCTGGTTTAGACATGGCGAAGGATAATATTTATATAATGGGAAAAAGTAAAAGAAAGGGAAACCATAACAGATTGATAATTCCAAAAAAAGACAAGAAAAACATAAACCTACACGTATTTATTTTTCTGTATGTGAGGATTTGGTAATAAAAATAAACAGTATTCAGATGATTTAACCTTGATTATTGATATACTGACAAAGAGTCGCAGGTCATGTAAACATATAAACAGAACTCCGCATGGAAATTCGTTAATACAGAAATTATTATACACAACTATCTGGAATTTTTTTTTATTTTTTTTTTGGGGGGGGGGGTTATTGTACTCTAAGCAATGAAGTAATTTTGACACCCTCCTTTCCAATTTTATGATTTATTCAACGTTGATAAATTTCAAATTTGTACATGAAGATTAAATGATAAAAAAAAATCTTATTAAGTTTAAAAATTGAAATAGACCACAGCGTCTATTACATTACATCCTGCCACAATGGAGGGTTTGTTTTCAAAGGTATGTTGTATACCGGCTGCTTAATCGACTTAAATGTGTCATTGCCCTTATCAATATGATTAACAATATGTGCATTCTTTTTCCACAGATAAAACCGCTTTCGTACTCTTTAAGCATACACTAAATTTAGACAAGTAATTAAATGTATTATATAAATATAGGCATAATAGATTACAGAAAGAAATTGACACAACAATTTTGTTTAGTTTATTCATGGTTGAAATAAAAAAAAATATTTTTTTTTAACTAAAATGATGCCACCATTATTATATAAATAAATGTTGCCACCATTATTATATAAATAAATGTAGGCATAATAGATAACATAAAGAAATTGACACAACAATTTTGTTTATAGTTTATTCATGGTTGAAATAAAAAAAAATATTTTTTTAACTTAACTGTTTCCACAATTATTACCAATAATATGCATAAATTTGATTAACACATATACATTTGTATATTGATTACATGTATACGCCCGTATAAACGAATATTTATTTTTAATCTAATCTAATCTACACACATATGCTAACTGAAATAAGTTCTTATTCTATGTGAAAAAAGGGAAAAGGAATGACAATTTACAAATCTTGCAGACAAAGTTCACTTTGTCAATTATAATTTATCTAACGTTGTTGCATATGCTTAAGGTATATGTATACATACATTTGTATAAAAACATAGTTTGTATTATGTGTTAAAACATAACATGCACTCGCAAAACAAGATCTTTATAATTATCCTTTGGTGTTGAAAACAAAAGTTCACAAGGTAAAGTTACTGGTTATTACTGGTTATAGTAGACATTGTCGTTGGTTTGTGACTGAATGTAGCTCTTTACGGCGTCATGAATCATGCCATACTCGTCCTGTAATTGAATAAAGCATTAAATAAAACCAAATCCTGTTAGTGAAAACAATACATATATAAAAAGTTGTATGCTTGAAATACCGTATGCTGTGTTTACGGTATTGATGAAAAAAAAATATTAGATTCACGCAAACTTAGTTCATGTGTATATTAAGAATAATTAAAGTGTATTCCTTTGTGAAAACATAATTATATGTGTGCAATGCAATATGTTATTATCAGGACAAGTCCTGTTAATAACTGGTTTATATTCAGATATATATTGTTCCTATAATGTATTGTGATCCATCAAAATAAACACAAATTACCATTGATGAACACAGTTCAGGACGTCGTGTCTGTAGAAGTCTGACCACAGAGAACACGTCTATCTCCTCGTCCATTGTCAGTTGTTGTATCAGATTGTTTACAGCACAAAACACGCCACACAAAGCAGCCCCATTTCTATTTGTACATATAGAAGATGATTAACTTCACAGAACATAGTAATGATACATGTACTTCTTTAAAGAAGTTGTATTTTTTTCAATTTCAAAATTATATTTTCTGAGTTCATCGAATTTTATTCTGAAATATACTTTACAAAGTACATATAAAGTCCCTACAAGTCATTAAAAGCATATACTGTAATTACATATTTTTCAAAAAGTATATTCAACTGTTTAACTAATACTTCAAAGTTTATTTCTTTATTTTTTTATGAATGTAATTACCTGCTGAACACAATGATGGGATTGTTGGTTTTAATTTTTTGAGCAAACGACACCAAGCTAAGGATTCCAGAAACTGTCTGTGGATTATCCAATGTCAGAGCGCAGACCGGCTGTATTACATTGACTGACCATGTTTCGTCGCTTTTCTAAAAAAAATGATGGTAAAAACCGAAATATAAAAAAAAAAAATGAAATTTATATTTCACTTTGATAATTTTTTTTTGCTGATTAGTTTTGTAATATCTGTTGCAACTGCCCCAAATACTCACTTCGTTTTGAGCAATATCAATTGTACAACTCTTTATCTCTGACGTTTGATCTTTTTGTAGGTGAATTGTAAAAGGCGAAACAGTTCTTCTTTCGGTCGAGGTTGGCAGCCATTGACTTGTCTGAAACACAAGACCCTAGCTTAACATTACATGTTCAAATTCGCACGACTTTTAAATCTTTAGATCTACAGTGATATATTTTAAAAAAAAATTATGTGTTAGCTTAAGAAAATTTGAACTAGCGTTTTGGTTTGTTTTAAAAGCAAAGTATATGTTATGCAATATTCGTACAGATTCAACTTCATGGAGAGGTTCCATGCTAACAACTAGTTCACAGTCGTGGTCAGTGATCAGTCGAAGGAAATCTATAGCGTCACCTGGTGCCGGGAAATGGGTGATTATAAATGCATTCTGATTGATGAACGACTGAAAAAAAATTACTTTATATTATAATGTTAAGTTACTTTATATGCTACTAAATTATATATATATATATATATATATATATATATATATATATATATATATATATATATATATATGTACATTCCTGGAAAAAGTATTTCAATTATGAAATCGTAACACTTACTGGTGCAACTATTGCATTAATGTAGCTTCCACGTTTTGGAACATTAGATGTCAGGTAAATGATGTACTTGTCAACTGAAATGTTGGAATGTTCTCATTATCATTACAACTTTTCATTACAATGTTTTTTAATTCATACCAAAATTCTCCATTTCTTTTTTGGCGTATGTATACGAAAGGTACATTACTATTACATATTTTTTTTTCATGAACGTATATAATATTGTAATCCTGTGGAATCATTTCGTGGGGGTCAAATTTCGTGGACTGTATTTTTTTTTTTTTTTTTTTTTTTGCTTATTTACGGAGATGCTGTTTCGTGGATGCGTCGCGTTTTATTTTCAGAAAAAAATAATCTTTCTAAATCTGTTTTTGGTGAGAATGTAAATTCGTAGGGGAGGGCTACACAAAAAAACCACGAAATTTGAGCCACGCAACACGAATTCTAATGATTCCACAGTAGTTTGCAATTATAAAGACATTTTTCTACGTTTTCCATTCATTTGGATGGACTTTAAAGATACCTACGAGGACGAATTGCAGATCGAATTCCTTGAGCATGTGAGGACATCTTGTAGTCGGATTCTGCGTAATGAGGGCGGACCGATAGAAGTCTCTGAGATATGTATCAGATTTGTACATTACAATGCATTAACAAACGTCTTTGAAAATGAACATGTTTTCTAAAAATTACATGTTACCGACCTAATTTTGACACTTAATGATATCAGAGAGTCTTAAGAAAAAGTTAACTGAAGAATTTAACTAAATGATATCTAAAGTAGCAGACTTAAATGTAACAAAGTTCTGGTAAAAGGGATGCACATTCCTTGTGTCAAAATAAAAGGAAGGGTAATTTCAGCAGAAAAATGACATTTTTTGGATATTCTTGCAATCAAATTTTGTCAATTTTGCACTCTAATGTATGCAGCGATAATTTTCTAACGAATAATAGAAACAAATATACACCTGAAATTCCTTTCCAAGCATATGTTTATTTTGTTTTTGTATTTTTCGTAGAAATTCCGTCTTAGCTAGAGCTGCAGCCGATGCTTTAAACATTTCGTTGAGAGTCAAGAATATTGTCTTGTATTGTTCCTAAAACAAAATTTATTAGTATTTAGAATAAAAAAAAAACAATGTGCATGTAAATCACTGGGATACAAAATATTACTTCACACTGAAAAATTAATTTTAATATTTTTAACATCGTTAAAAACTCCAAAGAATTATAGAAGTATATCTTGAACTCACGAAAGTCTGGACCATATTCATGCGATTTTGTCTCATTTTCTTGACGTATTCTGCAATGTTTATTTTTTTATCCGTTTTGCCTGCCTCAAACAGAACATCTATTGCTATATACGTTCCTGTTCTGCCTATTCCAGCACTTGACGAAACACAAATTTAATTAAATACAATATAAGTAAAGAAATTGAAGTCGTGTCGAATTCCTGTCTTCATTTCACTGATATAATGGAAATTCAGATTACAAGAACTGCGGCGTTTTATTTCAATATTTAAAAGGGTGTTATAGAAAGTAAATGTGATAAAATCTGCCACTAATACAAATTTACTACAACGAAAAGAGCTTTAAAAAATCTAACTGCGTATTTCCTATGAGAAAACATATGCTTTTTTTTTTTTAAATGTCTATCGAATACCTGCAATGAACTAATGTGGGGCCATTTTGTCTCTCTGGTTTTGTTCTAATCACGTGATCATGGAAAAGTAAAAGGCAAAGTGGTTCTGGTGTACCGTGATCCGGCCATGCAGTGTAGTGGTATTGAATTATTGTTCTACTGTCTTTAAGCTAAAACACGACATTTAGCAAATGCATGTCTCATAAGGAGAAAATTGAACAATGTGACAATATTTATTAAGAATTTGTAAATATTAAAAACGTTCATTATTTTAGTGTAGTTATTCCTTACAATTTCTCAGAATAAAACAACAAATTAAGCATTGATTTGATACTCATGTAGATACGAAAACAAGTAGTTTAATACTAGTTTGATAATAACAATTACATATTGAGCCTCTGACTTACCGTTGCGTGTGATAATTTTATTTTTCGAACAACATACTGAGCATATTGTTGTTCTTTAATGGTATGTAAGATGGTTCTGTCACAAGTGATGGTTTCATGCAAATCTGGCCAATATTGAGCACTTTTTAACTAAACAGAAATGAGTGTTTATTTAACGAACAACTTTAGAAGAATATGATATTTACATCCATTACACTAAGTGATACAATACAATAACATACTGTTCACCTTTCTTCCTTCTTTCAAATTAGTCAACATTACAATTTGATCAATGTTCTCTTGTAAAACCATGGACCAAAAGTCGGAGACTGTGGTCGGTTTAGGTCCTGTTTTAAAAAAAGAATATTATTTATCTTCTGATGTACGAAATTGCGATTTGTCATTTTCAGTAGAGTCTTTGTCCAAACAAAATTTGAATATTCGGAGCAAATAATACCTTGTGCTGCAACGTATACCTTTTCTCTTTTCAAACCCTAAAAAGTGATCGATTTTTAAGATCTACTTTTTTGATAAATTGAAAAAACAAATCAACAACACGTTTATATCATTATACTTACATCGATAAAGCTTGCGTTGATGTAGTCCGAATTTGTGTTCTCTAGAATTACTCTAGAATGGTCGTCTAAAATGATTTATAAATATGACAATACTAAGATCAATGCTAAAATGATAACAAATCTAAGACTTGAAATTAGAAACGGTACATTATGTCATCAAGGATCAAAATAATAAAAAATGTACTTATCGTGTCGTTTCAAAGTTTAAATTTTAATATATTTTTTTTCTTAAAAACGCACTTACAAGGAAAGGTTGTCTTGAATCTGTTTTTCGGAATGTTTTCAGGAAGTTTTGCGACATTGCATGGATGTCTTTCCCCGTATAAAAGTGTCTAAAATGAAACAAAATACTCAATTATTCGTTATAACTATTATCAAAATTATAAATTTTTCGACCTCAATTGTAGAATGGTAATATCTTTTGTACAAAGGTTCACGTTGATGAGATTGGAAGCATAGTTTAATAAATCAATTATATGATACACACCGCATATTCTTTTTTAAAACCATCGTTTTCTTTCCTCGATTTTTCTTGTATTTCCTTCTCCAAATCTTTTATCAAGATATCAGATATTCGCTCCTGGTTAACAAACACATCCCCGTAAGGGTTTTCGTTGTGAATTTTTTCATCAATGTCAACATCGTCATCTCTTGATTCTCTACTTAGTTCCCTTGTAGCGGGTGGTTTTCTAGAACGTTTTTTAACCTTGCTATTTTCTACGTTAATATTCTGGTAAATGTTTGTCAGGTTTGCCTCAGAAATATCTGAAAATTAATAATGATTTTCAAAATTTCAAATATTTGTTGATGTAATTTTAAATATCGCTTATGGATACCGATTTCAGGAAAATTAAGTTTGAAAATCGTATATTTCTCTTACTATTGGTTGTCACAGTGTTAGCTTTGTTCTTATTTGAAGATTCCAGCTGGTTTCGAGAGGCACCTCGGGTTCTTCATTTATTTATATAATATTACATTACAACATATTGCAAATGCAAATTAAAAGCATAACAATTTTGACAAAATACTTTTGGTTTCTAAACAATTCTCCAAAAAAGAAGAGCTTTAAAACAATTCATTTGTAGATTAAACAGCAGAAAAATCGTTTGAGAAAACGAACCGATAATTACAAACAAGAGGCCCATGGGCCACATCGCTCACCTGAGGAACAATAAATATGATGAAATCAGCTTAATGGAGTCATAATACAAACTATCTGGACAATGTAGTATAATACATGTAGATCCTGTATAGATGAAAATCCATTTTCCCCCCTCGATATTCTTATTTTTATTATCATTAGTCCCTTTTCTAACATGATGATTTTATAGTCATAACACATGTTGAGCATTGCAGTTCTCAAAAAGATCCTAAACAATTGTTTATGTATGGTATATAAACCTACATCAAACTCTGAACCCCTTGTGAGGCCCAAAAATCATCAAGGGGCCAAATTCTAAACAATTTTAAAGAATCACCGGGCTGATTAGTTTCTGAGAAGAAGATTTTTAAAGATTTACTCTATATATTCCTATGTAGAAATTCAATCCCCAATTGTGGCCCCACCCTACCCCGGGGGGTCATGATTTTCATAACTTTGAATCTACTCTACCAGAGGATGCTACCACACAAGTTTTAGCTTTCCATACTAATTAGTTTCTGAGAAGAAGAATTTTAAAGATTTACTCTATATATTCCTAAGTAAAAAATTTGACCCCCCATTGTGGCCCCATCCTACCCCCGGGGGTCATGATTTTCACTACGTTGAATATATCCTACCTAGGGATGATTCCACACAAGGTTCAGCTTTCCTGGCCAAATGGTTCCTGAGAAGAAGATTTTTAAAGATTTACTCTATATAATCCTATGTAAAAATTCGACCTTACATTGTGGGCCCACCCTACCCCTGGATGTCATGCTTTTCACAACTTTGAATCTACACTACCTGAGAATGCTTCCACACAAGTTTCAGCTTTCCTTGCTAATGAGTGTCTGAGAAGACGATTTTTAAAGATTTACTCTATATATTCCTATGTAGAAATTCAATCCCCAATTGTGGCCCCACCCTACCCCGGGGGGTCATGATTTTCATAACTTTGAATCTACTCTACCAGAGGATGCTACCACACAAGTTTTAGCTTTCCATACTAATTAGTTTCTGAGAAGAAGAATTTTAAAGATTTACTCTATATATTCCTAAGTAAAAAATTTGACCCCCCATTGTGGCCCCATCCTACCCCCGGGGGTCATGATTTTCACTACGTTGAATATATCCTACCTAGGGATGATTCCACACAAGGTTCAGCTTTCCTGGCCAAATGGTTCTTGAGAAGAAGATTTTTAAAGATTTACTCTATATAATCCTATGTAAAAATTCGACCTTACATTGTGGGCCCACCCTACCCCTGGATGTCATGCTTTTCACAACTTTGAATCTACACTACCTGAGAATGCTTCCACACAAGTTTCAGCTTTCCTTGCTAATGAGTGTCTGAGAAGACGATTTTTAAAGATTTACTCTATATATTCCTATGTAGAAATTCAATCCCCAATTGTGGCCCCACCCTACCCCGGGGGGTCATGATTTTCATAACTTTGAATCTACTCTACCAGAGGATGCTACCACACAAGTTTTAGCTTTCCATACTAATTAGTTTCTGAGAAGAAGAATTTTAAAGATTTACTCTATATATTCCTAAGTAAAAAATTTGACCCCCCATTGTGGCCCCATCCTACCCCCGGGGGTCATGATTTTCACTACGTTGAATATATCCTACCTAGGGATGATTCCACACAAGGTTCAGCTTTCCTGGCCAAATGGTTCTTGAGAAGAAGATTTTTAAAGATTTACTCTATATAATCCTATGTAAAAATTCGACCTTACATTGTGGGCCCACCCTACCCCTGGATGTCATGCTTTTCACAACTTTGAATCTACACTACCTGAGAATGCTTCCACACAAGTTTCAGCTTTCCTGGCCAAATGGTTCTTGAGAAGAAGATTTTTGAAAATTTCTCATTTTTTAAAAATAAATTCTAATTATCTCCCGTTTGAAAAGGGCGTGATCCTTAATTTTCACAACAGTGAATCCCCTTTGCCTAAGGGTGCTTTGTGCCAAGTTTGGTTAAAATTGGCCGATTAGTTTTTGAGGAGATGTCAAAAATGTGAAACGTTTACGGACAGACGGACGGACGGACGGACAGACAGACGGACAGACAGACGGACGACAGACAAAATGTGATCAGAAAAGCTCACTTGAGCTTTCAGCTCAGGTGAGCTTAAAATGAGATCATATATTTTATTTGCATGTTTCTGTTACAAGGGTATATGATACAAATTTAATTGATTTTTTTATTTAATAGTTAATGATTGAATTAATGATTTATGACCAATTTAATTTAAATAAATGATAAAGGAATGCAAAATGTATCCAAAAAATTCAAAACGATAAAAAAAAAAATGCTCCAGCAATAAGATATTTTAGTCTCTAAAATGAAAAAAAAAGTTTACCGCCTGTATATAATCAATCCGACAACGATGAGAACAACAACGACAACAACACCAAGGCTTCCTCCAACTATATATGCAGTTTGTACGCCGCCATCGTTATCAATGCTTTTCATGGGCTGAATCTATTTAGATAATAAAGGTTGTGTTACATTTGCCAAGGTGTATCATACAATATATAAATAAATTCTGATCAGCTTAGATTTGTGTTATTGATTTTTTAATGAAGAAATCAATCACTTCATAGCCATTACCTGAACATTACATACGCCAGTCACTTGATGACAGGATTGGTTAAAACAATCACTGCACTTCTTTGAACAATTAATGCCAAAATAGGGTTCCTCGCATGCTGAAATAATACAAAGCTATCGTTTTACAAAATATAACAAAAACAAAAACACTTAGAAATATATGCATAGTTCATAGGATATACAGGAAAGTAACACAAGGAAATTTAAACAAAAGATATATTAATATAACTTTGGTACAGCATATGCATTTACTGATATGGCAATGTACACTAAACTACATTTAGAAGTCATAAAGAAGTATTTACATTCCACACGGTATTGTAAAGTGGGATTCATAACACGCTGAAACAGACAAGATCAACTATGAGTTTTATATTGATGCCACAAATGTTCAAGTGCATCGTAAAAATCTAGAATAAAAATTCAAGGTTACGGCTATTGAATTGGCTCTTCCATGCCTTTAAACTTACCCATATGATAAAATAGGGGTTTTGATATATATCATTTGTAATTACAGAAAGTGAACTAATTGTTAACAAAAGCATTATTTTATTATCTTTTGAAAGATGCAGTGACATTATAGCAACAGTATGTTTAAACAAGTTATTTTATGTATACATTTTTGAGATCGAAAATCGGTATGTCACAATGTGTTTTAACAGAACTAGTCATAATACTTTAAATTAAATATTAATAAAAAGTAATTTGACTTTGTAATAACTATAATTTGCAATTCATTCATTCAATTTATCATCAAAACCAGTAATTGTTATATAAAACAAAACAAAAAAAAACAAAAAAAAAACCAACAATTTGTACTAATTCCAACTCTAAAATACTTATTAAAAAAACCAACAAACCACTCGAGTTATAATTATAGATACACAAGAATGCAGCACGATTTCATTATCTTTTAACTGCACTTAATATTATACTTATAATATTAATAAAATCTTTTGTTAGAGTCAGATTTGAAAAAAAAATGACTGTGCTTACAATAGTGTAATGGTTTCGGAGTCGTGACATGCGAGTTTTTCAACAACAAGGCAACCCCTTCTTGTTATGTTAACTTAGTTTTTATTGCTTTTTTGTTTCCTATCAGCCACAAAATGTCAACCATAAAACTTTGATATCAATAAAAATAGCTGTGTATTAAGATTTAATGATATGGTATTCATTAGTGACATAAAGTTACAAAAGCTATCAGAACCCTTACTAATTATGATGTAATTTTATCATCAAAGAACCACAAGTCTAAAGCATTACTATCACCTTATAATAAGCCACTTATATACTTGTTTTGCGTTCTTTTCTTTAATTGTAGGTCAATAGTTGATGAGAATTTTGATCATTAGCGATATAAATATAAAATTGTATCTATAAAGAATGGCTACATAGATTGTTGGTGATTATACTACTTATAGCATTTATACTCTGAGTTCTAACCACTCATGCACATTTATTCTACCAACGGTTACTGTATCATTGTATGTTACTACATAACTAGTACATGTAAGTATTTACATATATTGCAAAAAGGTCCTTTATAACCAGGAGCGCATCCATCTAAACAAGACCCGTTGGTATGATAACAATGAAATTCGTCTTTACAATGACCGCAGTTATTCTGACAATTTATTCCATATGTTCCTTTATCACACTCTACAAATAAAATATAAAATGTAAGAAAGAATTTAAAATTAAAAATTAAACACTACAGACTACAAATATTGTATGAATTGAAAATATACATTACAATAGTAATCTTGGAATGAAACACATTGCTGATTATTTTTTTATGTGTAACATAATCGATAGAAAGTAAAACACATATCAGTTACATTCAGTTTTAGCAACGTAGTCGCATTGCACAACATCTTAGATATTAACAAAGTGTATTGGAAATCTTATCAGTAAAGATTCAATATGTATTTTTCTGATTTTTAGAATTTGAAAAGAAATCCAACAAATATAAAACAAAACCCAGAGCACCAAAGCATTAAAAGGAGTTTTATTCTTAACAAATACCCTGGTTACACATTGGACCCTTATATCCTGGGACACAACTAAAACAGTGGCCAGTTTTGATGTCACAACTCCTGTCTTGGCAGTTTGTTGGGCATGGATAAATGCAATCATCTCCATAGGTACCATTACACCCTAATTTATGAACAAGAAAAGATCATTTTTTACTGTATACTGAAGACAGTACTTATACAATTATAATAATACTTGATAAACACTTAAACATAATGATTTTAGTTTAAACTAAACCATTTTTTTAATATTTTTTTTATTGTCTTGATGTAATATGTAATATATCGAGTACTTTAAAACGACTGTATCTTCAGATAACAGACGGGGTGGCTTGTCCCCCGAGTCTGATAGCTAAAGATGCACGAGTTATAGTTACTCTATACATGTATTATTTGTATGATTGTTTTCAATGCACTGAGTTATCCATGGTCTATCAAAATTTTATTGTGTGCCATTTTATATGACCAGTGAAAAAAGAGCACGTGATTCGAGAAGTTATGAACGGTGTTTTTCATGAAATTTCCATCTGCCGCGCTCTTTTAAGCCTGAACACCGTGGCTAACGGTTGTGATTTATGCTATCGCAGTTTTTAAGACATAGTGAAGACCGAAATTATGATGAAAAAATCCGTAGGTCAATAAGGAAACCTGAACATACACAAGCTGTTGATATGCATCTCAGGGATGCTACACACTTGTACGTTGAAACTATTGTTTCTGTCTTGGGGATGTTCTCCTGGTAGAATCTATAGAACGAAATAATGTTTTAAGTGGCGCGAATCGCTGAAAAATGTACCATGCATGACGAAAATGAACGCTATGACTGGTTACAACGCTTTGTTGTAGGTTAGTAAACAGGATGACATTGAATATCCCCCGCGCACTCTCTATTGTATTGTATGCAGATTACTGCGTCATTTGAGAGAAGAAAAGATTCACAATTTTCTTGATGAATATGTCCACCGCTTAGCCGTTTTTTGCAAAGTTTTAGACGCGCGCACGAAGGAGTTATTATCAAAGGGCTTAAGTAACAAAATGCAACCAGTTGATCCAATATTGCAGGAAAATGAGGGAAAAATCTGGACTCGTTGAGTATTCGAATTATACTTTTTTCAAGCTCTACAGTACACAGATATTCAGGTCTTATGGCATTTGACGAACACCAGATTTAGAGTTTTTAATAATTAAGTTATTCATATCAAGCATTGGGTGGCTGTGTAAGCAGTGAAAAAAATGTTTAGTTTTCTTATAATAATTTTCATTGTTGCTTTTAAACATGTCAATAACTGCTTTGTTCATTTAACTTCATGAAGCACAATTTGTGTAATTATGAATACATTTTTTTAAAAAAAATTGTTGATTTTTATTTTAGATAAATTGTGATCTATCAGGAAATAAAGAGTGTGTTTATCCCAGATAGACCACTAAATAAATGAATAGCTGACATTAAAGGAAAAGCTCGCAACCAATGATACAAAGACATTTTACTTACCATAGACTTCTACTTCACAGAGTTCATTAAACGCATATGTTGAATAGAAGCTAGGGTAACCACCGCCCTGTTTGCGTTCATTGTAGTAGATAACGTAACGTCCTGGAAGTGTGCAGTTAATGTGCTGGTCTAAAAACAACATCGTAAGGCTGGATGATTCATCGTGATAACAGAGGTAGCCATCGTCTTTAGTGGTTGTGTTGGAAACATAGAGGGAAAATCCTGCCATTCTGTCTATATGGATATATGTGATTTTGTCTTTCAATATTACATACGCAATTTATCCCTGCGACTAGGTTATTTGTTTAGTAAAACCTATTTATAAAAATAAAGGTAATCCCACTAACACACTAACGCCCTTATTGTCTAGGAAAATTGTATTAAAAATAATAGACATCAAGCGAAGCTTTTTGCAATTCTAATGATCTTAATTAAAGAAAACACCAAACGGGTTTCAGGAAGAATTCGTTAACACTAGATTACAGATTCTTTTCATTATTTTGAATCGACGTAAGGATACACTGGCCTCTTCTTGACTTAAACAAGCATTTGACACACCATGACAGTATAAATTACGTTTTAAAAGGCATATTGATGGAAAAGGTAGTGTGATGAAGTTGAATTAAGTTTATATTAGTTTTGAATTCGTTTTGTAAATAGTTGTAATTTTGGACTAAGTTGTGTTCCATAATTCCAATCGAGAGTGTTCGGTATTAGGGCTAGTTAGTCTGGTAGAAACATTAACGGAGCAAGGCATGACGCAAGTGGGACGTACGGGGGCCCGTGGTTGATGAATGTTAATGGTCAAATGGCCCTATGTGGAAAAGCATCCAGTGAGAGACCTTGGAGTCCGGGACTGGAGACGTGAAATTTTGTTTACGTGTTTTGTGTGCTATGGAGGCCCAGTGGTGACAATTTTAGGGTGGATGATGCAATTTTTTGAAGCCAAACTTTCAACTCTATTTGATGATTAAACGTTATATTAGATAAGATAGTGATAGTAGTTGATTTTTCAATTACAGATAACAATTTACTTTTTCTGTGAAATTACATATAACAGTATTGATTATTTTGCTTGTTTGGTTTATTCCTTTATATACTGTTATAGCTATATTTTGATGATGTTTAAAAGCATTTATTTCTTTCATATAGATACTGACAATTGAATGTTTTAAAAGTTTATTTATTGTTGTTTCATTGTCAGTGTTATTTGATTAAAAATTTAAAGTTATATTTTTTTTCTTAGTGAAAGTGAGGGTGTGTCTTTGTGAGTGTGGGTATCTTCATATTCTATTATTTTAATTTCTGTTTTGGTTAAATAAATTCATTTTGTTTTGTTTATTTTACTGCTTGTCGTTTTCGCTATCACCACCACAAAATCTAAAAAGGACTTCATTACAGGTAGAAAATGTTTTCAATTTTTCTTATAAATATGTCCAAAGATATAAAGTCAATATAAAAAATTAACAGCGTTTTTTAAAATCACAGACAATGACACAGAAACAATATTTTATATGTTTAATAGTGTAAATTTCGCTCTGTTTAATTAAAAATTACACACATTTTTGTGTAAAAAAAATGTTCTCCCAGCAAGTAAACCCCCCCCCCCCCCCCCAAAAAAAAATAATTAATGACATCACAAACAACAATCAGTCAGGTTTTTTTTAATGTTAAACAGTATCTGATTATCTTAAGAACTGCAAAGATGTTCGCAATGGTACTTGATGTGGTTAAATTCGTTCTTATTAGTTAAAATATCCCTCTATTTATAATATTTTTTAGGACAATTTGTTTGTTTTCTGCCATGGATAATGTGTCCGAGCTAGTCTATAGTAGATCTACATTTAAAATTGCTTCTCTTTGCTTAGTTAGCGACAGATTTGCCTAATGCAATATGCAGTCAACAGGTTGACCCCTTGGCGACCATTGTTTTATTTCAATAAACATTTTTAGAAAATCATTATGCAAAACTATTTTTATGTATCATCCTTACCGATTGTTGTCTCTAATCCAAGGTAAAAGTGTATTATGTGTTTATCATCTGTAAAAATGTAATAAAGTACAAACTCTTAAAATCCTTCCTGTAGTAGATATCAACGTGACTGATGCTGAACACTCTTCCAAGGTCTACTCGCCATGTTGCTGTGAATTTGCCATCATCAGATATTGTACACTGACCTCCAATTCCACGGTCATCGTACATACCGTCCACCGCATTCTCACTACCAAAGTCTCTACTTTTGTCTGGCCAGGGATACTGCTCCCAAGTGGGCTGATGTAGTGCTAGATTTTCTGTATAAATAATATAGGTAACCCTTTAAGACAGATGTACGAACGAAATTAGAATTGAACATTTCTATAAAATCATCATCACATTCTGTTTTAAAATTAAGCTTAGGAGATAGAATGACTGAAAGGTTTACAACAGTTAACTATTGTTTTTAATGTTTTCTTCATTTCTGTGAATTAAAACGACAAGAGACCCACTTGCCTTGACGGTCATTTGATTACCATAGTTCGTAGATGGATCCGTCTTGTTTGCATTTTATTTTTCATATGAGTCCAAATACCAATTTGTGACTGATGTGACAGTTACCCCCTGCTTTTTTTTTGTTATTTGCGAACATTAAATCAATTCATAAAAGTGTTGGGAGGAGTCGAAGGTTAGAAGAAATCTCGGACTATCTGTACACTAGCTGCAGAGGCCAAATAGTTTAAACTTCTAGTAAAAAGAAACTGCATGACCTTAATGGTAGTTACGAATAAGTAATAGAAATTTGATTCCGAGAATAAGTGAGATTTTATAGCCTTATCGCACTGATTTAAGCTGGAAGTTTTAATCCTTTTTAGCTATCAAACTGTTGCAGAAACATTCGGTTTTTAAATAAAATTAATAACATAGGGACCAATGTATATTTATTGCATAATTACATTTAATCTTTATATTTGCTTTTTTCATGCCGTTGTTAGCGTACGACGACGAACGACGACGGACGAAGAACAATAAGTCACATAAGAAATTCAGTTGACTTAAAAATCTGATTTGTTTTGCCTTAAGCTTTAAGTAAAAATAACTTACCTAACCCATGTACGTGCAAGATATACATCAAAACATTCAGTGTTAAGTGACGCATACCACTGTAGAAACGAAACAGACATTAGAAATTGACATGTAGAAATACACACTTGCAAGTAAATCAAAAAAAATCTTAGCCGTATTTTTAAACTATACTTACATTCTTAAAATACACCAACTCAATCGAATAAGTGACTTTAAATATCTGTCTTGCGAACCTGGATGTGCAACTTTTGTTATCTATGATATGTCTTTCCCGTGTTTTTTTACCGAACCAGGAAGATTTTTAAAATTACATTTAAATGCGCACTCAACACGTTTTTATCGATTTATCTAGTAGTTTTTTTTCATCGACAATACAGGTGTATTTTGTTCATGTTGCAATGGATGAATGTGTGGGTTTCATTTATTAAATAGTTGTCAAGACTATCTGCTATCTGCTTTTTATATTTTGCCTTAAACGTGATATTCTAAATTCAGATGTGTTTTATGAATCACAACTGAGCGAATACTGTGGAATCATTTTTATTCGTGGGGTCAATGTTCGTTGGGACGTTATTTTGTTATTAGCAAGTTCTATTTCGTTATTAAATAATATTAACATTCTACTGTGTTTTTCCATTAAATTTTGTGATCATAAATGCCTCTAAATGCAACAAGAAATCACTGGGTACTCAAAGGTTAAAATGACGAGTTTTAATATGACGTCACAAACGTTGAACGCTGTAAACTGCAACGCCACAAGCGAAAATAAAAGTTCACGCTTGTGGCTGTTACTGTGGCTCTTTCATTAATATTCACTTACTCTAAGGATAAGATAGGAATTTTAAGGTATGAATCACATTTGCAGACAAGACAAGAAGTTAAAAAAATGTAAATATAAGCATTAAATCAAACGCGCGTTACTCAATTTGTATGCACACACCTCTGCAGTAATGAGAGCGTATACTTCAAAAAATCATTATTCAATGCTATATTAAAAATATGCTTGTTTATACGTTTTTAGGCATGTAAATTCGTGGGTAAGAGTTACCCACGAAAGACACGAACATTGGTCCCCCACGAATATTGATGATTCTATAGTATTTGAATTAAGAATAACTCATGATCAAGAACAAAAATGTCAAAATGTGTTAATAAGGCATACATGTATTTGCCTATGCTAAATGTTGAATTTCTTTTAACCATGTTTAAATACATGCGTCACGTTATCAGACTTTCTTATATTGGTTTGCACACAGATACAAAAAAATGTTAAAATCTTTCTTGAAAAAACGATGTCATTTATTATAAACTCTATGCATATACCTCGTTTTTTGCATTAAAGGTGGTTCACTATACTTTGACATAGTTTTCAAATCAGCAGAAAAACACTTGATTATGATAGATAGCATGATTGATAAGAACATAAAACATAATTATTTTTTTTTAAAATTATGTTCAGTACATAAGAGCTAAAGCCCCAGGCGAATTCAAACTTAGTCCTATACTTTAAACACTGATCTAGGATGATATTTAACAAAATCGATTGATACAAGCAATTTTACAAATCCTTTAAAGTCTAAGTGTAATGAGGTACCCCAATTCCAGTACAGGGGCGAAAATTCGTGCATGTTTGTCCGCAGTCAAGCGCTTTAGACATCAAATTGATATACATTGCACTAATTGATTGTGCCTTTAGTGGAACTGATATATCATAGTCAATCTGCAGAATCTAAGCTAGCCTGAA
Source organism: Magallana ariakensis (assembly GCA_020458035.1). NCBI lineage: Eukaryota > Metazoa > Mollusca > Bivalvia > Ostreida > Ostreidae > Magallana > Magallana ariakensis. Next base: position 49,981,908 of record CM035811.1, read on the forward strand.
GTCAACTTGATTTTCTTCTATGATGTCCATGCAACACTGATCCGCTGTCATCGGACATAAAGCCACCTTAAAAAGAGGGTTGTTGGTGTGTTAAAGGAAGTGAACATGAAAAAATTATCATGGGCTCAAATTTGTCTGTTTGATGTATATAATGATATCTGAAAACCATTTAGACATAGCTTTCCTCAGTAAGAAGATATATCACTTAGAATAACTAATTCTTGCAATCCATGAAGGCTGCCATATTGTTAAAATCATTACCTCCCTGCTGGGTTATCTCTAAGCATCTAAGACAGGGCAGCACTGATGCTGACGTCAGTGAGACACATTGCATCTTTACACACGCTTAGTAACAGAGATAAAATGTCATCATCAAAATGTGAATTGAAACTTGAAATGAATGTAAAGAGTTGTCATTTTGAAACAAGGTTTATGGAGGAAGATTTTAGATCTCAGAATGATGCATTCCCACCAGGCACCAGCACTGCAGTTAATGTGACATTTAACTAGAATGGAATGTCCCTGGATCAGTGTTACTGTGACCTATTTTTCTTGCACTCGGGAATTTCTTAATTTGTTATTATGAGTTTGAACATTATGTGTGCTACATAAATGAGCTCACAAGGTGCATTGCTCAGCATCCTGATTTTTAAAATGTGACTTAGTTCTGTTATTCTTCTGACAGCCTAAACGGAACCGGCATACGTATCATCAAGATTTAATCTAATTAAGATAAAACCAAATCAGAGAGGAAGATTTCTAGAGCATTTAAAAAAAGTAACGGTAAGAAACCCCACAAAGAAAATGAAATTACATTTTACATTTATTTGAAATCTACAAAGAGCATTTTATTTATGTAAACACTGACTGCCACATCTCCGTACAAACATCTGGAATGCCATGGTCTCATATTTCACAAATTATCTATTTTTATTTTTGCACAAATCATGTGTAGTTACCTAAGGTTCAGTTAAAGAAATATACTGAATCCTTGTCCTCTCATGACAGTACAAAATTTTGCTGCACATCCAGGCATAATTTTTCTTTGTAACTTTTATCAACTCTGCATAAACATTGACCCAGTTTTATCATTGACCCAGTCACCAGCAGCAATGTGGCTTATCTACGTCAGAGAACAGATGCATGCTGGGAAAAAATGGATAACCTCTATAAACCTTTCACTGAGAGTGTTAAATTGATAAAATCTCATGATAGAAATAAAAGAAAGGTTACAGTCCTCATTTCTAAGTTTTAAAAGTCTTTTAAAATTTATTAAGCAACAATTATTTTTTTCATGTTCACTTCCTTTAAACACGCCAAACGCAATCTGACAAGTCTTCAAAAGGTCGAGGTTGTAACAACTGCGGCCATGCCAAACAACAGAAATGCGCTGGAGGACCCTCCATGCCAGGAACCGATCATCAACTCGGCTGTCGGGGGCGTCCTTTAAAAACATCAGTTGTCAATAATATGTCTAGGTATTTCACTAAGAAAGCTGAATAACAACAAAAAAATTGAATAGAATATGCACTCATATCCTCTGAAGTTAATTAATGTTTCTTCTTTTTGAAATGAAACTTACAGAGGGAAATATACGTGCTGGAATTTTACTCAATGTGTGTTTATAATTAATTTAATTTACATTTCTTGCGTTTATGAATTATGTAATTAATAATTATTGATATTGAACAAAACAATTTGTTAACTGTTAAGAATTAAATAATTATAAGAAAAGAAAGTATTTTGTAATATTATAGACAACGAAAATGTAATATCTTATTTTTAGTAGATTTCAATTATACTGTGGAAATGAAGCAAGACATAAAAGACTAGTGGGCTATGAAGCGCATCTTAAATCGTTTACTTCAAAGTAAAGATGAGTTTTTATTTTGTTTAATAACAACTTTAAACAAATTATAGTAAAGAATACATGTAATATATTAACACCATTTAAAGGTATTTCAATGGAGAATACACAACTATGCCTTTTATGTTCGTAGTGACGTAATGAGTATACTAAAGTTGTTTATCAGAACAGAGCAATATTAATAGTACACGTACCACTTCAAAATGATGATATTATTATTGGTGGTGATTTTGAATATGTATTAGATACAACCCCAAATTACTATACAATTAACTAAATGGTATTAATCCTAAAGCTAGAGGTGCTGTCCTAGAGCTCATGCTTTCTTACAACTTAGTAGATACATGTAGAAAAGTTCATCCAAATGACAAATGATACACTTGTAGAAAACCAACACCTCTGACACAAGCACGTTTAGACCTTTGTCGTATTTCACTTATTTTTTCTTCTTTTATTTTAGTGATACCATGACAACCAAATATTGATCAGACTATTATTCTGTACTTATCTCGTTAAAGTTTAAACATTTTAAACATGGCGGTGGCCTTTGAAAAATTTAAAAACTCACTTTTAAAAAAATGCATATTATATTATTTTAAAATAGATTCTGCCATTTAATATCCTGATGATGAAAGAAAATTTATTGCATGATATATACCGCATAGGTACGCCGAATGTACCGTTTGAGTTTTGGTAACCTGGCTTGTTGTTTTAACTGACAGGGGAAGGTTTGCCGTCGTACGCTGATCTCGCCAATTTGGAAATTCAGAGTGGAATTCGTCCTTTTTTCATGGTGGATAGCTCAAGCTCACGGTTAGATGTTGTAATGGGATGACCGATGTAGATATTCCCAATAAATGGACATATCTATTGATTGTATGTAAATATTAAACAAACTGTTTATTAAAAACTTTAGATATAACTCTTAATTCATATACACTACACAATTTTGTTCATATGCGAGGTAGACGGTAGACAAAACCTGCATAATGCAGATTAAGGTCTATAATTCTGGTAGATAAATTTATTTTGAAATTTTGTGGAGAGACTACTAAACAAAAGTCTATATTTCGTGGTACCATTAATGAGTACATGTAATAATTTTGACTTGGTTTATCTGTTACTATGGTTATAATTATAAAATCATTTTTTTTACAACACGTGCCTCCATTTTCTTTTTACACCGGTTTATTGTTATTTTTTGCCAAATAACCGTTTCCAAAATTTTGTAACATCTGTTGTTGTGTTCATTATGTACTGGCCTTTGCCGGTAAACATTTGACTTAGATTTTACTTTTAAAGTCACTACATGTGTTCAACTTCATACTGTATTAAAATCATAACTAAATAATAGTTCAAAATATAAAAATTTGTTTGATTTCTTCAAATTATCAATTTCTATGTCAAATATTAGCAAAACTTTCAGGAAAATTATCATTTCTGTTTGGGCCCTATGTTTAAAAAAATGGCATGTTGCATGGGTCAGAAATAAAATAAATGAACATTTTAGGCCCCCATTTTTTTATCCAAGTGGTTTTCGGATGATTGACATTACTATTATTTCAGGTGCCATCATCCTTAAGCAGAATTGTTTATGCCTAGAAAAAATGACGATTTATTTCTATCATGTTCATCATATTTAGTTACATACTGAATTACCCTAATAGCACATTTACACAGCAAAATTAAATACTAAAAATATTTTCAAGATATATATAATTACTACAACATTGATCGAGAAAGAGTATGAATGAAAGTGTACAATGACAAAATGACTCAAATCTCTAACATTTCTGAAATACTAAAATCTCAGTGTTAGAGGAAATTAATTTAAAAACAAAAAGATGATTGCTAGGATTTTTCTCTTGAGAAAATTTCTATGAAGAGAATACTGTTAGCGTATTGTCATATTGTAAATTTTTTATTTACCGGGTGGGTGTAAATATAAAATTGAGATAATCAGTTTAAACATACCGAGTAGGTGCAAGAACAAAAACCACAGTATTGTATTCTAATATTGCAAATTTTGTATCAACACCCATTCAGAAAATAAACAATGAACAATATCACAATTTCAATTTACTAGGCGAGTGTAAAACCAAAATAAATCAATATGACGAATTGTAATTTTTTTTATTTATTATATGTATATATATTTGTACACTATCCAGCAAATAAAAAAAAATCACGGTTTTACTCATATGAATAGTTTATCTTGTAACCATGTATACAACTATTCTTATTAAAACAATGATATTTGAAATATCAATATCACACAAGACAGTAATTATACGCGAAAAGTTCACTATGAATAAAATAGTTAATACATATTTGAAGTGTTAATATGATATATCTAAAAAATAATCATTAGACTGTTTCAATTTTTCATCCGACTTTCAAAATATTTAAACATGTTAATCAAAGCAATAAACGTTATAAAAATGTACATTTTTGGTTAAATAAATCAAAGTTATAAATATTAATTTGTTAATTCTTGCTTATTTTTTGTTGAATTTTGAACCGGTTTTATGATAAAAATTCCACGATGCGGGTTAATTTTCAACGGATAATGGTGTTTATTCAACACCTTTGGTCTCAATATTCAACGTTGAAAATTGACCCCCGGGTCAATTTCAACCCGGTTCAATTTTTTGCGTCACACCGGTCATGTGACCGATGCATTTCATTGTAAGCCGATATGCGCTGGTAATTTTTTTAAAGTTTAGCTTTGATCCCCTACTGGGGACTCATTATTAGTCCTGGGGTCACGATTTTAAAAATTAAGAATATTCACTATTTTACTGTACATAAACATGTAAGCTTTGGTGAACAATTACTTTATATAACATGCTGAAATTTAGTTGACAATGCATTTATTTTACAAATATTTAATAAAATTATGATTTTATAGATACCCATAAATATTTCTCTTCCTATATTAATTCATTTTTGATATTTCAATATAAAGTCAGGAAATAAATATCGCTATGATAGAGTGTTTTGTTTAATATTTTCTGTTAACATTTTTTTTTCAAAATGATTAAAATACATATTAGCCACGCGAGTACTTCTAAGAAATTTTGCAGGAAAGCAAATATTGGCAATGTTTTAAATGTTTCAAAGAGCTGCTCAAGTGTGGCCACATTCACATTTTGCAAATACTGCAGTTAAATCTACAATTTACATCCATTTTTGAGGACGAGGGTATGTTTGATGTGTTGCGCATGTGCCAAACAGCACAGCCGAGGTGAAAAAAATTACAGTCGTAGAACAGGGTTTTTTTTTGTAGCTTTATCTCTTTGTTGAAAATCTCTCACGAGATGTTTGGTTATTGGTGGTTTTGATTTGAATAACTATGAATTTCTTCATATGTCTTGCATTTGTCAACCTCCTCAAGCTCTGTATATTGATGATCCTTGTCCTCTAAAAATTTAGCCAAAATATCCCACTCATTTTTTTTTCATTTGTTCATTGTTCAAAAGAAGCTATATATTTAATTATTTTCTTTTGATTTTTGTATTAAATGCTGAGCACTTTTAGCATTAGGTTTTTTGGAAAATTGTGATCTATTGTTTACATATTTGAGATTTGAAGATTATCTTAACTCTACTTTATAATTTCAGAATTCCTTTTATTGTACCTGTTTTATTTGTAGTAGCTCTCTGTGTATGAACTAGGTTGTGTGTTAGTAGCTCTAACTGGAAATATGTTTAAAGTTAAGAAAAACTCATGTATTCAATTTTAAATAACATAACTTGACGTCGGTAAATTAAAGATGTTAGATTAGTAAGATATACCACTCGAAAAGCAACCTTACTTGTTTATCAACTGTTAAGATCAATTGTCTGTTTATGATTTACAAAAAAAGTTTTTTGTAGATTTTCACAAATGTTATATTTCAGTTTAAATGAAAGATTATAAATATGTTTTATTAATTTAATTAAATAATAACAATTTAAATTGTTTTGATTTAAAACGTTACAATTGTGAACACAAAAGAGGTTATTTTTCTTCATTTGTTTTCATTGTTTTATTTAGAAATGTTTTGAATACAGTTTTAGTTAGAACACTGACTTGATTTCGTTTTACTTTTAAAAAAATGCATAATAAACTTACATTGATTACACGTGTTTCCTGTCCATCCTGGTTTACACCCACCGTCACATTGTCCTGTAAATCTGTCACATTGACTGGTCACAATGCAGTTTGCACTACAACGGTGACTGCAATTCCGCCCATAATATCCTTTTTGGCATCCTGCAAAAGTTTTGCTTATACAAATTGTGTTTATATTTTTAAATGTATTTTAATATTTTATACATTTTGGTCGATTTCATCTCATCACCCATTGCTATTTACTTAACCATTTCATCTGATTAATTTTGTATTGAAGGAGTATGGTTTTCAACATTAAAACAGAAAAAGCAAGTCTACATTATTTGGGTTTAGAAATCGACGAATATTCATACTTTCCTGGCAGGTATCGCCTATTGTTCCTTCAGCACATCCGTGGAGACAGGTACCGTTGATATGGTGACACGTCTCTCCACTGCTGCAGTTACCACATTTCAAAGTACATGCCGGTCCGTACGTGTTGTTGTTACAAACTAAAAGACGACAACATAAATATGCAGCCATTACCGTTTTAACAAAAATATATAATCAATAATTGCATTCTTGATGCGTGTAAATGATTACATTTTTTACTGTGCTACGATTTTGAGCAACATGGAAGGGATTTCGCCATCTTAAGCTACAGTACCGATCAGGCTCCAACCTAACTCCAGAGCAGATCCAAACTAAATCCCGGTCTTCTCTCGGAGTTTACTCGGGGTTAGTCTAGGTCTGCTTTTTGAAAATTTGGGTCCGCGCGGAGTTTAATTTTAATTCACTCGGTTTTACTTTAAGCTTCCACGGGGTTTGCTTTTAGAGTTTATTTTACGCAAAGGAGTGTGCAGCAGACCTGTCTTTTTTCTTACCATCTTACCTTCTTTTATATCTGACCCTTGTATATTCCAAATACACATGTAGCGTCTGCTTCAAGGAGCCTACTTCTGATCGGGGTTTTCTCTGTTTGTCTACTTTGGGATTATTTTGAATTTACTCGGAATTAACCCTGGGTCTACTCTAGTAGGCCTCAATCCAGGAGTAAATCCCGAACAGACCCTGATATTAAACCCTGGGTTTAGCTTGGATCTGCTTTCTGATAGGTTAGACGGAATCGGTACTGTTATTGAAGAGCGCAAGGAATACTCATTTATAGTTTACTTTTTAAAATACTTTTTTGTAATGTTTTGAATTAAAAAAGTATAGGAATATATTATTGAGCTTATTAACTGATTCACATATGTTTTTACATATATTGCAGAAAGGTCATTTGTAAGCAGGACTTCATCCCTTAAAACACAACCTGTTAACTTTATGACAGTTTATTTCATATTTTTCATTTCGCAGTCCAAAAAATAAAATAGGCAACGTAAAATACGTAATGGATGATAGAAGACCACCTGCTACATATACTGATTAAAATGATTCTTAATTTTATTTAGAGCAGTTTATAAAGACATTACACTGTAAAATCGTAAGAGAGATCTGACCTTAAGTTGTTGTTTTTTAACATTAGGAAATAAATCCGCACAACACCAAAAATGAATAAGGATTGATTTGATCATACCCTGGTTACATATTGAACCCTTATATCCTGGGACACAGCTTAAACAGTGGCCTGTATTGATGTCACATCTCACTTCTTGGCAGTGTGTTGGGCATGGATAAATGCAATCATCTCCATAGGTTCCATTACACCCTAATGTATGAACAAGAAAACAAGATTATTTTTTACATTTTAATTTTTCATGTCCATAGGTTCCATTACACCCTAATTATATGAATCAGGAAATTAAAAAAAACATGCTTTTGATAGAATTAAAACATTTTAATTGGGCTAAATTATACATGTATATTTATATTTTGAGACTCACCATATATTTCTACTTCACACAGTTCATTATAAGCATATTTTGAATAGAAGTAAGGATCACCACCACCTTGTTTACGTTCATTGTAGTAGATAACGTATCGTCCTTGAAGGGTGCAGTTAATGTGTTGGTCTAAGGACAACATCGTTTCGTTGAATGGTTCATCGTGATAACAGAGATATCCATCGTCTTTAGAGGTTGTGTTGGAAACATAGACGAAAAATCCTGCCATTCTTTCTATATGGAAATATTTGATTTATTTTTCAATATTACATATGATATTTATCCCTGCAACTAATTTATTGGTTTATTAGAACCCATTTATAATCAAAGTACTGAAGTACTGACGGGAGTTGATTTTATCGCTTATTATTTATTTTAGAATCAACGATATGTTATTTAGCATGACAAGAAATTTCTAATCTCTATTTAAATTACGCACATTTTTATAATATGAATTCTCGGACTTTTCCGACAAGAATTTTGAGAAAACCCCATATGAATCATGTTGTGAAATATTTAAAGATATAATTAATTCCATCAAACTGTGTATCAGTAATCAAAATATTTCTAAAATCTGTACACATGTCTTGATTCAAGCAATATTGAACTTTAGTATCGTTCAACCAGACGCTCGGCTGTCTCCGTTAATCTCCGACTACCAAGAGAGACTCTCTGTTTGTCGGAGATTTACGGAGACAGCCGAGCGTCTGGTTGAACACTCTGGCGTAGGAATACATACGAGTACAACAAAATATCTAAATTGTTCGTACTATTTAAAATTTGACTATTTTCAAGGTATTTATAAATACGTTTTGTTGAAAAACAATGGTTAAGCATACATTACACCGCATTTAGCTATTATTTCAAGAACTAACTCTTGTCAGTGGTGATGATTTGTTCTAAGGTCCAAACACTGTTTCACTTTCGGTTTGCCAGAGTAACCGCATAGGAGAGTTGATTAAAATCAACTCCCAAAAATAAAGGTAATCCCACTAACACACTTACGCCCTATCTGTTTAAGAAAATTGTATTGAAAATAGTAAATGCAATGATCCTAATTAAAGATAAAACCAAACGGGTTTCAGGAAGAATTAGTCAACACTAGATCGCAAACTCTTTCTATTAATTTGAACCAACGTAAGAATACACTAACTTTTTCTTGACTTTTATGTACCATATGTACAAACGTTTACAGTTCATGTTAAAAATTAATAGCATGTTTTTTTATTCACATACAATGACAATATTTTATATGTTTATTGTTTATAAGATAGTGTAACTGCTGCTTCGTTGAATTATAAATTACATGTTTTTGTGTAAAAAAAAAATGGTCTCTCAGAAAAACTCTCACAAAACCGAAAAAAACCCAAATCAAAACGAAAAAAAGACATAAAGAGAATTGCACTGCAATCAGCCAGTTGTTTAGGTTAAACAGTATCTGATTATCTTATGGACTTCACAGCAGTTCGCAATGGCACTCGGTAAACTTAAATACGTTCGTATCAGTTAAAATACACCCCCCCCATTTCTAATATTTAATTGATGGCAGTTGGTTTGTTTACTGCCATTGATAATGTGTCCGAGCTAGTCGTTAGTAGATCTACAGTTAAAAGTGTTTCTAGGCATTTTCCCTCTGCTTAGTTAGTTTTAGACTTGCCTAATGCAAGATGAAGTCAACATGTTGATCACTTGGCGACCTTTGTTTTATTTCAATATACATATTTAAAAGAAGTTAATCATGCAAAATTTATTTTGATGTATCTTACTTACAAATTGTTGTCTCTTATTCGAGATAAAAGTGTATCAAGTGTTTATTAAATTTTCTTTAAAAATTTAATAAAGTACATACGCGGCAAATCCTTTCTATAGTAGATATCTATGTGACTGATGCTGACTACTCTCCCAAGGTCTACTCTCCACGTTGCCGTGTATTTACCGTCATCAGATATCGTACACTGACCCCCATTATATTCACGATCAGTGTACATACCGTCCACCGCATTCTCACTTCCAAAGTCTCTCGCTTTGTCTGACCATGGATTCTGCTCCCATGTAGGCTGATGTAGTGCTAAAGTTTCTGTATATTAGATAAAATAGGTAACCGACTAAGACAGATGTACGAAATCAGAATTGAACATTTCTACAAAATCATCATCACATTATGTTTGAAAATTAAGCCTGGGAGATAAAATTGGTGAAAGGTTTACGAAAGTTATTTTTATGTTTTCTTCCTTTATGTGAATTAAAACGACAGGAGACAAACTTGCCTTGAGGGTCATTTGATTACCATAGCTCGTAGATGGACCCGTCATCTTTGCATTTTAATTTTCATTTGGAGTCTAAATACCAAGTCGTGAATCATGTGACAGTTACCCCCTGCTATTACTCTTTAATATTTGCAAACATTAAATCAATTCATAGAAGAAATTTCGGGCTATATATACAGTAGCTGCAGAGGCCAAATATCTTAAACTTTTAGTAAAAAGAAAGTACATGCCTTTAATGGTCGTTAAGAATTAGTAAGAGAAGTTTGTTTCCGAGAATTCGTGAGATTTAATAGCCCCACGCACTGATTTAAGCTGGAATGTCTAACCCTCTTCAGCTATCAAAGTGTGGCCAAGGGAAATGAACTTAATGTATTAACAATGGGCTACTGTGTAAAATAGGTTACATAATCATTTGGATTTTATATAGATTAAATAACAAAGAGAACAATATATGTTTATTATATATAAACTAGTATATTAAATGCATATATTTGTTATGTTCTTACTTTTTTCAATCATAAGTTAAATATGTAAAATTGTTAATATAGGACGGATGAGCGACGACGAACGACGACGGACGAAGACCAATAAGTCACATGAAAACTCAGTTAACTTAAAGATATGATTATTTTGCTTTAATTTAGAGGGGCATGGTCACGATTTTGGTCAAAAATTGTTTTTTTTTTCTGATTTTAATGTTCACAAAGCTTCAATAAGGCAGTTTTAATAGGCAACCAACATTTTAGTGTCATTCGTTGAGTTATAAGCGAGTTGCAGAGCTTACAATTCTTTCAATGTTAACAAAGCTTCTGTTTACATTTTGAATGTTGAAGTGAAAATTCCAGTTTTTGACCTAAAATGAATGTGTTAAACGTTAGGAACTGTTTATTTATGCTTAAAATGAATAAGATGAAATACAAATCAGATTGAGAAAGACTTTTTGATAGTATGTTGAACCAATGTAAACAAAAATAGGGCACAAGCCTTGTTTACATGACAATGAATTGTGAACCCTGTATCTTGCTTATAACTCTACGCCTGACTACCGAATTTAATTTCATCATTAGAATGCATTCGTAAAGCATTGAACATATTAAAAGCAGAAAAAAATTTAACAATCGTGAACATGTCCCTTTAAAACTGTATGTTAAATACTTACCTAGCCCATGTACGTGCAAGATATTCAGCAAAACATTCAGTGTTAAGAGACGCATTTCACTGTAGAAACGAAACATACGTAACGATTGATACATAGAAATACACACTTGCAAGTAAATGAAAAGTATAGCCGTATTTTTAAACGATACTTACATTCTAAAAGTACACCAACACAATCGAATTAGTGACTTTAAATATCTGTCTTGCGAACCTGGATGTGTATCGTTTTGTTTATGACCTGTCTTCTCTGTATTTTCACTGAACAAGGAAGGTTTTTAAAAATCCCATTTAATTGGGCATTTAACGCTTTTTTTATTGATTTATCTAGTGGTGGTTTTTTTCCATCGACAATACAGGTGTATTTTGTTCATGTTGCAATGGATGATCGGGTGGGATTTATTCACTAAATAATTGTCAAGAATATCTGTTATCTGTTTTTTTTTGCCTTAACATGGTATTTTTAAATCAGATGTGTTTTATTATTAACAACTGATTGAATATTTGATTAAAATATAACTTAAGAACAAAAATGTAAAATTAGGTTAATAAAGCATGGTTGCCTTTGCTAAATGTTGAATCTCGTTCAACAATGTGTAAATACATGCGTCCGGTTATCAGGCTTCCTTAAATTAATTTGCACACAGATACAAAAAAATGTTAAATTCTTTCTTTACAAACGATGTCAAAACACAAAAGGTCAAAAAATAGAGGCTGTAACAACTGCAGCTATGCGAAACAAAAGAAATGCGCTGGAGGACCGCCATGCCAGGAACCCGTCACCAACTTGGCTGTCGGGGTCGTCCCTAAAAAAACATAAGTTGTACTGTCCCTAATATGTCTAGGTATTTCACAATGTAAGCTAAATACCAACAAAAAAATGAATAGAAAAAGCACTCATATCCTCATAAGTTAATGAATATTTCTTCTTTGTGTAATGAAACTTACCGAGGGAAATACTGTGGAATCATTACATTTCGTGGGGGCACATTTTTGTGGATTGCTTTAACTTTACAGGTTCGGGGGACGTAATTTCGTGTAATCTCTTATATGCACAAAAGGAAACATGACTTTACTTCTTTATTTTATTAATTCGTGGAGGATGTTAATTCGTGGATGAGAATTATCCACGAATTCAACGAAAATTGAGCCACCACGAAATCTAATGATTCCACAGTATACGGGCATGAATTTTACTCAATTTGTGTTTATAATAAAGATTACGATGTTACTTTTATGTATTATATGATTGATAATCATTGAAATTAAAAAAAAAGTATGTTTGTTGTAAAGAATTAAATAATTATAAAAAAGGAAATATTTTGTAACATTATAGACACCGAAAATGTAATATCTTATGCTTAGTAGACTCGCATTATAGTGTAAATATGAAGCAAGAAATTAGAGACTAGTTGGCTATGAAGCGTGCTTCAAAGTAAAGATGAGTTGATTTTGTTTAATAACAACTTTAAACAAATTATAGTAAAGAAAACATGTAATATATCAACATCATTTAAAAGTATAATTATGCCTTTTATGTTTATATGGAGCTAATGAGTATACTACAGATATTTATCAGAACTTTAGCAATATTAATAATACATGTACCACTTCAAAATGATGTTTTTTTTATTGGTGGTTATTAGGATTTTGTATTAGATACAACCTAATATTAATATATTTAACTACATGGTATTAATTTGTAAACTAGTAATGTAGTCCTAGAGCACATGCTTTCTTACAACTTAGTAGATACATGTTGACAATTGCATTCAAATGACAAGAGATACACATGGAGAAAACTAACACCAGTGACGCAAGCACGTTTACAACTTTGTCGTATTTCAGCTCCTCTAATAGAAGTGATATCATGACATGAATGATCAGATCATTATTCTGTAATTATCTCATTAAAGTTTAAACATTTTAAACATGGCAGTGACCTTTGACAAATTAAAAATCTCACTTAAAAAAAAAAAAAATATATATATATATATATATATATATATATATATATATATATATATATATATATATATATATATAAATATATATATATATATATATATATTAAATGGATTCTGCCCTTTAATAATCTGATGATGAAAGAAAATTTATTGCAGTATATATACCACATAGGTACGCCGAATGCACCTTTTGACCTTTGGTAACCTGGCTTGTTGCTTCATCTGACAGGGGAAGGTTTTCCGGCGTACGCTGATCTAGCCAATTTTGAAAATCCAGCGTGGAATTCTCCCTTTATTCAAGTATGTCGGATATCTCACGGTTAGATGTTGTAATGAGATGAAGATGTAGATATCCGTAATATAGGGCATATTTGTTGATTTTTTGTAAAGATTAAACAAAACGTTTATTCAAAACGCTATAATATAACGTTAAATTCATATACAATACACAGTTTTGTTCATATGCGAGGTAGACAAATACTGCAGAATGCAGATTAAAGTTATGATTCTGGCAAATAAAATTATTTTGTAATTTTGTGGAGAGACAACTAAACAAAAGTTTGTATTTCATGGTACTATTAATGAGTAATAATTTTGACTTAGTTTATCTGTTACTTAGGTTATAAAAACATGTTTACAACAAGTGTTTCCATTATGTTTTAACGCCGGTTTATTACTTTTTTTTTTCAATTCGCCAATTGTGCCGGTCATAAGATCGACGCATTTCAGCAAACGCCGATATGCTCTGGTCATTTTTTTTAAGTTAAACTTTGAACCCCTACTAGGGACTCATTATTAGTCCTGGGGTGAGGATTTTAAAAATTAAGAATAAGCACTATATACACTGTATAGATAAGCTTTGGTGTAAAATTACTTTATAAGACATGCTAGAATTTAGTTTAAAATGCATTTCTTTTACAAATATTCAATAAAATTATGATTTTGTAGATACCCATAAATAATTCTTTTGCTATATTAATTCATTTTTGATATTTCAATAAGAATTAAGGAATTATTATCGAAATGATAGAGTGTTTTGTTTTATTTTCTATTAGCATTTTTTTTCAAAATGTTTTAAATACATAAAAGTTGCACCAGTACTTCTAAGAAATTTTGCAGGAAGGGAAATATTGGCCATGTCTTAAAAGTTTCAAAGAGGTGCTCAAGTGTGGTCATATTCAAATTTTGCAATTACTGCAGTTAAATCTACAATTTACATCCAATTTCAGGAGAATGGTATGTTTGATGTTGCGCATGTGCCAAACAGCACAGCCTAGGTGAACAATTACAGCCGTAGAAAAGTTTTTTGAAACTCTATCTCATGGTTGCAAATCTCTCCCAAGGTGTTTGGTTATTGATGGTTTCGGTTGGAATAACTATGAATTTCTTCATATGTCTTGCATTTGTCAACCTCTTCAAGTTCTGTATAGTGATGATCCTTGTCCTCTGAAAATTTAGTCAAAATATCCCACTCAATTTTAGTTTCATTTATTCATGGTTCAAGAAAAGCTATATATTTTATTTTTTTATTTTAATTATTGTATTAATTGCTCAGTTCTTGAGCACATTCACCGTATGCTTTTTTGAAAAATTGTGTTCAATTGTTTACAGATTTGAGATTTAAAGCCTATCTTTACTCTAGTTCATTTAAATTCCTGTTATTGTACCTGTTTTGTTTGTAGGTTGCGGTATATGTTCCCGGCTAAAACATAAACAGAGTTTTAAATGTCACTCAATATATCTCATATTCTTAATTTTGAAATCTATTAAAAAAGATCATCGAAAAAAGAGTATAAAATTATCCCAATAAGGTACACAACGGATTTGTTCAAAGAAGATCAAGCATCTTATCTAGAGTACGTCTTTGTGTCGATCGATATACTAAATAAAATGTTTATCTTATATTTTCATGCGAAGCTAACAAATTGTTTCGAACAATCCTAAAGAGAAGTAAAATTCTCACCTCATTCTTGAAAAATTTGCTGCAATTACAATCAAGTCAGATTTAGAATTAATAGAACACCACATTATATATATATATATATATATATATATATATATATATATATATATATATATATATATATATATATATATATATATATATATATATATATAGGCTCTGAAACTTAAAAAATATTTTCCATGAATTCTCAAAGATTAAAAAGTAAATTCATTCTAGGCACTTCATCAACGATACAAACCAGCGTTTCTTTTCCAGATGACAAAATTTATCAGACTTCCTGTGACAACAATCAGAACTGATATCACAACGACTACAATGTTGCAGCTCTCTGTGCATGAACCAGGTTGTGTGTTACATGTAGTAGCTCTAACTGGAAATATGTTTCGAGTTTAGTAAAACTCATCATGCATTCAATTTTAAATGACGTATTAACTTGACGTCAGTATATTGAAGATATGTGATTAGTTAGTTAGTTAAACCACTCGAAAAGCAACCTTACTTGTTTATCAACTGTTAAGATTAATTGTCTGTTTAAGATATACAAAAAATGCTTTTCCTACATTTTCAAAAACGTTATTTTTCAGTTTTAATGAAAGATTATAAATATGTTTTATTAATCTAATTAAATAACAACAATTAGAATTGTTTTGTTTTAAAACGGTACAATTGTGAACACAAAAAAAATGTTTTTTTCTTCATTTTTGTCATTGTTTTATTTAGAAATCTTTTGAATACAGTTTTAGTTAGAGCACTGACTTGATTTCGTTTAACTTTTACAAAGTGCATTCTAAACTTACTTTGGTTACACGTGTTTCCTGTCCATCCTGGTTTACACCCACCGTCACATTGTCCTGTAAATCTGTCACATTGACTGGTCACAATGCAGTTTTCACTACACGGGTGACTGCAATTCCGCCCATAATATCCTGATTGGCATTCTAGAACAGTTTTGCTCATATAATTTTTTTTTATTTCTAAATATATTTTAATACTTTATAATTATATTTTTGTCGATTTTTTTTCTCATTACCCATTGTTATTTTCTTTTTTATCAAAACATCAAACACGAAATTTCAAAACACATATATGCAATGTGGTATTTTGACAGTATAATTTTGTATTGAAATAGTATGGTTTATCTACATAAAAACAGAAAAAAGTAAGTCTACATTATCTGGGTTCATCGACGGTTTATCAAGGAAATCGACGAGTATCCAAACCTTCCTGGCAGGTATTGCCTATTGCCCCTTCAGCACATCCATGGAGACAGGTACCGTTGATATGGTGACACGTTTCTCCATTGCTGCAGTTACCACAATTTGAATCACATGACTGTCCGTACGTATTGGTGCTACAAACTAAAAACAAGAGGTCCGTAAGCCACATCGATCACCTGAACAGCAGTTCCTTGTAACATTCTATTTCGTAGCATATGCTATTTCTATTTTAAACTTTGAACCCCTTTCTGGGGCCCCAGTATTGATCCAAGGTTTATAGTTGGCTTTAACAATTTAGAATTTACATTATTAAAGGATCCTTGTAATCTTACAAACTGTAGCAATATAGTTCTCGAGAAAAACTTTTTAAAAACATTTTCCATATACATTTCTCTGTTAAACTTTGAACCCCTCTTGGGCTCCCAGTATTAGTCCAGTGGTCACAGCTTTTCTAATTTAGAATCTATGCTGCTTGGATAGTAATCTCACAAATTGAATCATTGTAGTTCTCTAGAATTTTTTTTTTAAACATTTTCCCTCTGTATTTCTATGAAAACTTTGAACCCCTCTTGGGGCCCCAGTATTAAATCGAGGGTCACGGCTTTTATAATTTAGAATGTACATTATTTGAGGATGCTTGCGTATTTATCTGACAAATGAACGATGTAGTTCTCGAGAAGAAGATTTTTAAACATTTTCCATACCTACTTCTACATTAAACTTTTAACACATCTTGGGTCCCCAGTATTGGTCCAGGGTTCAATATTTTAAAACTATCGAATCTACATTATTCAAGGTTGTGTGAAACGTAATCTCACAAATTGTAGCATTGTAGTTCTCGAGAAGAAGATTTTTAACATGTTACCTATATATTTCTATATTAAACATTGACCCCTCTTGGGGCCCCAGTATAAGTCCGGGGATCACGATTTCACCAATTAAGAATCTAAATAAGCCACGGATGCATGCATAGTAATTCCACAAACTCTAACACAGTAGTTCTCTAGAAGAACATTTTTAAACGTTTCCAATATATCTTTTAAAATGTTAAATTTTGAACCCCTTTTGGTGCCCCAGTATTAGTCAAGATTAGTCAAGATTTTTACACATTAGAATCTGCATTATTTAAGGATGTATGCATAGTAATATCCCAAACTGCTGCAATGTAGTTCTTGAGAAGAAGATTTTTAAACATTTTCCTATATTTATGTTAAACTTTGAACCCCGCCTACGGCCCCACTTTTTGTCCGGGGGTCACAAATTTTACAATTTAGAATTTTCACTATATATATAAGCTTTTATGTAAATATTGGCATTTCTGATGCATGAAGTGGTTATTGAGAAGAAGATTTTTAACATTTTTTCCTATGTATTTCTATGTTAAACTTTGAACCCCGCCTGGGGCCCCAGTTTTGGCCCAGGGGTCACGATTTTTCCCATTAAGAATCTTCACTATACATGTACATATCAAAGGCTGACATTTTCTTAAATTTAGATATCATTATTTTGAATTTCTGTACCAATATTCGTATATCAAATAATATCAGAATAAAATGTTTTGTGTAACTAAATTCGCACATATGCAACTGCTGCGTTAATAAGAAACCAAACAAATATATTTTTTTTTTGCAATTTTAACATCACCATGTGATTGTGTACACAGTGTATTTTCTTATAAAATACGCAGTGATGCATTTGTAATGCAACGAATCATAACTCATCATGGTTACAAAATTCGAAGGAATTTCTATGTTCAAAAATAAATTATCTTCTTTCTGCTTTTAACAGTCTTTGAACAAATTCCACGGGTTATTCATTTGTGTACGAAAGTAACACATTTTCAGTGTTTGTCTAATTATGATAAAACATACTTTTATTTATTTTAATTCCCTTGTGAAACAAGATTACCGTTTACAAACAAATCCACACCAAGTGCATAGATCTGCCGTATCTCTCAAATAAGCTGCAATATTGCAACAAAATCACACGATACATCTATCGATTACATTCATTTTGGAGACCGTGCCCGAAAACAAATAAATAATATACATTTTTATTTTCATCGGGCACGGTGTCCAAATAAATTGTAAGCGAAAAACTAAAATAATATTTAGTGAATTTTTACACCTTATCGTATTAATTCGTCATTACTTGATTAAGCAAAGTTATACTTATGTAATGAGTTGTCAATATTTAGGGAGACACAGTTGGGTTTTTTGGTGCACAATTTAGTTGAATAAATGGGAAAACAAAATCTTGTGAACAATTTTCTATGTATTTCTTTGTTAAACTTTAAACCCCGCCTGGGGCCCCAGTTTTCGTCCGAGGGTCACGAATTTTACAATTTAGAATCTTCACAATATACATGTATACATCCTTTTGTGTAAATATTGGCATTTCTGGTGCAGTGGTTCTTGAGAAGAAGATTTTTAAACATTTTTCCTATGTATTTCTATGTTAAAATTTGAACCCTGCTTGTGGCCCCAGTTTTGGTCCGAGGGTCACGAATTTTACAATTTAGAATCTTCACTATATATACATCCTTTTGTGTAAATATTGGCATTTCTGGTGCAGTGGTTCTTGAGAAGAAGATTTTTAAACATTATTCTTATGTATTTATATGTTTATATGTATTTATATGTTAAACATTGAACCCCGCCTGGGGCCCTAGTTTTGGTCCAATGGTCACGATTTTTACAATTTAAAATCTTATCTATATATATAAGCTTATGTGTAAATATTGGCATTTCTGGTGCAGTGGTTCTTGAGAAGAAGATTTTTAAAGACACATACCCTATATTCACATTTTCGCAATTATCTTCCTTTTAAAAAGGGTTGTGCCCTTTATTTTAACAATTTATGTTATCCTTCCCATAAGAATGCTTTGTACTAAATACTAAATTTGGCCCAGTGGTTTTAGAGAAGAGGTCGAAAATGTGAAGTTTATAGACGGACAGACAGACGAACGGAAGACGGACAACGGGTGATCAGAAAAGCTCACTTGAACCTTCGGTTCAGGTGAGCTAAAAACGAAAACAATTTTTTGTAGCCATTTCAGTTTTAAGAAAAATATACAATCAACAACTGCATTCTTAATGAGTGAAACTAATTATTTACTATCGTACGGGAACACGCCAGCTTAAGCTACAATAACGACCAGACATAGCCTAACTCCAGAGCAGATCCAAACTAAATCCCGGTCAACATTCGGGGTTTGCTCGGGGTAAGTCTTGGTCCGCTTTTTGAAAATTGAGGGTCCACGCGAAGTTTACATTGAATCCACTCGAGGTTTACTTTGAGTTTACACGGGGTTTGTTTTTACTCTACCCAAAGGAGTGTGAAGCAGCCCTGTCTTTTTTACTATTTTACCGTCTGTAGTCACTGCCCCTTATATATTCCAAGTGCACACGTAGCGTCTGTTTCAAGGGGCCTACTTTTGATCGGGGTTTACTCTGTTTGTCTACTTTGAGGTTATTTTGGAGTTAACCCTGGGTCTACTCTAGTAAACCAGAAGTAAACCCCTAGCAGACCCCGAAAGTAACCATGGGTTTAGCTGAGGTCTGCTTCTTCCTAGTTTGTGTTCAGTCGGTACTGTAATTGAAGAGCGCAGGGAAAACTCATTTTTATTTTACTTTTTTTTAATTTTATATAATATTTTGAGAAAAAAAATAGAATAGTTTATTGAGCTAATATATCTGATACATATGTGTTTTTACATATATTGCAGAAAGGTCATTTGTAACCAGGACTTCATAACTTAAGACACAACCCGTTGACTTTATGATAATGGAACTCTTCGTTACAATGACTACAATTATACTGACATTTTAATCTATATCTTTAATTTTCACAGTCCGAAAATAAAATAGCCAACGTAACATACGTAACCTAGTGGATGAAAGAAGACCACATGCTACATACATTGCCTAAAATGAGACTTTATTTCATTAAGAGCAATTTCTAAAGACATCACACTGTAAACTTGTTAATAAAGGTCTGATCTAAAGTTGTTGTCTTTTTAACATTAGGTAATAAAACCGCTCAACACCAAAAATGAAAACGGATTAATTTGATCATACCCTGGTTACATATTGGACCCTTATATCCTGGGACACAGCTTAAACAGTGGCCTATATTGATGTCACATCTCCTGTCTTCACAGTTTGTTGGGCATGGATAAATGCAATTGTCTCCATATGTTCCATTACACCCTATTTAAATGAATCAGGATATAAAAAAAATTATTTTATTGTATAACAAAGGGTTCATATTGTACGCGAGTAGTTACATGTATATACCCTAAGTAATAATTTTTTTTTGTTTAATCGTTTGTTTGTTTCGGGGTTTTTTGTTAGAATTAAAACATTTTTTATTCGGTTAAATTATATATTCATTTTTTGACACTCACCGTAAATCTCTACCTCACATAGATCATTATAAGCATATTATTGAATAGAAGTAAGGATCACCACCACCTTGTTTACGTTCATTGTAGTAGATAACGTATCGTCCTTGAAGTGTGCAGTTAATGTGTTGGTCTAATGACAACATCGTTACGTTGAATGATTCATCGTGATAACAGAGATAGCCATCATCTTTAGAGGTTGTGTTGGAAACATAGACATAAAAGCCAGCTATCCTATCAATATTGTAACTATTCTCTACAATAGCAAAGAAAAAAAGAAAAGAGTTATTTTTTTTAAATAAAACGACTTGCACACTTAACTTTGTAAATATTGACAACGCTGTTCAGATGTACTATAAAAATACTAACGCAAAATCATATACATAAACAAGAGGCCAATTGGCCTTAACGGTCACCTGAGTAGCATAACCCATACACAAACTTGTCAAGGAGTCTCATATATGCATTTAATTATTTTTATTCTGGAATAGAAAAGGTTTTAATTTGCAATGACGACCACCTCCCTGCCTGAAATCTTTCAAAAAGAACTATTAAACCTATAATTTTAGCAAAAACTTAAAAGAACATAAAAGAGTGCATGACCTAATATTGAAAAGGTGCAAGACTCTGATAGAAAATAATTTAATAATAATATCAAGGTGCCTATTATTCATGTTTTATCTAAATCAACCTCCCATCCCCCATCCCCCGGGGCAGACAGAAACTCTCCCTGTGGGCATTTAAACAAACGAAAAAAAAAATTAGCTTTATCGATAAAAGCCATCATGAATTACTCACTTCTCCTGTTCCAGTTTTTGAATATTCAACCTTCGTTGAGAATCACCATCTGGCATATATACAAAAATCATTTTACCTTTATATCAGTGATTTTAGTCGGCCAATTATTACTTTACTATTAACAAGTCTATTTGTATATTTTGAAAGTTCAAAAACTGTTATTGTTTCAAATGATAAAAAGCCTTGCATAACTCTTTAGATCATACAACGTCTGTATAATTACATTATATTCAATGATTAATTACTAAATATGAACAAGCAAAGGAAGATAACTCCATTTGGAAAAAGCAATGGAAAATAACTCCATTGACTGTTTACCCCCCCCCCTTCAACTCTTTCCAAATGCTCTCCAAATGCTAGGTCCTGAAACCTGACTTAGGGGTCATGAATTTCACAATTTAGGTAGAATAGTTCATAACCATCCATTCAGGTTTTTGCCCACATGTGTAGGAGTAAAGATTTTTAAGATTTAATACATTTTTACTATATGGCTATATTGGCCCCACCCTAGCGCCTAAACCCCTGTCCCAGGGGTCATGAATTTCGAAATTTTGGTAGAAGACTTCGTGGACATCATATCCATGCCTTAAGTTTTTCACAAATATATACAGGAGTATAGAAGAATATTTTCTAAGATTTAATACATTTTTACTATATGACCATATTGGCCCCACCCTAGAGCCTGAACCCCTAACCCAGGGGCCATAAATTTCACAATTTTGGTAAAGGGCTTCATGGACATCATGACCATGTATTTAGTTTTTAACAAATATCTATGGGAGTAGAGAAGAAGATTTTCTACGATTTAATACATTTTTACTATATGACCATATTGGCCCCACCCTAGAACCTGAACCCCTGACCCAGGGGCCATGAATTTCACAATTTTGGTAGAGGGCTTCATGAACATCATAACCATGCAATCAGTTTTTTCCTCGCATGTGTGGAAGTAGACAGAAGATTTTTGAAAATTTGGCTGTTTTTTGCATATTTGGCCCCACCTGTGGCACCCTGGGTGTGGTAGAGCCACCAATTTCACAATTTACATTCCTCTTACCATAGAGATGCTTCACACATAAAATGAGAACAATTGGCCTTGTAGTTTTTAAGAAGAAGTTAAAACTGTAAATTGTTAACGCACGACGCACGACGACGGACGAAAACAGATAGCAATAGGTCACCTGAGTTTACTCAGGTGACCTAAAAAGTACATCCATTAGGCCGAAATATGTTTGCAGAGAATATCTAATAATATATATAATTATACTTTCAAGCTAAATGATGAAATCTGATTAGTTTAGACGTAATTCATAATCCATTCTATTACCCTCAACGTTTGCAACACTCTTAGCAACGGGTAACACAACGAGTTCTTACATGCACGTAAAACATGCGTGTACGGTTCGCCATAGAATTCAAGTATTTCCTTTATAAAATTAGTAAGGTTTTCATTCCGTAAAATGAAAAATATAGTGCCTGTTTGGTAGAATAGCAATTGAAATTGACACCCCGAATAAAACACTGTCAATCTCCGCTTCGCTTCGGTTAACAATGGTTTTCTCGAGGTGTCAATTTCAACTGTTGCCCACCCAAACAGGCACTATTTATATAATAATATTGGTATTAATAATAGTATTATTATGTTAATATTAAAATCATATAATAATTAATAATTATTGATCTTTCTACAAAGTCTCGCACAATTGTATTTAACGGATTTTGATTTTGTGTGATGTCATAGATAACTGCTCCAGCATTTATGTTCGAGCTACTTTATAGTTGTCATTTACAGTGACATGTATTATTAGAAAATAGTCAATTCTTTTTTCGCATATTATTTTGACACACTTGCCTACTGCAGTAGAAGCTCAGCAGGCTAACATTGGCGATCGTTTGTCATTATACTATATACATATTAAAAAGAAATTCATGATGCGAAATAAACTTGATGTGTCTTTAAGATCAATCATTGTATTTATTTTATCCAAGATGAGAAAGTAAATTTGTGTGTTAATCAAATTAAATTTTAAAAGATACACACTTAGATTATCCGTCCTGTAGAAGATGTTTATGTGACTGATGCTGACCACTCTCCCAAGGTCTACTTTCCATGTTGCTGTGTATTTACCGTTATCAGATATGGTACACTGACCTCCGTTAGCTCCACGATCATCATACATACCGTCTACTGCATTCTCACTACCAAAGTCTCTACTTGCGTCTGGCCAGGGATACTGCTCCCAAGTAGGCTGATGCAGTGCTAAATTTTCTGTGTAAATAAAATATACTAGCGGAAAAAAGAAACTGTGCATTATAAAATTTAGTATAATTTTTCTATATCTATTGTTTGTATTTATAAAATTTAAACAATCGATAATGGTATTGTTTTTGACAATATCGGATGGTAACCGTCTGGGTGCACGGACTTTTTCATGGTTAGTGAGCACCTGTTGTTTATTGAAGAATTTGTACGCACAAGTTTTACGGGTCAATACTGTTTGGAATAAGAACTGTTAAGGATTTGTTTAAACTTTTTTTGTTAAGGAAATCACTTTAGTTTCAACAAAATTTACCCCTATGCCATGCCACGACTCAACGAAAACCAACGTAATCGTGCTGTTGGGATGCTGCAAGCTGGAGTGGCACAAAATACTGTTGCAAGACACTTTGGAGTTCATCGGAACACCATCCAGTCATTATGGAGACGTTTTCAACAATCTGGCAACACCCAGGATCGACCGCGCTCTGGGCGACCTCGTGTGACGTCACGTCAACATGACAACCACATTCTACTTGTGCATCTGACAAATCGTTTCCAGACAGCAAGTTTGACTGCCCATAGCATTCCAGAGCTTCGACCAATTAGTCCAAGAACTGTGCGCAATCGTCTGCGCGAGCAAAACATTAGACCAAGACGTCCAGCGGTGCGCCCAGTACTGCTTCAACGTCATCGTATCGCCAGACTAGCGTGGTGCACACGACATCTGCGATTCAGAATACAGTGCTGGGCCAATATTCTGTTCACTGATGAACCCAGATTTCATTTGGATAGCAGTGACGGCCGTTGTAGGGTGTATCGTCGCGTTGGGGAGCGTTACCAGGACGCTTGTGTTGTGCAACGTCGACAATTTGGTGGAGGTAGCGTTATGGTGTGGGGTGGAATATCAGCACGTGGAAGGACCCCTCTACAAATTGTCAATGGAAATCTCACCGGCGTACGCTATCGCGATGAAATTATTCAGCGTCATGTGATACCCTTCATACAGAGACATCAAAATCATATCACTCTGCAGCAAGACAACGCAAGGCCACACGTTGCACGTGTAGTCAGGGACTTGTTTGTTCAACAGAATGTCGATGTCTTGCCTTGGCCAGCTGTTTTCCCCGATTTGTCGCCGATCGAGCACGCCTGGGATGAAATGGAAAGACGTTTACGCCGTTTACCAAATCAGCCAGTGACATTGGCTGATTTAGGCCAGGCTTTAACCAACATCTGGAACAACATCCCTCAAGCATTTCTGAACATTTAGTGGCTTTAATAAGGCGTCGTTGTCAAGCATGCGTGAACGCAAATGGTGGTCACACGCGTTATTAATTTTGTTAATTCAATTTCAAATAACAGTGACTTTCGAATGTGCTGAAATTGACGTTATTCGACGTTGACATTAATGTGTTATGAGATGTTGTTACGAATACATGTGTTAACAGTATTACAAAAAATAAAATTTGTTCATTGTAATTGTTTTTAATGTTTTTTCATATATTAAATTATGCACAGCACAAATCGAAGGGTTTATATACAAGGTACCTATTTACGAGCGGTGTTCAGCTTTTATGCAATACATATAACAATGTACTACTGTGTTAACTATGTTACATAACCATTTGGATTAAAAAAAAAGATTTAATAACAAAGAGAACAATATATGTTTATGATATATATATATATATATATATATATATATATATATATATATATATATATATATATATATATATATATATATATGTTATTTTCTTAATTTATTCAATCAAAAGTTTAATATGTAAAATCTTTAATAATGTACAACGGATGACCGACGACCAACGACGACGGACGAAGACAGATAAGTCGCATGAAAAACTCAGTTGACTTTAAGATACGATTATTCTGCTTTAAAGCTGTAAGTAAAATACTTACCTAGCCCGTGTATGTGCAAGCTATTCAGCAATATATTCAGTGTTAAGAGACGCATACCACTGTAGAAACGAAACAGGCATAAACATTGATATGTAGAAATACACACTTGCAAGTAAATGAAACGTGTAGCCGTATTTTAAAACGATACTTACATTTTAAAAGTATACTAACTCAATTGAATATGTGACTTAAAATTTCTGTCTTGCGAAACTGGATGTGTATCGCTTATTTATGAGCTGTTATCTCTGTATTTTCACCGAACAAGGAAGATTTTTAAAAATCCCATTTAAAATGGGCATTCAACTTTTTTTTCAACTTTTTTTATTGATTTATGTAGTGGTGTTTTTCCATCGACAATACAGGTGTATCCTGTTCATGTTTGCCTTAAACCTGGTATTGTCAATTCAGAGGTGTTTTAGCAACAACTGACCGAATAATTGAATAAAGAATAATTTAAGAACACATATGTAAAATTATGTTAATAAGGCATGGTTGCCTTTGCTAAATGTTGAATCTCGTTCAACAATGTGTAAATACATGCGTCAGGTTATCAGGCTTCCTTATATTGATTTGCACACTTATACAAAAGAATGTTAAAATCTTACTTTAAAAACGATGTCAAAACACAAAAGGACGAGTCGTCAAAAGATCGAGGCTGTAACAACTGCAGCTATGCCAAACAAAAGAAATGCGGTGGAGGACCGCCATGCCATGAACCCTTCACCAACTTGGCTGTCGGGGGCGTGTAATGTACTTAAGTCTTATTTTTGAACTAAAATAAAATGTTCAAATGTTATGCTTTCAATGGAAAACTCATATGTCAATGAATCAGAAAAAAAGATATGGCAGTCTGAATTTCCTCTGGTCTTTTTTTTAATTTCACGTCAATTTTACTTGAACGCTATTCTAGCCTAGATAATAGTATCAATACCAACATATCTGTTATTAAACATTTATTGATTTAAATGTCTCTCGATTACAATGCTAAACCTTGAAGAAAACTTCACAGAAAAGTCTTAAACTATTAATTTAAACTCCAAATTTCCTCTGTATAACTTGAAATTCCTCTGTACAACAACAGATTTTAAACTTTTTGCACCTTTTAATAAGATAGCAGATAAAAAAGAGATAATTCAAATACTTTTTCTTTAATTCATGATTTATTACAATGGTAACTTATAAATTATAAAATTACAATTTCAAATGTTACACAAAGTTTGCAGCGGACAGTTGCTGCCCCCGAAGAAATACTCCCATCAAAGTTAAATAATTACAATTTCAAATCTTACACACATTTTGGAGCGGACAGTTACCGCCCCCGAAGCAACACTCCCATTAAAATTACATAATTACAATTTAAAATGTAACACAAATTTTGGAGCGGACAGTTGCCGCCCCCGAATAAACACTCCCATTAAAATTACATAATTACAATTTCAAATCTTACACACATTTTGGAGCGGATAGTTACCGCCCCCGAATAAACACTCCAATCAAAATAACATTATTACAATTTCAAATGTTACACAAATTTTGGAGCGGACAGTTACCCCCCCCCCCCCCCCCCGGAGCAACACTCCCATCAAAATAACATGATTACAATTTCAAATGTTACATAAATTTTGGAGCGGGCAGTTGCCGCCTCCGAATAAACACTCCCAATATAATAACATAATTACAATTTCAAATCTTACACACTTTTTGGAGCGGACAGTTACCGCCCCCGAAGACACACTCCTATCAAAGTTACAAATAATTATAAGAACAATTTAAAATCTTACACAAATTTTGGAGCGGACAGTTATCACCCCCGAAGCAACACTCCCATCAAAATAACATGATTACAATTTAAAATCTTACACAAATTTTGGAGCGGACAGTTACCACCCCCGAAGCAACACTCCCATCAAAATTACATGATTACAATTTCAAATCTTACACAAATTTTGATCCGGACAGTTACCGCCCCCAAAGCAACACTCCAATCAAAAATCAGTTTCATATCTTGCATATTCAATAAAAAAAATCAATAATTGTATAAACATATGCATGACAACAGCAAAAAAGTGTAAATCAAGAGTAATCTGTATGCAAGACAGTTTGTGACTTTAAACTTCTGAAGCTTTGCACTGAATATAATCAGAAATGGAATCCACAATTTTTTGAAACGAGTCACACGCGCCTTTCCATTTACTTCTTCCGTCAATACATCCATAACTCCCTGTCGTCCATTTCTATAAAAAGCAAGCCTGAGATGCTCAAAAGATAAACCACTTTAGGCAATTGTATGACACATTCCTTTTGAGACAGCTTTTGAATCTGTTAGTGGAGAGAGAGAGATGACATGTTGATTTTGGCTTCTTCATTAAAAGTCAGTCTCTTAATCAAGGACTCAAAGGAGTATGTTAACTTCTGCTTTATCTCAAGATCTGGATTTACGTGATTTATCAGCCTATTTAGCGCTATAACATCATGTAAAGAATCATGGGCTACGTAGTCCTCTTCCAAAAAATGCCGATAAAGATTAACTTGTGAATAAGACTTCAATTCAGGACTTGAAGCTTTGAATACCTGAAGAGTGTCACATATTCCATGAACTTTATCATAATATGTGTTGGCTATTCCACAGTTGCGAAGTGCATTCAGCAATACTGGGATATCATATGATGAAATATTGTGTCCAGTGATGACAGATTTCTTACATGAATCTACATTCAGAAATTCAATAAAGCGGGACAGTCCAACTCTGATTGGCACAGGAGACACTTCTTTGTTGTGATGGTACATCTTAACACCATTCATTATAAGACCAGTTATTTCCTCTGCTTTCTTACTGATTGGTCTTTTTGGGAGAATGTATTCGTTGAATTGTCTCCCCTCTTTAACAGCAGATATTTGCAGGATGTGTGAAGTTCTTGCTGGAAAATGAAACAGAGCTGTGTTAGCATAAATAAAGTAAGAAAATTATTGGTAACTAGACATCACTGAGTGATGACCAACTGAAACTGGCCTGCTTAAATAAAAAAACATTGTGATGTAAAGCATTCAGATATGGTTATTCTTAAATTAGTTTGACTTAGAGTCTTGAATTTAATGTCACTGAAAAACCCCATAACTATAGGCATTCTATTGATTTAATCTGAGAGATAGGGTCATTGGGAGATAATTTATAGTCCTAAGATCTGCTATGACCTTCACATTTTGCCTAAAAATGTGGTTCAAGGTCACTGCACACCACTTACCCAAAAGCTTTAAAAGTATAAAGTATGAGCTAAATAGGACCAAGAGAAGAGAAATCAATATGTGCTCCAAACAAGTGATCTCAGATGGATATTCTGATCATTTAAGAGAGCCAACAGAGCGAGCCCTCATATTGATTGGCATGACCAGCTAGCATCTAAACAATGCCCCTTATGACTTTAAAATCAATTTAACAAAGAAGGAGTATACATGTACATGTCTGTTTTGATAAACGTATGGTACCAGTATATTCAAAGTACATTTTATAGTAAATATATTTATCCTGCAACTACCCCTTGCATTGACTGAATGAAAGTAACCCAATAAACCAAAGATGTATTTGGTCAATGCCCGTGCTTTTAACCGACGTTCAAATGCTCTGTGACGTCATCGTTCTTCCTTCGTTTACACCATGGCATCATAGTTTCAACTGCAGATATGCAGCGAAAATTGTCAAAAAGCATGCATGAGGTGAAAAAATGTGATACTATGTTACAGGATAAACAAAATACACGATAGCCGTCTTGAAATATGAGCGATATTTGGGCTCGGGTCGAAAATGTGCAAGCCTCGCCCTCTGTCACATTTTCTTACCCTCCAAATATAGCTTATATTTCAAGACAGTAACCATGTATTTTATATTTTTAAGGCTAAAATATCATTTAACATGCAAATTTAAAACAAATTGCAATTACCTAGACCTGTTGTTTTAATATAAAGAATAACTTCATCCAGAGATTCATGTTCTTTCACTGGAAGTGTTTCCAAGGGTGGCTGAGAAGATGGGGGAGGTATTTTCTGCACATCAGTGCGGTGTATAACTTCAAAGTTTACTCCCTCTGCATAAGTAATACCCTCTCTGACTTCCTGAGTTGCATTGCCTTGTTGTATGTATGATTTTTATTGTCAAATTAAGGTCAGACAAAAATACAAATATATGTTGTTCATGGAAATAAAATTCATAATGCATTTCATCAATATTGCACAAGTTGAAGTCAATTATATTTTACTTCAATTGTAAGGAAAAAACTTTAATTTTAATTTAGAACAAGATACTCGTTTTTGACATAGTGATAGGAAAAAAAAAGAAATGTAGAGAACTTAAGCATTATATAATGCACCTTTTAGATTTCAGAAGGCGTCTTTTTTGTTTAGCCTTGAAGGAAGTGGCAATAGCTTTCCTCTTTTTGTGCTGAAGATCTCTAATTTTAGCTAATCTCTCAGTAAAGTAGCCTGGTGATAGTCCTAGTTGACGGTTGACCTGAAAAACATATCAAATATTCAAAACACTTAAAATTTGCAAAAATTGACAACTGTCCCAAAACTCTTAATAATATTGCTATTATTATTGTAGAAAAAAAACAGTCATTTGACCTTTAAAATGACATGAAATTGTAGAAAATTCAAATGTAACGCCAGGCGGATTGATACATTTTTTGACGTTAGTCTTACTATGACGTAGGCGATAACATTCTTTATAAGATAAACATTTATTTTTAGCCAATAAGTACGTGTGTTGCAACCAGAATTGAATTATTATGATGGTAAATTTCACTTGATTAGATTATACTGGGTCAAATGATTTGGAAAAAATAAAACCATTAGAGTTAATATGCATTAATGAAATCTCTTACATGCATTACATATCTGCGTCCTTCGTTCTTGCAGCTACTCTGTATTCCAAACTACACGAGGAGCTATAGTGGTTTGCCTTTGGAGCTTTGGATGCCACTAATCGATTGAAGCTTTCATTTCTTTGGGTGCTTCTTAGGGTTGCCAACTTTTCAGCATTTGCTGCATATGTTTCCATTATGTTATGGATGGTACTCTGTAACTGTATGTCAGATAAGGCTTTACCATGGGGCAGGGAGTGATACTTTTCCTTTGGATTTGCCAAGAATCGACACCAGCTAGACATACACTGACTGTGATTTCCAAAAGGATGATGGGCAAGAGCTTTGAGTCCTTGGCTTATCCTGGCAGCATCTCCTTTTCCTTGGGCAAGGATGAAGTTAAAACATCGTTTGAGATATTGAATAACTTTGAAAGTTAGAGTTTTGTGTTGTTTTTTTCACTGAGTATAGATGGTTTCCAAAGATTATTTTCACATGATTGGCATCTGATATTATGCCAATATTTGAGTCAATATTTGTCCGAAGTCTGGAAATTGTTGTACTATCCTCATCACCAACTATTGTCTTTACATGGACAGACCCCTCATTCACATCCTTTACCATCTCCTCTATCATGTCACTCTCCATGCCTTTTGCGCTTCCGTGCCAGTTGATACTGCAATCGTGTGGTGGGGGTGTTGATTTGGTATTCAGAGTACATACACGACAGGATTTGGACCTTGTTGAAAAGTTGACTATTTTCCCAGATAGTGTCCCGATCATAGATGAATGACCTGAAATAGCATCATTTACATTGTATTATTCCTCAATATGATTATTCTATAATGCAACGTCGACATCAGATTGGTTCTAGACAATCATGTGCCAGGACAATAAAACTTCATATTTCCCTGTCATCGTCATATTTTTCATCATATCCCACCTCCCTCGAATTTTCAGTCCATGCTTATAAAAAATCCTGAGTATGAGAATAAATCTTCATAATTCACTCACAACCATGCAATAAATGTATAATATACAATTCTAGATCCATTCAGATTCCGTTCAATTTTGATACAATATTTCAGTTTGTTTACATTCCTTCAGTTAAATTTTAATTCAAGTCAGTAGATATTATTTTATGTTTGACTACACTAACAAATATTTACATTTTCAATTGTCTTTGTGATAACATTACGAATCAATTTTGAATTTCGGTCGGAGCGTGGTCAAAGCTATCATAAAGCCCTTCGGGCTTTATTGGATATGACCATGCCCCAACCGAAATTATCACCTCATAATATTCAAAGAATGATTTCTTATTCCTTAAATATAACTAAAAATAGGCCTCAATGTCTTGTTTTATTTTTTAATTATATGGACGTGGAGAGGAATATTATCTAAGATCGAATACATTTTCACTTTATCTTCATATTGGTCCCAATCTAGGACCTGAACCCCTGACCCAGAGGAGATGACATTCACAAATTGAACCAATCACAGTGTTACCAATGTAGTTTAATACCGGTATCTAGTTTAATTATCAAATACCTGACAAACTGTCATGTGACCTCCCACTCCCTCTCTTCTGCCAACCAGCATCAACACTAACAATTAATCCATCTTTTTCCCTGTCCCTGGTAATTAAAAAGGCAATTAATAGTACTAGTCAATATGTAACAGACTACTAAATGAAACTATTTTTAAAATTTACAGCAATAATTACACAAATTATGAAATATGATACATATATAATTAGCATCATTTTTCTCTAAAATATGTTTGAAAAACATTTTCATAATAGATAATTCATATATGTAAAATGGCATATATTATTGCCATAACTGAAGTATTTGATACATTTCATTGCATTAATAAATTGGTGTTCATGCAAGGAAAAAGGAAAATAATGAAAAAGGATATGTTTTCACGTACTGCCATGATGCTGACAATTATTCGCTACCTATCAACTATAGATATATTGAGGACAGTCACCTCATGTGTTTCAATCCATTATACATCTTGATATTTTAGTCAAAATAAAACAAGATAAATTTTAAGGCACATACTGATCATTATATTATTATTCTTACAAAGTGTGGCCAGGATTTGAGCAGTGTATCGATCATGTCATTCATTTAATGATTTATGAAATAGAAGTAAAGTAAGGTGATGGTTGGGGTTGAGGAGTATGGTATGAGATATGCCTTATAAAAATTAAATCTCTTTAATTCTCCTTTGCAGATGCTACACAAAATCTTTGATACATACATCATAAATGAAATAACAAAAGAATATGGATCACTAGCTGATTGAATCAGTGACCTAAAAATGTATTTGAAAATTTATCATTGTGATCAAACTTCTCTGTTAGATCTATTTCTTCCTTCAAAGCTCTTTCTGTTGAATCTTGGGCAACATAATTAACAGCAGCACCAATCTCCTTCTGACGACGAGAGAGTGTTTTGTGACAGACTGCTGGTATATTCAATGTTGAAAGGAGACTGTTACCTTGCCTTTCTCCTATTCCTGAGTGAACCATTGCTGAAAAAGGAAGTTGATTGTATAAATAATAAAACATCAATTTGTTTAGTAAAAACTCCATTTAGAAATTTTATTTGCAATTTACATACCAGCTGCTAGTTTTGTGTTAGCATCCCACACACGGCCATGCTTTTTTCCTGTAGGTACATGGTTCATTTGTCCACAGTTTGTATTGGAGCAAGGTATCTAAAGAAAAAATAATATACCATGCCTATATATAAAAAGTTAATGTATAAATAAAGGTTGAAATTGGTGAAAACATGTGCCAAAAAAAAAATAAAGTTGGCCACCTTAACAAATACAATTTACCTTTAGTATTGCTGAAAGTCCATAAGTCTGGATATTTACAGCATGTGGAAGTTGCAAAGGCATGCCACATTCCATGCATGCCTTCAATGCATCTGCTAACACCCCCAATTCCACCACTCGCCTCCGCTGTCTCCAATCACAATCAGATGTTTTCACAACCTCTTCATGGTCAACATCTGTAATATTAAACATAAATAAACAGATCTGTGCTTATTTTCTTGAAGTTTACATATTCAATTTTTTTTTGCACCATGAAAGAATATTAAGAAGTTGATCAGTATAACAATATGCAAATTACATGTATAGTATTAATAAATGTTTCTATGAATATAGAAATCAACATTATTTTATTTATTAGTTTGATTATTATAAAATATATGCTCGATCAAGCTTTTTATTTTCATTTCAAAAATATTAATTGCTCTCTTTCTCTCTCTATATCTTTCTCATTCTTAAATTAATTTAAATATCCTTTCACATTTTGGGAATATTGATATATTTTTGTAAACTTTTTGTGTGATGTTATATATATGATATATTAACATAAATGTGATGGACTATTAAAAAAAACCCACACAAAACAACAAAGTTTATCAATGGATGTACATGTACCTGGTGATTACAATGCATAAAAATGCAACCATTATATCATGCAGTTATATTTACAAACATCAGTGACTGTCATATGACAGCGGACATTTAATATTTTCTGGGCGAGGGATATAGTAATTGTTAATATTAGAAAAAGTTAATAATTAATCTTTACTACTAGTTGTACTCCAATTAAATACATAAATATGTACATACAACTTAGTTCTACATGAAGAAGTGCCTGTGGCTGCGAAAAAGAATGAAATTTCAAGCTAGGGAGCATTATTGCAAAAGTCACACTAAAATTCGATCAGGACACTGTTTATATAAGATACAATTAACATGTGGTTAAAGTAGTTTTAAATAACAAAAGAATGTACTTGACACAGGGCTACATATACACACTCTAAATCTAGTACATGTGTTTTGCTGTCAATATGTGCATGCATGTATACATAACAAATATTTAAGGAACACGGAATCATTCTTTGAGTATTTTAAGGTGATAATTTTGGTTGGCTTATGATAACTAAATTAAATTCATTTAGGCCTGAATGGGTTTAATTATCATAGCTTTAACCCGGCCATTTTCATGAGCAAAAGACCCAATTAAGATCAATTCTATGTAAGAATCAAAGATTTATAAAAGGGTTTGGCCACGCATAGTCACCAATTTTCCTTATATTTCATACATAGACACACCTAGGTGTAAAACGCAAAAAGCCACTAAAACTTGGTTGCTGGGGGTAACCGTTGTCATGGTAACCGAGGCTAAAGATGGAAAAATAGCAAAACTTGCCTACATTGAAGCCATATTAGAAGGTTTTGCCCACTAATGTAAACTATTAAAGACATAAAACAGCCTTTGTCCTATTTTCAATTCTTTAATTATAACAGAAAATTGATGGAGAAACCAATAATTTTAAAATGTTACCATGGAAACCGTTACACATTTTTAAAATCAGTTTTTTGCGGTTTTGTAAAAAGCCGAAATAGGAACCCATTAAATGTTTACATCCTAATCAATGTCCATGCAATATTCATTTTGTTATGAAAATTGACTTCCGTTGCTATGGCAACAAGGCCAAAATATAGGAAAAACTGAGAAATTAAAGATGATTTTGATATGCTTTAATAACTGATTTTAGAAATTTTTTGCAATTGTTTTAGTTTGAACTTGTAAAAATATATCTGAAATTTTATTATATACCACAAAAAGCTTTGTTATGCAACAGAGAAGTGTTGTTGCTATGGGAAATTAAGTTACGTAAAAAATCACACAGAAATTCTTACTTTTTGAAATGTCCATAGCAACGGCATTTGTTTTTAGAAAATGTCAGATTTTTTTTGAATATCATTTAAGTTTAGGACATACTTGATTTTTTCTCACCAATTGATTTTATATAATTATTCATTTTATGTGAATAATATCCATTCAAATATGCCTTAAAATATTATAATTTACTTTATTTTTAAGCTTGTTACCATAGCAACGGTTCTAAATATTCATATAGAAATTCTTTATTGCACAATCATAATAGCGTTTACCAAAAAATCCAAGATTTGCTCTTTTTATTCAAATTAAATGAAGAAAACATATTTTTAAAATTCTGTTTAGTAACCATGGAAACACTCGAAAAATATGCGTTTCTCCATGAATGTTTTTCTTTCTTTTGAAAAATGACAACTATTTTTAGACGGTGGCTATGCCACCGTATAATATCGTCGCACGAGTAGCTCATTTGTATGCATGATGGTACCCCTAGCGGCAGAAATGTGCGGAGGTGTAAATCAAGTGAAAGCAAAAGTTGATATACTAGACTGGTAGAGATATAATACTAGAACTTTCATAACCTTAAAGTTAACATAATTTCGAAGTTATTTGATATAGGGTAAAGGTTTGCACAAAAAGATTTGAAAGTAAATGCTTATGAATATTCATGAAGTTAACGATGATAAGAGAGTCGGGTTAGGTATTCAACCAGAGCTGTATTACATCCTTATAAATATTGCGCGTAGAAAAGTAGTTCAAAGTTTATCGTAGTGTTTCGTTGAATTTTCAAGTCTATAGTTGTTTTCAGTTATTTCAGACGGATATTGATTTTAATATTGATAAGCATATATAACATATCTTTGTATTTTACATTTCCTAATAAATAAAAAAAATAATGCGTAAGAATATACCCTGTCATTCGATATTTTCACGAAGAAGAAGAACAACGCAGAGGTCAGAAAACAACAACATAAACAAAGCCACGTGGAGTAAGAGAAGCGGATTAGAGGTGAATAATTTGTTTTCTTTTGTACTTTATTGGTGTCTATTGTTTATTATGTTCGTCTGATAGTCATGTAGAGTAGGATTCAGACCACCTACGCTTTTTTGGACTATCTATCAGCCATATTGGATTTTTTCTCTAAATAGATTTCTTGTCTTTATTTTGTTAAAAGTCTATATGTAAAGAGAGGTGGTGTGTACAGACCAGCTATTATAAAAAGTTCGTTTTGTTTATTCAGGATTTTATATTTTCGTTGTTGTTGATAGTCATTAGTTGATCATCATCTAGGGCGTGCACTCTATTGTGTTTACAATAAAGCATACCCACGCTATCTGTCGGCCATATTGGTATCGGGTTCGTTCGCCATAGTAGTATCTGTATTGTTTTAACTACAATAACTTTTCATTTAATATTACGTGTATATCATTAATTTCAAATAGATTGGATTTTTAAACATGAAAACTTAGGCCTATTGAAAAAGATTTTTGGTGCAAAAATGTTTTAATGAGATTTGTAATTGATAATAAAAATTAAGACTTACTTGAGAAGAAAATCAGAACTTTTTGAACATGTTCAGTATATCTTGGTAAACTTGAGATTTTGAGAACAATATGAGAACTTATTGAGCAAACTGACAGCAACTTATGAATTTGAGAACAAAATGAGAAACTTGCTTATAGAGAAAATTGAGACTAACTTGAGAATTTGAGAACAAAATGGGAAACTTGCTTAGAGAAAAATGAGATCAACTTGAGAATTCCTTTGAGCACAAACTGGCACTAACTTCAGAATTTGAGAACAAAATGAGAAACCTGCTGACATTAATATCATATTTTGAGAACAATATGAGCATCTTACTTTAAGCAAGATGTAAATTTGAACGAATATGCATGAAAACTTTATGAGCATATAAAGATTTGAATACATATTTTGGTTGAGATTACACTGCATGAAATATTGCGTTTAATAAAATTAAACTTCGTTATATTCCCATTTTACATGAACTTTAAAGTTTAATTGACATTTAATGTAAAATTATACTTCGAGATATAATTGTAATTAAATCTCAACTTTATGCCATGTTTATTACTGATTAAACGTCATTAAACCAGAAGTTTCAAATATAATTGAGGTTTAAGATAAATTATATTTCCAAGCAACCGTCATTAATTGGTCAATTTAATTTTATCAACTTTAAAAAAGGTCAAAGCCTCCCGAAATTGTTGTACTTTATAAAAATGTTTAAATGTAGTACAATAATGACCCTGCAATAAAATTTCTATCGATCATGGATAGATCTTTATATGTAAACAAATCATACTGTCCTTTTCTGTTAGCTGTGCTGGTTTCAGCATGAAGTACACTATGCAAAATATACGTATACACGTGTAGTCATGTTGGTTGCAGTAAAACAAGAATCAAGGTGTTTTTTTTAATTGTTTATTGATGGTGAAATTTATCATGAATATAAATAAGCATGATTTATGCATGTAGATATATTATCCATATTTTGCTTGTTATAAGAACAGCGCATTCCTCTTACAAATACGAAACACAAGCTAATTCAATAAAAAAAACATTAACACACACATGATATAAATATAAAAATGCAAAAGTCGGACACAAATTTTAAATTTAAAGTATATTGTTTAAAAACTCCCAAATCAAATACTTAAAAAATGAAAATTTAAATGTCCAACTATACCTTTATCTTGCCTACTGGCGCAAGACGCACACCCTTCAAAAATGGCTAATGCCAACTGGCGCAGGACGCACATCCTAACAAGATTGCTGATGCCAACTGGCGCAGGATGCACATCCTTCAAAGATGGCTGATGCAATCTGATTAAAATATAGATATCTACATTAGCGCACAGCGCAGAGAGATTTCTCTGCGCTGTGCGCTAATGTGGATATCTGTATTTTAATCAGATTTTGGATTATGCCATCAGGCACAGGACGCACATCGTTCCAAGAAGGATGATGCCAACTGGTACAGGACGCACATCCTTCCAAGAAGGCTGATGCCAACTGGCGCAGGACGCACATCCTTCCAAGAAGGCTGATGCCAACTGGCGCAGGACGCACATCCTTCCAAGAAGGCTAATGCCAACTGGCGCAGGACGCACATCCTTCCAAGAAGGCTGACACCAACTGGCACAGGACGCACATCCTTCCAAGATGGCTGACACCAACTGGCGCAGGACGCACACCCTTCCAGGCTGGCCGACGCCAACTGTCGCAGAACGGTCAATTTTTTCAAGAGGAATGATACAAAATATTTTGTGCATCATTTCAAAAACTAAAATTCATTGATACAGCTATTAAACACATGTCCCTTATAATATTACATTTACACATTTACACCTTTAATAACAGGACAAATATATGATACACACTTATTCAAAAGCATACCATCAGCACATATATATTTACAACTGATTCTTTGGACTGGAATGAAAGCAGAAGGCCCAAAAGTGTCAAAAACGTTCTGTCTCCATAATTCAACAGGCTTCCCACAGTGATATCTGTACATGTTTGGGAGTGATGCAAGCCACAAAACTTTTGCAAACAGGTGAACGCGGCTTTCATCGTCTACAATTAAGTTGTGCTGAAGAAAATATTGAATTACTCCGGGACGGAGTTCACCTGATCCAACTTCTTCGATTATTTTTCCATCTGTGGAATGCCAGTAGGCCATGACAAATGAAGATCGCTTGTGACGCGATTGATTTGAACCATAAACTTCTCCTCTGAGACAGATAGATGAACATTTTCTAAAGGACTTTGGGATACATTCAATATAATCATAAAGCTCTGGATAAATATGTTTGTATGTTTTCTTTAACATATCTAAGTCAGCTGATGATAGAACATGACATGATAACTTTTTACATTCAAATGCAGAGCAAATTTGCCAGTCCTGTCCAACAATTTGGGCACTTTTCTTAGACATATACAATATTTTCAAAATATCAGAATCAGTAGGAAATTTGTCACCACATAACTCTGTCACACTTGGAAAATGTTTCTTAAATTCATCAACATACAAACTAGGGAATTGCAAAGAATGTACAAAAGAATCTCTTAAAAATCCTCTCATAAGCTGCATTTCTATTGACCTGCTATTATTTGGCATGCTTCCCAAATGACCATTGTATCTTTCAAAACTAAAAAGCCAAAAAGAGTAAACTGGACCATAATCAAGTACACACTGTGATAAATGACAATGCATATGAATATTTGGTGTAATGCTAGAACAACCATATACCCTTTCCACATCTTTACAAAATGCAATAATATAACTATCAAATCTAGCTATTTCTACACTTGATATGAATTTAGAAGTAAGCGCTCTACATGCTAAAACAAAATTTCGCCAAACATCCAAATCTGTTTTAGGCAAAATATCTGCTAGTGCAAAAATCGAGAAAAAAATGGTCCAATTTTTCCATTGCTCAGCAGTAAATCCTCCAAACGAGGATGCAATTTTTCTAGGAATTGCACCTATGTTGCTTGCTGCATGAACAGAATCAACCTTTTCCTGAATCAGAACTAACTGATCTGAATGTAAAACTTTTAAATCAAGCCACATTTTCATCATTCTTTTTGCAGTTCCTTGAAATAAATTGTGCATTGGATCAACAATGGACATTCTTATTGGGTTGAAATAGTCTAGTTCACTTAATACTGAATATTTTACTCCATGAGAAGCTTCAAGTCTTTCTTTTTCTGTCTGAGTTCTAGCTTTTTTAACAGCTTTCATGGATAAATTATAATCATCAAGTGTTCGTACCGGCCAATTCTCTACATCAAAACCTGAATAATCTTTATTGCCTACACTACCTGGAAATTTTTTGAAACATTTTGAGCAACCCAATGTGGCTGAATGACCCAAAAATCCACATAATTTTCGTGTTGCTGGAATATCGCATCCAACACACATTAGTGCAACTTTAAAATTCTTTTTTAAATATGAACTTTTACTTGAAGCCAACTGAAATCCCTGCGACCATGCTACTTTAAGTTCATTAACAAGAGGTGTTATGAAACTATTTACAGAAGGTTCATGTTTTAAATCTGGAATAACACCTATCAATAAAACATTTTTCAATTTAAACCTTTCATTTCTAGGCAAATTCAAAATAACTGCATACAAAACACCAACTGAATATTTTACATGTTTAAATGGCTGAAACCAGTCTAGATTTAACATTAAGCCATAATTGTTTCGATGGGTTAAAAAGCTATTTTTTTCAGAGCTCTGAAACTCTTTCCAGACATTCCCATCATAAATATCTGTCAAAAAACCAGGGGACTGCTTTCGTGATCGCCAATGGTTACAAAGATCTTCAAACCCAGGCCTTTTAACTAAATCTTGCAAAGATTCTTGAATAGGTTTATAGCAGTAAGATTTAAATGGGTAAAGTTTTTTTGTACCATCTAAAAGTGTAACAGATTTCAGCAACAATTCCCCACATGGTCTTCGCCTTGCTGGCTGTGTATGATTTGGATATTCTACAAAAGGACATTTGGCGGACACAGTTTCACCCTCTAAATTCATTAAACAATCATTATACAAGTAAATGGAGAAACATTTTCTGCACACAACATACTTTGTAAAATTGTCTTTTTTCAAGCCTATCTTTTTCCATAACAGATAAACAGAACCTGGGAAAATAGTAGCTAAGCTTGAAAATATGAAAGATTCTTTTCCAATTTGACAAAAAAATGTACTTAAAAATGAAAGAAGGTTGTCAATAACACAGTCTGGCAGCATGAAAATGGCTTGCCAGGTACATATGAACATACAAAACCACATTAAAAGTGTCCCAAATTTCATGTTTGGGTTTGAAACATTCACATCATTGCTTTCAAAGAGTTCTTCAGTCTGAAGGTCTAAATCTAAATCCTCCAAACTTGCATTATTCCAAACCTCATCTTCACTCTCAGACTCGGCGGTACAATTATTTTCAGAAAAATGTTTTCGCACATAAGATTGAAAAACATCATGTAATCCTTGAGAAGAAAGATTTTCATCAGATGAGTTATCAGAAAATTCCTCATCGATATCCTGAGATAAAACTTCAACATTTTCAGACACTGACTTGAAACAATTCCATTGATTATTGCTAAAATATTTTTCTCTATGCTGCCTAAAATACCTAGATGTAAATGATTGTTTACATCCTGGACATTCTTTTCTAGACATTTTTTTTCGCTGAGCTTGGTGAAAAACTGAAAGTTTTTGTTTCCCAGACATGTTTTACAATGTACCCTTCCAGTCTGTTCTTAATAAAAAAAAAATAAAGAAATACAATTCCAGTAACTAATGTATATACAAAGCTAAAAAATGACAATTTTTGTTTGGACTGAAGCAAATGTTAAAAACTAAAAATACATTAGCTTTTATAAAAAAATAAAGCCTTTTCAAAACTTGGCACAAAATTTACATTTCTTTTTACTTTTGATAACATGAACACAGAGGTTTGTAAATTTTAAAAGGTTCTTTCTTTTGTCCTTTTCATCATCTAGCATTTTCTGCAGTTTCACGACATCCCTGTTTCCATCCCCAAACAGCTCTTTGGCTGATTTATAGGTGTTTCTTTTTTCTACAAAGGTATCGTCTATGTATATACCATCCTCTTTGCACTGCTCATTAATTTCCCGTTCAACTTCCTTCAATCCAACATAATTTTCCTCATCAGGCCAAATGTTATCTGCTGGAAAATTGAATAAGTATATTAAGAAACTGAAACTGAATAATTGTAGTATCTAGTACATCTCATTTTCTCCCTTTTTGCAGTGTCAATGATTAGCAAGCAATCTTAAAATAAAATTCATGAGTGAAATCAAGTAAGAGAATAAATAAAAATATGCTCTTCATTAAAAAGTCGCATAATATTTACTGTTTTTTTTATTGAACATTTCGAATTCCTCTGAACTTTCATTCAACTGCCGGTGCCTTGCCTTTTCCATTCTATGTTTTTTCCTTTTTTCTCGTCTTTTTCTTCTCTTTCTGTCTAAAGAGTGTTTTCCCATTTAGCTAAAATAATAATACGTATTTTAAATAATTAACTTCAATGAAATCACTTCGATTATTCTTGGCTTTTTTCTGTAATTATGATGAAACAATATACATCATATAATTTGAATCAAAGGTGCTCTTGATTTAGCTTAACTGGGTGTACACTCGTGTTATCATGTTGTATTGTATAACAAGTACATCATAATACTCCATTATATTAATTGAAATCATTTGTCAAGTTTCTAATCATAATTAACATTCACCCGTAATATTTGTTTCAAGTTTAAGTTCTTTATTCCAAGAGAAAAATATCTCATAGGTTATACATGTGAACAATGTGTGTATATACATATTAAATACAGTAAGTTAGCAACATACAAAGTGTACATAATCAATTTCAGTGCTTCACTTCACAATACATGCCCCTAATTTGGTGTAGAAAAGTGTACAACCAGTGTGCCCCTGATTTGGTGTAGAAAAGTGTACAACCAGTGTACACGAAAACACTACACCAATGCACTTGATTTATAAAAGTGTACACCTTCTTGGAAAATCAAGAGCACCCTATAGCTTGATGTCTTATTTTCTTTTTTCAGTATTCATCGACTTACACTTTAACTGCATAAACTCAGTTATAATCTAAGCGATATTACATTTTGTCAAAACAATTAAAAGTCTACTACTTGATATATTTCATGCATAACACATCTCTAGAGTGACAATTTGACAATCAAAATTAATTAATATACACTTTCGTTGTACTGAACGTAAAATACTAACTGTAAAAAGCTGTATTAATTGATACCTATAGACTTCAAAAGTTAAGTTGATTTAGTATCTCAAAGTAGAAATATATTATGAGCTACAATGAGTGTCTAAAAAAATATGTTTAATTAATTATACATGTAGTTTCAAGCCATAGTATTTAGATAACTTTTGATTTTTTAAAATATGGCTGAACAACAAAATTTAGG
Organism: Magallana ariakensis; assembly: GCA_020458035.1. Classification (NCBI taxonomy): domain Eukaryota; kingdom Metazoa; phylum Mollusca; class Bivalvia; order Ostreida; family Ostreidae; genus Magallana; species Magallana ariakensis. The sequence continues at coordinate 50,025,286 of CM035811.1, forward strand.
TGTGGAAAGACAACAACTAAGTGTACAAGCAGATCATTCTCAATGTGCGGAAATTTTCCCAATCAGTTCAAGGGGAAAACAATGTGTGACAAACAGTTTTATGTTTCTATTATTTTGTCATTTCTACGAAGACGCATCTTTCACAAAACGTGATCTGCATTCAGTTTTGGAGACTGGAGATGTTTTGTATCATTTAATCATTAAATCAAACTCATTTTTATTAGCCTCTGAACTACCAAATCACATTGAATTTAGAAATAAATATATATCATCATTTGTCAGACAACATGGCCCAAACTGTGGGAGAAGAGGTTGGTTTTTCATTAGAAAACAGTTTGAATATGTCATTTGCAAAACATGATGCTTGTATTCTGATTTTTCATTCAGCAACAATAGCTTTGAAACAAAGAGGTGACATATTTTTTGTCTTTGATGCTCATAATAGAGGAAATGACGGGCTTTGCGACCCTAATGGAAAGTGTACTTTGACAATACACAACTGTTTTCAAGCTCTTTGCAATTTTCTACGACATCTGTGTATGTCTTTGTCTTGCATTAGTTTGGATAATGTGCAGTATGAAATCAATGCCTTCTGTTTTAAGACTCTTTCAAACAAACCAAGAAAACCTGTAACACGCATATGCACTGAAAGTGTCTTGTCATTAGGAAAAAATAGAACACAGTCAATGAAACGATGTTGGTCAGAACATAATGAGAATAGAAATCCTAAATGTCAAGATCATTCATTAAGGAAAAAAAGGAAAAGTGAAAAAATGGATAATGACGTGTGGAATGAGAGAGGAACACAATATGTTGTTATTGAAAACAATGTTGATAATTTAAATTTACCAGAAATTGGGGAAATAAATAGCAATTCAAATTGCCAGATTGAAAATGATGTTCCAAGTTGCTCTAATGTGAGCCCTTTAAGGGAAGGACTTGAACAAACTGAGGAAATTGCAGTAATGAATTTTAAACAAATAGTAAAGGATGGTCCATTATTTGTTTGTTCTTGCTGTAAACAAACTTGGTTTAGGGATGGTGTTTCTAAGGCTCAGTTTCTGTATACATTAGATATAGCACATAGATGTTTGCAAGGTATCAAAAGTGTAAAAAATACAGAATGGATTTGTCATACTTGTAAGAAGTACTTAAAACTTGGTAAAATACCAGCTTTAGCAGTTGTGAATGGGTTAGAATTTCCCCTGAAACCTGCCGAATTAAATATTACTGAAATGGAAGAGCGTCTCATCAGTCCAAGAATTCCATTTATGCAGTTGATGGAAAAACCAAGAGTAGGACAAAAAAGTTTACGTGGGAATGTTGTTAATGTTCCTTCAGATGTTAACACTACTGTCAAATCTTTACCACGGACGTTAGCAGAAACTGAAACAATTCAAGTGAAATTAAAAAGAAAATTGAGTTTTAAGCACCATGTTTTATATGAGGCTATACGACCAAACAAATGTATGAATGCACTCCATTGGCTTTTAGAAAACAGTGAATTATTTCAAAATGAAGGGATATCAATAAGAGAAAACTGGGACATTTTACAAGAACAGAGAGAGTTTTATGCTACTGACCAAAAATCAAGTGAAAATGCTACAAGTTGTGAAAACACATCTTATACAAATGAATTGGAAAATGAGACCAGTTCTTTGCAGAATGAAGGTGATGTTGATGAATGGACAGAAGATTCAAATTTTGAAAGTAGACTTACTGGAAATACAGACACGTTGCTACATCCTGCAGATGTAAGATCATTAAATAAGACAATGTCATTTGCACCAGGTGAAAACCAGACACCTCTTGGTTTGTATCAAGATCCAGATGCAGAATATTTAGCATTTCCAACTATATACTGTGGTCAAAGGAGAATGTCTCACAAAAACCGTATGGTCCCAGTTACTTATAGTTCAATTTGCAAATGGGAGTTAAGATCCCAAGATCGTCGAGCAGCATGTTCAATGCCAAACCTTTTTTTCAAGTTAAAAAAATTACAGATAAAGCAAATTCAGGACAAAGTGACACTTGCAATGCGAAAGTGCAAAAGCGAAGGGAAAAAAATAACAGCTGGTCATGTCTTAAATCCTACTTCATTTGATAACATTGTTAAATTAAATGAAGGGTATAGAGTCTTGAGAACGTTAAGAGGATCGCCAGCATACTGGGAAAGTGCAAAAAGAGATGTATTTGCAATGATAAGACAGCTTGGTATTCCAACATGGTTTTGTTCTTTCTCAGCTGCAGAAACAAAATGGAAAAATTTGATTCAGATATTGAGCAAAAGTTTGAACAATGCAGAACTAACCGAGTCAGATGTTGATGAATTGACTTGGATCGAGAAATGTAAACTTATTAAAAGAGACCCAGTAACTTGTTCAAGATATTTTAGCCATAGATTTCAGATATTTATGTCCAAAATTTTGAAAGGTGACTGCAGTCCTTTAGGGAAAATTGTTGACCATTTTTTTCGTGTTGAGTTTCAGCAAAGAGGATCTCCACACATCCATTTGCTTCTTTGGATAGAAAATGCACCTGTCTATGGAAAGTCAACTAATGAAGAGATTCAAAACTTTATTGACGAGCATTCCACTTGTTTCAAAAATGAAAATATTGCAGAACTTGTCAATTATCAAACACACAGGCATGCTAGAACATGCAAGAAAGCAGGAAAGAATATCTGTCGTTTCAATTTTCCTTTGCCTCCAATGCCAGAAACCATCATTTTAGAACCATTGGAGGAGGAACAATTTGAACAGAATGCAAATGTACAGCAAAATTACGGGAAAATATGTGAACTGCTCAATGATTCTAAATTGTGCAATGCAATAAGTTTTGACGAATTTTTGACAATGATGAATTTGACAAAAGAAGATTACATTTTGGCAATACGGTCTTCTTTAAAATCTCCGAAGGTATTTTTGCGTCGCAGCGTTGCAGAAATAAGAATAAACCCATACAACCAGATATTGTTGAGGTCATGGGAAGCTAACATAGATGTTCAGTTCATTCTTGATGCATATGCTTGTGCAGCATATATTGTGTCGTATATTTCAAAGTCCCAGAGAGGAATGTCTAATTTACTTCATGATGCTTGTGAAGAAGCAAAGAAGGGAAATTTATCTTTAAAGCAGCAAATAAGACAAATTGGAAACAAATTCCTCACACATGTAGAAATATGTGCTCAAGAAGCAGCATATTTGCTTTTGCAAATGCCTTTACGATCAAGCAGTAGAAATGTTGTGTTTATAAATACATGTGATCCAGAAAATCGCACATTTTTATTGAAATCTCTTGAAGTTCTTCAAGAAATGCCAGAAAATTCAACAAATATTGAGTCAGACAACTGGATAAAACGTTATAAAAGAAGACCAGGTGTTCTACAGAACTATTGCTTAGCTGATTTTGTGTCAAAATTTGATGTTGTGTCACCTCCTAAAGACAGAAAACAGAACAATATTGAAGAGTTGTTACCAGAGGATGAATATGAGGAACTGAATGAAGACAATAGTGATGTGCCAATTAGTGATGAAGACAATTCAATTAGTCAAAAAGAATACCATACGAAAGATGGTTCTATTTTGAAATTAAGGAAAACTCAGAAAGTTATCAGATATGTTCGATACAACAAGGAACAAGATTCAGAAAACTATTTCCGAGAACAACTCATGTTGTTTTATCCATGGAGAAATGAAGAAAATGATCTAATTGGAAATCATACCTCTTTTGAATCACATTTTTATCAGCAACAGGAAAAAATAAAAAAAAACAAATTGCCTTATGAAGCAGACAGGGGTATAGTTGACGTTGTTGAAAACAATATGAATGATTTATTGAGTAATGTTGATCATATTGTTGCTGCAGAAGTACAACATAATGAAGAAATTGACTTTCAAGAAGATGAAAACTTGTGCATAGATCATGGTTGTTTTAACCCAAACTTTGCACAGATGGAGTATGACTTAGGTTTTGATTTAGGCATAGCCAGAAAACAAGTGGAAACTGATGATATATCAGTAAACATGCTGAGTGATAAGGAATATAAAATCCTTGCAAGAAGTTTAAATCAAAATCAGAAAATATTTTTTTACCACATACTTCATAAGATTAAAACAAATGATCTACCAATTCATTGCTTCTTAACAGGTGGTGCTGGTGTGGGAAAAAGTTTGTTAACAACCTGCCTTTTTCAGGCAATTGTTCGTTATTATGCCAAACGTGTAGCAGAGAAATGTGATGAGGTAAAGGCGGTATTATGTGCACCAACAGGTAAAGCTGCTTACAACATAGGAGGGCAAACTATACATTCTCTTTTCTGCATTCCAGCAAACCAAAATTTGAAGTACAAACCTCTTGATGTACAGCAACTTGACAATATGAGAGTAAAGTTTCACAGCTTGAAAATAGTCTTTATTGATGAAGTTTCGATGGTAGGAAATAAAATGTTTAATTACATTAATTTAAGGCTGCAAGAGATTTTTGCAAAAGGTGTTCCATTTGGAGGTATTAGTATCATAGCTATTGGTGATTTATTCCAGCTTAAACCTGTATTTGATGGCTGGATATTTGAAAATCTCACTGAAGGCTATGGACCACTAGCAACAAATTTATGGACTGATTTGTTTCGAGTCTTTGAATTGACGGAAATTATGAGGCAAAAAGAAGATAAAAACTTTGCTGAATTACTAAATAGACTAAGAAAAGGAAAACACAATGACAATGATATAAACATGCTGAAGACAAGAATCTGCACAGAAGAAATCCAAAATTTAAATTCAATTCCACACTTGTTTACAACCAATATCAAGGTGAATTTTCACAATAGTCAAGCATATGAAAAAGCAGATTCACATAACAAATGTATTGTGTCTGCACTTGATGCTGTTACTGGAGATGTGTCCTCTGAAATAAAAAATGCAATACTCCTTCAAATATCTGATGATCCATCTAAAACAATGGGACTATGTAAAGAATTGCAATTGGTGACTGATTTACCTGCTGAAGTTTGCATCAATATCAATGTCTAAGATGGGTTAACAAATGGAAGTCCATGCATAGTAAAGAAATTAGATTACAGAGTAATGGGTTCAAACAGGTGCAGTATTGTATGGGTACTGTTTGATGACCCAGTAATAGGATTTTCTGCACGACAAAAATACTGTAATCTGTATACTGAAGATATCTCTAAAGATTGGACACCCATTCTTGAAGTGACTAAAAAGTTCACAGTAGGAAGACATAAATCGTGTCATGTCACAAGAAGACAATTTCCACTGCGACTAGCATGTGCAAAAACAATACATAAAGCACAGGGTTCTACATTAAATAATGTTGTGCTAGATTTAGGAAAAAGGAAATTAGATCACATTCATTATGTCGGTCTAAGTAGAGTTCGAAAACTGCAAGATTTGCACATATTGTCTCTAAATGAAGAAAAAATTGGAGTTTCTAAAAATGTTGTTTGTGAAATGGAACGTTTGAGAAATCATGCAGCATTGTGGACCTGCCTGCCTATTCTTGAAAATATAACCTCAGATTTGAAAATTATATATCACAACAGCAGGTCATTGCATTTGCACATAAGTGATTTATTGTCAGAAAAAAACATTCTGTCAGGCGATATTTTAGCTGTTACAGAAAGCAGACTAAAAGCAGGTGACAACAGTGAAGATTATTTGTTACCTGGTTTTCAAATTTATCGTTTTGACGAAGAAGAATCCTCTCATACAATGCGGTCATTTTATGGTTCAGTTATTTACTCCAAATATCCACTGATCAATGTGTCAAAAGTAGTTTTAAATGGCATTCAAACAGTTAAGGCAATACTTATGAAAAACAGTGATCTTGTTCAATTTGTTTTCATATATTGTCCCCCAAAGTTTGCCACCATCACCAATATTTGTTGTTTTCTGGTTTCAGTCTTGAACTTATTAGATACTAGTCAACCTTTTCTTATCATGGGTGATACAAACATAGATTATTTCTCCCAAAGAGATCTCTCTTCAAATTTGAATCATTTAAATATCCGACAAATAATGCATAGCTCTACAACTGACTATGGAAGTTGTTTAGATCATATATATACCAACTTAAATAGTTCTGCTGAAATTTCCTGTGCTACTCTCGAATCATATTATTCAGACCATAAACCCATTGTTGTGTATTTGCCATCTTAAAAACTTATTATACATGTTACTGTATTTCAGCTCAAAAACAAAACATAATAATTAAAACAAAACTAACCTCTTACAAATATGCATAATGAGTGAAAAAAATATAAAATAATAATAATCAATTGTCTGCAATATTAATATACTCAACAATGTAAATCTATTACCGGGATATACATGTATGACCATTATATTAAGTATCTATAGACATTTTTCAAGACTCTTAATTTATTTATGTATTATGTATTTCAGATGCTGCACAAAACTTTGGCAGAGTTGCAAAAAATGAAGTCGGGAGATGCCCTTCCATATCCCAATGCTTTGGTTAAAGCAACACGTCAAACTTGGCCACACAGCCACCTTTACCAATGCAAATGGAGAAAAGGGTTCTATCTTGAACTTTAGCATTGCTGATGGAACTGAGGCGATGCTTGTCACTCTTAGTGATGAAGTGATGAAGCAAAAATGCCAACTATCAAAGAAGGAAGGACCCTACAAATAAGAAATTTCATTGTTAAAGGAAGTCGACTTGTACTTTCCAAACAATCGAAAATTATGGCAAGACCAGCTGTACAAGTGCCAGAATCTTTAAAAGAAAAAGCAGTTACCATTATCATGCCACCATCACCAACAAAAACCTTGAAGGATGCAATGTCATCACCTGTTGTGCCTTGTATCAGAATGGCTCAGAAAGAAGAGCCTCAACTCCACAAGAAACACCACCATCAAGGTAACAATAGATTGTTACATTCAACTGTATATACATGTATTCAAAATCCAAACATAGTACCAGTATATTGTAAAACAGTAACACATTTACAAAACGTAGACAATAATAATGCACTTTTATCATGCAAAAAGATATTGGTAATGCATATTATGTGTAATGACAAATAAATACTTCATTGTTTCAGACTGTACAACCTAAAGATATGGTTGTAACTGGAAATTGCGAAGCTCTGTCAATGACAGACACACATTGTGAAATGTGTGTCAACAAAGATGACATATACAAGGACTTTATTGTGGATCTGGACATCATCCATGCCCAAGTTCAAAGATATGTGGAAGAAGCTGGAACGTTCAACTTACAACAGCTAGAAAATATGATTGTTGACAAACTTCCCTTCCCTGTGAAGCTTGTCGTCAACGGGACAACAGTCATTTCCTTTGAATTGTTATAATCACTTATCAACTTTCCTACATTTGAACCATCTCAAAATTAATACATTTTGTAAGAATTGAAAAATTGCTAAAAAAAAAATCAGTATGATTAGCTATCATTACATCTCTTCAAAGTGACCTGTTATTGACATTGTTTTCACATATTTTATGATGAAAATTTACCGTTTTGTTTATTTGGCGTACATTTCATCTTTATAGCATAATCTTTTTAAAATATGTGTTATGTAATTTTAAATTTTGTACGGGTACTTTGAAACAAAAAATATTTTCCTTTGTATGCTTGTTTTCCATTTAATGTGCCAGTGCTGTACTAAAGATTCATTACTTGCTAGTCATTTCTCAGTAACTAAATGGTTTTCTTTTTTGTTGCACTCCTTTTACAAAAATGTTTGTACAAAAACATTCATTGTCAATCATTGTTTACAAAACGATGTGAACCATACTCTTTTTACCATGGGGGCATCTTCGTTTTTACCTTTTTTGATCTGTTCATCTCTTATAATTTCATAAAACACTGGTTTTTTATATACAAAGTAATTCAATTTCCCAGTATTTTTATTTTTTATTGGCAAACCACAAGATTCATTAAATATGTAAAATCTTACTTACCACATTTTTTCCCTTTTCTGAAACACCATAACTGTACATAGATCTAGTTTAATATTTGGTTGTAAATATCTCAGTAACAAATGCAACACCAGCTTCTTAAGTTGTTTACAAAAATACATGCTATTCTTACTTTACATGCACACAGTGTTTATACAAGTTAATCCATTTTGTTTACTTTGATAATTGGTCTACTTTTATTGTTTTTGTCTTTAAAAACCAAGTGACCCTTTCGTCCAATCTTCAATTGGCATATACATGTAAATATGGATTTCTGTTAATTTTGTTGCTTTTTATTTTACTTTTCCCATTTTAGTAACAACCCTTACTTGATGCATATAGTTTAGTTTTAGTCGATCTACTATTGTTGTTCTCGTCTTCATAACCATATAACTCAATTGTCCAATTTTTAGTAGACATTTACATATAGTTATTTCCTTGACATAGATATATAGTGTATTTTTATAGAACATGTTTGTTTTTACTTTACTTCTTCTTTTTCTGTTACTACCCTTACTTGATGCATATACATGTAGTTTAGTTTTAGTTTACATACACAGGACACAATCTGAGCAATAACTAACTTCCTGGAAGAGATAAGTGCAATGTTTTGCAACTTAATCCTGAAATATGCTACAGACTATAATCTTTATATTTCATTTTACTAGTCATCCAGTTTTCTCTGTGAAATGTGTACATGTTCTCAATATAAAAAGTACATACTGCCAAATAATTTGTGCCAAGTTTTCCATTGTCAGTATATCCAGTTGCCATTCAGTTCACCTTAAAAATACTAATTCTCCTCCACTCTAATGACATAACCAAAATCAAAAACCTTTATGAAAATCATTATATTGTTAACAATTTTTTAATAGACATTTACATATGGTTATTTCCTTGACATAGATATATAGTGTATGTATATAGAACATGTTTGTTTTTACTTTACTTTTTTTGTTTCTGTTACTACCCTTACTTGATGCATAGAGTTTAGTTTTAGTTTACATACACAGGACACAATCTGAGCAATACCTATCTCGCTGAAAGATAAGTGCAGTGTTTTGCAACTCAATCCTGAAATATGCTACAGACTATAATCTTTTTATATCATTTTACTTTTCTATGAAATGTTTACATGTTCTCAATATAAATAGTACATACTGCCAAATAATTTGTGCCAAATTATCCATTGTCAATATATCCACTTGACATTAAGTTCATCTTAGAAATACTAATTCTCCCTCTCCAAACTCATGACATAACCAAAATCAAAAACATTTAAGAAAATGATTACATTGTCAACATTCCTTTATGTATATCTTATAATACATAAAATTCCATTCTTTTGTTTTTCTCTATTTTCCAAACTGATATATTCTCAAATATGTGAAATTTTGTATTGTTGTTTAAAAGTTCTACATCTGTTATCAAACCTAGATATGTGTTCAATAAAACATTTACCTCTTCATTTTATTCTGTTATTAAACCATACTTATAGAAATCAGAAAACAGTAGCATCTTAATAAAACAACCCAACTTTTCATGCCACCGTCTTTCAGTACTTTCAGTACTTTGATTAATAATATATTCTACTCTGGAAACCCAAAGTTGTGCACATTACTCACAATATGTTCTCAAATAAGCATTAAAATGCCATTTTTACATCTTTACCCTCTGTTACCATGGCAACGGGACCACATAGCAACAAATAAATGGTGTTAGGCATTTTTACTCATCAAAGTCTATAAAACTGTAAAGTATGAGGAAAATCCGTGACTATGCGTGGCCACCGAATTTTGATTCTTACATAGAATTGATCTTAAGCACTATAGCTAGCTGTGCATTACACGGTATAGAACAAGCCAAAATTAATGATCGTTGCACATACATGTATTAGATAAAAAATTAATTTTTTGCTTCACTTGCTTTTACTCTAAAATTACATTTATTTTTCCCTCAATGTACAAGTATCAAGAAATGTATGACATACCTGGACAGATCGCTTTTGCTGGCGTCGTGTCATGATCCAACTGTAGATCAGCGTAACTGTGATCAGTCTGTCCTATAAAGTCATCTTTGGCACTAGACCATCGTTTCCTCTGGGCATTAGCAACATTTATGTAACGTGTCGACTTTTTAATAGATTCAAATCCACGTTTCCTCGGCATTTTGGCAAAATGACTGTCGCAGACGAACTGTCACTAACCATCTGTCTACATTGCCGAAAACCGATTTTTATGTCGTAAAATAAAGCTTTTATGTTAGATTAAACTTTTTAATCGTTTATTTTCGTTTTTTATTGTGAATAGTGGCTATAAAATCTTTTCTACGGTAAATTCTATTAAACAATATTGTTTAAACAATTGAGCCAACGGATTTAACGACCGTGAATCGGTTTACGTCATTTGGAGTTGCGCGGTAGATTCAAAATCGTGAGTCCCATACTTCCTTAATTTGTGGATGAGAAGTACCCACGAATTCAACGAAAATTGAGCCACCACGAAATCTAATGATTCCACAGTATACGGGCAGGAATTTTACTCAATTTGTGTTTATAATAAAGATTACAATGTGACTTTTATGTATTATATGATTTATAATTATTGAAATTTTAAAAAAAGTCGGTTTACTGTAAAGAATTAAATAATCATAAAAAAGGAAGTATTTTGTAACATTATAGACACCGAAAATGTAAGATCTTATGCTTAGTAGACTCGCATTTTACTGTGGACATGAAGCAAGACATTAGAGTCTAGTTGGCTATGAAGCGTGTTTTAAATTGTTTACTTCAAAGTAAAGATGAGTTGATTTTGTTTAATAACAACTTTGAACAAATTATAGTAAAGAATACATGTAATATATTAATACCATTTAAAAGTATTTTAATAGAGAATTGACAATTATGCCTAATTTGGACCTAATTAGTATACTACTGATATACCACTGATATCTATCAGAACTTTAGCAATATTATTAATACATGCACCACTTCAAAATGATGATATTTTTATTGGTGGTTATTATAACTTTGTATTAGATACAACCTAATATTAATATATTTAACTACATGGCAGTAATGTAGTCCAAGAGCACATGCTTTCTTACAACTTAGTAGATACATGTTGACAATTTCATCCAAATGACAAGAGATACACATGGAGAAAACTAACACCTCTGACGCAAGCACGTTTACAACTTTGTCGTATTTCAGCTCCTCTTATAGAAGTGATATCATGACATGAATAATCAGATCATTATTATGTACTTATCTCATTAAAGTTAAAACATTTTAAAGATGGCAGTGGCCTTTGACAAATTAAAAATCTCACTTTAAAAACAAATATATAATATAATATTAAAACAGATTCTGCCCTTTAATAATCTGATGATTAAAGACAATGTATTGCAGTATATATACCTCATAGGTACGCCGAATGCACCTTTTGACCTTTAGCAACCTGGCTTGTTGCTTCAACTGACAGGGGAAGGTTTGACGGCGTACGCTGATCTCGCCAATTTGGAAATCCAGCGTGGAATTCGCCCTTTATTCAAGTATGGCGGATAGCTCACGGTTAGGTGTTGTAATGATATAAAAGATGTAGATATTCGTAATAAATGGTCACATTTTTGGTAAAGATTAAACAAAATGTTTATTCAAAACGTTATAATATAAAATCTATTATATTTTATATTAAAATAAAATCTATGTTACATTTATTGACAACGATATTAAACATTATATTTGATGCATTTTTGTGTCGTCATATGTACTTTGTAATCACGTGACGGGCGAATCCTAATATTCCAAATGAGCTATTTAAATCCCATCGGCGCAGGTGATTAATGACATTAAATCATAAATATTTTAAAGAAATATCCTTTGTTATGTAATATACTTTGAAGTTCTTGCTTGGGCTTAAAATAGATATTTTTTTTATGGAAGATATTGTTGAAACATTCTACAAAATCATCAAAATAATGCACATTTTTACTAATCAAAAGCGATTTACAAAAATTGGGGTAAATCCGTAGGTTTCCCAAGCACGATTCACATTGGTACTTATATTCTCTACCAATTTTACGTAAAATTACGTATTCTAAAATTATGTTGATTTTTCACCTGTGCCAATCTGGTTTTTACATGCATTAAAATTTATTCATTCAGTTGTTTAAACGTAGCAGGGAGAGTCTCCAAACCACTAGTTTATAAATAGTCTTTTACTTAAAACGAAACTTTAAAACTGCCGATTATTTGATACTGGTTTTTAATATGAATGAATTATGTACGTCTAGCATTAACGGCAGCATCTATGTAAAGGAAACATCCTCTTTTTATACTGGTTTGATATAATTCACTTTTAACGTTAAGATACATTCCCTGAGAACTATCGACAGGAATGCAGATCGTGACGTCATTGTTAATTATGACGTCATATCGTATGAAGTACAGACAAGTGACTTTCTACACATCGCTGTAAAATCAATCGGGAAGCCTTAACATGCCCGCGGAATGCAGATTAAAGTTATGATTCTGGCAAATGAAATTATTTTGTAATTTTGTGGAGAGACAACTAAACAAAAGTTTGCATTACGTGGTACTTTTAATGAGTAATAATTTTGACTTAGTTTATCTGTTACGTAGGTTACAAAAACATTTTTACAACATTTTGCTTCCATTTTGTTTTTACGCCGGTTTATTACTTTTTTTTGCCAATTTGCCGTTTTATGCCGGTCATACGATGACGCATTTCAGCAAACGCCGATATGCTCTGGTCATTTTTTTAAAGTTAAACTTTGAACCCCTACTAGGGACTCATTATTAGTCCTGGGGTGAGGATTTTAAAAATTAAGAATAAGCACTATATACACTGCATAGATAAGCTTTGGTGTAAAATTACTTAATAAGACATGCTGAAATTTAGTTTAAAATGCATTTCTTTTACAAATATTCAATAAAATTATGATTTTGTAGATACCCATAAATAATTCTTTTGCTATATTAATTCATTTTTGATATTTCAATAAGAATTAAGGAACTATTATCGAAATGATAGAGTGTTTTGTTTTATTTTCTGTTATCATTTTTTTCAAAATGTTTTAAATACATTTAAGTCGCGCCAGTACTTCTAAGAAATTTTGCAGGAAGGGAAATATTGGCCATGTCTTAAAAGTTTCAAAGAGGTGCTCAAGTGTGGTCATATTCAAATTTTGCAATTACTGCAGTTAAATCTACAATTTACATCCAAGTTCAGGAGAATGGTATGTTTGATGTTGCGCATGTGCCAAACAGCACAGCCTAGGTGAACAATTACAGCCGTAGAAAAGTTTTTTGAAACTCTATCTCATGGTTGCAAATCTCTCCCAAGGTGTTTGGTTATTGATGGTTTCGGTTGGAATAACTATGAATTTCTTCATATGTCTTGCATTTGTCAACCTCTTCAAGTTCTGTATAGTGATGATCCTTGTCCTCTGAAAATTTAGCCAAAATATCCCACTCAATTTTAGTTTCATTTATTCATGGTCCAAGAAATGCTATATATTTTATTTTTTTCTTTTAATTATTGTATTAATTGCTCAGTTCTTGAGCACATTCAGCGTATGCTTTTTTGAAAAATTGTGTTCAATTGTTTACAGATTTGAGATTTAAAGCCTATCTTTACTCCACTTCATTTAAATTCCTGTTATTGTACCTGTTTTGTTTGTAGGTTGCGGTATATGTTCCCGGCTAAAACATAACAGAGTTTTAAATGTCACTCAATATATCTCATATTCTTAATTTTGAAATCTATTAAAAAAGATTATCGAAAAAAGAGTATAAAATTATCCCAATAAGGTACACAACGGATTTGTTCAAAGAAGATCAAGCATCTTATCTAGAGTACGTCTTTGTGTCGATCGATATACTAAATAAAATGTTTATCTTATATTTTCATGCGAAGCTAACAAATTGTTTCGAACAATCCTAAAGAGAAGTAAAATTCTCACCTCATTCTTGAAAAATTTGCTGCAATTACAATCAAGTCAGATTTAGAATTAATAGAACACCACATTATATATATATATATATATATATATATATATATATATATATATATATATATATATATATATATAGGCTCTGAAACTTAAATTCCATGAATTCTCAAAGATTAAAAAGTAAATTCATTCTAGGCATTTCATCAACGATACAAACCAGCGTTTCTTTTCCAGATGACAAAATTTATCAGACTTCCTGTGACAACAATCAAAACTGATATCACAGCGACTACAATGTTGTAGCTCTCTGTGCATGAACCAGGTTGTGTGTTACATGTAGTAGCTCTAACTGGAAATATGTTTCGAGTTTAGTAAAACTCATCATGCTTTTAATTTTAAATGACGTATTAACTTGACGTCAGTATATTGAAGATATGTGATTAGTTAGTTAGTTAAACCACTCGAAAAGCAACCTTACTTGTTTATCAACTGTTAAGATTAATTGTCTGTTTAAGATATACAAAAAAATGCTTTTCCTACATTTTCAAAAACGTTATTTTTCAGTTTCAATGATATATGTAAATGTGTTTTATTCATCTAATTAAATTATAACAATTAAAATTATTTTGTTTTAAAACGTTACAATTGTGAACACAAAAAATGTTATTTTTCTTCATTTCGTCATTGTTTTATTTAGAAATCTTTTGAATACAGTTTTAGTTAGAGCACTGACTTGATTTCGTTTTACTTTTAAAAAGGGCATCATAAACTGACTTTGATTACACGTGTTTCCTGTCCATCCTGGTTTACACCCACCGTCACATCGTCCTGTAAATCTGTCACATTGATTGATAACGAGGCAGTTTTCACTACACGGGTGACTGCAATTCCGCCCATAATATCCTGGTTGGCATCCTGTTTTGCTCATACAAATTGTGTTTATATTTTTAAATGTATTCTAATACTTTATCATTATATTTTTATCATTTTTTTTCTCATAATCCATTGCTATTTACTTAACCATTTCATCAAAACATTAAAAACGAAATTAAAAACATGTATGTGCAATGTTGTATTTTGGCAGTATAACTAGCAATTGTGATTCATTTTGTATAGAAAGAGTATTGTTTATCTACATTAAAACAGAACAAGTAAGTCTACATTATCTGGGTTTATCGACGGTTTATCAGGGAAATCGACGAATATTCAAACCTTCCTGGCAGGTATTTCCTTGTGCACCTACAGCACATCCATGGAGACAGGTACCGTTGATATGGTGACATGTCTCTCCACTGCTGCAGTTACCACATTTTAAAGTACATCCCTGTCCATACGTATTGTTGTTACAAACTAAAAGACGAAAACAAAAAAATTGTATCCATTTCCGTTTTAAGAAAGATATACAATCATCAAGTGCATTCTTAATGAGTGAAAATGATAAATAATTTACTATCCTAACGTTTTGATGAACATCGAATGGAACTCGCCAGCTTAAGCTACAGTACCGACCAGACCCAACCTAACTCAACAGCAGACCCAAACTAAATTCAGGTCTACTTTCGGGGTTTACTGGGGGTTAGTCTAGGTCTGCTTTTTGAACATTTGGGTCCACGCGGAGTTTACTTTGAATCCCTTCGGGTTTTACTTTAAGTTTACACGGGTTTTGTTTTTAGGGTTTACTAAATGCAAAGGAGTGTGGAGCAGACCTGTCTTTTTTCTTACCATCTTACAGTCTGTAATCACTGCCCCTTGCATAGTGCAAATACACATGTAGCGTCTGCTTTTTGGGGCCTACTTCTCATCGGGGTTTACTCTGTTTGTCCACTTTATGATTTTTGGGGTGTTTACTCGGAGTTAATCCTGGGTCTGCTCTAGTAAACCAGAAGTAAACCCCGAACAGACACCGAAAGTAAACCCTGTGTTTAGCTGGGGTCCGCTTTCTGCTAGGTTGAATCGGTACTGTAATTGAAGAGCGCAAGGAGTACTCATTAATAGTTTACCTATTTTTTACTTTTATGTAATATTTTGAAAAAAGATATACCGGAATATTTTATTGAGCTAATTATCTGATACACATGTGCTTTACATATAATTAAACAAAACATGTTGACTTTATGACAATGGGACTCTTTGTTACAATATCTACAATTATACTGACAGTTTATTCCATATCTTTCATTTTCACAGTCCGAAAATAAAATAGGCAACGTAACATACGTAATCTAGAAGGTGAAAGAAGACCACATGCTACATACACTGCCTAAAATGAGACTTAATTTCATTAAGAGCAATTTCTAAAGACATCACACTGTAAACTTTTAAATAAAGATCTGATCTAAAGTTGTTGTTTTTTTTAATATTATGAAATAAAACTGCACAACAGCAAAAATTACTACGGATTAATTTGATCATACCCTGGTTACATATTGGACCCTTATATCCTGGGACACAGCTTAAACAGTGGCCTGAATTTGTTTCACACTTCCCGTTTTGGCAGTTTAATGGGCATGAATAAATGCAATCATCTCCATAGGTTCCATTACACCCTATTTAAATGAATCAGGGAATAAAAAAATAAATAGTTCATCGTATAACAACGGAATCATATTGTAGTTATATACACAAGGTAATAAGTTAAGAAACACGTAAGAAACACGTAAGCATAATTTTTGTTTGATATTTTGTTTGTTTTGTTCTTTGGTTTTGTTAGAATTAAAAAACATTTTTATTCGGTTAAATTCTACATGCATATTTATTTTTGAGACTCACCGTATACTTCTACTTCACAGAGTTCATTATAAGCATATTGTGAATAGAAGCTAGGATACTGAACATCTTGTCTGCGTTCATTGTAGTAGATAACGTATTGTCCTAGAAGAGTGCAGATAAGGTGTTGATCTACTGACAACATGTTTCGTTCTGTTGATTTATCATGATAACAAAGATAGCCATCGTCTTTAGAGGTTGTGTTGGATACATAAACAAAAAAGCCTGCAAATTTTCCTAAATATGGACTAATATCTGAAATAACAAACAAATAAAGTAATGGTTTAACTAAGAAAAGCATGTACAATAAATTCAGTAAATATCGACCACACTAATTGGATGTCCTAAAAATATACTAACGAAACTAGAGGTACTGTGAGCAAGCCACACATATGATACCCCCACTAAGAAAATATAATAATCATATCAAGATATGACCTAGACAGGAATTTTGAATTATTTAAAGCAATTACCAACAACTTGCACAACTGACCTTGAGTTTATGACACATCCACATATCGAAAGATAAAAATTACGATAGTTTCTCCATGAAAAAGTTATAAAGCAGAAACAAATTATGTACTTTTTTCAATGACCTTCAACTTAAGACAAAATCATGACCCACCCTCAGATCATAAGCAATCTTTGTGTGAAGTATGATTCTCCATAAGAAAAATATTGTCCGGATTTTACACTTTTCCTTCCAGTGACTTTGAACTTGCCCATATGACCTTTGTCAAAATCATGACACATCCTCAGGTCATAACCAATTTTGTTGTGCAAAAAAAAAAAAACTTCCAAAGTCTCTCCATAAAAGAAGATGTTGACCGGAAACGAATTTTGAACTTTTTCTCCCAGTGCTCTCTTGGACTTACTTAACTGAGCTTGAGTAAAAATCACGACACAACCAGGTCATAGGCAATCTTTGTGTGAAATAAGAACTTCTAATTTTCTACATAACAAAAAAAAATTGACCGGAGACGATTTCACAGGGACAAGAATTCTATACTACCTGAGGATGCTTCCACACAAGTTTCAGTTTTCCTGACTATATGGTTTTTTCAAAAAAAATTCTGAAAAAAATTGAAAATTTCCTAACTATCTCCCCTTGAAAAAAGGGAGCGGTGCAAAGTTTGGTTAAGATTTCCCCAGTAGTTCTTGAGAAGATGTTGAAGTAGTGAAAATTTTACGGACAGGCTTACAGACAGACGACAGACAAAATGTTATCAGAATAACTTACTCAAGCTTTAGGCTCAGGTGAGCCTTAAAAGAGTTGACGCATGATCAAAAAGAAAATTCAAAGGGTGTCCAATTCATGGTGAAATCACCCTAAATAACTTTTACAAAAATAGTTCGTTTGAATTTAAAATTTTGAACAGATCCTATTGACTTGATGAAAAATATCCTTAAAAAAACATTTCAGCAAGATTTATTGAGTGATTTTGTCACTAAACAAAATTGTACAACAATACATACTGAACATAAATATAACAAATGTGCCTAAAATACTTTGCCTCTCTCTCTCTCTCTCTCTCTCTCTCTCTCTCTCGGGATTAGACCAATCACAAAATATATAAATGACAAGTTTCAATCTTTCTAACTCTCTAGATGCAAGTATCTCTCATGCGTATACATGTAAAGCATGGTAAGAAAGTTTCCATGCGAGAACTGATACAACATATCAAAACTCTCTATTTAATTTAATTTCATACGAAGTTCATAAAAAAAACAAGGGGTGTTATTGATCGAAAAATGCCAAACAATTGTAACCAGATAGCCATGCTATGACTTTGAATTGTTAGTATTACAAATTGGTCACTATGATACTTATGTATACCTAGATACTGTGTAATGAATTGTGGTAATGATAACTAACAGAATGAACTATGTGCCTCTTGTTGCACTGCGCAGTATTCCTAAATAATATTATGCAACCAGATGTAGAATGCGAATACAACTATCCAAATTGGGAGTTTATAAATATGTTGTCATGTTTGGCGATTCTGTGTCTGCATCGATAGCTCTGGTACTCTATTCTGATTCATGTATTGCATATTCTATATAACCTTTGTAACCTTTTTAACCATGAACACATGCATATGTATACTTTTGAATAGGTTATTTTAATATTGTACGCAAGCGAAGCGTCATACTAAGGCGGGAGACTCAAAGCCCACATCCCAATACTCTTAGTCCTAAATGAGGTTAATTAATTCTGGCACAAGTAAAATCCAAACTAAAAATATGCATATTGTATAAACAAGTTATCAACAAATTGTCATATTTGACGATCCTGTGTGTGCAATGAAGCCCCTGATACCGGAAGCTAGTCATGTAATACTTGTTCTAACTATTTGACTTTTGTAACATTAAAGCCATGTATGAATGAATGTGTTATGCGTAATCGATGCATCATACCCAGGTGGGAGACTCAAAACCTGCATCACAATATTATTTCTGGCAGTTCTGACAGTTTTGTTGCTTTATTTAGAAATAAAATATAACTCAGGAATGTTTACACTATATGTCCACTCCTGGTCATCGTAGATGGGCTGAACTAATCAGAACGGTCCATAATAAGTAAAATGTTATACATAACAATTTAAAATTATGTTAAGCGGATCTTTGTTTTTGGCTGCTTTTAATTGATGTTGTAACTTTGATTATACGATCACGCTTGTTAATAAACTGCTTGATAACCAACAATTGGACTTGGTGATTGCTAAGTTTGAGCTGGACCTCAAGTGGATCTATAAGACGGAAGGGTTACACAATGGCAAATGACAAGTTGTACAATTTAACATTATAAAGACAGCACCGATATTCTCAACAACAGAATAAGCAATCATTTTATGTTTACGCCAAAACTTACGACTTCCCATAACTAAGCGTCGATTTTTAGCTTAACTTAGGTCATGCGCAAATTTACGCCAGTTAGTGAAACGGACCTTAGTCAAAATATTTTGACTTAAGTCCGAATTTACGCAAGGTGCATGGAAAAACCGGGCATACGCCTTTTAGTTAAACGCGTCTCTGTGTTATAATACATTATTTACCCATTAATTGATAATGAAATGCTGATTTGTGCTGCTTTGAAATAAATAAATCGTCTTTTATTAGAAATACATCTTTTGAAATATATATTGAGTGTATGTATAAGACATTTGCTAGGTACTTGACATATTAATAAAATCATTTGATGTATTTTAGAAAACATTTTACTATTTACATTCATTTGTACATAGGTGTTTTCTTAACTAATCTTCAAAGGTTTTCAATGATTAGTTAAGTGTTTGCCTCTTTTTTAAATGTTGATTTAAACAATTTTATCAGTGCCAAACATATGCAATCTTGTAAAATTCAAATAGTTTTTCTAGAACAATTACAAACCATATTTAAACAAATATTTTCAATTGCATTCCATTTTGAAGATTTGAATTATTCTTTATCGTTTATCAATATTAAAATACAGTTTGCCAGTAATCAAATCCAATCAGATGTTCAAGGGATTAATAGTTGGTTGGAGTATGAATACCAAGGAAATCAACATCATTATATTTAAAATACTTCAATGACTAAGTATATTCACGTACAATCAGGATAGGTAACATTTTCATTTATTTTTGTTAATACAGTATAATTTCTCATTTTTTTTTAAAGTACATACTTTGGTTATCTGTCCTATAGTAGATGTCTATATGACTGATGCTGACCACTTTCCCTAGGTCCACTCGCCATGTTGCCGTGTATCTACCATCATCACATATTGTACACTGACCTCCAGTTCCACGATCATCATACATACCGTCTACTGCATTCTCACTACCAAAATCTCTACTTGCGTCTGGCCAGGGATACTGCTCCCATGTAGGCTGATGTAGTGCTAAATTGTCTGTAGGAATGAAATACGTAATTACAAATTATTTATGTGCAAATGCAGAATTGTACACCTTTTTTACAATATTATATTCATTTATTGTATAGGATAATTTGTTAACATAAATTTACTTATTGTTTGTTCGAATATTAACCATTTTAACTTACATTGATTATAAATGTGTTATTAAATATGAAAAAAATAAATAAATGAGTATCTCATTCCTATACATGGTATTGTTGAAATAAAAACCTACCTAGCCCTTGAATTTGTACGATGTACAACAATGCATTCAGTGTTAAGAATCCCATAACTCTGTAAAAACAGACCTTATATCATATCATGTACAAACAAACGACAGATTCAGGCTGTAAATGTAGACGATACTGAGAGTCAAGAATTGCACCGACGTGAAAGAATAAGTGATTTACAATACCTGTGCAAATAATCTTGATTTGAACTCAATTTTTATGACCCTTCTTCCCTATGTTTACACCGAACCAGGAAGACATTTTATCAATCAATTTGTAATGCGCATTCAACGCGATTTTATCGATTCACAAATCGTTGCATTACAGGTATATGCTATTTAAATTGCAATGCTTTAATATGCAGTTTTTGAATTTTTTGAAATAGTTGTCAGGCTCATCTAGATTACGTGAACGCCTTACCTGGTAAATTAAAAATTGTATTATAAATGAAGAATTAATGAAAAATCTGATTCAGGACAAACAAAAAAACTGCTTCACTGATATGATAAAACATTGTTGCGTTACTAAATGTTAAATCGCGTTCAAAATAATGTTAACATATACATATCAGTTGTGGAGGCTTTCTTGCACTGCATTTCAAACAAAATATTAAGGAAATTCATAAATTTAATCGTTAAGCGAATCGAACCTTTTAATTAAAATGACACAAACGAGGACAATTTATTTAAATAAAAAAAAACACATTTAAGCATGTCGTTTATTCACGTGCACAACCTGCACGACCAAACAACACGCTGACTTAAAGGCGTTCATATTTTACCCAAGATTAAAACTCGCTAAGCATTTTAGCTAAAAGTTGTTTCTCTTGTCAAATTGAGACGTTTGAAGAAAATATATCTCATAATTATGTTGTAAATGTCAATGCTCATTGAAAAAAATGATGACTTTAATTATAATTTTTTTTTTTGGTTTTTTTTTTGGGGGGGGGGGGTAGGACATCAATTATAAATAGTCAGTATGTGTAAATGTAGTTTATCTAAGTAAAAGAAAAACAGTTTACTCCTCTATTTGAATCAATGAGAAGGTACAGTCTATGATAAAATAAAGATGGCGGGCAAGAATGATTCATTACTATAAATATTATTATATACTATTACATTAAGAAATCACAAATGTTCACATACATATGACGTTTGTTATTTAATTGTTAAAAAGATCACAAATTGAATGCTATCGATTTTGTTTTTTTTTTCTAAAGAAAAGAAAATATTACACATGTACTACAATGCATAGATAAACAAGATCACTTAATTTATTATAAATACCAATTAAAGGTAAAAAAAATCAGGGATAGATATTGTGGAAGCTATAAATGGTGTACAAATTGTTCACTAATTACTTGATTTTGGTAATGCAATCATTTCTGAATGTGTAATTCCAATAAATAATGTTTTCTGGCAATATTTTAAAAATTCATTTCACTGTGGTATTAAATCTTTTCATGGGGGTTTCTTCAAAGAAAAATTCCCTAGTATTCCTGTTTGGTATAATACAAATATTAAAGTGAGTATGAGAATCCTATTTATAAAAAGCTGGTATGAAAAGGGTGTCAAAAAAATCAGTTATTTTTTGACGTGGATGGAAATCTTTTACCCCATGATATTTTTCAACATAAAGAACAAGGGGCAATTAGACCCAAAATCTGCCCAATGCAAATTAAACATTTTTTGGTGATTTTTTAGTAATATATCATTTGTTTACCCCATTTCGGAAATATTTTTTTTTTTAAAACACCACATAGTTATTTTGAGGGCAAAAGTATAAACAAAACGTCAAAAAATAATTGATTTTTGTAATTTCTTTATATTTTTTCAATTTTTTAATAATATCAGGTAATTAATGTGATGACAATTACAATACAATGCAACATATCATAAATAAACATAATATTAACCAAAAACTGTATGAAACGTAATTTTGGGTGTAAAAAGGCTTTTTCATAACAAAAAAATTCAGATTTCAGGAAGTGTTACAATTACTGTATATATATATATATATATATATATATATATATATATATATATATATATATATATATATATATATATATATATATATATATATATATATATATTTACGACATAGGACATCTAAGTATTCAATTCATGGTGAATTAGTGTAGAATACAAACCAGTTAATAATTCTTAGAAAAACTGTAGATAAATAATTACAACCAAAACTTGAATTTGCAGCAAAATGTTGAATAAAAAATATTTTCATTTACAACAACTCAACCATATTAATACAAGATAAGTGAACATATTAACAAACATGAAAAACATAACAATATTTATGGAGAGAGGAGCATTGAAGCCAACAAAAAGTCATACACTTCTAGGTACATGGTTAAACTGATAACAAATAAATAATTTTGTTTATGGATTATCATGACATTTATCGCATCTTATTGCACTAAAAGATAAACTTAATTTAATTACTTGAGCAAAACTCCAATTCTAAAACAGAATAGTTTTTTAACATAAAATATCACTGATTTCTTCAAATCATTTATGCCATAGCAATTACAGGAAACAAGGAAACAATTGCTACTTAACGAAGATGCCTTTAAACATCAACTCATTATATAATAAATATTAAACGAACATTGGCTTAAATATTCATCCGGCATCTTGGATTTTTGCATATTAGACTAAGCATCTTGTATGTAAGATACACATTTTGCAAGAAGCAATAATGAATTGACAATTTCTTCTAAATATAATTTCATGATATTACATGTAGTACATTACACATCAAATAATAGATTGAATACTTCAAAGTCCAAAATCGTTTCCAGAAACTTTTTCGATAAACTTGCATATTTTTTACAACTGTCTGAGGGTTCAAATACATTTTTATGAAAAATAACAAAACAATTCATTATCAATCATCATACACCGTCACTCTTCTGTTCCACTCTGGTCACTATCTGAACTATCCGTTACTTCTGGGATGACTGAGGCATCCTCAAGGAAGTGAAACCAATCCTGAGTGGACTTTGCCGAGTGTGTGAGCCGTTCATGTCCCAGGTACCATAAAACAGAAGTCACATGGGCATGGACACTTTTTTCTGACGGTACTAAAGTACTGACAAGTACTGAAAAGTACTGACCCCATTGTTCTTACTCTTACTGAATGAATTTTTACCTGATTTTTTTCTTTTATGTCATTTTTCACCATTAACTAATTAAGTCTTAGATACAGTGTAAAGTTTATATAGACTGATATTAATTTTGAAGTATTACCTGGGTCTGTTATATTTAATTTGTTTAATGTTCACAAAAAATTATGATTAGAAAAATTGTCATAATTAAAAAAAGTGTAATATGGGGCTTTATTTGTTACAAATAAAATTCTGTTGTAGAAATAGGAAAGGGTGGAATAGGAGTTGGATGTTTGCGAATGACTCGTAATGCCACGTTTGATATGTTCAATATTTAGACGTAAAACATCTTAAAGTTTTAATTCAATATGTTTTGCCATAGGCAGCTAATCACATGTAAACAAATCATTTGTATATAAAATTTGATGCGGGATACAACGTAAGGCTAACCGGTAGTTAGACCTACTGCGCTAAAAAAAAGATCAACTATTAAAAGGTGCATGGTCACGTGGTAAAGTCGTGTTAACCTCATACCAACATTGGTACAGTTTGTCGGACAGGAGAGAGAGAGAGAGAGAGAGAGAGAGAGAGAGAGAGAGAGAGAGAGAGACGGAGAGAGAGAGAGAGAGAGAGAGAGAGAGAGAGAGAGAGAGAGAGAGAGAGTTTGCATTGATTTTGAATTAAATTTACCCGGAAATTTATTTCCTGATAAGTTAACATGCAATCCTAATTAATTTTCTTAACTTACAATGTATAAATATTTAGATTAACTTAAAGCGGTCAATTTAATCTTTTATCCATCAATTTTGTTTAATTTTACACCAGATCAAATTTGATCAAAGAATCTGATAACACATGTTTAACAACTAGTTGAATTGAAGTTTTCAAAGGAGAGGATGTTGATTTTTTTTTCACTCGGTCAGTAGTTTCATGTATATACATGTAATAGCTACTGTACACAGCCCTTCTTGACAATTTGCAGTGCACGGTAGCGAGATTTGAACAATGAGGTGACATATACTCGTTTACATGTACATGATTATACACGCACTTCCTAAGATCTGAATGGCCAGTAAGTGATTATATAATAGCTAATGTACACAGCCCTTCTTGACACTTTGTAGTGCACGGAGGCGAGATTGGGAACAATGAGGTGACAAACACACGTGTATTTGTATATAAACACACGTCCTAAGATCTGAATGCTCGGTACTGCTAAGCAATAATGCGATATGTTGTTTTAACACCCCTAAATACCATTCCCTCCGTTTGTCAAGTAAAGAAAACGGAATTTAATATTTTTTATTTATCAGTTCTCAGAATTTTTAACATGAAATGGAGGAGTTTTAAATTCGGAACATCATTTAATTGACACAGTGATATGAATTAAAACTTATTCGCTCTCTTATATTTTTTCATTTTTTAAATAAAATTTAAATAAACGTATGATATTTTTTCTAATCTTAAACCCGAAACATTGTTTTAAAATCATGCATGTGTGTATTTACTTTAATCGTTACTGGCATTTGTATACATGCATTAAATCAATTATGAACTCTATCATTGCTTTATATGTACATGTTTGAAGACAATTCATACAATAATCCATATGAATTACTGAACTGGACATTGTACACTGTGAAAAGTAAAAAGTGTCAATTTAAGAACCGGACTAATCCCCCCTTTCCAAAAAAAAATCAACGCTCTCTCTCTCTCTCTCTCTCTCTCTCTCTCTCTCTCTCTCTCTCTCTCTCTCTCTCTCACACACACACCACACACACACACACACACATGAATTGTCAGAAAAAAACAATGGCTATGATCGATTGCGATTTACATGATTTAGATATTAACTAATCTCCTTCCTGCTAAATAGAATCAACAGACATTTCATTGAGACTGTGTTATTCCATGCATCATTACACCAGGCAAAACAGTCGAAATACAGGTGATCATTTCGATCGGTGTGTATTTATCTGCACGTGCTAATTATGATGTGTTATTATGCGCTAGTATAAATATCTCAGGCAGGTTACATGTGTCCTCCACTTATTTTTTTAATTTACAAATTACAAATACGGTCATTTATATTTGTTTAAATACCTTTAATAAGATATATAAGTGGGTTTTCAGTATACAAGTCTAACTTGATTTGTGTCAATGTGACAGAGTTAGATATTTAGATAAAATCTAGTCTTCTCAAGCTTCAATGTAGATAATTAGGGCTCATTTCAAGATTTATATTATTTCACAAAGACAAAATAACTGATAAACACGTTCGGCCTCTGTCCCAAGAAATTAGATTTTCCCATGGAGGGTGCAAGAGTGTGTGTGTGTGTGTGTGTGTGTGTGTGTGTGTGTGTGTGTGTGTGTGTGTGTGTGTGAGGGGGGGGGGGGTCCACATCCCCCGTAAATCCGTGCATGGGTATTACGGGTAGATTAAATGCTAATCCAGGTGTTGTTTTGGGTGTTCAGCTCAAGAGTGTCAATTTTTTTTATTGACTTTTCGTTTCTAAAAAGTTATCAAAACTCAAGCTAACAACATAAATATTATAAAATCCGCCAGTTTCTTTTTTTTTCAAAAAAAAACAAGGCTCAATGTTTCCTTCACTTATACATTTACATATAAAATTGACATTTTCATTCAAGGAAAATGTTATTAATAAGTTTAATAATCGTTTAATTCTTTATTATAATTAAAAATACATTATTTAATACAATTTCACACCTTGTAAGCTCTAGCAGGAGTAAGAACAATGGTGTCAGTACCTATCAGTACTTATCAGTTCGTCTCTAAATATTTCAATACCGTCAGTAAAAAGTGTCAGTACTTCTCTAAGTTTATCAGTACTTTCTAAGTTTGTCAGTACTTTTCTAAGTTTCTCAGTACCGTCAGTAAAAACGTCAGTACTTTTTTAATGTTTATCAGTAATGTCAGTACATTGTCAGTAAATGTCTAAGTTTATCAGTAAAAAATGGGAATGTCAGTACTTTTATGACTTAGTAGTGCAGATTAAGGAGTTCTTCTTCTGAAAGGCGAGGAAAATCCAATGTATCAGTGGCATTCATTGGAGTCCATGCTTTTATCCTTCGATGCAACTCTTCAGATTCAACCCTCTCTTGAAGTTTGTTTGTCTGAGAGGCTAAATACTGAATAAAAAAAACAAATTATTTTTTTTTAAATATTACTTTTAACTTTGTCATACAAATACATGTTCAGCAACATTCCGTTTCAGAATTTATATGGATGTGTTTCTTTCTAAGAGATCGTCTATGTGAAATGACTAACAATAATGCAAAGGCGTCGGAACCGGGGTGGCTAGCCCCTCCCCCCTTTCCCCACTTTTTTTGCAAAGTTTATAGACATAACCCCCACCCCCTTTTATTTGCGTGTCAAGATTTCTGACAAGTCTAGCCCCCCCCCCCCCCCCCCACTTTCAATTCGCTTCCGACGCTGCTCTAATAGACAACAAAAACAATAAATCATATGGTACATTATAAGATCTTACCTTCATTTTAGCTGCCAAGATTTGGTCACTCTCTGGATTTCCTGTTTTTTAATGGATCTCTGTATTTGTTGCACAGTACAGCTATCAAACACACATACTCCCGCATGTATGGTATCTGAGTATTGGGTTCCACATTCTGCAGATATTTCCACTGTTTCAGACGCCCATTAACATATTCCACAATTCAGCGGATTTTGGTAACAAGTCTAGACGAGTTTGCCTGATAAAATAATATTAAGGATATATACATTTAAATACATTATGTATTTACAGCAAGCAAGCAAGCAATTAACTAGTATAGTAACTTGAGCAAATTATCTTAGGCATATAAACAACTTTAAAATTTGATTTCAAATAAAGTGTTTGTCAGTGATCATTTCTTCCTTAAGAAAACCACAAAACTAGTACATGTTTTTGTGTGTGTTTAATACCTCTTCTATTGTGTGTTGTTTTTGTCCTTTTGGAAGAAATGCAGGCATCTGAGCCTGAATGCCCAAACTCTCCAAGAAACTAATGGAGTCCCTAAACCCACTATCCTCAATAAGAACATCATCCTGCTGTAGCCAGTCTTTTATATTCTCTATGTTGGTCTGGAAGTTATGTTTCAGGATGCTAGCATCATTATTTTTGTGGTCAGCAAAATAAGGTCCCAGGACTGAAACAATGTAGCCTGTTGTTGACACGTTGACCATTCGTTTGACTAGGGGTCTATTTTTGTGTTGGCTGTAGGATCTACGTTGAAACTTGAAGTTGTTGCTCTTTTGGATGAAAACATCTACCACTAAAATAACAGGATTGTGCATTCCATTACCAAAGAATTCCTGGGCAAGAGGTCCGCAATGCTCCTGGTTAATCTGTTCTCTTGAAATATGGCCAAACCCTACATACTTTGGTGTAAATATCTCTGTCAGTTCTCTCCTGGCTGATGTTATTGCCCTTCTGACACCACACTTTTTATGTTGAATAGTGTTGATAGCATTCTATTGGAAAGGCCTGTCCTCAACTTTACCAATAGAAGGGCAATGTAGTTCCTGATGCTGCGATTCTTGGTAGCTCTTATTGACTGCACATGCGAGACTACATCATCAAAATCTGCCCTTGAAATTCCAATCAAAATCACATAATCTGTGTCTGAAAGTCTAACCAGTTTTTCTGATTTTTGATTGCAGCTGCTCTTATAGTTGATATTAATGAAAAATATCAGTTTTGTTGAAATAGGTAGTGGTATGTACTGACCTAGAGATGGACATGCTCTCCAGACATTTGATGGCATCATCTTTAAGTGAGCAATCTGGCATCAAATGAGAGTGGCAGCACCTTGCACCGGACAATAACATGTGTCCTGTCAATATAAAGATGTGGTGTCTTCTCTCTGCGGTGAATGTGGGCAATCTCGAATTTCTCTTCTTGCAGATTACACAAGCTGAGTGACTCTTTCCAGAGGATAGTATATGTAAAGGAATTACATTAGGACTTTTAACTGAAGTATCTGACTTAGAAGACTTTGCTGGTGGTTCATAATCTTGATCGTTGATGGTGTCATCATCTGTTTTAATAGATTTCTTAAAATGGTTCTTATTGACTTGTGGAATTTTGAATAACAGTTTGTATATGTAATATCATTGTCATCACAGATTGCTAGTCCTAAATGTTGTCGATAAAGCTTGTATAATGGTCCTTTTATAAAGCGTCGTTGGTTGGCTTTAGGTCGCTTTCCACAAGAAACACAGGAATACTGTTTTGGACCGTCTCCAGGCATCCTGTAAAATTGAAAGCATCATATATATTTATGTGTACTGATGGTGTATATGTATACTTACAAATGACCTGTAACAATACTATTTTCAGTAACACAGAGAGAGAGAGAGAGAGAGAGAGAGAGAGAGAGAGAGAGAGAGAGAGAGAGAGAGAGGGAGAGAGAGAGAGAGAGGGAGAGAGAAAGAGAGAGAGAAAGAAAGAGAGTAATTGAAAATATTTTAGAATATATGTGTTAAAATTGTATTCCAAATTTTCATGTTCATAATGTTCTCATTTCTTATAAATTGTCCATACCATTGCAAATATAAGAGCATTACGCGGCTATGTTAAGGCTGCCCGAATTGATGTGTAGAAAGTAACTTGTCTGAACTTCATACGATATGACGTCATAATTAAGTTTGACGTCACGATCTGCATTCCTTTCGATAGTTCTCAGGGAATGTATCGTAACGAAATAAGTGAATTTTACTGAATATTATAAAACCGCGTGATTCCTTCACATAGAAGCTGTTTTAAATACTAGTAATACTAAATTTAATTTTATCATTACTTAGTATAAAAAAATCGGCAGTTTTAAAGCCTCGTATTAGGTAAATGACTATTTATAAACTAATGGTTTGGAGACTCGCCCTGCTAAGTGTAAACTAATGAATGGATATATTTTTATGCAGGTAAAAACAGCCTGGCACAAGTGAAAGATCAATACCATCTTTGTATTTTTTGCGTGAAACTGGTAGAGAAAATAAGTACCAATGTGAATCATGCTAGGGGAAACCTACGAATTTACCCAATGTTGTGTAATTTGAGCTTAAAAAGTAAAAATGTGCCTAATTTCGATGATGGGGCGAAATGTTTTGACAAAATTTCAAATAAACGAAATATTTATATGAACCCCCAGCAAGAACTGCAAAATACATTACTTATCGAAGGATTTTTAATAAAAATATATTTGATTTAATGTCATTTATCACTTGCGCCAATGCGATTTATATAGATCATACGTTGTGTTAGGATACACACGTCACGTGCTTAAGAACAACATATGACGTCACAAAAATGCATCAAATATATTGTTGGATATCGCTGTTTATTAATGTAACAAATATTTAAAGAAAATCGCCCATTTAAAGTGTTTATTTGATAATTAAAACAGTATCGTTTTCCGATATAAATTTAGCTTCGGACAGCCTTAACATAGCTGCGTATAGCCTTAATTTAATATTCCCTCATCACCGCATTATTGTGGATTTTGCATGATTATATAACCACCAAGGAACAATTGATTAATTAAGGTATTATACAAATCAATTGCACAATTATAATTTTATTGTTGTGCAATCAAATTCAAGAAATAAAGTGCAGTGTACTATATGCATAGCTATATACTTTATCATACAAGACAAAAATATTTATATTTGATATATATATATATATATATATATATATATATATATATATATATATATATATATATATATATGATATTATTATTTAATGCATATACTATGAATTAATATTGTTTCATTTTAACAACATAATTTGATATATGTATGTATACAGAAAAAGAAAAGCGCTCATAAATTCATTTTAGCCAGAAAAGATTTAAAGAGCTTGAATATAAAAGAATACTACTATACTTGCATGAAATATGTCCGATATAGAACATTATTGCATTATACATTCATTATAAATCTTTAACATATCAATTAGTTATTTATTTTCAAAAAGTAAAAAACAACCGATTTCCTACGAAATATAAAAAACAGTGTGTGATCTGGAATAGTGGTATTTTTTACTGCAGGCACAAATAAACATAGCACCGGAATCAAAGGGCAAGGTCATTCGCGAAGTATTTATTAAAGTCTCCAATTTATGGTAAATAGAATGACAGCATAATTATTTATTGCATTGAATATTAAATTTATAATGACATTGTGTAGTGTAGAGTGTAAAACTTATCTTACACGTTAGATGCACGTAATACCACGCACAATTATCAACGATGTTAGATCATGTACTGATCAACAGCTGATCAAAAAAATATTGATGGCCGTGTTCGTAAGTCTATTTTTTTGTAAAACGAAAGAGATTTAAAACAATGTGTTTCAAAGTCTACTTTGTTATTTAAGTTAAGATACGACTTCAATGCTGTCTATATGGAATAGTTTGCGATCACTTTCAATCATGTCTGTAAGTCGTCGATCGCTCAGCTGTTATCAGCTGTCATGTCGTTCGGTAGCTAAAGTAAGCAGATTATTGGCAACGCCACTTTAAAATCATGATACATAGTTGTGTACCCAGTTGTAATTATCTTTTTGATACAACTTTACCTGCTAAGGAGATGATATTTCCTACATTTCTATTTTGTCAAATGCCTTTGTTTACGTCTGCTGTTGTGATGCATATATCAACCGAAACCGGAAGCGATCAATTCGCACAGCGTTAAACAACTAAACAACAATATTTAATATTTTAATGGTGGCCGCATGCAAACAACAACAACATATTTTGTGATATTATTTCTTTTCTTACTACAATTTTTTCTGTTAAATTTTTACCGTGTTGTTTGCATGCGGCCATATCTAAATCCTGTTGGGAATGTGACCATTCTATAGGAAAAACGCGATATCCGGAAAATTACTCCCATCCAAAGAGGGATAACTCTACTAAAAAAACATCGGTGACAATTTTGCGACTATATATTGAAAAATAAACATCCCATCAACAAAAAAAATCAAATCGTGTTAAAGATTGAGCTTGCTTGAAAATTTAAAAAAATATTGGGCAAATAATATATGCTTACCGCCCCTTGTTCTTTTCAATAAAATTATGTTTTTTTAAATACTCATAGATATTGCTTTTACTATATTAATTTATTTTTGATATTGCAATAAGAATTAAGGAAATGAATATCGCTATGATAGAGTGTTTTGTTTCATTTTCATTTTCATTAAAATACATATAAGTCACTCCAGTACTTCTAAGAAATTTTGGAGGAAAGGAAATATTGGCAATGTTTTAAAAGTTTCAAAGAGGTGTTCAAGTGTTTTCACATTCAATTTTTGCAAATACTGCAGTTAAATCTACAGTTTATATCCAATTTTCAGGACGATAGCATGTTTGATGTTGCGCATCTGCAAAACAACACAGCCGAGGTGAAAAAAATACATTTGTAGAGAAGCAGGATAGTGTGCCTTACAGTGTAACATTTGACACTTTATATTGTTTCAAACTTAAATTTTGTGGCACATTTTGATGCTTTGAAGCTCTAGCTCTTTGTTGAACATCTTTCCCAGGTGTGTTGGTTACTGGTGGTTTTAGTTTGAATAACTATGAATTTCTTCATACGTCTTGCATTTGTCAACCTCTTCAAGTTCTGTATATTGATGATCCTTATCCTCTGCAAATTTAGCAAAATTATCCCACTCAGTTTTAGTTTCATTTGTTCATGATTCAAAAAAGATATATTTTATTTTTATTTTATTTTAATAATTGTATTAAATGCTGAGTTTTTTTTATCACATTCAGCGTATGCTTTTTTGGAAAATTGTGTTCAATTATTTACAGATTTGAGATTTGAAGCTTATCTTAACTCCACTTAATTCATTCAGAATTCCTTTTATTGTACCAGTTTTATTGGTAGGTTGTGGCATTTTGTCACTGCTAAAACATAAACAGAGTTTAAAATGTCACTCAATATATCTTAATTTTGAAATATATTCAAAAAGATTATCGAAAAAAGAGTATAAAATTATTCCAATAATGTACGCAACAGCTTTGTTCAAAACGGATCAACCATCTAATCTAGAGTACGTCTTTTTTTTCGATCGATATACTAAATAAAATGTTTATCGTATATTTTGATGCAAAGAAAAAAAAATTGTTTCACAGACTCCTAAAGATAAGTAAAAGTCTTACCTCATTCTTGAAAATTGTGCTGCAATTACAATTAAGTCAAAAGGCACTGAAACTTATAAATATCTTCATGAATTCTTAAAGATTAAAAAGGAAATACATTCTAGGTATTTCATCAACGATACAAACCAGCGTTTCTTTTCCAGATGACAAAATTTATCAGACTTCCTTTGACAACAATCAGAACTGATACCACAACGACTACAATGTTGTAGCTCTCTATGCATGGACTAGGTTGTGTGTTAATAGCTCTAACTTGAAATATGTTTATAGTTTAGTAAAACTCATGCATTTTTAAATGACGTATTAACTTGACGTCAGTATACTGAAGAGATGTGTTTAGTTAGTCAGTT
Source organism: Magallana ariakensis (assembly GCA_020458035.1). Taxonomy (NCBI): domain Eukaryota; kingdom Metazoa; phylum Mollusca; class Bivalvia; order Ostreida; family Ostreidae; genus Magallana; species Magallana ariakensis. Next base: position 50,058,779 of record CM035811.1, read on the forward strand.
ATGCCACTCAAAAAGCAACCTTACTTGTTTATCAACTGTTAAGATCAATTGTCTGTTTACGATATACAAAAAAATGTTTTTTCTTACATTTTCAAAAACGTTATTTTTCAGTTTTTAATGAAAGATTATAAATATGTTTAATTAATCTAATTAAATAATGACAATAATTGTTTTATTCAGAAATCTTTTGAATACAGTTTTAGTTGGGGCACTGACTTGATTTTGTTTTACTTTTAAAAAGTGCATTATAAACTTACTTTGTGTACACGCGTTTCCTGTCCATCCTGGTTTACACCCACCGTCATCGTCCTGTAAATCTGTCACATTGACTGGTCACAATGCAGTTTTCACTACAACGATGACTGCAATTCCGCCCATAATATCCTCGTTGGCATCCGGCAACAGTTTTGCTTATAGAATTTTTGTTTATATTTTATAATGTAGTTTTATACTTTATATATTTTGTTCGATTTATTCTCATCACCCGTTGCTATTTATTTATTCATTTCATCAAAACATTAAAAAAAATTCAAAACACGTGGTGCAATGTGGTACTTTGACAGTAAAACTAGCAATTGTGATTCATTTCGTATTGAAAAAGTATGGTTTACCTACATAAAAAAAGAAAAAAAATAAGTCTACATTATCTGGGTTTATCGGCGGTAATATTCATACCTTCCTGGCAGGTATCGCCTATTTCCCCTTTAGCACATCCGTGAATACAGGTACCGTTGATATGGTGACACGCACAGGATGAATGACCATCTTTAAGTTCTCCTTAAAGATAACTTAAAGGTGCTTAAAGGTAGCTTAAAGACGATCTTTAAGTCACCTTTAAGCTATATGTGTTGCTTAAAGGTGGCTTAAAGAAAGCGTAAAGATGGCTTAAAGGCAGCTTAAAGACTATCTTTAAGCCACCTTTAAGCTACCTTTAAGGACAACTTATAGGTCCTTAATGTCCAAACTTCTTTAAGCCACCTTTAAGCTACCTTTAAGCTACCTTTAAGCCACCTTTAAGCCATTAAAAAATCTTTTGATTCAATATTGTGCTTAATTTACCAACAAAATGTATTAACTTTATGATAGAAAAGGTATTAAAAACGGTTTTCGTTCTAGAAAATAAAATGAAAAAAAAAATTTAAAACGCCCAAGACGAGATTTGAACCCGGGACCCTTCGTTTACCAGCATCACATCACTCCCTCTGCGCCACTGCAACTTATATATTTTAGGAGGTTTTTATATCCTATAAATTAGTGGCTATTGAATCAATGTATTGAGTGTGTATTTTTTACTTGAAAAGATTTTGACTTCCATTCAGTTTGTAACAATCAATTATATCTAATTTATAAATTATATGCATTCATGTATTTAAAATGAAATACGAAACTTGGTATTCAGTGAAAAAAATATATTATAACTAAATGAAAACCGTTAGGCTTACTAGTACTTGGTTAATAAATTTAAACCAAGTAGATATAGGCTATGTTCATCTAATTCATAGCTAAATGAAATGCAAGGAAGAAGATGAAACTATTTCTTTTATTAAATGCATTGAAACTATTAGCTAGGGTGTTAGTTCTACGCAATTTCCCGGTTTTCATGATCAGGGCGCCGTTCCAGTATGTATAGTTTTAATAATATTGATTATTATACATTTACTACATATCTAGAATAACAAATGAAATGATATATGCTTAAATGTTTAATTGTATAGATGATTTTTAAACTATCAATGCTATAACAAACAATATTACAAATTACCGGTGACGTATTTACTGCATGTGGCAATTGCAAATGATGTATGCATATACTTGTACATGTACCAGGCCGGGTATGTGACATATTTACCCTTATACATATATTTAAATAATAAACCGCCATTTATGATCACCGGTACAGTAATTAATTAGCCTCTAGATTTTACTCTTACATACATGTATCTTTAATTTGTAGACGTAACATTTTTTAAACCCACAGTTAGGAAATAATACTTTGAAAATGAATTACAAATGTAAATAAACTTTCATTCACTAGACTTATCGTATACACGTACATACTAAGATTTCAGCGCCTTTAGAAACCCTGACGTGCACCTGGGCACACGACACACCTGTTGTGTATATCTTGTATATTCTGTGTTATTTCCAGGGGTTTTCTTAACTTGGAAAAACAATAGACTCTAATTAGATATACACAAACGAACAAAACTATGTCTAGACAAACAAAGCGGTAATATCCCGCCCAATATAATCAAGGCAGTTGAGAGTCTTTTTATCTTTAACATGTATCTAGCATATCTAGAATTAGACCTAGAAATAATTAAAATTGAAAAAAAAATACATATCTTACACCGATTAAATTAAATCATGCATTATTGGTTCATTTTTTATTTAGTTTGATAACCGGATGAACTAAAAAAAAGAGAGAGAGAGAGAGAGAGAGAGAGAGAGAGAGAGAGAGAGAGAGAGAGAGAGAGAGAGAGATATTTCACTGATTAATTTATAATAGGAAACAAACATACTTTAATATAATTTCATGCGCAGATTTAGACACAGAGACTGGGCTCACCCCTACAATAATTTTGAAACAAAACAAAAAAATTTAAGAATTTTATAACGGCAATCTGTGTCCATTTGAGCGGTGTCGATGATAGCGATCTGTCCGCGGAGCGACAATTAAAATCGCCTGGAACACCCCCCCCCTTACTTCCTTGGAAATTATATCATCACTCGGATCACCCCCTCCCATCCCTATAAAAGAGCTTGTGCATTTAATATATGTTTTCAAGATGAATCTGTTCAGCTTGATCAAACCTGACTTAAAGGGAACTTAAAGATGGTGTAAAGACAACTTAAAGGGAGCGTAAATGCCACTTAAAGATGCTTAAAGGTGGCTTAAAGATGGCTTAAAGGTGACTTAAAGAAGTTTGGACATTAAGGACCTATAAGCTCAGCTTAAAGGTGACTTAAAGGTGGCTTAAAGATTGTATATCCTTTAAGCCACCTTTACGCCACCTTTAAGTCACCTTTAAGGACTTGCTTAAAGATTGTTTTTCGCCCTGTGACGTTTCGCCATTGCTGCAGTTACCACATTTTGAAACACATACCAGTCCGAACGTATTGGTGTTACAAACTAAAAAAAAAACAACAATTTTTTGTAGCTATTTCTGTTTTAAGAAAAATATACACTCAACAATTGAATTCTTAATGAGTGAAAATTATAAATTATTTTTATATCCTACGGTTTTGTGCAACATGAAAGGGAACTCGTTAGCTTTAGCTACAGTACCGACCAGACCCAACCTAACTCCAGAGCAGATAAAAACTAAATTCCGGTCTACTTTCGGGGTTTACTCGGGGTGAGTCAAGGTCTGCTTTTTGAAAATGTGGGTCCACGCGAAGTTTACATTGAATCCAATCGGGGTTTTCTTTGAGTTTACACGGGGTTTGTTTTTAGGGTTTACCTTACGCAAAGGAGTGTGAAGCAGACCTGTCTTTTTTCTTACCATCTTACTGTTTGTAATCACTGTCACTTGTATATACCAAATGCACATGTAGCGTCTGGTTCAAGGGGCCTACTTCTGATCGGGGTTTCCTCTGTTGTTCCACTTTGGGATTATTTTGGACTTACTCGGAGTTAACCCTGGGTCTACTCTAGTAAACCAGTAGCAAACCCCGAACAGACACCGAAAGTAAAGTTGTTGGGGTCTGCTTTCTTCTAGTTTGGGCGGAATCAGTACGGTAATTAAAGAACGCAAAGAATACTCATTTATAGTTTACTTATTTTTTTACTTTTATGTAATATTTTGTAAAAAAAAAATAAATACCGGAAAAGTTTAATGAGCTAATTATCTGATACACATGTATATATATATATATATATATATATATATATATATATATATATATATATATATATATATATATATATATATAAATTCAGTTAAATTGTATATCATTATAAACTAGTAATAAGAACAGAAAATAGTGTTCATACAGCAGATATCAATAAAGACTTATTAAAATATACATGTAAATGAATTCAATAATTCAACATAATGTTATTTCAACATATATTTAAATACAAAAAAATTAACACTGCACGTTTGTTTTCACTAATTCAGTACGAAACCAGTTAGCCAAGCGAAACTTTACGATATGCGGTATAAAGTAGTGTTTGAAACAACAGACTCATATCTCTCTACTTTGTTTTTTATCCTCCAAAAATATTTGAAAACTACATAATTAGTCATCTCTGTGTCATCTCTCCATCCATTTTTTTTTAAAAAAGCGAATGTTAATGTTGAAATATATCATCTTTACACGTTTCAAATTTGTTTAGAGAAGACCCAGAGACAACAAAATCTTTAAAAACAGCCGAAAATAGAGAGGTTAAGCATTTGAACGTGTACGTGTACGAGTACGTGTAACTAGGGGAATCCCCTAATTTTATGTGTATTACGTCATAGTTTCTGCATACCGCGTATTTCTACAAGTTGTACAAAACGTGTAAAATCAAAAGTACACGAAGGTAAATACTTGTAGCATTTTTAAATAGAAATACAGACTTTGTGTATATCAAACGTTGTTTTATGTAAAGCAGACGATAAATTGAGGACGACTGTGCTTTTGGTTTCATCAAATTCATAGAATTATTTCATAAAGGATGAGAGTAAACTAAACATACTGAAAATGTTAAATCTAATTATTTTACACGTTCACTTATATGTACAGTTTATCAAGCATAACCCAAATTTTGGTACGTGTAAACATACTTGTACCTCCACACGTACCCGTAGACGTACACGTTCAAATGCTTAACCTCTCTAATAAGTACAATTTTGCATCAATTCCGTCATGTGCTATATTTAGACCCATTTTATGATAAAACCTTTTGCATTTCAAAATTTTTTCAGCCCATTCCACGTTCAACAGAAACCAAATAACGGTAATAAGTTGATATACATGTATGTGCAAAATTAATCGATGAAATTTTTACTCTTCTCTTACGCCCAGATTCTTGCCGAATCTACATCTTTAAAAGCGCCCATTTTCTTCACATATTTTTAAAATAATTGTTTTTTTTTCTTTTTTTAATTATATTTTGATAGAATATTAAATATTATCTGTGGGAATAGCGCAAAAATCGTTAATAGATAATTCAGTGGTTAGCGCGTCATTGTGTCCATTTAAATGATCCGTTTTACATAGCTACCAAAAACATTTAAAGCGGAACACTGCTCGTAAATAGGCACTGTCTGCCATATTTCTCTGTAACCACTGTTATCCCTACAACCCATATATAAGCTGCAGACCTCTTATCAGTTTAAAGTATTTTGCTGTATTGGTTCACCTGTGTGGACGTACATCTTGCCTCGCCTTGTTAATCGGTTGCGATAATATTATCAAGTCTTACGCACTTTTTTCAAGCCAGGAGAATACTAACAACAAATAAACTGGGCAAGTTATAATTTTCAAACAGAATATGCACATAAAAAAGAATTAAATGCATTAAATCCAAAGACCATGAGAGGAATACTACACGTCAGCCACGAGTTTCAGGTGTGCAATCGGGTGTAACGAAATCGAAGGGTTTATATACCAGGTATCTGTGTGACGGGGCCTATTTACGAGTGGTGTTCAGCTTTAACTCAAAGGCAAGTTGATCTTGGTTTAGCGGGACATTTGGAACAAAGGGTAATGTATGGTCAGAATAATTTACTTGTGATTTAAAATGTTCTGAGTACGAAATGTAAAAGACAAAACTTACCGGAATTGTTAAGAATAAGAAATAAATTTGCTTGGCTCTATGTAGTGAAAATTTTCCACAACATAGGCTTTTAAACATAAAACTCTAAACATCTATATTTGAAAGTTAGTATTGAGATTGGATTGTAAACGGTATCTCTTTGCTATCTTTTATACATATATTTGAGATGTTCGACCAAACAAAGATATTACTTGATAAAAAGTATGCTGTAAATGTTTACTTTGCAAATATACGGGAACATATAAACTTTTATCTGTTCTCTTAAAATGTATTATTCTACGCAGAAAGGAAAAGTTACAAATGAAAAAATATTATTCATTTTATCCAAATTTCTTATAAAGTCCGTTAGAGACTGTTAGTATGGTGCTTTTAAAATATAGATAAATAATATGTTTGAGCAAAAATTCATGCCCATTATTTTTATTACACCGTTTTATATTAAAAAACTCTACCAAGTAGTTATATATAAATCAAAAATTTCTTACAAAGAAGTAGGTAGGCAAGTTTGCATAGATAATTAGAAATAAATGAATCAGATAACTATTATACATTTTTAAAAAAAAATGGAATTCAACATGATCATTATTGTGAAAATTTGAAATGTAAGTGTCAACAATATAAAGAAAATACAAACGGTAATTATTCTAGAAAAAGAACACGCTTTAAAATATTTTAGCCAACTAATGCCTATGTCGTAATTAGGTTGAAGGAATACAATGTTAATAAATAATAGTTCAATAGGTGATTTCACAAAATGTCTCCGAGATATACCTTTCAGCAACTTTTCAAGACAAAATAAGTCTAAAATCATGCCACAGTAAAGGGGGATGTGCGGCCATCTTTTACATTTGTGCATAAGAGTGTAAACATTTCTTGAACTTGTTTGTTTCTGCCCGAAACTGACCAAAACTGTTGCCAAAAGATATAAAAGCAATAAATATGAGATTCTACATGTTGTTTTGTATGCAAATTATGCATACAAGAACAGTACAATGCCTTTTAAATCACTTAAAACAGCTGTCGAATGCGCAGCTACAGATTAAAAAATCTGATAAAATATGAAGGGGGTTCCTTGGCGTTCTCTCTACAATTTATCAGTCAGCATGATAACTGTTTTTAGAACGAGAAAATTAGGCTATACTTACTCCCGTGTCTATGGAGGCACATTGACGTTATATTTTCATCGATAAAAATAAATTTCAGTTCATAACAATCTGGACTGAATGTGACAGGCATCGCTATACCAGTTCCAATTGTTTTGTTTTAGTTCAATGAGTATAAATTTAATTAAATTCTTTTTAGAAGTAGGATAGGGGTCCAAAATATTAATTGCCTTAAAGAAAAAAATATACATATATTTTTCAATGAAAATATAACTCTAATGTACCTCCATAGACACAGACAAAAATATCTCGTGCAAATTAATAGTTTTTGAGACTCATTTTAAGAATGGTGTACCCTCATTTGAGACAAAGTTACAAATTAAATAGGCAAGATTTGACTTTTTTCTCAACAAATGGTTGAAGAGTAGACACTAATGACTTCCTTTCACATTTCTTCATATTTTTAATCTTAAATTTAAGTCTATAGCTGCGCAGTTCAAAGTCATTTAAAAATGCATTGTTCTGCCATTGTATGCGTAATTTGCATACAAAACAACATGTTAAACGTCATATTTATTGCTTTAGTATCTTTTGACAACAGTTTAAGTAAGATTTGGACAGAAGCAAGCCAGTTCAAGTAATGTTTACATTTTTCTTCTCATATGTAAAAGATGGCCGCTCATCCCCCTTAAATCGCAAAAGAGAAAATGACATAAGAATTTCTAGGAAAACACGTTCAGATAATATTTTAAAGCGCACATTTAAGGACTCACTGGTGTGAAATCAGGGATGATATCAGGACTAAGAGTCTATGAATATATGCACTGAAAATATTTTGAACTCAACTTTTTATTTACGGATTCTTTTTAAATTGAATATAACCCAAATTAAGGATGGATTGTTGACCGTTTAAGGTATATAATCCTCTTATATCGGACCCAAAACAATATCATTAAATTTCCATGATATGTAAACTATCTGATATTTATTTGATGATGTATTTCAGATTAAAAAGATTTACCAAGAACAAGAATAAAAATTATTTTACTGAATTACATGTGGTAGATTATCTTAGAATATTGCATTTAGGTCAATAGAGGTTTACAAATAAAAAGCTACATACAAAGAAATTCAAGAAATTCAGCGGCTGAATGTCTATTTTATCTTGATATCATAAAGGTGGAACTCTGTTGATCATAGTCTAAAATGCATTAATTACCCTCTCTAAACAGCACTCCGAATTCAAGGTTGTGGGGTTAATGTGATCTGCCACTTATTGTTCAATAGCAAAAACCTGGAATAATAACTGCATGCCATAATTTGCAGTCATTAGATAAAACGAAAAATTGAATTAAACGCATCCAAAAGTTGTCAACTGAAATCAAAAATGTTATAGCTATATGCCAGTTCTACGTAAATTTATGTAGGTGACGTTTAATAAAAAAAAATGCCATAAGCACCCATTTTTCCCGGGGGCAATCAATACCCTATTTGCAGACATTTTCTTATAACTGAGCGTATGATTACAATCAGCGGGGAGGTTTCTTTTAAAATTGTAAATAGTATTGTATATAGTCTTCAGTGAAAGGGTTTTTTATGCTATGGTCTTTATTGATATTAATCATAGAGTCAAAACTGAGTAATTCGTAAAAACATTTACTTCTTCTGGACATCTAGCAGGCTCATTTAATACATACCAATTAAAAATGTACCTTTACCATAATTGTTAAATACAGTTGAATGACTATGTTGATATGTTTTGATTATTAAAAAATGTTGTAAAAGTTATCAATTTCAATTATCTTTTGCTTCTGAACATCTAGCAGTTCAATTAGGAGAAGAAATAGTTTGTTAACACCTAAAGACTTTGCTTACTCAGGGTTTGAGTTCTTAAATTCGGATTGGCATTAAGTTAAATGTAATGAGTAAAATTTGTTCTAAACACAAAAAGTATTAATGAAATGAATTATTATTGACAAAACATTCGATATTTTTACAGTATTATAGAGTTAGGCTCAGACAAAATTGGGCTCTTAGCAAAACAGAGAAAATTCGGACAAAATTTTCAGATTTTGTTTTTTTTACTGAAATATTTTTCGCGGTACTATGGTATTAAAAGTTAAGATTTAATTTGTTTGCTATCATAATTTTGCATATATTCTGTTAGTTTTATTTCACTATTTCATTTATATAAACGTATAGAACACAATACAAAATATTAAAAAATGCTGAAAAAAGATAAAAGTCCTCATATCTCAGAATTTTGATCATTGACCTAATATAAATTTTCTGCCAGCAGATTAAAGTCAATATAATTAGTTTAATATTATTATGGTTTAAGTATTATCATAATTCAATTTTTTGTTAAATTGAATCAAAAATGGGTAGGGATAACTTAAAGAGGAAAAACGGACTGTAATATTTATAAAACTTGTCAATGAAAACCTAATGTTTGTATTTATATAGTTCCACTGTACTTCATTTTCAAAAGAGTTTAGCAATTTGGTTTTTTTTTCACAATTAAGAAAGTCTCACTAATATTGTAATATTTTAGGGATTTTTCTTAAATTTTCAAAAAAATTTAATGGCCATTAATTCAAATAGCAGGTCATTGACCTACTTTTTTGAAAGTGAAAAATAACACCATAATAAAAAGTCTATAACAAACAAAAGGTACCTTTTACATTATCATCAGTTTTTTCATTCCAAGTAACCGTAGTCCTTAATCATCTATTAATTTCGTCATTTTATGGTTGATATCAACATTATTTGAATTATTTTTTTTTCAAAGTACGTTGACTTGGATTTAAGTGACGTATCTGACCAAAATTGCCAAAATTTTGAAATTCATGGTACCCCAGTGGATTCTAATCGAGAACTGGATTTTGAATTTTATGAATGAAACATCTTTTTAAAAGGTTTAAGCAAACTCCTCTCTCCAAATTTCTTTGACTGATCAAATTATTTTTGTACTGTTAAGGCCCTCAAAAGAAATTATGTTTAACTAATATGAACGTATTTTGTCAAAAGCAGGTAATCAAGAGCTATGATGATAGTCCCTTCAAAAGCATCCCTACCCTATTGTTCAAGAAGTGGGATAAATCCTAAATGTTGACGATAATTGCCATTCATTTTCTAGTATATCATATCAATCAATGCAGCATAAAAATAAAACAAGCTTTAGAATTATGAGTGTATTGCATTAGCAATACAATGTACATATTCCCAACCGACGTGCCCAAAGTCGATCTCTGTTCTAAAAAGTTTTGGACAAAATTAGTTTAAAGGTATTTTAAAAGATGAACCGATTAAGTCGTTTTAAATGCCACACTTCATTATCTGTTTATCAATCTTTTAAAAAACTCAGAATTGATCTGTAGATTCTCAATATAATGCAACACGACAAGTTTCAAATTATATCCCCGAACCGTAATAAAAAAAAATGTCTGGAAACCCATATAGGAATGACAAAAATAAAGTCCTCCCGGTTTCACCGGTAAGAAGTTACGTAATGTTGAGGGAAAAGATATTGGTTATTAAAGTGGGGTTTTCTTGGGGGGGGGGGTTATTCTATGTAAATAATAGAGTATTTTAGCTGTAAAATGATCTTTATCTTTCATTTGTACAAATTCTAACAAAAACTTGCTAATAATGTATACCTCCAAGACAGCAGTGACAATATCCCTTTAAATGTATTTATATGATGCACATTTAAGACATTTAAAGTGTATGTAAAATGGTCTAAATATAGCTGGAATTTTACAGCAAAGGGTAACGTATGATTAAATTTGATTTTAAGTTTGCTGCTTGATTCTGTGCTATCGAATGCGATATTTTTTTCTTCATGTAGCGTTTTCAAACTATTATTATTATTATTATTTTTAGTTTATACCACCTAATCAAAATTCATATTATCAAAATTTCAAAGTTTAACCTTTCGACCAATTTTGCAATTTGTCTATGGAAACGTGCTATGTTTATGGCTGAACACAACAATAATAGTATAGATAAATCAAACTCTTGATTTGCTATTGACGCTCAAATATAAAAATGTATATCAATTGTTAGATTTCAATGAAACCACAAAAATATCTTTGTTGTTGTTTAGTAAAAATAAAAATCAAAGTACTCCAAGTACAGATATCCGGGCTCTCTTAATGTGTGGCAATATAACAGTCTAGATAGACACATCGATTCAATAGAGAAATCACTAAGTTTACATTATCCTAACATGAGTAAAGTAATGCATTACAATTAACATTACTTTGTGATAAGTCAATAATATGTTTTTAAAAGAGTAAAGCTAAGTTCAGAATTTTTGCAAATGATTAAAATATGAAACACATGTTAACACATTTCCCGGTTTATGTTTTATCGGGTTAAACTCATTGTTTTATACAAGATTCTTGTTTTATGATCATCAAAGTTTCATCTAATTGCAAAAAAGAATTTTTTGACATGCAGTCTACCCAGAACAAATGTTAACTTTCTGAAAATTCCAGATTTAAAAATCTTAAATATGATTTGCAACTGTGAAGAAAACTTTAGAATAATTGGAAGAGCATTCTTGATCACCAACATCCTATTATTTGTGAGTAGGACCACTCTTGTATTTGTTTAAATAAATTCTAAATAAAAAAAAAGAAAAAAAAGAAAAGATTATTGTTTGATTAGACCATCTAATGCAAGAAAACTTGTTATAGATAATGTCTTCATATGAATATTGCTAAATTTTGTTGGAAACTTACGTACATATATAACGATAAAAACCATCAAAAGAGCATACATTTGTATTGTACAGATTACAGGAGTAGGCCTTATCATAGTCGGAGCCTGGATCCTGTTCTTTTCGATTCCTTCGCAGCAGGTAGATTGGCAATCGATCTGTCCATTTTAAATATAATTATCGGAACAGTTATCCTTGTTGTTGCTGTAGTTGGACTCCTTGGGATATGTCGTGAAATGAAGAAGTTGCTGTTAGTAGTAAGTATACGACAACGGTAACGTGCATGATATAGTCCAATATACATAAATAAAGTTTTTAAACTTTTAAGTTATTAAAGAATAATAATTATATTAATATTTAACGTTCAGTTATGATAGCGTTTGTAGCAGTATGATTATTCCTAATGCGGTTGACTTATAATCACATTAAAAAATTGTCGTAAAATTGATAATTGATGAAAAGTTTGATTCGCATGAGTATTGTTATGGTATTAGTTACTAAAATGCTGAAAAAAAAATATATGCGAAACTTTTACCCCCATTATATTTTGGCGAACTTTATCAATTTTACCATCCCAGAAAAAAACTAAAAATATTTCTTTTTTAATTTCCTCGAATTCGTTTGTTTTGAGATCAGGCCCCGCAGTCACCAAAATGTTTATATGACTTAATTCAGTCTTTAACTCAAATCGTTGTAAGAAAAGTGTATAAATTTGAGGTCAAAACTCAGACTTGAGGCTGAGTATTGACTTGAGGAAAGGTGGTGACGATTGGGCCTCGAAGGATAGAAATGCACTGTAATAGATTTGGTATGGTTAGTGTGTTGACTACAGTTACCTTACCAAATATTGTAAAATTTCTGAAAGCCCAGTCGCATGCAGCAGCATTTTCTCTTCATGAGGTCGGGGAAACTATTTTCTGTGACGTCGGAATAAATTTACATACTAAATGAGGTACCGACGTTATCGACAAACTGACCAATCAGGTGAACGACATTTTATTGACATTCCTGATCTAGTTGAAATGCATCATGGCCGGATTACTACAAAACATACTGCGTTTAGAAAATGCTATTTTTTTATAATTGCTTTTGGAAAGGAATAATTAATTTTTTCAAGCATTTTGAACACCTAAAACAATATTTACATTATCATCTACTAATTCCATGCTCACATTTACAAACAGTCATTTTACAACGGTAAAAATTTGGTTTCATCAACTGCATTGTATAAGTTTATATCTTGACAAAAGCCTTATAGCCAGCGCTGACTTCTTAGTGAATACAGATTACACGTGATTTCATTGTCCTAAGCATTCGACTCGGAGGTGTTCGTACATCCAAAAGACCTCATGTGGCCATTTTAAGCCTAAGTTTAAATAGTTACGAGATGCGTGTTTGGTGCTTACTTTTGATATTAATCCATGTATTTATTAAGACAGTACTTACAGTTAGTGTATGCATCTACTCGGACTTATACCATTCCATTACAGTGTGTATGTACAGAGATAAAACTATGTTAATATATGTAAATATTTTTCACTGTGTACGTTATATGTTATTTTATGCTAGTATTTGACAAACATACTACTTATATATGCATATACATATGTACAATGATCAATGTACATGCGTATTAATTATTACTACTAGATAATATCCCGCGCAAGCGCGGGCATTATTGCAGCCTTATATATTAATATGAAACAATGCTTCATGTACATGGCCTATATTGTTTTTGGTGCAGCTTACTGGAACATTTTACAATCTTTTTTATTTCAAATTAGGAAGTGGGTGTATATTGCGTCGTATCCCTTTTCCAAATTTTGTTCTTAGGTCAAATCTCAATATAGCTTTTAACACTGTCACAAATAAAATTTTTAGAAAAGATGAATGTCATCCTCAACCAATTCAACTTCCCCGTTTTATGCATACATCATCTATTCATACAGATGTAGAGTTGTTAACACAATGTGTTCTTGGTTCACAAATAAATGTATATAAGGTTTACTACCAATCTGTAGTGGTATAAAATTATTATATATATGTATTTAAAAAACTCTTTTATACATATACATTTTTTGCATATCTGAAATCAAAGTTGTCAGATCCAATGTAACTGCCCAATGATTAACTCGCCCTACACACTTTCCGCCATGACGTTTATTAGTCAACCCGCGTTCTTGGTTACCCCGCTCTGGATAGTTCTATCCATCAAAACTAAAATCTTGCACTCAAGAAACGAATTGGCTCATTTTAATTCTTCAATATTTGTCATATCTTAATTTCTATGTATATCTAAATAAGTTCTCAGTAAATGTATTCACTCTTTACGTTATCATTCAATATTATTTCATTGAAAGCATATACCTTGATGCAAATTCCCACAGACTTGGATCCACCAAAGCGTGTTTACCATCTTACTCTCATTTTCGCTATTTTGGGCTAGTTTATCGAAATTGAAAGTAGGTTTTTAATGTATTTCTCAATAATTACTTATCAGGTAAAATTCAATTATAGCTTACAAACATCAGCCCACACGTGATGAATACAGAAGATGTAAGTTGTTACTTTAGGCATTTCGTAGGTTCCCCCACCTGTTCATCGATTTATATTTCTCTATTAGATGATCTGTAGTGTTTTCAACTTTTTGTAAATCATAAATTCCCAGCACCTTAAAACTTTACGTTGGTGTTCCTTTGTCATTCAGGAGCGGCAATTAAACTGTCGAGATAATGAGCCAATGAAAGAGCTGAGTCATGAGTCTTACGTGTGGTGTATTTCAGACTTTTAGCATCTGGACATTTTAAGCGTTTTGAGGCATGCAATTTTAAAGATATTAAAAACGTGTATAAAACGATCATTAAAGCTAACAAAAATTAAGGAATATCAAATTTCTTGTATAGAAGTACTTGTTTGATATGGTTGGGTATAAACCACTGCTGAAAAGAGAAAATTATTTTCAGTGTTATATTTCATGATAAAGAAATTGAGCTCATTCCTAAATGGCAGGACATTACTTGAATCAATAATAGTCAATACCGAAAAATGGCATTTTCAAAAGGAGACCAATGGATATCAAAAAATGTTTTAAGAAAAGACAGATACTTTTAGCTGGTTGATTTTTTTTGTAAAATTGTCTATCCGTCTCTGAGGATGTACTCTTAACAGGCTTAGAGAAAATAGGCAAATAAGGAAGCGCTATGGGTTTATTAGTAAACTGCAATTTCAAATCTTAAATATTTCTATTTTAATTTACTGCTTAAAGTAATTAATATGTAATATTTTGCAAAAGCATATTAATCATGGTACTCTAACCACACATCTGTTTAGGTCACAACAAACGGGGTTATTTCATTGTTTTTAAATATTTTGTCTGCGTGTGCACATACATCTATTGTTTACCTAAAATAGTGCAAATTTTCCGTTACAAAACCGGGTCTTCACTCCGTGATTTCGTTTACTGGAATTTGTCTTGTTTACATTTTACTTGAATTACATTTTCACAAACTATAGAGCACTGACCTACTTTAAAAAAAAAATAAACATTGGGGTTATAAATAAATGAAAATTTGGATATGCATCAATAGATACTGAAATTATATTAGCGCTATACAGGATATTTAGCTAACTATACATCGCTGAGAACGAATGTCTGAAGGACCAAATAAAAGATTTATATGATTTATATAAATCTGTATATCAGATTTTAGTTTCCTACTTATCGCTCAATAGACATTATATCCACCCAATTCGACAATCATTTTTTAAAGACTATATAAGAATAGTCTTCTATATCAATACAAAATATCTTAAGAAGCAGTGAACATTTAGTGTGCTATATATTAAGAAGCTTGGAAGGTCAAGACCGTCAGAAAGGTTAAAATAGCTAAGTGTGAGACGTTTTAAGTAATGACTTTGGTTAAACTATGTTATTCTTGTAATAAAGTTATACTAATATTGACAATGGTTAACTTAGGCAAAGTTAACTTTAGCAAAGGTGATAGAATAAATGTTCGATGTGTATGGGTGGCAAAGATGGCAAATAATTTTATTAAACAAAACAAGTATTACTCTTAATGATTTTAATACCATTATGATAATTAATAAAAAATGCAACCAAAATGTTTATAATGAAAATGTTAGATTTGTAATACTTAAAATAAATGAACAGCGAAATTTGATACTGTATTTTGATTTTGAATTGATTAAAATAATTCTGTTAGTATGAAAAGAGATGCATTGTGTTGCTGAAGGACTTGTTGCAATTGATTCATTTGGAAATATTTTATATATTGTTTAAGTTACCTAGCTAAAATACAAAAAATATCACACTAACTGATATATACTAAAACAAGAATAACATTTCAGTTTCAACACGACTCAACACCAACGAATTGTTTTAACAATTATTCACTAAATAATATTTCGTTTTTGATTATCAATATCTTTATAATTTACGTGAATGTTGAAATCATCGAAAATAAATAAAACTTCATTCTTATTTTTAGACGAAGAGTTAAGAAAATAAAAGCAATCAAAAATGTTGCAAACGAATAATAACATAAACTCAAACAATGGTAGATTGTTGTCTTTTACAACGCTGTGTTAATTCATTTATGTTTCTCGGTAAAACTAAGAAACAAGATCTTCATGATCACTCAAAAATAATATTAATAATATCGTTAGCCTTCCTAGTTTCCTTTGAATTTCTGCATTTTCAAACATACAAAATAGTACCCAAATCATTATAACTATTGATCTAAATCATGCACTTTTTCGGTTATCACTTTCCATAGTGTGTAGATGCCAATTTTAAACTTGTTTCCCTAAAAACAATTAATTTATCTATTTCAGTACACAATCATTGTTGCAGTAATGTTTGTAATCCACATCATATTCATAGCTCTGTGGATTACAATGATAAACAAGGTACGATTTTAAAGTATTTATGTAAATAAGGTAAACTCGCTTTTCTAAATTTATATTTTTTTGGCAGACCGCGTTGAAAAATGATTTTAACTTTTTCTTAAAATAATTAGGTGGATGGAGAACTTAAGAACAAATTGATCGTAGCTTTGAAAGAAAATTTTATCAACGACACGGTCAAAAACCTTGATCCCATATCAAATGCATGGAATCATATGTTCATGACGGTAATTAGATTTGGCATCTGAAATGATCATGAATAAATCACTTTTGAAATGATTTCTTGTCATCAAAATAATTTATGCTTTGATCTACTTGATAAAGCTTGACTGTTGTGGAGTTAACCCTGTTGTATCAACGAGTAATGACTTTGATCAAACACCTTGGTGTTCAACTGTAGGATCCTGCAAGAGTAATACTTCCAAAATTCCTAGGACCTGCTGCATTGAAGTTAACGAAATGACCTATCCCTCTGCTCCAAGCGCCTGTCATACTAACGTTACAAGTGGAACATACAATGCAAAGGTGTAACATTTTTGAAAACGTGTGTGTGTGGGTGTGTGTGTGTGTGTGTGTGTGTGTGTGAGAGAGAGAGAGAGAGATAGAGAGAGATATGTCATGCTCCTTGTGTATTTTCAGGGCTGTTTCGAAGTATTGAAGGAGAAGTTGCTGTCTCAGTCGCCGAGTAGCATAGGTGTTATAATCAGCATTATGTTGATTGAGGTAATTAAACGACCCTAGACTTTAATCGTTTTCGTTTTCAATGAAAAAAGCCCTAAAGGTGTTTACCACCGTTCTTTTCAAATTTTAAGGATTTACCAAGTCATACATAACATCATATGAAAGCCGTTATTATCACCTTTCATTTGTTATCACCTGTAGTTATTCAGTGAAAAGTAAGATACGGTGTAATTGCATTATGTCATCACCAGATGTATTCCAAATGATTTTCTTTTAAGAAACATGATATTTCCATGTGATGTTTTATCTCTCCCAGACCCACGATTTCCACATATTAGATCGTTTCAACATTAATCTCACCTGTTGAAGCATCCTAGCTACCCATCAGAGAAAGATTTTGATTTTTCCCTATGTATTCGTACCATAAATGTTGAATGTTGTTTCCTTTGACCACCGAAATTTTATAAGTTTATTGTATAAAAAACAATGCAATAGATATCATGACATAATGAAATCACAGCTTAAAGAAAGAGGAAAAAATGACAGAATACATGAGAAAACAAAAAAAAAAAAATATATTTATTTACGCACACGTTTATACATATAATTGCCGATAGATAAGACAGATACTATTAGTTTATGCACAACTTTTATTTAAAGTTTGGTTCTATGTAGCATTGTAAAATTGGAAAAAATCGGAAGGGATGGTTAACATTAAAATTGTTCTATAAAACTATAAATAATAAAATACGTAAAGGACACTAAATATGAATAAAAAACCATATTAAAGTTTAAGAGATCATTATGCTAGAAAATATATAAACCTATTGAGTGTTTTCACTGTTTTTAGCACTTTTTTCAGAATTTCAAAGTAAAATGGTTCATGGATAGAACAAGGTTTGTCTTTTATCAATTTGAAAGCGATTTATGTCATATGAATGAGTGTCTAATACCCGCAGATAACATACATACAGAATATGAACAATACTGTAGCTCATTAGTCTTACAACGAAATTTCATTTATTTATTTTAATTCATTATATATGTGCTATCTAAATTTCTCCAGCATAATATAGCAGTGTGTCCATAAAATAGAGTGAACCCTGTTTGATTGACATGTAATGTATAACATGTATCAGTGATTATCGTGCATTATGTCGATGCGATACCTACCGAGAGCCAGTTTTGTGTTGATATCAAATAGTCTTGCTAAATGGTCACTGTCAAAGCAAGAATGTCTCCTTTCAGTTAGAACTGATACAACCATGTCACAATTCAAACAATTTATCTGTAACATTGATAAGAGTTCATATCTAACCGCACTACATATATTTGTAAAGTTGAAAGATTGTCTGAAAAATTTCCAGTCCTTAATCAGGTTTTAAATGACGCGTTGGATCTCCTTCGTTCCACATCATTACCAGTGTCTACTTTGACTTTATTTTCCTCGGTATTTGATAGCATTGACGTTTAATAATCAGGCCTCTAATTTACTTAACTCTTTAATATTTGAGCATTTTTGAAACAATTTGTTAGGACTGAAACAGGGTTTTTAAAAGGATGTTTAGATGAGTAATGAACATCTAAAGATATATGGATCATATATGAAAACGATTGTATGGATGTCAAGCTATCATGCATGACATAAAAATTAGCTACCATGGTAACATTTCGCGCATGGACTGAGATAGGAACACAAACTATACTATTTATAAAACCATTTTGAGCACCATGTATTGATAAAATTTGCTTACGTGTCAAATTTGGCTGGTACAAATCATATTCTGGCATATATTAAATTAAGAATAATCCTTTTGTTTGATAAACTGGCTACGGGTTGATCTCATAATGCATTTACTTGATTTAATGGGACATTTAATTAAAAAGGAAATGATAGTATTAATAAAAGTATACGGTGATATTTAACATCATTGTAGCGTATTGTGGTATAATAGTCACACATGACTTTTCCAAGGTCTTTGTCGTTTCAGATTGTGGCTGTGATCTTTGCATTTTTGATATATTTGAGATGGTACAGCAAGAATTTCAGATGTCGCTAAGATGTCGATGTATTAAGGACACATTTACTCCAGCTTTTTCAAAAGTTTGCACTTATGCTATGAATATGTATATATACTTCTAACTTTTTTTCATATATATATATATATATATATATATATATATATATATATATATATATATATATATATATTTCAGAAAGGTCATTTGTAGCCAGGACTTCATCCCTTAAAACACAACACGTTGACTTTATATAATGGGGTTCTTCGTTACAATGACTACATTTATACTGACAGTTTATTCCATATTCTAAGTTTAAAAAAAACCATCCAAAATATAAGTCACGTAAAATACGTAACTTAAGGGGTGAGAGAAGACCACGAACTACATATATTGCTCAAAATGAAACTTAATTTAATTTAGAACAATTTCTAAAGACATCATACTGAAAACTTGTTAATAAAGATCTAACCTAAAGTTGTTGTTTTTTTAACATTTGGAAATAAAACCGCTTTACACCAAAATGATTACGGATTAATTGTATTATACCCTGGTTACATATTGGACCCTTATATCCTGGGACACAGCTTAAACAGTGGCCTGAATCGGTGTCACAATTCCCGTCTTGGCAGTTTGTTGGGCATGGATAAAAGCAATCATCTCCATAGGTCCCATTACACCCTAATGTATGAACAAGAAAAGAAGATCACTGTTTACTGTATACTGAAGATTTTTTTATTCTACGACAGTACTTATAAGACTTTAATATTACTTTTAAGTTTTTTAGTTTAAATTGAAACAGTTTTTATTCAGTTTATCATATATTGTAAATAAATAATTTTACTTACCATAGACTTCTACTTCACAAAGTTCATTATAAGCATGTTCTGAATAGAAGCTAGGATACTGAACATCTTGTTTACGTTCATTGTAGTAGATAACGTAACGTCCTTGAAGTGTGCAGTTAATGTGCTGGTCTAATGACAACATCGTAACGTTGAATGGTTTATCGTGAAAATAGAGATAGCCATCGTCTTTAGAGGTTGTGTTGGAAACATAGACGAAAAATCCTGCCATTCTTTCTATATAGAAATATTTGATTAATTTTTCAATATTACATATGATATTTATCCCTGCAACTAATTTATTGGTTTATTAGAACCCATTTATAATCAAAGTACTGAAGTACTGACGGGAGTTTATTTTATCGATTAATATTTATTTTAGAATCAACGATATGTTATTTAGCACGACAAGTAATTTCTAATCTCTATTTAAATTACGTACATTTTTATAATATGAATTCTTGGACTTTTCCTATAAGAATTTCGAGAAAACCCCATATGAATCATGCTGTGAAATATTTAAAGATATAATTAATTCCATCAAACTATGTATCAGTAATCAAAATATTTCTAAAAATTGTACACATGTCTAGATTCAAGCAATATTGCACTTTAGTATCGTTCAACCAGACGCTCAGCTGTCTCCGTTAATCTCCGACTACCAAGAGAGACTGTGTTTGTCGGAGATTTACGGAGACAGCCGAGCGTCTGGTTGAACGCTCTGGCGTAGGAATACATACGAGTACAAAACATAAATTCTTCCTTCTATTTAAAATCTGACTATTTTCAAGGTATTTATAAATACGTTTTCTTGAAAAACAATGGTTCAGCATACATTACACCGCATTTATCTATTATTTCAAAAACTAACTCTTGTCAGCGGTGATGATTTGTTCTTAGGTCCAAACACTGTTTCACTTTCGGTTTGCCAGAGTAACCGCATAGGAGAGTTGATTAAAATCAACTCCCAAAAATAAAGGTAATCCCACTAACACACTTACGCCCTATCTGTTTAAGAAAATTGTATTGAAAATAGTAGATATAAAGCGAAGCTTTTTGCAAATGCAATGATCCTAATTAAAGATAAAACCAAACGGGTTTCAGGAAGAATTAGTCAACACTAGATCGCAAACTATTTATATTAATTTGAACCAACGTAAGAATACACTGACATTTTCTTGACTTTTATGTACCATATGTACAAACGTTTACAGTTCATGTTAAAAATTAATAGCGTGTTTTTAATCACATACAATGACAATATTTTATGGTTTTATTGTATATAAAATAGTGTAAATGCTGCTCTGTTGAATTATAAAATACATTTTTTTCGTGTAAACAACTGGTCTCTCAGAAAAAACTCTCACAAAACCGAACCCCCCCCTATTTCTAATGTTTTATTGATGGCAGTTAGTTTGTTTACTGCCATTGATAATGTGTCCGAGCTAGTCTTTTGTAGATCTACAGTTAAAAGTGCTTCTAAGCATTGTCTCTCTGCTTTGTTAGTTACAGACTTGCATACTGCAAGATGCAGTCTACAGGTTGATCACTTGGCGACCATTGTTTTATTTCAATATACATTTTTAAAAGAAGTTAACCATGCAAAATTATTTTGATGTATCTTGCTTAAAAATTGTTGTCTCTTATTCGAGACAAAAGTTTGTCATGTGTTTATCAAGTTTTCTTTAAAAAAATAATAAAGTACATACTCAAATCCTTTCTATAGTAGATATCTATGTGACTGATGCTGACTACTTTCTGAAGGTCTACTTCCCACGTTGCGTTGTATTTCCAGTCATCAGATATCGTACACTGACCCCCATTATGTCCACGATCAGTATACATACCGTCCACCGCATTCTCACTTCCAAAGTCTCTAGTTTTGTCTGGCCATGGATTATGCTCCCACGTTGGCTGATGTAGTGCTAGATTTTCTGTATAATTGAGAAACGCAACGCACAAAGACAGATCTCCGAAGTTTAGGAAATTATTATCCAATTCTGTTTAAATCTTACTCATTGGAGATAAAATTGTTAATAGGTTTACAAACGTTAACTCCATTTTTTATGTTTTTGTGATTTATGTAAAAAAACGACAAGAGACTTGGCGGTCATTTGATTACTATAGTTTGTAGATGAGCTTGTCAGGAATTCTCATGTTTACAGTAAACGTTTCATTTGGAGTTTAAGCCGCAATTTGTGACTCATATGACTGTTACCCCCTGTTTTTATTTCTTTTTTTTTGTATTACACATTAAATCAATTCATATAAGGGGTGGAGGGATGTTAGAAGAATCCTAGGATTATCTATACACTAGCTACAGGGACCAAAAATTGTATACTTTCAGTAAAAAGAAAATGCATGCCTTTAATTTTCGTTATATATGAGTAGAATGAGCGTTTTATCCGAAAAATGTCGTGAGATTTAATAGCCTTATCGCACTTAGTGATTCAAGCTGCACTTCTTTAGCTCTCAAAGTTTTGTCAAAAGAAAGAAACTTGTTTCAAATGTATCAACAATGGGCTATTGTGCAAAATAAGTTACAGAATCAATCGGTTTTTAAATAGAATTAATAAGAGAAAGAACAATATATATCATTGCATATATTAGATTTATATATTTGATATTTTCATTCCGTTGTTAACGTACGACGGATGACCGTCGACGAACGACGACGGACGAGAACCAATAAGTCACAGGGGAAACTCAGTTGACTTAAAGATATGATTAATTTGCCCTAAAGTTGTAAGAAAAAATACTTACCTACCCCATGTACGGGTAATGTATACACCAAAACATACAGTGCTAAGATACGCATACCACTATAGAAACAAAACAATAATTATAAATTGACAAGTAGAATACACACTTGCAAGTAAATGAAAAACCGTATTTTTTAACGATACTTACATTCTTAAAGTACACCAACTTAATCGAATGTGACTTTAAATATCTGTTTTGCGAACCTGGATGTGCAACTTTTTTTTGTCTTTCCCATGTTTTTACCGAACCAGGAAGATTTTAAAATTCAATTTAAATGCGCATTCAACGCGTTTTGCTCGATTTATCTAGTAGTTTTTTTTCATCGACAATACAGGTGTATCTTGTTCATGTTGCAATGGATGAATTTGTGGGTTTCATTAAGGTCTTCCGTTTCCAACGGAAGACCTTACAATTATTACGCTGGTTAAGATTATTCTTTTTTTGTTCTTCCTAGACGCGAACTTTGAGGCTTCATATCTTGCTCATTTCTGAACGGTTTTTGCTCAAATTTTCAGAGCTAATAGACTTTCCAAAACACTATATAAAACTTTTCATACACCTTAAACTTCCTTTTCCGCTAACGAGTTATTCTCCTTTTAAAATTGTTTAAGGCCTTTGGTTTCCGGACAAAGGCTCAGAAACTATTATAGCAGGGAATGCGAATCCAACGAATTTGAATAACAGAGACATTGTAGTTGTGCATATCGGTTTTTGTTTTTCGATTACGTTTTTTATTTAGGAAAAGGTAGAGTGTCAAAAAACAGGATGCCAAAAAGTGCGAACATTTAGACATATTTTTCTTTGTATCTTTTAAACGAAAAATATTTTGTTAAGACATGTAAAATAAAAGTTGTGCAGAATGTCAGGTACTTTCATTTGACACCAATAAAAATGGGTTGGTCCCTTAAATTAAGGGCTAATAGCCCTTGAAATTTTTGCTTAATAACTCAAAAAACGGTTAGGATTTCGATATCGCTGTCACTGGAAAAAATGTTTGTTCTCACCTCACAGCCTACTCAATATTCAGGGTCATGAACCCTGGGGAGCATTTGTTGTTGTCCGCAAGTGAGACAACTCTTGAAAACGTGCATTGACTATAGTCCGTTTCTTAATCTTATTAAGAAAATAAATAAATATAAAATAGAAAAGTTTTGCATGTATTTTAATTATATGTAATACATATAACAATGAGTATAAGGAATGAAAAATACATATTAAATTTAATTGCAAAATTATATCAAAACAGAACACAACAAAATGTACATGTATATGGCATTGTTGTCAACATAGCATTTTTATAATCAGTTAATAAGAGAAAATGTTTAAAAAATAATAACCAAAAAGGTACATATTAATCAAATATAGTAAGCTGGTACATATACCTGGCGATATTAAAAGTGTTTTGCTTGTAGGTATGAATCTACTCAACTACATACAAATAAAACACTAGCATTTTTATAATCATTAAGAGAAAACTACATTGTACATACAATTAATACACTGTATTACTTTTATTGAAAATAAAATACACAGGTTGTATGAGATCTCTTTTTTAGAAATCAATTTTCTTATAATAACCTTGCATATATCATTCTGAAAAAAAAAATCATAAAACTAATGGACACGCATTTCAACATAAAAACGTGATATATTAAAGGGATATTACTAACTGTACAACAATTTAAGATAAAGATGTAATTTGTCATATGAAAGGTAATAAAAAATCACTACACTCATTTCACAAACTTCATGTTATTTAAACAATGAACAATGAACATGTTGCAGAAGGCCTAACAGTACTTGTATAAAGTTTCATATAATGAAAATAATGACTCTGCATATATCATTCTGAGAAAAATAAAAAAACTAATAGACATGCTGTTCAACAAAACTAAAGTGATATATTACAGGGATAGAATATACTATACAGCTATTTAGATGAAAAAGGTAAACAATTCAATGGACTAGTTTTCAAACATTTAAATAAATGGAAAAAAATCTTATATATTTTAAGTCCTTTTTCAACTTGGATTATTTTTATAATAATATTAATGACTAAAAATGATTATTTATTAGACATTTTTTTATGTTCATGAACAAGACCTATAAATTTGTTATATACTGTTATATACTGCTTTTGATATAACCGGTACTTTATATTTATTATGTCTATTGTCCATTGTTACTGAGTATATTTGTTTATACATGTATACAAAGGAGTATATTTTAAAAACTTGTATAAAATAGTAATGCTACTTTTCAATTAAAGATAACTGTTTCTAAAAATGTTATATGAATATGTTATATATAAATATAAAAATTAACATATGTAAGATGGGTAAGAAAAAATACAAAACAGGTGCACCCAATAAAATTGTTTGCTGCTATTCATTATGTAAACACCTACTGTTAAAACAATTCATACACTGACATCCATTAACATTTAAAGAGCCGGCCCAAACCATTTTTATGCAACATATTAATTAGAATGTTATAAATGATGTGTTTAGAACAGTCTTCTGTGGTTGGGTACATAAATCCTCAAAAGATGGTGTGAGTTGCATTGGTTAAAAGGCAGAAAAAGGTTCCATCCTAATCCTCATGTATTCCATTCAAGAAACATCCATTAATGTTTTGGTCTGGAAACTAAAATAGAATAAACATAAAGTTTTAAGAGAATCAATTTTTGCAACAATTGCATTCATTAAACATATATTCAATGCAATGTTTTAAAGAATGTGCTTCAAAGTGATACTGAAAATGTAATCTTATCTTATATTGTTCATATATCATCATTTTGCTACTAATTTTAAACTCAGTTCACAGTTTCTTTATCTTTTTATTATATATACAATGCCAAAAGACAGTTGCATGTACTTTCAGTTACTTTAAAAGCGATAAAACAAATTTTAGTCTTACAAAACATCGCAAATTTGTAAAATGATTTTTAATTTACAAACGAGATACATGTATGTACTATTATACTGGTAGGTCACATGTGATATACTGTTTAAAGCAATACTGAGTATACATGTAACTTACATGTATACAAAAAAAAATTAGGAAACCCAAGTCAATCAAGTCTGCACACACATTAAAAATGTAATGCATCAAAATAGTTCAAACAGAATCCCCAGGAACCAACTGCCTATGTTACCAACTGGTGTTACTTTAGAGACATTTAGTTTTCCAATGGACATAAAGATATCAAATGAGGCAAATATTTCAAACAAAGATCAAAATCAGAAACACATATGTAACAGATGAATGTCTGTATGAGTTGCAACTATACTATCAACATTCTATGTACACCATAATAAGATTGAGTCAATAATATAAACTAATCTGAAAAACCTATTTCCAGCAGAAGAAATTCATGGGATTCCTGTAAATCCCATTCTTTCAGAGAGGGTAAAAGACACTTTGTTAGGTTTATAATATTTTTGAACTCCTGGCATTCCTTTTGGAAGTTCCCACCACTCAAATAATCAGTGTTGTAACATATGAATCTTTCCCTTATACAATTAACTTTTGCACACGGCATTGTAGCTATTTAGATGACTTTGCTTGGCTTTCATTCAGCTATAACCAAATATATCTAAATAAAGAGGTAAAGTTGTAAGTTTATCACATGACATAGAAGTATACCTTCAGTGGACTTGATCTCCATATCATCTTGAAACAGCAGGTATACCTGTAGATTAGGAAAAAAAAATTTGTACTATAATTGTAAAGCTTAATGCTGTCTTTACATCTGTAGTAGGAAAGGAGGAATGAGCATATGAGAATATATGGCTGGACCAGGAACTGAACCCGGGACCCCTGCATCTCCATATAGCCCCAACTACTACATTCCTCCCTCCTTAAATAGTCTTCGACCCCGAAGACACAACACAAGTTCACCTTGTCAGGACTTACTTTATTCATATTGCCAGAACAAGAAAGGCAACGGCACCATCTGTAGTAGGAAAGGAGGAATGAGCATATGAAAACATATGGCTGGACCGGGAATCGAACCCGGGACCCCTGCATCTCGTCAGGAGTTCTACCACTGAGCCATCAGGGTTCGATTCCCATTCCAGCCATATATTTTCATATGCTCATTTCTCCTTTCCTACTAGACATCAAAACAAAAGGGTGTGTCAATCCGGATTAAACTTTTTATGCGCATAAGCAATATCTGAGACATGGATCAAAACATTACCAAGATTACAGCCATGACAATTCATTTAGTGAGATATGGGATGACTTATCACTATAAAATGTGTAATGGCTTTTAATGGGATTCTCTCTCTCTCCTCGCTCTCTCTCTCTCTCTCTCTCTCTCTCTCTCTATCTCTCTCTCTCAGCAATATTGTTAATGTTCTGTGGTATTATTGAAAAAAAAAATTATGGACAGTCATATAAACACTCTCATCGTTAATATATAATTATGACATAAATTTAAAAGGGACATGTACATGTACCAAAAACTATAACTATTATAAACGTGTCGAGGAAATTCTGTATGCTATTATAAAAAGCACGATTGGCACAAACATAAAGAACATGTAAAAATATTCTAAGAAAAATGTAAAATAATTTTTAACCTCTGTCAGTTAGTTACCAACAATGTGTAGAAACTGACTATAATACACCTGCATGCACATTTTTTACCAAAACATGTCTTTCAAGTCACATTTCACAACGACCATTAGTTATTTACATTTTGGTAAAACAGGTAGTAAATTAATGCATTGTAGGGTTTAAAAAGGGTATTTATCTAGTTTAACAATGTAAGTAAGTATGTTCTTACCGACACAAGACTACTCCCTAGCACGTTTTGGATTGTTGACAAAATCGAGGACTGCTGTTCAGACAGTTTCATGCTGAACAATATTTAACGAGATAAGGCTAATCACCCAAAACTTCGAATTAACATTAATTAACAATTGTTCTGCAACTTTAAATAATTTAAAAAGCTTGCCGTTCAAAGAAACATAAACTTTTACTTACTTTTTCGATCTTAACTCCTCTCTCGATTTGCAAGTGTCTCGAACTGGTCTCGTTAAAATCCCGTGAATGACGTAGTTTGTCGTTCTCGTGTTTTTTCGTGTTTTGGTTAATATAAAAGTCAGAAAAGTTCCGATTATGCAAATAAGGCTGTAAGGTGTGTTGTTGGGATCTTATAAATGTCGCTACAACGTTATTTTGGTAGTGTTTTGTGTAATATGAGTGTAAAAAGCTTCACATGTTAACATTTACCTGTTTTCATTTGGCAATTTAACGAAAGTATTTCTGCGTACAATTGACCAAAAGTTACCACAGAAAGTATGCCGGTTTATACAGGCGGCTTTAATTCATAAGAATTTTTTGAGTATAAATGCTTTCACGTGAGGAGTTAGAGCTATTTTTGTTAAATTCTTATAGTGCACAATCCTTAAAAAAAATGAGAAACAGAAAATATAAACATTCTTTTTCTTTTCTAGTAATACACATATTACGGATTAAAAAATCTATGTAATACATTTTAGTTATCATACTGCATGCATTTGAAATCTATCTGGATTACACCATTACTTAAGCTATCCCTCGCTTGCAGCCGAGAAAATCGGTCGCAATGGTTGCGGCTGGACTACCTAGCGGTCAACGGTTATCTAATACACAAAAGTCGCGTCTATCATATAGAGATTGATTAGCCGCAAACACAATAATTGTTTAATTTTGATCACACATAAAAGTTTATTCTTCTCTAATTGAATTAAACGATAGAGTGTCAATTAAGAAATCATTCTGTAATTAATAAAAACAAAATGTCATTCTCAATCTGAAGTAATATCAGGCATAGATCAATTGTGTGTTTTAAGTTAAAAAACCGCTTTTTTGATTTTAGTCATTGTACTGCAAACAGTTCAAATCTTCCTGGGTTTTGGGCTGTGTTTGTTGTACCTTTACGTACGGTAACCTCTTCCTTGCCCGCGGCCGAGAAGATCGGTCGCGGATGCACTACCAAACGGTCAGCGGTTATCTCATACACAAGTTTGAGTTTATTAGCCGCAAATACAAGAAATGTTTTAATTCTATGTTATTAAAGTTTGTTTATCGTAAATTTATTTAATTAAACATTAGATTGTAAATTGAGAAGTCGTTCTGAAAATTAATAAAAGCGATATTATTCCCAATCAGAAACATCGTCAGACATAAATCAATGGTGGGTTTGTAAGTCTAAAATGTTCTCAAACTGTACTTATAATGTTTTAGATAAACAACAAAAAAAACCCCACAAAGATTGAACCTTTATATGATATCCCTCGCACATGGCCGAGGAGATTATGCGCGAGTGGACAAGTGATCGGCGGTAGCTTCGTGTTCTTCTACATGTACCTTATCACATTAATATAATGCAACGCAGATACATTACCCGGCATGTGTAAAATTGACATGTGTTTAACTTAAGGTTAATATACTGTTATAGTTACCCATAATTATTTCCGTTAATTAATGCTTAGACTTTTTACAGACTTCAACACTTTAAAGACAATATTCAAATTGGCCAACCAGTCATAGTATATACCTATTTACTGGCCATGAGGACGATAGCAAGTTTATTGTCCCCAAGACAGCAACTATTTCACGAGGTGAAGCCGAGGGAAATAGTTGCTGTCGAGGGGGACAATAAACTTGCTATCGTCCGAATAGTCAGTAACTAGGTATTTTATTATACCGAAGAAAACTTTATTTGTTGGCGTTGCAGAATTTCTTGATGATAAACAAATTAGATTTATCGCACTTTGAATTTAATGCAGCGATGGATTACGTCAGAGATGTTCCGATGTTTAAAAAGGAGGGAAATCGAATGCCGCCGGCGAATAGTTTCGATGACTATTCACCAGGGGCAGATAGCATGGAAACTATTTCACGGTTAATACATAGAATAGCATGTTTATTAGTTGTAATTTTACATAGAAAATATTCACAAAGGTATAATAAATATATATATACTGTTGTGGAAATAAAAAATCGACCAACATAAAATAGTGTAGAAAGTGACAGAAGTTTTCTTAAGAGTTGTACAAAAATTAAGCAGGGTTTACTTAGTAAAAATCATACATTCTCCAAGCGTTCATTGCAGTTTAAAAATCAAATCAAAGTTCCGTTTACAATATTACATATATGCAGTAGGTGCTGGCACGATAAAAGAATTGTGCGGAGTTGAGGGACTCAGCGATTATTTTTAAGCATATTCACATGAATTTTTAAACAAGTTTTGCTTTCATTCTAGCGGTCACTTGATCACTCATTAGAAAAACAAACTCATTGTTGTGCTTCCCCCACCCTCAGCGCTCGAGCTGATATTTTTTTCCAAAATGTATTGTATTGTATAATGTATTTGGTGACTCCTTATGTGTAAAAGATCTTCCTAATGTGTTTCACTTTGCAATCTGTTTGTGTATTCGACCAGTTTGTCCCGTGCGACTGAAAATCTCGTGTCGCTTTAGTGCACACTACCCTGGACACAGATAGCCCTAGGTAATTTATGGCTGCAGATCATCAATTGTTATGTAATTGAAATACACTTGGAAGAGTGCTTTCACTGCAGTGGGCAGTTGTTGAATATAAGTTTAAAGTTTTAAGGCAAATATCTTAAATAATAATTTTTTTATTTTGTTATAATGTTTAGAAGTTATGAAATACGTTGTGCAATGCAGTCGGTCGTACTGCAATTGTCAACAGTTTTTTAAATTCTTTGAAAAATCTTGGAAAATAATTAACTTGACTAACAGACTAGCGACACAGTTGATTCCCCAAAATATATGCACTTCTCAAAGTTACAATTAGGTGACATAGGAATGTGTTCTTCAAGGTATTTTATTTATTGTTATACGCACATTGATACCTCAGACTGTAAAAAAAAACCTTTTTATTGAAGGCGTGTAGTAGGAGGTTGTAATGCAACTAAATCGACTTAAATGGGGAGGAAAGTCTAGAACTTATTTATATTTAAAAAAGTGGTTTTAATTATCACATGTGGTCATGATGAAATCGTATTTACTGGAGGCTGACATTATGTAGAACCCTTTTGTATTAAAAAAAACTGTTTGACGTAACATCATCTATTGCGGTTTGGTTTACATATACAATTTACACAGTGCTCTGAACAAAACGCTGGTTTATGCCCTTTCTGTTACTAAAGTAAACAACTTTACAAATTTTATAATTTTTAGATTCACACGTCAAACTAATGAATACATGTATGCATAAATATATGCATTTTTATTGAATAAATGACAGCTGTTAACCTCCTGTCATTCAAAGTTAAAAATGACCTCGTATAAATTATTATTCCACTTCAGGTTCTTCGCTAGTTGAACAAGTATGTTATAATTGTAATCGGGATGTTTGAAATACATTCTCTACGTCGGAATGACCATGTCGGAATAACGTCGGCAGACAATTTCTACGATACTTGGTATCCGTTTCCACAACTACGCGGAGATTCCTCCGACACTATCCTACGCTTTTAGATTTCAACGAACGTGCTCCTTTGACGTTGGTTTGTAATTTAGTGTAAAGTCAAAGGTAAAAGAACGATCTCAAATCCATATTGTTTAAAATTTCCAGAACTTGTCATTTAGAGCGAATATCACGATGTGCTAAAATTCAGATGGTGTGACGTCAGAGGTTAGAGTTTAATGGCATCTTCCGAGTTCATAAATTTTTATTTCATAATATAAAAAGTGAATTTTTTTCTCTCTAACTTAGAACTGTAGAAATTCTGTATCTTTACTTAGAAATCATTTAGTGATACAAATGGACACATGTCAATGAGGAGAGTGCAAATGTACTTACAAAAAGTCAATAAATGTATCTTTAAAAATTTCAAAATATTATAACTAAAACATGTATATGTATATGTGATATGATAGAAAAAAAATGTGTTTTTAAGTTATCATAAATTGATAAAACGGAGAATTTGCCTGGTATGAAAATAATACTTTGAAAGTAAGCCTCGTTTTCGATTTTCTGAACTTACTATTATCATATTGACAATCCAGTCTAATAAAATTTTAATTATTAAAAACCACCCCCTTCTTCTTACACTCGCTGATAGGTATCGATAAGAGGTCATCTTCCCATGACCTTTACATTTACATACACTCTAAATATACCGCCAACTTATCACAGACATGCCTTTATCTGTTTTATGAGAGGTGCAGTCTGGAGGTTACATTAATACATTGAAAATAGGTATGAATTAATTTTTCTATCTCCTTTTGAAGAGTTCAAATTGAATTTCTAAAACCCTGATTGATCAGAAGTTATGGTCGTGTGAAGATGACCTCCTATCAATACCTCGTCGCATGAGAACCATATTGTTCTATCACCAAAAAGTTGATTTTGAGAAAATCGAACTGAAAGTTTGAGACCCTATATCGTTTAATGCATAAGTCCAATTGAATTAAACCTTTAACATTTATAGTTGTAGGAGTTATTTCTGTTCAAATAGACACTCTAGTTGGTTGTTAGGGTTCCAAAAATATCAAATTCGACGTTGTTCATTTGGAGATAGAACACTGTTACATAACCTTTTTGCATATCTGATGATATTTATATTGTATTTGGAAATAGCACAAATTGGTTTTATGTATTATATCAAAATAAAAAATACTCTGGAGATACACCATATTATGTGAAAAGAAAAAGTGAATAATTAATAAATAAAACTATTATTTTAAAAAAACAATATATTTTTATAACTGGACATTGGTATGCAGTTAAGTTATATAGCTTAGTTTTTTATTTTTTTAAGGGATGGAGGATAATATATGGATGAAAAAATAATTGAAAAAACAACAAAAATGTTTTGTTCTACTTTATTAGTAATACTCAGAACAATGAGTTGCTTTACTCAACATTTAACATAAGTTTAAACATCTAAATGATGCAAAATTGCAAAATCTCAGAATGCTAGAATTCAAATATGCAACATTTTCTCATAACTAGTTTCTCCGTTTTAACAATTCAATGTTTTTCTGCTTGAAATAGGTAGCTATTACTTCCTTTTCAAATGGCAAAATATCTCAAATAATTCACGGTCTTGAAGGGGCATGAATTCTAACATAGATCAAAAATCATTTTTCTTTTTTAAAGATTATACATTTTAGACAGATTAAGATCTGGAGCAAGGTATTCCTTCGAAGAAGATGCTCTACAGTAATGAGATGGCATCCTAGGGAACGACTCATTATGTTCTCTAATAAAGGTCCGTGCATCATCTGTAATTCTTGATTTTGTGTGTTTGCCTCTCTTGTCTGTGAACTCATTTCTAGCTGCCTTGTCATGAAACCACTCAATTCTTCTTTGACTTATGTCAATGGAACTTAAGTAAAATTCTTTACAAACTCTAACTTTTTCCTCCCCCTTTACAAAAAAGTATCTATATGAGTATTTGCGTCTCGATTTGGCAGCTGTAGTTCTCATACGTTCTTTCACCATCCGCTCGGTTGTTTTTGCATAAAATGCATTCTTTCCTTCATCCGATAAATTCCAAAACTCGGTGAATATAACGTTCCTTTCCTAGGATGTAATGTTTAAGCTACATCGAAATTTACATTTTCCATTACAATCTTTTCTGTTCTTTATTTCTCTTTTTCGCTGGATATTTCCTTTTGAGTCCTTGTATTCTTTCCCTGATTGACGTTGTCTCTTTCTTATATTCTTTTTCCATTGATCTTCGTTTCGTGTCCGCTTTCTGCTTTTTCTTGCACCTATATCCTCTTCTGAACTGCTATCACCAATAAGAGCATTTTCTTCAGTATCATCCCCAGTGGTGTCTACTGACTGAACATTTTCTGACTGAACAGGTCCTGTCAGACAAGTTTAAGGAGAGGGGGGTGGGGTGGTTTCATTAAGACTGATTGACAATCCTTTTTGACTTTAAGCTGTAACGGAAGACCTCGTTGCTTGCAACGAGCTCGGCTCTAGTTAAATAAATAATTGTCAAGACTATCTTTTATCTGCTTTTTTATTTTTCCTTAAACCTGGTATTCTAAATTCAAAGGTGTTTTATTATTTACAACTGAGCGAATTTTTGAATAAAGAATAACTTATGATCAAGAACAAAAATGTCAAAATATGATAGTAAGGCATGATTGCCTTTGCTAAATGTTGAATTTCTTTCAATCATTATTAAATACATGCGTCATGTTACCAGGCTTCCATATATAGATTTGCACACAGATAAAAAAAAATGTTAAAATCTATCTTTAATTAGCAAACAATGTAATTCATTAAAAATCATATGCATATCCTTTGTTTTTTGCATTAAAGGTGGTTCATTACACCTTGATATAGTCTTCAAATCAGCAGAAAAATACTTCATTACGATTAATAGCATAATGGATAAGACGATAGATAGATAGATAGATAGATAGATAGATAGATAGATAGATAGATAGATAGATAGATAGATAGATAGATAAGAAGATTGATAGCATGACTGATAAGAAGGTGGATAACATGATATATAAGAAGATAGATAGCATGATGGATAAGAAGTATAAAAGTCAAATAGGCGAACAATGAAGAATTTTTCATAAAACATAATTATTTTTTTAAAGATTAAATTTAGCAAATAAAACAAAAGCCCCAGTCGAATTCGAACTCATGATCTTTGGTTCATAAGCCCTATACTTTAACGACTTAGCTATTTTACAAAATCGATTGATACAAACAATTTAACAAAACATTGAAATTGTCATTTGGTGACGTAAATGTATTGTCTTAAAAGTATAATTCCAAGCGTAACGAGGTACCTTAATTCCAGTGCATGAGCGACAACTCGTGCATGCCAGTTCGCAGTCAAACGTTTTAGGCAACACATTGATATACATTGCACTTATTGATTGTGCCTTTAGTGAAACTGATAATTCATAGTCAATCTGCAGAAAGAAAGCTTGCCTGACGTCAACTTGATTGTCTTCTATGATGTCCATGCAACACTTATCCGCTGTCATCGGGCATAAAGCCACCTTAAAAAGGACGGGGAGAGGGGGGTGTCTTACACTCGCCAAAACGCAAAAGGCGGAGTTGTCAAAAAGTCGAGGCTGTGACAGCTGCAGCCATGCCAAACAACAGAAATGCGCTGGAGGAATTGAGGACCCGCCATGCCAGGAACCCGTCACCAACTCGGCTGTTAAAAAACATCAATTGTCGCTAATATTTCACTATGTAAGCTAAATACCAACAAAAAATGAGTATTGAGTAGGATAAGCACTCATATCCTCTGAAGTTATTTATTCTTTCTTCTTTTTGTAATGAAACTTACAGAGGGAAATATACGGGCTGGAATTTTACTCAATAAGTGCTTACAATTAAGTTTACAAATTTTACGTTTATGTTTTATATAACTTAAACTTATTGAAATGTATAAAAAGTATGTTAACTGTAAAAGAATTCAATAATTATAAGAAGAGGTAATATGTTGTAATATTATAGACAGCGAAAGTGTAATATACTATGTTTAGTAGACTCCCATTATACTGTGGAAATGAAACAAGACATTAGAGACTAGTGGGCTATGAAGCGCATTTTAGATTGTTTACTTCAAAGTAAATATGAGTTGATTTTGTTAAATAACAACTTTAAACAAATTATAGTAAATAATACTTGGAATATATGAGCACCACATTAAAGTATTTCAAAAGAGAATAGACAATTATGCCTTTTATGTTTGTATAAACCTAATGAGTATACCTAAGATATTTATCAGAACTAGAGCAATATAAATGATACATGTACCACTTCAAAATGAAGTATTATCGGTGGTGATTTCAACTTTCTGTTAGATACAAACTAAGATTACTATAAATAACTACGTGTTAATTTGAAAACTAGTATTGTAGTCCTAAAACACTTGGCTTCTTACAACTTATTAGATACATGCAGATAATTTCATCCAAATGACAAGAGATACACTTGTAGAAAACCAACACCTCTGATGCAAGCACGTTTAAACCTTTGTGGTATTTCACTATTTTTTTTCTCTTATAAAAGTGATATTATGACAACCTATAGATCAGTTCATTATTCTGTACTTATCTCATTCAAGTTTAAACATTTTAAACATGGCGGTGGCCTTTGGAAAAATTAAAAACTAATTAAAAAAATATAAAATATAATATTAAAATAGATTCTGCCGTTTAATATTTTGATGATGAGAGAACATTTATTGCATGATATATACAACTTAGGTACACCGAATGTATCGTTTGAGCTTTGGTAACCTGGCTTGTTGTTTTCACTGACAGGGGAAGGTTTGCCGTCGTACGCTGATCTCGCCAATTTGGAAATCCAGAGTGGAATTCGTCCTTTTATCATGGTGGATAGCTCAAGCTCACGGTTAGCTCACAGGTATATGTTGTAATGGGATGACCGATGTAGATATTCCCAATAAATGGACATATCTATTGATTGTATGTAAATATTAAACAAACTGTTTATTTAAAACTTTAGATATATACACTACACAATTTTGTTCATATGCGAGGTAGACGGTAGACAAAACCTGCATAATGCAGATTAAGGTCTATAATTCTGGCAGATAAATTTATTTTGAAATGTTGTGGAGAGACTACTAAGCAAAAGTATTTATTTCGTGGTACTATTAATGAGTACATGTAATAATTTTGACTTGGTTTATCTGATACTATGGTTATAATTATAAAATAATTTTTTTACAACACGTGCCTCCATTTTCTTTTTACACCGGTTTATTGTTATTTTTTGCCAAATAACCGTTTTATGCCGGTGTAACGAAGAATATTGACCCGGGTTAAAAATAGACCAGCGGGTCATATTTCAACATTAAATATTGACGCGGGAGTCGTATTTTAACGTTGAAAATTTTTCAACAGCTTCAAAAAGATTTTTCTACACACTGATGACTTCGACACGTTGAATATTGACACTGTGAAAAATTGACTCCAAATTCAGAGTTTTGAACTGTCTTTGAACTGGAATTAGAACGTGCTCTACACGGTTTAAGTCTACCTGCATATGCATGAAAGTTTCATTTTTTTCATACTGTCCGATACATATACGTGGCTTTGTTGATTTAAGTTGATTTGTCGTATTACAACCATTTAATTTTAAGACTGAAAACTTTTATCAATTCATAAAACTATGTAATAAAGCTAGGAAGATGAGTTTTTGCTTCTTAATGGGACGGGCGAGTCTGGCTAGCAATTTTTTAAAAACAGAACTCATTTTCAATTCCTCGTAGGACAGATTTACAGTATTTATCGTCAGAATGTTTGTAGCTTAAAGAAAATAGGCCGTTTGCAAGTGTACTAGAACAAAATACAAATTAATGTCTCTATTTTCAAAAAAGACCTCAACCCCCGCTTTCCCCTATGTCGGTATATAATTATTAACAAATACTGACCGTTTATGTTGCTTTTTAGGCAAATCAGCATAGCTTAATTTCACAGGCACTTCACGTTGTATATGTTTCTAATAATAAAAAAAATATTTACCCTCTACCTAATAATTCTGTATTATTAGGTAGAGGGTATATATATGAGAAAAAATATAATGTCAAGTGTCTGTGCTTAATTTTGAGAAGTCAGTATATTTTACTGACAAAATAATAAATGAACAGCTGTCATAATTTTATCTGACAAATCGTTAACATTTTTTATTTAATTTATTCGACTTAGCAATTATTTTTCGTAAACTTGCCAGATGAACTTTTTTTAAGCACCAGCAAACTCTTTGCATATGTAGACTTCCTTGTTAAAATTACAATTTATATCTTTTTTGTGCTTTCAATTTTAACTACATGTAGATGTGAAACACAGGCACCTGACATTATATATTTTTCTCATAATAAAAATGTATATTCTCTTCATTGATAATGTAGGTGCCTGTGATAGAAAAGTAAACCACCTACCTAGATCCCGCAGCATCTCTACTTCATTTTTGTGACCAAATGTTTTCTTTGCAATTTATCATTTCATTGACAAAAACAATTATAGTTTATAAACTTCTGTTAAGATTTTGTGATAACAAATTTACAAAGCAAAATTACGTTATTGTCATCCTGTACGAAAATTAGGTTGCAAACTTGCTATATATTCCGTTATAGAGGTTCGCTCCTTAGGTTTTGGGTAGCCATTTTAGGTCACATCTAGTCTGAAAATTCTGCATCACATTTTAATTCTAGTAGTATATTTATATTTTAAAATGCCAAATAAACTATATTGAATAAAATTGTTTTTAAAACATCATATGTTTACAGAGTTAAGTAAGGAACTATATTTTATGGCGAAACGTTTTCAAGAGAGAAATGAACAATTTTCATAACTCACTAGTTTTAGAGTACTGTTACCTAAGCTTCCTAATTTTCAGCGCAGACCAAACTTCTAGATTATTTGTGTATTACGATATATGCATGATGTTCTAAAAACATATTTAAACAATATTTTGATAATTCTATCGATATATTTTTGCATATTTAGCTTATATTTCATAAAACTTAAGAAAAAACTCCAATTTTGGCCTAAAATTAGCTTATTTCAAGCTGTATCTCAAATGTTTTAGATGTGACCCCTACTTGTTTTACTTTTAAATGAGACATTAAATGTATGTCTATTTGTATGCAAAGTTTTGGAAAGATGACATTACTTATTTTTTTTGTATTAGCGTTATAATTTGATTATTCCAAAATTTTGTAACATCTGTTGTGTTCATGTACTGGCCTTTGAAGCCACCAGTAAAGCGTTGACTTAGATTTTACTTTTAAAGTCACTACATGTGTTCAACTTCATACTGTATTAAAATCATAACTAAATAATAGTTCAAAATATAAAAAATTGTTTGATTTCTTCAAATTATCAATTTCTATGTCAAATTTTAGCAAAACTTTCGGGAAAATTATCATTTCTGTTTGGGTCCTATATTTAAAAAGAAATGGCATGTGACATGGGTCAGAAATAAAATAAATGAACATTTAAGGCCCCCATTTTTTATCCAAGTGGTTTTCGGATGATTGACATTACTATTATTTCAGGTGCCAACCTCCTTAAGCAGAATTGTTTATGCCTAGAAAAAATAACGATTTATTTCAATCATGTTCATCATATTTAGTTACATGCTGAATTACCCTAATAGCACATTTACACAGCAAAATGAAATACTAAAAATATTATATCGGTTTTCAAGATATATATAGTTACTACAACATTGATCAAGAAAGAGTATGCATGAAAGTGTACAACGACAAAATGTCTCAAATCTCTAACATTTCCGAAATACTAAAATTTCAGTGTTAGATGAAATGAATTTAAAAACAAAAAGATGGTTGCTTGGATTTTTCTCTTAAGAAAATTTCTATGAAGAGAATACTGTTAGCGTATTGTCATATTGTAATTTGTTTATTTACCGGGTGGGTGTAAATACAAAATTTAGATAATCAGTTTAAACATACCGAATAGGTGCAAGAACAAACACCACAGTATTGTATTCTAATATTGTAAAGTTTGTATCAACACCCATTCAGAAAATAATCAATGAGCAATATTACAATTTCAATTTACTAGGCGAGTGTCAAACCAAAATAAATCAATATGATGTATTGTATTTTTTTTTATTTATTACATGTATACATATTTGTACACCTATCCAGCAAATAAAAAAAACCCACAGTTTTACTCATAGGAATAGTTTATCTTGTAACCATGTATACAAATATTCTTATTAAAAACATGATATTTGAAATATCAATATCACACAAGACAGTAATTATACGCGAAAAGTTCACTATGAATAAAATATTAATACATATTTGAAGTGTTAATATGATATATCGAAAAAATAATCATCAGACTGTTTCATTTTTTCATTCGACTATCAAAATATTTAAAAATGTTAATCAAACGAATAAACGTTGAAAAATGTACATTTTTGGTTTAATAAATCATAGTTATAAATATTAATTTGTTAATTCCGTTTTATGATCAAAATTCCACGATGCGGGTCAATTTTTAACGGATTAGGGTATTTATTCAACACCTTTGGTCTCAATATTCAACGTTGAAAAATGACCCAAGGGTGAATTTTCAACCCCGGTCAAATTTCTTCGTCACACCGGTCATATGACCAACGCATTTCAGCGTAAGCCGATATGCGCTGGTAATTTTTTTAAGGTAAGCTTTGAACCCCTACTGGGGACTCATTATTAGTCCTGGGGTCACGATTTTAAAAATTAAGAATATACAATATTTTACTGTATATATACATGTAAGCTTTGGTGAATAATTGCTTTATATAATATGCTGAAATTTAGTTGACAATGCATTTATTTTACAAATATTCCATAAAATTATGATTTTGTAGATACCCATCAATAATTCTTTTCCTATATTAATTCATTTTTGATATTTCAATATAAAATCAGGAAATAAATATTGCTAAGAAATTTTGCAGGAAAGGAAATAGTGGCAATATTTTAAATGCTTTAAAAAGCTGCTCAAGTGTGGCCACATTCACATTTTGCGAATATTGCAGATAAATCTACAATTTACATCCATTTTTTGAGGACGATGGCTTGTTTGATGTTGCGCATGTGCCAAACAGCACAGCCGAGGTGAAAAAAATTACAGTCGTAGAAAAGTTTTTTTGTAGCTTTATCTCTTTGTTGAAAATTTCTCACGAGATGTTTGGTTATTGGTGGTTTTGGTTTGAATAACTATGAATTTCTTCATATGTCTTGCATTTATTTGTCAACCTCCTCAAGCTCTGTATATTGATGATACTTGTCCTCTGAAAATTTAGCTAAAATATCCCACTTATTTTTAGCTTCATTTGTTCATGGTTAAAAAGAAGCTATATACTTTATTATTTTCTTTCGATTTTTGTATTAAATGCTGAGCACATTCAGCGTTAGCTTTTTTGGAAAATTGTGATCAATTGTTTACAGATTTGAGATTTGAAGATTATCTTAACTCTACTTTATAATTTCAAAATTCCTTTTATTGTACCTGTTTTATTTGTAGGTTGCGGCATTTTATCCCGGCTAAAACATAAACAGTCTTTAATGTCACTCAATATATCTTAATTTTAAAATTTATATAAATACAGTATCGAAAAACCAGTCTAAAATTATTCCAATAAAGTACACAACAGCTTTGTTCAAAACAGATCAACCATCTAATCTAAGGTACGTTTTTATGTTGATAGATATATAAAATAAAATGTTTATCCTATATTTTAATGCAAAGCTAAAGAATTGTTTCAAACAATCCTAAAGATAAATATAAGACTCACCTCATTCTTGAAAATGTTGCTACAATTACAATTAAATCAGATTTATAATTTATAGAACAGCTCCGCATCATATATATATATATATATATATATATATATATATATATATATATATATATATATATATATATATATATATATATATATATATATATATAGGTAACTCTCGATGGCTCGAACTTCGATCGCTCGAAGTTTTTGATCGCTCGAAGTGAGTCTAGGGTCCCGATTTTTTCCCCTATATAACTAAGCACATTTACTCTTGATTTCTCGAACTCTTGATCTCTCGAAACCCTTGATTCCTCGAAGTCAAACTGCAGTCCCGTTATTCATA
The DNA here is from genome assembly GCA_020458035.1 of Magallana ariakensis. NCBI lineage: Eukaryota > Metazoa > Mollusca > Bivalvia > Ostreida > Ostreidae > Magallana > Magallana ariakensis. Next base: position 50,100,252 of record CM035811.1, read on the forward strand.
ATCTATAGTTTTTACTCTCGATACCTCGAAGTCGCTGTGTATATCCAAGCGTTACCATATTAACACCTACTTGGTCATTTAAATGGCTCCAGGCGTTAGACGCGGGACCCGTGTCACGGGTTGTTTATTCAGGCGACACTTGTTCTGCCAGGTGATAATTGTTTGATGATTAACCATACCAGTACCTAATTTATAATTAACACCGACCGTTTTACGATAATTTAAAGGCGCAGTGAAAATGATAAATTAATGGAGACGGAACGATAATTTTGAGCCATGGTAAAAAATTTAAAATTATAAAACTGTAGAATTATGCTTATCAGCATCATTGTCATTTTAATGATTATTGTTGAACAAGTTCTTACAGCTGATGAAGGACCCGTAAAGTGGGAACAATGGGTGATATTCAATTATCTAATTTACGACATGTTGTCTCGCAGTCCAGTAGTACTGAGCAATCTGATCACAATATGATGCATAAAATAGATAATTGCAGTGTATCATTAATTTATTCAATATTTGTTTCTATTGAGTTTTTAAAACATCCAGGTCTGTATATTTAACTGAAAAGAAAACATCGTATAAGCACGTGGCTAAAGGTAAGCACTTAATAAATGGCTTAATCATAACATCCGGTAAGACTCATTTTAAAACCCATCGGTCAACCCGGAAAACTCTGAACTCTTGAAAACTCGAACTCTTGATACCTCGAAGTTTTTCCTCGGTCCCATGGACTTCGAGTTATCGAGAGTTACCTATATATATATATATATATATATATATATATATATATATATATATATATATATATATATATATATATATATATATATATATCATGATAGGCTCTGGAACTTAGAACTTTCTTCATTAACTCTCAAAGATTAAAAAGAAATTCATTCTAGGTATTTCATCAACGATACAAACCAGCGTTTCTTTTCCAGATGACAAAATTTATCAGACTTCCTGTGATAACAATCAGAACTGATATCACAACGACTACAATGTTGTAGCTCTCTGTGCATGGACTAGGTTGTGTGTTAATAGCTCTAACTGGAAATATGTTTAAAGTTTAGTAAAACTCATCATGCATTCAATTTTAAATGACGTATTAACTTGACGTCGGTATATTGAAGAGATGTGTTTAGTTACTCAGTTATACCACTCGAAAAGCAACCTTACTTGTTTATTAACTGTTAAGATCAATTGTCTGTTTAGGATAAACAAAAAAAAAATGTTTTTTCTACATTTTCAAAAACGTTATTTTTCACTTTTAATGAAAGATTATAAATATGTTTTATTAATCTAATTAAATAATAACAATTAGAATTGTTTTTAAAACGTTGCAATTGTGAAACAAAAAAATGTTATTTTTCTTCATCTTTGTCATTGTTTTATTTAGACATCTTTTGAATACAGTTTTAGTTAGAGCACTGACCTGATTTCGTTTTACTTTTAAAAAGTACAAAATAAACTTACATTGATTACACGTGTTTCCTGTCCATCCTGGTTTACACCCACCGTCACATCGTCCTGTAAATCTGTCACATTGACTGGTCACAATGCAGTTTTCACTACAACGGTGACTGCAATTCCGGCCATAATATCCTGATTGGCATCCTGTTTTGCTCATACAAATTTTGTTTATATTTTTAAATGTATTATAATACTTTATCATTATATTTTTGACATTTTTTTTTCATCACCCATTGCTATTTACTTAACAATTTCATCAAAACAATACAAACGTAATTCAAAACATGCATGTGCAATGTGGTATTTTGGCAGTATAACTAGCAATTGTGATTAATTTTGTATAGAAAGAGTTTTGTTTATCTACATTAAAACAGAAAAAAGTAAGTCTACATTATCTGGGTTTATTGACGGTTTATCAGGGAAATCGACGAATATTCAAACCTTCCTGACAGGTTTCTCCTTGTGCCCCTACAGCACATCCATGGAGACAGGTACCATTGATATGGTGACATGTCTCTCCACTGCTGCAGTTACCACATTTTAAAGTACATCCCTGTCCGTACGTATTGTTGTTACAAACTAAAAGACGAAAACAAAAATGTGCAGCCATTTCCATTTTAAGAAAAAAATACAATCAACAATTGCATTCTTAATGAGTGAAAATAATAAATAATTTACTGTCCTATGGTTTTGATCAACATCGAATGGAACTCGCCAGCTTAAGCTACAGTACCGACCAGACCAAACCTAACTCCAGAGCAGACCCAAACTAAATCCCGGTCTACTTTCGGGGTTTACTGGGGGGTTAGTCTAGGTCTGCTTTTTGAACATTTGGGTCCACACAGAGTTTACTTTGAATCCACTCGGGTTTTACTTTGAGTTTACATTGGTTTGTTTTTAGGGTTTACTTAACGCAAAGGAGTGTGCAGCAGACCTGTCTTTTTTCTTACCATCTTACTGTCTATAATCACTGCCCCTTGCATATTCCAAATACACATGTAGCGTCTGCTTTAAGGGGCCTACTTCTGATCGGGGTTTATTCTGTTTGTCCACTTTATGATTTTTTGGGGTTCATTCGGAGTTAATCCTGGGTCTGCTCTAGTAAACCAGTAATAAACCCCGAACAGACACCGAAAGTAAACCCTAGGTTACGCTGGGGTCCGCTTTCTGCCCGGTTGGGTTGAGTCGGTACTATAATTGAAGAGCGCAAGGAGTTTATAGTCTACTTTTTTTACTTTTATGTAATATGTATTATATTGAAAATATACCGGAACAATTTATTGAGCTAATTATCTGATACAAATGTGCTTTACATATATTTTAACACAACCTGTTGACTTTAAGACAATCTGACTCTTCGTTACAATGACTACAATTATACTGACAGTTTATTCCATATTTTTAATTTTCACAGTCCGTAAATAAAAAAGGCAACGTAGCATACGTAATCTAGGGGGTGAAAGAAGACCACATGCTCATACATTGCTTAAAATGAGACTTAATGTCATTAAGAACAAATTTTAAAGACATCACCCTGTAAACTTGTTATTAAAATTCTGACCTAAAGATGTTGTTCTTGAACATTATGAAATAAAACTGCACAACACCAAAAATGAATACGGATTAATTTGATCATACCCTGTTTACATATTGGACCCTTATATCCTGGGACACAGTTTAAACAGTGGCCTGAATTGGTGTCACACTTCTCGTCTTGGCAGTTTGTTGGGCATGGATGAATGCAATCATGTCCATAGGTTCCATTACACCCTATTTAAATGAACCAGGTAATAAAAAAATATAGTGTATCGTATAACAAAGGAGTTGTACGCGAGTGTTATATACACAAAGTAATAAGTTGAGAAGCACGTAAGCATAATGTTTTTTGCTTGAAAATTTGTTTGTTTGTTTTGTTCTTTGGTTTTGTTAGAATTAAAACATGTATTCGGTTAAATTATACATGCATATTTATTTTTGAGACTCACCGTAGACTTCTACTTCACAGAGTTCATTATAAGCATATTCGGAATAGAAGGTAGGATAATTAACATCTGGTCTGCGTTCATTGTAGTAGATAACGTATTGTCCTAGAAGAGTGCAGTTAATGTGTTGATCTTCTGACAACATGTTCCGGTCGGTTGATTTATCATGATAACAGAGATAGCCATCGTCTTTAGAGGTTGTGTTGGATATATAGACAGAATAACCTACCATCCTTTCTATAAATGATCTTATTCCTTGCATAGCAAAGAAATAAAGATAAGTTATTATCAAAAGTTCAAAATATTATATACAAAGCGCTGTCAAATAATACTACAAAAATGTCAAGGAAAATAAACGAACATAAGATAGTTCATCAATTAAGGACGACGGACCCAATTCAAGATTTCGTACCTCTGCGCAGAAACCGCTTATATGCTATGAATATGACTGTCGTAAATACTTACATCAGTTTATAATCTTATATTCTGGTAGTTATTGAATTTATACATTAACCTAACAATATCTAAATCTATAGCAGTTAATGTAACGCCAGGCAATAGATAATTATGTTCTTTTTTTAATGATATTCCTGAAGGAAAATGAACCATGCAGTGAACTTTGACACAACCCCTTAAAAAATTTAGGTCGATGACCTACACTTTTTTTTCTGTTCATCGGTAAGCTAAATGACTTCTTAATATAAACATTAAATAAGAGTAAAAAATCTATTGCAGAATTTTTAAAATGTCAGTTTTTATACCACGCCCACGAAAATTCCCATTACTTTCTATTATATCTGCGGATTTTCGTACCCAAATTTTTAAACGCCCATAGTAAAAAAGGGAAGTCGATGATCATGTAATTTTTTTTATTGATTTTCACTCACCATTAGGTGATTAACATTATATAAAAAATTGAATAAAAAATATATTGTAGAAATGAATTGGGTCCGCCGTATTTAAACCAAAATAATTTTGTAAAGGTACAGTATACCGGTACTGATGCTTCCAATAATATTATTTATTTTATGTAAAAAAAAAAAAAAAAAAAAGCCAAGATAAATGATACTCTTGATTAAACATCTTTAAATCTGTTTGAGGTTTGATGGTCACATAATATAAATTCTCTCCAATGGTGGTTATATATTTAAAAAAAAACAAATTACAGACCATAACACAAATATTATTTTTTTAAAAAGAGGTATCTTAAGACGTTGTGTGTCATTATTTGATTTTATAATGACATAAATACATTGGGGACCTCTTTATGGGCTTTATGTTAGAGTTTGTTATATAATATTTTTAAATAAGTTTTCTCGTTATGTCACTAATGAGATAATTTTATTACTATGCCCTGAAAATTAATAAATCATACCGGAAATAATTAAATTGCCCTCCCGGAAACAGTTATATTTCACAGGATATAGTTATATTGCCTCCCGAAATTGTTATATCACCATCGCGTGCAATAATTAGGCATATTAATTACGTCGGGTTCAACATTTAGCTAAGAAAACGTAATCAGTTTCAATGTCAGGAAAGCGTCTGCTATTCAGAGGAACTTACTTAATAGTTTAATTTGAAAAAAAAAATCTACTTATTGAAAGCACCGATCGACATTTTACAAACATTGATTTGTAAGATATGAAGATGCATTATTAATTGAAATACACTTGTTAATGAAGTAAATATGTTCTTAATTTTTAAAAATGTTATATAACATATATTACATGTGTTCCCGGGCGACAATACCAGAATATTTGTCCTTCGGTATCAGGAAAGCCCTGGAGTGTTATGTCACCCGCTGCCTTCGGCATCGGGCAACGTAACACTCCAGGGCTTTCCTGTCACCTCTGGACAAATGTTCTGGTATGTCGCCCTCTAAGCCATGTAATATATGATTGTATAATTTTACTATCCGTATTGACATTTCAGGTGTAAGTCCCGCCAGATAATTAAATAATAAGTTAATAATTGTATATACACTTCAAATATATACAATTGTAATATTATTTCATAAAAAATATTTTTAGCACATGAAGCTCATTGTCTAATCAAATAAGAGGTCGCATTTCGGTGTTTAGTGTTAAATAGTTATCGGGTACCAGCACTGCAGCTAGTGCAACTATTTTTGGAATATAAGAAATCTTAAATATAAACGACGTTTTGCACCCTTTTCTCGGATCTACACAACCAAATTTCTTTTTCTTTTCGGATTTGTTATGATACCGCTAAAAATGTCAGTTCCAGTAAAACCAGCCAATCGTAAGGGTAGAATAAAACACATTGAAAAAGTAACTCAAATAAACAGTAAATTATTTGGTTATGAAAGATATAATGATAAATTAACTGTACATACATGTATGACAAATAAGCGAAGAATTTGCAGTCTGGGGATAAAAACTGATATCTAAAAAATATATATTCAGTAAGTAACAACAAAAGCCCTTGCAATATTCGAACTCGGGATGTACGGATCACAAGTATGCACTTTATCCACTCGACTATGGAGAAAGTAACATGTTGCCGTCGATAAAATCCTTTTAAAAAACGAAATGCCGTTTCGATCAGAGGTCAGCCATATTGTGACGATGTTTTATTCCACCTTAAACTTTGGTTTGCGGACAAAGCAGACGATTCTTACAGTAATATTAAGATGTCAGTTGTGTCTGATATTAAAACAGTAGATATGATTGTCTTTTTATTTGTATCTATAATATTAAATCTGATTCAACCTTTTTTTACCTAGAACATAATTGAATTGTGAATACAGACCAATATTCTTAGAAAGTGACAGACTTTTACATATTTACACCAGAAGAATCGGTACTCTTTTAAACATAATATTCAAAGTAAATACAAATAATTTCTATATGGGAACAAAACAATGCATCATGGAAATATTTTAAAAAGGGAACCGTTTGATTCGTCCCCCAACTGGTTAAGAATATTCAACCCGCATTCTATTCATCGATTGTGAAGAAAACAAACTTCACAAATACATGTATTAGTAATTAAGATTAGTTTTGATTTGCCTAGACATTTTCTTTAGTCAAAGTCGTAATACCATCATACCAACCTCGACGCCGCGTTTACTTTTTATGTAATGTTAGTTTTGTAAACAAATGTGGTATACAACAACATACATACAAATAAAGCTTAATTTACGGGGAAGCTCCAGAAATGCATGTTATTATAAACATACTATGCAACACCATCGTTTAAAAGCGTACATTTTTTTTTTATAGAAAATCGGATCAAGCAGCTTTTGATATAAAGTAACAAAAATACCAAGAACTAGAGACGAGCTCGTTGCAAAGCAACGAAGAGGTCTTCCGTTGCAGATTCCTGTCGGAAAAGGTTTGTCAATCAGTCTGATAAAAAGCACCCTCTTCTCCTTACAGGGTCTGACAGGTATTGATAGGGGGTCATGTTCACCCGACCTAAAATTCTGACCAATCAGGGCTTTAGAAAATGTATTGGAATTTTTTAAATGGAGACAGGCAAATTTTCTACGTAACCCCCAGACTGAGTATTGAAGAGTTGCACCTCTCATTAACAGATAAAGTCATGTATTTGGTAAATGAGATATATATTTAGGTTGTGTGCAAATATAGAGGTCATGTGAAGATGAATTGTTATCGATACCTATCAGACCCTGATGAGTGTAAGCAGAAGGGTGGTGATTTTAATCAGACAGGATTGTCAATATGATAAAAGTAAGTTCAGAAAATCAAAAATAAACGATGACGGCTTCTCCAACCTGAGGGTGCGCTGTACGAGAGGTGCTCAGTGGGAGGGACAACTCTCCGTATAAAGTTTGGCCATGCATACACTCAGCATTGTTTTTGCTTCGGGAAACAAATTTATCCGAAATGATTTTACAAGCCAATAAAAGAAATAATTAATCTTCAAAATCTAATCCGTGGTAGTGGTAGGGGAGGGGGGGGAGTTGTGAGGCAGCTTTAACTTATTTTGTTTAATATAATTTGTTTTCAATTTGCCATAAAAATTTATATTGCCTTCTACTAAAATGTGTGATGGGGGAGGGGTAACAATGCCCCAAAATTCAATTTCTTTTAAGTTAATTTAAGGTGAATTTTGGTTGCGAGAAAGGGGTAGAGTGCTCTCAGTGGACTAACTGGCGGTTCTGTGAGCAACCTCACAAATAATTCCTCCCCTCCCCACTAACAAAAACAAAATCATAACTAAAGTGTTTATCTAATAGAAAAAAATGGATGCTTCTTTTTCTTATAGTGACACTGAACTTGCACAGATGATCAAAGTTCAAGTCAGGACATATTTAAGTACATGTCACAAGCAATCTTTGTGTCAAATTTTAGCATCTAATCATTTCCATGTATATTACATGTAGATATGACAGACAAGAAAGAAGCATTTATTTTTCAAACTATCTTGAACTTGCACAACTGACCCTGGGTCAAGTTCATGACACATCCTCAGGTCATCAGCAATCATTAAATGAAAAAGCAATATCCAATGTTTCTCCTTAAACATAAGTATAAAGCAGACACAACTTATGAAATTTCTTCCAATGACCTTGAACTTCACAAAATAACCTTGAAACAAAATTATAACACACACTTAGGTCATAAGCAATCTTTGTGTGAAGTAAGAACTTTCAATGTTTGGAGGGCGCCTTGTTTAGAACGCTACATTACAGCAATAATTTGTTCACTTAAGGTCTACTCCGCGCCCTGGCGCCAGAAATCGTTGTCACTAGTGCCTAATTTGGCGCCGGAATCATCGAGGGTACACCCGGGCTCACCTTATGAGCACAAGTCCTAGTTTGGGTGCAAGGCGGCCTAATAATTTCAGTTGTTTATCATCGGGATCGGAAAACGCTTGAAAAATAGTCGATAATTTTAACTAATTGTTTGTTAGTGCGTTGGAGTTAGTGCTGGCTAGCTTGACTCTGGTACGCGGGCTGACTATATTTAGTTAGAATGAAACTTCAATTGCGCTTGCGTTAATTGAAATTCTGCGAAAAAAATAGACAGTTTGTGTTAGAAAAATTCGAAGACGTTATGAAACCGGTCAGTTTCTAGGTCAAACTGCGCATCAATGTATTGGAAGAATGTCAATGGGTATCGTCTGCAGCCACAGTCCGGAGTCCGAGTATAATTTCCCAATTCTCTTAGTGAGATTGAAAAGTAAATATATTGGAATTAGTTTGCCACCAGGCCATGAAAATTAGAGAGCTATGTCTACAAAATTACAACTTTAAGTATTAAGTAGGTGTGCAGTCATACATTGCATGTAAACCGCTACACGCTTATCTCCTCACCTACACGTAAAGCCATAAAAATAAGGCTGCAAACTAAATGTGCACCCGCATATTATTGTTGTTCTGGAAACTATTTATCTAGTATTTTAATAGACTGTGTATTCACTTTTTCCCTAAAATTAACATTCCGCTGGCTGACTTTCTTAGCTTTTTAAAAAGCTAACCTTGTAGTGAACTATCATGGTGCATTTATTTCAAAGAAACAAGAAATGTCGACACTTGCAGTACTTTGATGATTTCTATGGCGACCGACTGCGTTGCATAATGTAGTCGTATTTCATAACTTCTTATTCCGAGAACAATTTTCCTTTGACTTAAAACTTTTAAGTATAATATATTATTCCGTTCATATCTGTAGAAGTTTAGCGTGTTCAACAGGTTGATTTATTAGCAACATTATCCGATTACGATTTCGCACCTACATGTATAATGTGAAGATGATTGACTTCGAATAATAGCCTTATTGTTTAACAATTGACCACTGTAGTGAAAGCACACTTCGATACTCAATAATATTCGATAACCTTCGATAAATTGTTATTCAGTTACATAACAATTGATGATCTGCAGCCATAAACATAACCCGGCTGGGGCTATAGATGTTTTCAGCTGTGTGCGCTGTTCAAAGCGACACACGATTTTCGGTCGCACGCTGCGATTGAATTAACACAGACTGACCGAATAAACAAACGGGTGGGGAAGTGAAAATGTTACACATAAGAAGAAGTCGCCAAAAAATGATTTTCGTCAAATCTGATTATCTTTATGCCAATGAAAAAAATCAGAATGCCTCAATTCAGGACATCCTTTTATCGTGCCAGCACCTACCGCAAACATGAAACATGGAACTTTGATTATAATAAACTACCTTGTGCGCAATCGTATTAATCATTGCTAAATCAACTGTACATGTAAAATAAATTTATCTTTTCATCTTAAACCAATATCATAGTTGAAATCATAATAAAAGAAAATAGTTGTGTTCGTACAAAAGTTTGAAACATGCACGCGTGATAAGGTACATGTAGAAGAACACAAACCTGTCCACTAGCGCGGGATCTCCTCGGCCATATGCGAGGGATGATCATCATTTAAAAGTTTTAATATTTGTGGGTTGTTTGTTGATTTAAAACAATATTTGTACAGATTTAAAAACATTTTAGACCTACAAACCAACCATTAATTTAAGTCTGACGAAGTTTCCGATTTGTAGTAATATCGCCTTTATAAATTTTCAGAACGTCTTCTTTATTTAAACTCTAATGTTTACTTAAATAAAAACAAGATGGACAAACTCTTATAACATGAAGAAATTAAAACAGATCTTGCATTTTATTTACGGGTATATAAACTAAAACAATTCTAGAGTTCGCGGCTAAATAAACTCATATATGAGCGACGCAACTCTCGTCTATTAGATAACCGCTGACCGCTAGTTAGCCCCATCGCGACCATGGTAACCGATTTTATAGGCCGCGGGTGAGGGATAGCTTACGTAACGGTACATACACAGCTCTGATTCAAGGTAGATTTTAAATGCATGCAGTAAGAAAACTCAAATGTAATACATAGATTTATTTTAAATACGTACTTTGTATTTTACTACAAAGGAAGAAGAATGTTTTGTTTTCCGATTCTCGTTTTGTTCACTATAAGAACTTAACAAAACTGATATAAACTCCTAAAAAATCTATTCTTAAATAATTTCCTGTATAATCCAGCATACTTTCTGTGGTAACTTTATGCTAGTTGCACGCACATAGACTTTCGTTAACTTGCCAAATTAAACGAGGTACATGTTAACATGTACAGCTTTTTTACACTTATACAACACAAATCACCAACAAAATAACATTGTAACGACCTTTATGAGATCCCAACAAACAACTTTTCCAGCGACAGCCATATCGAAATCCTAACCGTTTTTGAGTTATTAAGCAAAAACTTTCAAGCGCTATTGGCCCTTAATTTTAGGGGCCAGCCCTTTTTTATTGGTGTAAAATGAAAGCCCTTAACATTCTGCACAACTTTTATTCTACATGTCTTAACAAAATATTTTTCGTTTAAAAGATACAAAGAAAACTATGTCTAAATTTTCGCACTTCTTGGAATCCTATTTTTTGACCCCCTACCTTTTTCTAAATAAAAAACATAATCCAAAAACAAAAATCGATGTGCACAACTTCAATGTCTCTGTTATTCAAATTCGTTGGATTCCCATTCCCTGCTATCATAGTCTCGGAGCCTTTGTCTGGAAACCAAAGGCCCTAAAAATTTTAAAAGGGGAATAACTCGTTAACGGAAGAGAAATTTTAAAGTTTATGAAATGTTTTAGATAGTGTTTTGTAATGTCTATAAGCCCTGAAAATTTGAGCAAAAACCGTTCAGAAATAAGCAAGATATGAAGCCTCAAAGTTCGCGTCTAGGAAGAAAAAAAAGAAAAAAGAAAAATAAGAACTAGAAACGAGCTCGTTGCAAAGCAACGAAGAGGTCTTCCGTTGCAGCTTCCTGTAGGAAAAGGATTGTCAATCAGTCTGATTAAAAGCACCCTCTTCTCCTTACAGGGTCTGACAGGTATTGATAGGGGGTCATCATCACCCGACCTAAAATTCTGACCAATCAGGGCTTTAGAAATTGTATTGGAATTTTTAAAATGGAGACAGGCAAATTATTTTAATCCTGCTTTCTATGTAACCCCCAGACTGAGTATTGAAGAGTTGCACCTCTCATTAACAGATAAAGTCATGTATTTGGTAAATGAGATATATATTTAGGTTGTGTGCAAATATAGAGGTCATGTGAAGATGAATTGTTATCGATACCTATCAGACCCTGATGGGTGTAGGCAGAAGGGTGGTGATTTTAATCAGACAGGATTGTCAATATAATAAAAGTTCTGAAAATCAAAAATAAATGATGACGGCTTCTCCAACCTGAGGGTGCGCTGTACGAGAGGTGCTCAGTGGGAGGGACAACTCTCCGTATAACGTTTGGCCGTGCAAACACTCAGCATCGTTTTTGCTTCGGATAACAAATTCATCCGAAATGTATTAACAAGCCAATAAAAGAAAAAATTAATCTTCAAAATCTAATCCGTGGTAGGGGAGGGGGGGGGGGGAGTTGTGAGGCAGCTATAACTTATTTTGTTTAATATAATTTGTTTTCGAGGCAGCTATAACTTATTAAGGTCTTCCGTTTCCAACGGAAGACCTTATTGTTTTCGTACGGTTTCTTTTTCCCTATTATTATTATTTTTCTTTTTTTTTCTTACAAATTTTGTGCCCGCGATATCTCAAAAACGGCTCGGCCGATTTTTATGAAAATTTCAGATCTGCTAGATATTGATCTTAACTTAATTTACATTTTTTTATTTTGATGACGTCATTTCCGTTCTTGAGATAATGAAGTTTTAGCGATTTTCAGAGGGTTGGCTTGTCCAGGGATCTACTCCTAAACGGTAAAAGATATGGAGCTCAAACTTTCAGGGATTGTAGACAAGAGATTGTAGATGTATCATTTGGCATTCATAATTGTCATGCTCAAAAAGCGTTAAAGCTCGCCTGGTCCCGAAAATTGAGACTAAAAAAACGTCATAAATTTTTCTGGTTTTCTTTGTTAATCTCTTTTCTGAAAAATATTTTGTTAAGACATGTAATGTAAAAAACGTTTATATTTACAAGAGCTTTCATTTGATATCAGTAAAAAGGGGCTGGCCCCTCAAATTAGGGGACCAAAGGGCTCTAAAGTCTTTTATCTGTAGCCCTTTACTGAGAGATATTTTGTGAAAAGTTATAAGCAAATATGTTTATCTTACAGTTATGTATCCAAGCAATGTAATGATTTTATCATACATTACGTAATTAGGGGTTTTTAGGGGTGAAAAGTCCAAAAATTTTATCACCCATATCTTAGAAAGGAAAAATATTTTGAAATGCAGTATAGAAGGAAAGTTGCTCAAAATGATGCACTTAACAATATGCAACCTTCAAAATTTCGTTAAACGGCCCCATAAGGAGATTAGGGGTCAGCCCCTAAAATGATCTTTGCCCTATATCTTTAAAACGGTAACGGATTTCTAAACACTTGCTGAACAAAATGTGTTTAGAGTTAAATGACCTTTCATTTGATATCAAGAAAAAGGGGCTGGTCCCTTAAATTAGGGAACCAGAGGGCCCTAAAGTCTTTTATCTGTAGCTGTTCACTGAGAGATATTTTGTGAGGGTTATAAAAGGAAAATTAGGTATAATACGTTTATATATCCTAACAATATCATTATTTACTCATGCGTTACCTAACTAGGTGTTTTAGGAGCCAGAAGTAAAAACTTAAATCGTGTCTATCTCAATTGGAAGAAATGCTAGTATTTAAAGAAGCAGCGTAAGAGACCTTAAAAAAGCGATGCAGAAAAGCATTAGTACTCCACTCCTTTTTACAGATCATGTTTTCTTGTCGAAAATCTAAGTCGATGATGTCATATCACCTTCTTAAAATCGGACGGAAGACCTCCTCGTTGCTCGCAACGAGATCGTGTCTAGTTTTGTTTAATATAATTTGTTTTCAATTTGCCATAAAAATTTATATTGCCTTCTACTAAAATGTGGGTTGGGGGAGGGTGAACAATGCCCCAAAATTCAATTTCCTTTAAGTTAATTTAAGGTGAATTTTGGTTGCGAGAAAGGGGGAGAGTGCTCTCAGTGGACTAACTGGAGGTTCTGTGAGCAACCTCACAAATAATTCCCCTCTCCCCACTAAGAAAAACAAAATCATAACTAAAGTATTTATCTACAGACACACCTTATGAAATTTCCTCCAATGACCTTGAACTTCACAAAATAACCTTGAAACAAAATCATAACACACACTTAGGTCATAGGCAATCTTTGTGTAAAGTAAGATCTTTCAATGTTTGGAGGGCGCCTTGTTTAGAACGCTACATTACAGAAATAATTTGTTCACTTAAGGTCTACACCGCGCCTTGCCGCCGGAAATCGGTGTCACTAGTGCTTAATTTGGCGCCGGAATCCTCAAGGGATTACCCGTCCCCCGAGAAATCCGGGCTCACCTAATGAGCACAAGTCAACACTTAGGTCATAAGCAATCATTGTGTGAAGTAAAAACTTTCAATGTTTGGAGGACGCCTTGTTTAGAACGCTACATTTCAGAAATAATTTGTTCACTTAAGGTCTACTCCACGCCATGGCGCCGGAAATTGGTGTCACTAGTGCCTAATTTGGCGCCGGAATCCTCAAGGAATTACCCGTCCCCCGAGGAATCCGGGCTCACCTAATGAGCAGAAGTCCTTGTTTGGGGACAGGGCGCCTTGTTTAGAACGCTACATTACAGAAATAATTTGTTTTCTTCAGGTCTACTCCGCGCCCTGGCGCCCGAAATCGTTGTCACTAGTGCCTAATTTGGCGCCGGAATCCTCGAGGGTACACCCGTTCTCGAGGAATCCGGGCTCACCTTATGAGCACAAGTCCTAGTGTGGGTGCAAGGCGGCCTAATAATTTCAGTTGTTTAACATCGGGATCGGAAAACGCTTGAAAAATAGTCGATAATTTTAACTTGTTGTGATCGGCTTCGGCCGATCACTGTTGTGTCCATATGAGGAATCCGGCAAATGCTTCCACGTGCGCACACATTCCGCTTGCATAAGTAGTTCTTATAAAAACTTGAAGTTTGGTTTAGTATTTATATAACATTCTACTCGGTTTTATTTCAATTCATTTACCTTAAGAGATGCAAACATACATAAAATACAGTTCGACCTGTTAATTCAAGAATGCACATTTTGTCTCACGCGTAAGAATTTCGATCGAAAGATTCATTCAGTAAGGCAGTGGACCTCGATGAGCTGACCTCAATCATAAGAAGATGCTCCATGAACTGACCTCGATCTATCGATGTTGCATAATAGTAGCTAGGAAGACGGCTTGATTTATAAACAAGGTTACGTTATAATGCGACCTCAATAGCAAGTTATGATGGTATTCAATGTTTTTCAGTCGCATTAAATTATTTGAATACAACTCTTTCTTTGTATACGTGTTAATGCTCTTTGAAGAGCCCTACTCAGTATTCTGAAGAAGAAGAAGATACATTAACATTTAATAATTACGTTAAAAATATAAAATTAGACAAGGAGTTTACGAACGGCTTTTCCCAAATTTATTTAAAAATTAAATTTGTTGACGGTTTATAATAATGAAATTATGGTGTAGAGATTCAAAATAGTCTATATTTTGTAAAAATACAGTACTTATTTTATTATTTTACATCAAACTGATCATGTTGATTGCTTCTAGCTATCAATATATCATTATTGCCGATCATTCCTTTAAAAGGAATACTTGTTTTTTGTTAGTGCGTTGGAGTTAGTGCTGGCTAGCTTTACTCTGGTAGTGAGCTATCATGGTACATGTATTTCAAAGAAACAAAAAATCTGTCGACACTTGCAGTACTTTGATGATTTCTATGGCGACCGACTGCGTTGCATAATGTAGTCGTATTTCATAACTTCTTAATCCGAGAACAATTTTTCTTTGACTTAAAACTTTTAAGTATAATATATTATTCCGTTCATATCTGTAGAAGTTTAGCGTGTTCAACAGGTTGATTTATTAGCAACATTATTCGATTACGATTTCGCACCTACATGTATAATGTGAAGATGATTGACTTCGAATAATAGCCTTATTGTTTAACAATTGACCACTGTAGTGAAAGCACACTTCGATACTCAATAATATTCGATAACCTTCGATAAATTGTTATTCAGTTACATAACAATTGATGATCTGCAGCCATAAACATAACCCGGCTGGGGCTATAGATGTTTTCAGCTGTGTGCGCTGTTCAAAGCGACACACGATTTTCGGTCGCACGCTGCGATTGAATTAACACAGACTGACCGAATAAACAAACGGGTGGGTAAAGTCGCCAAAAAATGATTTTCGTCAAATCTGATTATCTTTTTGCCAATTAAAAAAAATCCGAATGCCTCAATTCAGGACACCTTTTATCGTGCCAGCACCTACCGCAAACATGAAACATGGAACTTTGATTATAATAAACTACCTTGTGCGCAATCGTATTAATCATTGCTAAATCAACTGTACATGTAAAATAAATTTATCTTTTTATCTTAAACCCATATCATAGTTGAAATCATAATAAAAGAAAATAGTTGTGTTCGTACAAAAGTCTGAAACATGCACTCGTGCATGATCTCCTCGGCCATGTGCGAGGGATGATCATCATTTAAAAGTTTTAATATTTGTGGGTTGTTTGTTGATTTAAAACAATATTTGTACAGATTTATAAACATTTTAAACCTACAAACCAACCATTAATTTAAGACTGACGAAGTTTCCGATTTGTAGTAATATCGCCTTTATAAATTTTCAGAACGTCTTCTTACACTCTAATGTTTAATTAAATAAAAACAAGATGGACAAACTTTTGTAACATGAAGAAATTAAAACAGATCTTGTATTTAATTTAAGGGTATATAAACTAAAACAATTCTAGAGTTCGCGGCTAAATAAACTCATATATGAGAGACGCAACTCTCGTGTATTAGATAACCGCTGACCGCTAGTTAGACCCGTCGCGACCATAGTGACCGATTTTTTTAGGCCGCGGGTGAGGGATAGCTTACGTAACGGTACACACACAGCTCTTATTCAAGGTAGATTTTAAATGCATGCAGTATGAAAACTCAAATGTAATACATAGATTTATTTTAAATACGTACTTTGTATTTTACTACAAAGGAAGAAGAATGTTTTGTTTTCCGATTCTCGTTTTAGGACTATAAGAACTATAAGAACTTAACAAAACTGATATAAACTCCTAAAAAAAAATTATTCTAAAACAAAATTCCTGTATAAACCAGCATACTTTCTGTGGTAACTTTATGCCAGTTGCACGCACATAGACTTTCGTTAACTTGCCAAATTAAACGAGGTACATGTTAACATGTACAGCTTTTTACACTCATACAACACAAATCACCAACAAAATAACATTGTAACGACCTTTATGAGATCCCAACAAACAACTTTTCCAGCGACAGCCATATCGAAATCCTAACCGTTTTTGAGTTGTTAAGCAAAAACTTTCAAGCGCTATTGGCCCTTAATTTTAGGGACCAGCCCTTTTTTATTGGTGTAAAATAAAAGCCCTTAACATTCTGCACAACTTTTATTCTACATGTCTTAACAAAATATTTTTCGTTTAAAAGATACAAAGCAAAATATGTCTAAATTTTCGCACTTTTTGGAATCCTATTTTTTGACCCCCTACCTTTTTCTAAATAACAAACGTAATCGAAAAACAAAAATCGATGTGCACAACTTCAATGTCTCTGTTATTCAAATTCGCTGGATTCCCATTCCCTGCTATCATAGTCTCGGAGCCTTTGTCTGGAAACCAAAGGCCCTAAAAATTTTTAAAAGGAGAATAACTCGTTAACGGAAAAGGAATTTTAAAGTTTATGAAATGTTTTAGATAGTGTTTTGTAATGTCTATAAGCCCTTAAAATTTGAGCAAAAACCGTTCAGAAATGAGCAAGATATGAAGCCTCAAAGTTCGCGTCTAGGAAGAAAAAAAAAGAAAAAAGAAAAATAAGAACTAGACACGATCTCGTTGCGAGCAACGAGGAGGTCTTCCGTCCGATTTTAAGAAGGTGATATGACATCATCGACTTAGATTTTCGACAAGAAAACATGATCTTTAAAAAGGAGTGGAGTACTAATGCTTTCCTGCATAGCTTTTTTAAGGTCTCTTACGCTGCTATTTTAAAAACTAGCATTTCTTCCAATTGAGATAGACACGATTTAAGTTTTTACTTCTGACTCCTAAAACACCTAGTTAGGTAACGCATGAGTAAATAATGATATTGTTAGGATATATAAACGTATTATACCTAATTTTCCTTTTATAGCCCTCACAAAATATCTCTCAGTAAACAGCTACAGATAAAAGATTTTAGGGCCCTCTGGTTCCCTAATTTTAAAGGAACCAGCCCCTTTTTCTTACATATCAAATGAAAGGTCATTTAACTCTAAACACATTTTGTTCAGCAAGTGTTTAGAAATCCGTTACCGTTTTAAAGATATACGGCAAAGATCGTTTTAGGGGCCGATCCCTTATCTCCTTAGAGGGCCGTTTAACGAAATTTTGAACATTGCATATTGTTTAGTACATCATTTTGAAGATATTTCCTTTTATAGTGCATTTCAAAATATTTTTCCTTTCTAAGATATGGGTGTTCAAAATTTTGGATTTTTGACCCCTAAAAACCCCTAATTTCGTAGCACATGATAAAATCATTGTATTGATTGGATACCTAACTGTAAGACAAACATATTTGCTTCTATAACCTTATACAAAATATCCCTCAGTAAAGGGCTATAAATAAAAGACTTTAGAGCCCTCTGCTCCCCTAATTTAAGGATCCAGCCCCTTTTTCTTGATATCAAATCAAAGGTCATATAACTCTTAACACATTTTGTTCTACAAATGTTTAGAAATTCGTTACCGTTCTTGAATATATGGGACAAAACATTTTAGGGGCTGACCCCTAATTTCCTTATAGGGGCCGTTTAACGAAATTTTGAAGGTTGCATATTGTTAAGTGCATCATTTTGAGCAACTTTCCGTCTATACTGCATTTCAAAATATTTTTCCTTTCTAAGATATGGGTGATCAAAATTTTGGACTTTTGGCCCCTAAAAACCCCTAATTACATAACACATGATAAAATCATTTCATTGCTTGGATGAATAACTGTAAGATAAACATATTTGTTTCATTAACCTTTCACAAAATATCTCTCAGTAAAGTGCTACAGATAAAAGACTTTAGAGCCCTCTGGTCCCCTAATTTGAGGGCCAGCCCCTTTTTTCTTGATATCAATCTCAAGGTCCTTTAATTCTAAACACATTTTGTTTAACAAGTGTTTAGAAATTCGTTACCGTTCTTGAGTTATATGGGAAAAAATATTTTAGGGACCGACCCCTTATCTCCTTATAGGGGCCGTTTAACGAAATTTTGAAGGTTGCATTTTGTTAAGTTCATCATTTTGAGCAACTTTCCTTCTATACTGCATTTCAAAATATTTTTCCTTTCTGAGATATGGTTGATCAAAATTTTGGACTTTTGGCCCCTAAAAACCCCTCATTACGTAACAAATGATAAAATCATTACATTGCTTGGATAAATAACTGTGAGATAAACATATTTGCTTCTATAACCTTTCACAAAATATCTCTCCGTAAAGTGCTACAGATAAATGACTTTAGAGCCCTCTGGTCCCCTTATTTAAGAGGCCAGCCCCCTTTTTTATATCAAATTAAAGGTCGTTTAACTCTAAACACATTTTGTTCAACAAGTCTATAGAAAATCATTACTGTTCTTGAGATATTTGGAAAAGAACGTTTTAGGGGCCGATCCCTAATCTCCTTATAGGGGCCGTTAAACGAAATTTTGAAGGTTGGATATTGTTAAGGAGATCATTTTGAACATCTTTTCTTCTGTACTGCATTTCAAAATATTTTTCCTTTCTGAGATATGGGTGATCAAAATTTTGGACTTTTGGCCCCTAAAAACCCCTAATTACATAACACATGATAAAATCATTTCATTGTTTGGATACATAACTGTAAGATAAACATATTTGTTTCTATAATCTTTCACAAAATATCTCTCAGTAAAGGCCTACAGATAAAATACTTTAGAGACCTTTGGATCCCTTATTTGAGGGGCCAGCCCCTTTTTCTCGATATCGAATAAAAGCTCTTGTAAATATAAACTTTTTTTACATTACATGTCTTAACAAAATTTTTTTTCAGAAAAGAGATTAACAAAGAAAACCAGAAAAATTTACGACGTTTTTTTAGTCTCAATTTTCAGGACCAGGCAAGCTTTAACGCTTTTTGAGCATGACAATTATGAATGCCAAATGACACATCTACAGTCTCTTGTCTACAATCCCTGAAAGTTTAAACTCCATATCTTTTACCGTTTAGGAGTAGATCCATGGACAAGCCAACCCTCTGAAAATCGCTAAAACGTCATTATCTCAAGAACGTTAATGACGTCATCAAAAAAAAATGTATATTAAGTTAAGATCAATATCTAGCAGATCTGAAATTTTCATAAAAATCGGCCGAGCCGTTTTCGAGAAATCGCGGGCACAAAATTTGTAAGAAAAAAAAAGAAAAATAACTAGAGCAAAGCTCGTTGCAAAGCAACGAGTGGGTCTTCCGTTAATGTCGAACGTAGAGCTTAAAGTTCCTGTAAGAAGCAGAGTTCTTAAACCAATAATATAAGTAACTAAAAAAAAGGCAACACAAATCGAATAATTCTTGGTACGACTTAATAAAATCCGAATGATTTTAAGTACGAATTGACAAAAACATTTGCGATTTTAAGAACGACTTAACAAAAAAAATCAGAATGTGTTCAAGTACGACTTAGCAATTTTTCGAATTATTTTAGGTACGAGTTAATTTAACTTTAAACATAAGACTATTTTCTTAACCAAGAACGCGGAATCAAAATTTCCGGAAAAATCAATTTTTAAACGCTTATATCTCAGCGATGCATCGTCCTATTTTAAAACGGATTTCAGTGTTAAATTCAGCTAAATAAGCTCTACAAAACACGTGCACGTTTTTAAATTGATCAACAAATTTATTTTTTCGAAAAATTTGATTCACTTCCGGTTTCGACCGGTAGTGACGGATTCTGATTTTTTGTCAAAATGCCCTAAATAAATCGATAAATAGACAATCACTGAAAATTTCAAATCTCTATATATAACCGTTTAAAAGAAAATGACTGGACAAAATCGCTTTTTGAAAAATTTAAAATTGACGTAAAAAGTAAACGGAAGTGACGTCATTTTTCAGCTTTTGAAGGCTTTGAGGGACAAGAATTTCTCATAATCCCTGAAAATTTCATGCAAATCGGTTGAGCAGTTTTTGAGATATAAAACCAAAACGGAGTCAGAAGAAAAAAGAAAAAGAATAATAACTAGAGCAAAGCTCGTTGCAAAGCAACGAGTGGGTTTTCCGTTAAGGTCAAAAGTAAAGCTTGAAGTTCCTGTAAGAAGAAGATTTCTTAAACCAATAACAAGAGAGACTTAAACAAAAAAAAATTTTAAAATCGAATCATTCTTGGTACGACTTAACAAAATCCGAATGATTTTAAGTACGAATTGACAAATACCTTTACAATTTCAAGAACGACTTAACAAAAAAAATCCGAATGTGTTTAAGTACGACTTAACAATTATCGAATTATTTTTCGTACGAGTTAATTTCACTTTGAACTTAACGCTATTTTTTAAACCAAGAACGCGGAATCAAAATTTCCGGAAAAATCAATTTTTAAACCCAAATATCTCTGTAATGCATCGTCCGATTTTAAAACGGCTTTCAGTGTTAGATTCAGCTTGAAAAGCTTTACAAACGGATCGTTTTTGATTGGATCAAAAAATTCAATTTTTCGAAAAATTTGATTCACTTCCGGTTTCGACCGGAAGTGACGGATTTCCATTTCCACCCTTCTTGCACAGGTAAATTAATAAATTCATAACAACAGAAAATTTCAAGACTCTATCTTAAAACGTTTTTGAGAAATCCCCTGGACAAAATGTCTTTTTGAAAATTTTAAAAACGACGTAACATAAAAACGGAAGTGACGTTGTCATCGAAACTTTAAATTCTTCTAGGCATAATAGTTGCACATAATCTCTAAAAGTTTCATTTAAATCGGTTGAAAACATTTTGAGTTATGAAGCCGAAAAGGAGTCAGAAAAAAAAGAAAAAGAAAAAAAACTAGACACGATCTCGTTGCGAGCAACGAGGAGGTCTTCCGTCTGATTTTCAGAAGTTGATATGACATCATCGACTTTGATTTTGGACAACAAAACATGATATGGAAATAGGAGTTGAGTACCTTTGATTTCCTGTCATGCTTTTTATAAGTTCTCTAATGTTGCTTTTTTAAAAACTTTCATTTCTTCCAATGAGATAGAAAAGATTAAACCTTTTTTTACCTCTGGCCTCTAAAAACCCTAATTCAGTAACGCATGAGAAAATCATCAAATTTATAGGATATATAAACGTACTATACCTAATTTTGCTTTTATAACCTAATACAAAACATCTCTCAGTAAATGACTATATAGATAAAAGACTTTATACCCATCTTGATCCCTTATTTGAGGGGTCAGTACCTTTTTTCTTGATATCAAATGAAAGGTGTTTACAAATTCATTACCTTTCCTGAGATATATGGTAAAGAACGTTTTAGGGGCCGATCCCTTATCTCCTCATAGGGGCCGTTTAACGACATTTTGAGGGTTGAATATTGTTTAGTACATCATTTTGAGCATCTTTTCTTCTATACTGCATTTCAAAAGATGTTTCCTTTCTGATATATCGATGATTAAAATGTTGGACATTTGTTCTCTAAAAACGTAACGCATGGTTACATTACATTGCTTGGATACATAACTGTAAGATACCATATCTGATTTTAAGACCTTTCCGAAATTTCTCTCAGTAAAGGACTTTAGTTAAAAGACATTTGAGGGACACGCCCCCTTTTTGTGATCGGCTTCGGCCGATCACAGTTGTTTCCATATGAGGCATCCGGCAAATTTTACTATTTGCGCACGCATTGCACTACTTTATTTTCTTTGCAATGACAGCCTCATTTAAATCTTTAATTACACGTAGAATACTAAATAAACGTTACTCCTTTTCGTATGCATTGAAATTAAAACATTTATACAGTTACATACAAACTGATTCTAATCACGTTTGTCTTCACATATGCGTAAGAATATTTATCGGAAGTACAATTCGCCTACTAAAGGTAAAGCATATTCATGCCTTTCTATTTCGGAACGGAGTAAAGTGAAGTCGTACCCAAACTGACTCGTACCCAAACAGAATCATACTCCATTTGTCCGGGGATAAACATGATATTTGGATTGTAAATAAAAAGATAAGCTGTTTAAGTTAGGTTTTGGATTAATTACAATTTAGAAGTTACAAGATACGGTAATTGAATGTAGTATTTTGGTTATCTTCAAACAAAGTTTAATATCATCTCCTTTAAGTTTGCCAAATAGTTTCCTATATCAACATTTGATAGACAATTTTCGTTTACATGCAATCTTATCTTTTTTTCAAAAAATGTTAATTATATTGGAAATCAACAAAACATATAGCGGAATGCTTTCGCGTTACATAACAAAGCTGACCAAAGATAATAGCCAACATGCCGATCATTCCTTTAAAAGAAATACTAGTCTTGTTATCAAATGAAAGGTCAAATATCAAATGATATAAGGGTGGCCAAAATTTTGGACTTTTGATCCCTAAAAACCCATAATTCCGTAACTCATGATAAAATCATTAAATTCCTTGGATACACAACAGTTGAGATCGACTCAAAATTAGAAATTTTATTTAACTCACGTGATTTTGAATGACAACAGTTGTGAATGGAATTGGATATCATTTTGGAGAAATAAACAGGTAGTGAAAATAATTCATGCACAGGATCACATGAAAATCTATCGAAAGCTGCTTGGTTCGATTTTCAATACATATGTAATTTTTTGTACGCTTTTAAACGATGTTTATGCTTAGTATGTGTATAATAATATAAGTTGCAGTAGTTTTCCCGGTCAATTAAGCCATATTTCAATGAAAACATAATGTACATGTTGAAACTTGTTGAATCCGGATGTTGTGCATTCCGGCATGCTGTCCAATCCGGCGACAGTGTTCAGCCACTTCACATTTTCCTATCATTTTTGTTTTAAAAATGTTGTGCAATCCGGATCTTGTCTATTCTGTAAACCGGCCGCGATGAAAACAACCGATTGCTTATAATTATTGAGAGTTATCTCCCGTAGTCCGACCACTTATCGATCGATCGGCCGTCTGTAAAATAATTAATGCTCAATCATCGATCAATATTTCTGTCGTTGTTATTGATTTAAACAACTGTGAATATATTTCCAAACAAGCAACTCATTTCATTTTATACCGTTAAGTCTTGTTATAAATAAATACGCATTTTTTTTTTAAATAAAATTCTCATTTATATAAATATTTCAGTATCCATTGTTCCCTGCATCAAAACAGTTCTCGCCATTCTAGTTCGTATTCAGCTAGCCACCTGTTGACTTGTTAATGTGTAACAATTACCGGTCAAGCATGCACTTTTCAGGTTAATCGGATGTTTGAAAAATTATCAATTACGATGATTTGATTGAAAAAGTATTTCCATCGTATGTATTCCGTTATGAATTTATTTTTCCCCCTCCCCCCCCCCAAAAAAAAATGAAAATGAAAATTAGTACCGTAATTACGATCGATGAAATCTAATATTAGTATATTTCAGAAGAATTGAAAAATTTGCAAGAATACACGATCAAGACCTATTGCATTAAATACTAAAATTAATTTACAACAATGTCCTCTAAACCGGATGTTGCCTTATTTGGCCAATTTTTTTAGAACCACCCTCCGCCGGATTAGCCAAGCTTTACTGTACATTGTACAAAATTTACTCACAAAATAAGCGACAAAAAAGGGTTTCGCTTTATTTCGCCTCAGGTTTAAACTGGTCCCTTACGTCGAAGCGAGTATGATTGTATTCCGACTTTGACATATTTCCTATTTATATGATCTATTATAACAAATAACATATACTGCACGACTATTTAACAAAACAAAAATAAAGCAGTTCATTAATAGTTTTGAAGTTTACGTTGTTTATAATCGATGCAAAACATACAGGTTGAATAAACCCAGTCATTCGGAGGACGAAACCAAACGGTTATCTTTTCTAAACATTCCCATGTTGTATTTTTGTATGCCCCAAAATTTATTTTTATTTATTTTGAATATTTCTAACGTTGAAAGGAGATCAATTCCGTGTAAGTACGTCTATAACTTTGAAAGATCATTCATTTGGTTTGCATGGAAAATTATTTGATACTGTAATGGCCAACAAATCGGAAAATGCAGCTTAAAGAAATTTCTCCACTTGGTATATCTCGAAACGTTATTTCAAATCAGGCACCAAACAATGAAGGGGAATGAAAATATTTTGCGGATCTAAATGTTAAAATATTCTTATGATAAAATGTTGAATTTATGGCAACCGTAGATTTATTATTTTTTATCTCCTGCAAGATATAATCGCACTTGTGTTTTGTATCCATCTTTTTTAAACTCTGTCAGAATTTGTGGTCGTTTCACCCTCTTGTTGTAAACCACGCTGAAATGTTTACAATCAATGCTCTGTTGAACGAAAGACTCGGCTAGAAAAACTTACTGCATGTGCCGTCTAAAATTATAAATTTTAATGTCAAATTCAGATATTTTTAGATTTCACAAAGTGTAATTTTTGGTAAGTTACAGGAAAATTGTCATTTTATGCACATATAATTTACACAAAATAAGTTATATGTTATTCAACCAGTGTTTGAAATTTGAGACAGTTCTTGATATATTTGGGAAGATATTTTTGGGGTCATCCTTTCATCTTCTTATCGGGGCCGTTTAACAAAATTTGAGCCATTTCAGAGAAAATACGTGCACAAAAATCGCTAATCAAAGAAAATAATGCAGGAAACGTAAGCTCTTAACAAGGGGGCGGGGAGTGCTTTAAAATTCATATTTACATGTATTTAATTCACCTTGTAAAATTATCAATCATAGGCATTGGATAACTGCTATTACCTAATTGACAAATTTGATTTGCTTATTGACTCCTTGAGTTCTACAATTTCGCTTAGTTAAACGTTACCTTTAAAAAAATATAAGCATGTACTCCAATCAGGTGTTGTACTATACAGAACGTTCTTTACGCGATATCCGAGCGCTTCTGTTGAGGAAGATCAGTCCGGATCAGAGAGCAAATACATAATACAGCATACATACGTTTTATTAAAATATATATAATTTATGTATAAACTATTCGAGTGTGCCTGCATATGCAAAGTCTATTCGATTTGAAAATGTCCCTAATCTACTAAGTAGTATTTTTAACCGTGTGTCTTCTACTCGATCTTCAACTGTCCGAATCCAATCAAAGCTTTTATTCACCGGATGAAAATAAACTTTTTTAAAACTCGCATATTCTTTCATAAATAAAATTTAATTAAATGAACGAATAAAATCAGCAATGAGTATGCTTTTTAATTAATCGGACTACCATTCAGAAGAGGTTAAACCAATAGTGTGACTATTATTCTTTTACGGCCTGAATGTAAATAAAACTTCAACTTGTTTAAAAATTCATGGGTATACACTGATTTCTTCAATTCCTTCCGTGTTAGCAGGCAATGGTTAGTTTTATCGTGCCCGCACCTACCGCAAGCATGTAACATTGTACCACTTTAGCTGCCTTATCTCGATCGCTTTTTAAATATATTTCAACTCACTTTACTTACTACACCCTGCACTTACTACTCTCTCTCTCTCTCTCTCTCTCTCTCTCTCTCTCTCTCTCTCTCATAACTCATAAACAAATTCTAATATTTTGTTATCCAAATGAATTATCAAAGAATACAGATACTTAAGATGGGTGTGTTGGAATAAACATGTTGTGAATATTGCTTATATTTTGTTGAAATAGGTAGTGTAATGCATTATATTCTCGTTGTATTATATTCATTGATGGCAGTTTTTTTCTTCATTTTACGCACTTTGATTTATATCAATGGTTTGATGCATCTTTAACAAATATAATTGAAAATGAAAATAATTTAACAAAGAATCAATGAACATTCAAATGTTTGATAACGTATAAACACGAGAAGCCTGTGTCCTAGACTACAACGATTCGGTTGTCCACTAGCGCGGCATCTCCTCGGCCCGTGTTATGTAAATGTACACTCAACGTGGTGGGTTTAAAATCTTTGCAGTTTGATATATGAATTTTATTTCCCAACAATAAAAATATTTTATGACATAGACAAGATCACAAAGAACGCCTTTTTTCAATGACAGTCATACTATCTATTTTTTATTTTTTAAATTAAGAGACTAAAACAGCATTTCTTCGAAGGAAAAGGTATAATCTTTTTTCGTTTACTTTTTAATATCGTTAAAATCGGAATTCTTTGTGTATGCACTACATAAACAAACCCATGTGTGCATAACAACATGGCGCAAATCTTGTGTATTGGATTACGGTAGACCGCTCGCTAGTCCAGCCGCGACCTATTTCCTCGGCCGCGGGCAAGGGATCGGATACGTAAAATTGTATACACAGCTCGGAATCCAGCTTGATTTTAAATGCGACTCAAATGCATTGCATTGAAGCAGTTCTTTTATCCATAATGTGTTTTACTAGAAAAGAATTAAAATGTTTAAACACTTTCCGTATGTAAGCTGGTACACTGTCTATGGTAGTAGGTAAAGGTATAATCTTTTTTCTTTTACTTTTTAATATTTAATATGGTTAAAATCGGAATTTTTGTGTTTGCAGCTACATAAATAAACCCATGTGTGCATTACAGCAAGACGCAAATCTTGTGTATTAGATAACGGTAGACCGCTCGCTAGTCCAGCCGCAACCTATTTCCTCGGCCGCGGGCACGGGATCGGCTAGGTTATTGTTCACATACACAGCTCGGAATACAGCTAGATTTTAAATGCGACTCAAATGCATTGCATTGAAGCAGTTCTTTTATCCATAATTATCCATTGTTTAAATACTTGCCGTTTGTAAACTGGTACACTGAATGTCAGTTACACGCACAAATACCCCGTTTATTTGCAAAATAAAGCACAATTACATGATAAAAAGTCTAGCTTTTTACACTCATAATACGCAATACCCGAACAAAATATTATTGTTACGACATTAATAAGATCATAATAAACAACTTTTGCAGCGGCAGCCATATCGAAATTTTAACCGCTTATGAGTTATAAAGTGAAAACTTTCAAGGGTTCTAGGTCCCTAATTTGAGGGGCCAGCCCCTATTTCTTGGTGTCAAACAAAAGATCTTGTATATAAAAATCTTTCTTCTTCTACATGTCTTAACAAAATATTTGCGAGAAAAGAGATAAACTAAGAAAACCAAGCAAAATTACAATTTTTTTAAAATCTCAATTTTCGAGCCCTCCGAGCTCCGGCGTTTCTTGTGCTAGGCAAATATGAATGCTTTTGTTCAGATTAACAATCTTTTGTCTATCATCCCTGAAATTTTGAAATCGATATCGTTTGTAGTTTATGAGAACACTCCTGGACAAACCAACCCCCTAAAAATCCTTAAAATGACAATATCTCAAAAACTGAAATGACGTCATCAACCAAAAAAATTTCCGATAAGGTTCAGAATATAGTTGGTAAGATCTGAAAATTTCGTGCAAATCGGTCGAGCCATTTCTGAGATATCGCGTGCACAAAATCGGTAAGAAAAAAAAAAGAAGAAGAAGAAGAAAAAGAATCCGAAGAATAACAATAAGGTCTTCCGTTGGAAACGGAAGACCTTAATAATAGAAAAAAACAATAGAATAACAAGAGGGTCTTCCGTTTCTAACGGAAGACCTTAATAATAATAGGGAAAAAGAAACCGTACGAAAACAATAAGGTCTTCCGTTGGAAACGGAAGACCTTAATAATCTTACAAGCACAATAATAGTAAGGTCTTCCGTTGGAAACGGAAGACCTTAATAATCTTACAAGCACAATAATAGTAAGGTCTTCCGTTGGAAACGGAAGACCTTAATTATATGCACAGTATCTGTCAATACAGCCAAAGACATGTTTATGATGAGAACTATGCAGAGAACATTAATTACAAACTTGTAATAAATCGTTGTTCAAACGGGTAAGTAGAACAACATGACAGAAATTTTATTAAACAAAATAATAGCAACATACAAATAACTAAGCAAAGCTCGTAGCAAAGCAATATTTAGGTCTACCGTTACAACTGCGTGGCGAAAAATAACGATGTACGATGGCCATTTTTTTTAAAATAAGTGACATGGGGACTCAAATAGTTGTTTAACTTTTTGAAAATGAAAACAGAAATAAGAAGAAATATACGACATTTGATCATACGGCAGGTTTCACGCATTTTAATTCATCACCTACATGTATCAATTTACAAGTCGTTCAAACTTATCCGAAATTACACATGTAACATAACCAAGTTCCTTAGGACATTGATTTGAGTGGTACGTAATTGTGATTGCTGTCTAAAAACTGTAAGCCTATGTGCATGTCATAATATAATTTGAACAATCTCAACAACATAAATGTTGCGTAAGAATTGCACTGTATAAATAGCAAATGCGGAATATTTTAAAAGCATTTTGGCTTAAAAAGTGTATCTATACTAATAAAATAATGGACTCCATTCTTGTGCTTTAATACAAGTAAATGAGATTGTCGAGAACTTTCAGTGGCCTAAGATATAATATACATTCTAAGCAATTTAATCGTGTCAATAAGGATTTTTTTCTACCAGCGTTAGTTAATTAATAATCAACATAAATGCCCCTAAAATCTTAATTTCGAACTGAAAAAAATGTGAACGTTGTAATCTCCGTTACCGTAGCTTTCCAGTCACATAGGTTTTAGAAAGTGGAGCGGATTCACATTTGACGGTTTAAAAGTGAATACGTTCTACACAGGATATTGTCGTCTATCAACGTATTATAAAATTATAGAATTTTAATAGACAAAATAATAGGAACATGTGTTTTAGGTTTCTTTATAAATGCACGCATAAGATTTGAATTGCTGAGGTTTGTTGTAATGCAGAGTTGTATATAGCATGAACCATTTTTTTTCATTTAAAACAAATACTCTATTTCTTGTATGGATTCTATTTTTTTTAAATTGAAAATAATCTCTGTACATCATATAATTTTTAAAGATACTATTGAATGTCTTTAACTGTGACGAAAAGTGGTCAAAACAAAAGATATCTCACATGTCAACAAAAATGTTATTGTAAACCATATAAAAAGAACATCCGAATGTACAGGATAAAGTTAAGACTAAACCAAGTGTGGGAGACTTTCCCACACAATATCCGACTTTAAAGTCAAATGGAAATAATGGAGATAGTCATTGATTTGTAGAAACCCATTCCTGGTTTCGGCAATATTTTTCTTGTACACATTCTGCTTACGCACGGAATCAATTCGTCTTTCGTAAAGTTCCCATGAAGACCACGTTTGAGAAATATCCACACAACCACAATACAGTTTGGGTTAACCCCTGAGAGCAAATGCAAAAAATGACCAAATCCATTATATAACGTAAACATAAACCATAAATTCCACAGTTCAAAATTAAAAGTCGTACACAATAGTTGCATTACTCCAGAGAGAGAGAGAGAGAGAGAGAGAGAGAGAGAGAGAGAGAGAGAGAGAGAGTGTTTATGTTTAATAAAACGGTAATATAGTAATGAAACAAACATTTGATTTCACACTTTAAGTAGCATATATTGAATTCGTTTAGAATAACTGGAATAAAGGTATTTGCAGGATTTTTTTTTAGAATATTAACATATATCATGATTTAGAGCATTCATACGTATTCATGTAGATATATAGCCATGGACAAAAGCAAATAAATATTGAGTGATTGTCGTAGAACGTATATCTGTAAATGAGTTCACAAAAAACACAGTCGTCAAAAAGAGGAAAAAATGCACGGAGAGCTCGGACCAGAGTAGTGTTCATATTATGACCATTAACCGTATGTGGTAAGTCAGTTATTAAATAGAGCTAACAGTCTATTGTATGAGGACATTCCCGATTTTAGGGATATTCAACCAGTAACTTTCACCCCGCTAAACAAAGCTGTGTGCCTAATTGCCGAATAAAAACTGGATTGTATTATGGAAAAACTACAGCTGTAAGATGGTATTGCGAAATCTATAAATAAACTGGACGTGCGGGTTTCTTCAATTAAGAGGAGGGTCGATCTTATCGAAAAATACAGAATTTGAGAAAACTATAGAATTTGTTTTTAACAAAGTGGACGAGTTTGACACAACATATAAATAATTCATAGAGCAGATAAAAAACCCCATAAAGTATCAACAAGAACTTGACAAAGTTCGCGAAGACATAGACGATATAGGAAAACCAGCCAAGCAAGTCAACGCGGTAAGCGGCAAATCTGAGGAACTTAGGGACCTACAAGTTCTAAAAGACACTGTACTTGACCTTAAGTGCCGATCTATGAAGAACAATCTTGTTTTTACTGGTCTCGGGGGAGAAACCAATACTGAGGACACAGAAGGGAAACTCTGGGATTTTCTATTCTATGAACTTGAAATTTAAAAATCTATTTAATTTAACAATGTCCACTACTTTGGTCGGTTTGTTCGAGGGAAAGACCGTCCTATTGTAGCACGCCTGCCTTACCATGCTGATGTGATACATATCATTAAAAATTCGTATAAACTGCAAGGATCACCCTTCGGTATCCACGAACAGTTTCCCAAGGAAATCGAGGACAAGCGCCGACTGTTATACCCAATCCAGAAGAGGTTCAGGAAATCGGGACACAAAACGAAGCTGGTTCGCGACAAGCTGTATATTGATGGGAAACTGTACCTACCAGGGGACCCGTAGGGCGAACCGCAGAATACCTCAGAGGCACCGACCGCAGCAGCAAGATCTGCGCCTTACCCGCGCACCGATCGTGCCAATCCGGGAGCGCAACTCAAGGGTAATCCCGAGGCACCGACCACACCAGAAAGATCCGCGCTTTACCCAATCACCGATCACGCCAAACCGAGAGCACAGCGCATGGCTAATCTCGAGGCACCGGCCGCAGCAGCAAGATCCGCGCCTTACGTCTCCACAGATTGCACCAAGTTCAATGTATGGATGAACGTACCGCCAATCACCCAACGGTCAGGAGTGATCATTCAGCGTAGCTCGAGGCAAGACAAAGCGAGCGCGGAACTGAATAGTCGCGATCAAGACTGTACAGGCTATTTAAATATTCTTTCATGGAATGTTAATAGGTCAAGATATTGTAGATAAGTTTATCGATAATAATTTTGCTAATCTTATTTTCAAATATGACATTGTATTTCTTTCCTAATGCTGGGGTGATAAAAGTAATAACTATGAAGACCACGTATTGAGTAATGTATTTCACACAAATATGTTTCACAGAAGCAAAGGGAAAGGAGGTGGTATTATTTTATTAGTTAAAAAAGATATATGTAAAAGAGTACATGTTTTGAAATGTGTATATAATACCGCTAAATGAGTTAAAATTGATAAGGGTCTGGTGTTATATCACAGCGATATTTTTATGTGTTGTCTGTACATACCACAGGAAAACAATACTTATTACAATTTATATGATAAGAATCTTTTTGAAGAGCTGGTGTATTATATTGTATCTTATAGCGACTTGGGTTCTATTAGTCTTATCGGGGATTGGAATAGTCGGGTAGGTACTCAGTTGGTTTACATAGAAAATTACTGTATATCAAATCAATGATATGAAACACTCCGATATATGTTTAATTATGACTCAGATCGTTACTTTACTGTACGTTTGTCAGAGGATACACATGTAAATAATTTTGGTAGACGTATGATCGAAATGTGCAAGTCTTTTCGTTTGAGAATATGTAATGGTAGAAAGCCTGGGGATGCCCATGGTAGATTGACTTTTTACAATTACCTGGGAAGTAGTGTCATAGATTATGCTGTAGTCGATTATGAATTGTATAAAAATATTACTTATTTTAAAGTACTTATTTTAAAGTACTCGAGTTCAATGAATGATCTGATCATGCCCCAATCTATCTCTCATTTAACAAATGTATGAAAGAAGAACATTGAGAAAATATTCATGATAGTAATGGTGTATGTGATACAGTCAATTTTTATAGATGGAATCAAGAACATTTATGTGATATGAGAAATGATTTAAAAAAATGTATTACACGACTTAAATTGTATTGATTCTTTCTACCATGGAAGAAAGTGTGGATATATATATGAGTCGATTTCAACTTTTACACAATGCCTAAATAATATTTTTGAGTTATACTGTAAATATACTGTTTTTGATAAACAAAGAAGCAAAGGTGGCATTAAAAATAAACTCTGGTTTGGTGAAAGATGTAGATACCTGTATAATATATATAAAGAAAAATTGTATGATTATAACAAATGTAGAAGCCACTGTAACAGGAAATTGTTGATTGAATGTAAAACTAATTATAAAAAGTTTATGCATAGTGTAAAAAGTGAGTTTATGCGATGTCAAGGTAATCAAATGGAGTACCTAAGGCGCAATTCGCCAAGTGAATTTTATAACTTTTTTAAGAGTAGTAGACAAGAACGTAATTGTAATCTTGGAGTAGAACTTTAAAATGTGGTTGTCAGTAAGACAATGTGTGTATCGATTTATTTTAACACAGAGTGTGATATGAATGCTGTATTTGATGAACTTGATGTTCCTATTTCTGTAAAAGAGATTGTAGTTGTTATTAATGGTTTAAAATATAGAAAAATCACCTGGAAAGGATAATTTGATTAATGAATATTTTAAACATATGTGTGATGATTTACATGTAAGCACACTTTTTACAAGAATGTTTAATGTAATTTTTGATACAGGTATTTTTCCTCCCACATAGTGTGAATATGTCATTGTACCAATATTTAAAAAGGGTGACCCAGACGATACAGATAATTATTGAGGAATCACTCTCATGAGTTGCATGCTAAAAACCTATACAACTATACTTAACAATAGATTGTTGAAATGGTCTGAAGATAATTCTGTTTTTACTGATGCACAGTTTGGATTTAGGCAAGGTGTGGGAACAATAGACGCTATTTTTTCACTCCAAAGTATCATTGAGAAGCATCTTTCGAATAACAAAAAATTATATTGTTGTTTTGTAGACTATCGGAAGGCATTTGATAGTGTTAATAGAAATGTCCTCTATAAAAACCTTATAAAACTTGTCAGGGGAAAAGTGTTTCAGAGAATACTTTCTTTGTATAAGAATTTCAAGAGTTGTGTAAAATATAAAAATAATTTTCGTGAATTTTTCAATGTAGAGCAATGAGTCCTTCAGGATGAGACATTGTCTCCTCTACTTTTTTCTTTATATTTGGATGATTTTGAGAATTTATAAATTATGTCAAATTGTGAAGATATCATATTCCAAGAAATATTACTGTTTTTAATGATGTATGCTGATGACATGGTTTTATTGTCTGAATCCCCAGAAGGTTTACAAACAATGTTTGATACACTTCATGAATATTGCAATGACTGGAAACTATCAGTTAATGTTTTTAAAACAGAAATAGTATTGTTTAGAAAATCTGGACGTTTGAAACAAATTGAAAGATGGTTGTATAATAAGGAGGAGGTTGAAGTTGTTAATCAATTTACTTATTTATGGCTAACACTATCATATACTGGTAGCATTTTGAAATCCAAGCTACAATTAGCATCCCAAGGCAGAAAATGTATGTTTAAGTTTATAAAAACAATGAAAAATGTATACTTTAACCATGGTACTTGTTTATCATTATTTGATACATATGTAGGTAGTGTATTGAGCTATGCAAGTGAATTATGGGGATTTTACAAGGTGATGCTATTGAAAAAATACATTCAGATAATGAATTAGGACGCTTACCACTTGTTGTACTAGTTAAAGAATGTTTTCTTACTTTTTGACGACTTTTGGTTTTGTTTATTGCCATAGATAATTTTGTTGGAGCTAGTCTATAGTAGACATTTACAATTGAAAGTGCTACTCATCATTCCTCGCTGCTTAGTTTATTGACATACTTCACTACTGCAGTATGCAGTTGGCACGCTAGCCACTTGGTGACCTTTTTTATTATACATTTTAAAAAGAAATTCACAATGAAAAATGAACTTCATGCGTTATCAATAATGTCATGTTTCTAATCCAAATAAAAACCTATAATGCATATGTGTAAATCAAATTAAATTCTTTAGAAAAATAACCAAAAAGTACATACGCTGGTAATCCTTCCTATAATAGATGTCTATGTGACTGATGCTAACTACTCTCCCAAGGTCTACTCCCCACGTTGCTGTGTATTTACCGTCATCTGATACTGTACACTGACCTAAATATTCTGCACGATCAGGGTACATACCGTCTACTGCATTCTCACTACCAAAGTCTCTACTTTTGTCTGGCCAGGGATACTGCTCCCAAGTAGGCTGATGTAGTGCTAGATTTTCTGTTTCAATGGCATACGTAACATACAAAATATAGGTGTACAAAAAATAATCGGTATTCTTACGAAACTATCATCATCTTCTGTTTAAAATTTCATTTTTTGCCAACGTAAAAATGCCCTCCTCCGCCAATGTGATCCACCTTACCCCATTCTCGAAGATCACGACTTTGATAAACTTGAATCTCAACAATATGTGTATACTTTCATCACAGTTACAGCTTTTTCAAGGCAAATGGTTTTCAGATAGATTGTTGAAGATTTTTTTATCTGTGAAAACTTACCCCCCCCCCCCTCCCATTGTGGTCCACCTTACCTTTCCTCCGAAGATCACAATTTTGGTAAACTGTAATTCCAGTATCTGGGGATCATGATTTAAACAAACTAGAATCTACAACACCTGAGTATACTTCAACATTAGTTTCAACTTTTCTAACCAAACAGTTTGTGAGACACTTTTTGTTTTGTTTTTGGGGTTTTTTTAATACCAACGAATTTAAATCTCTCTTTTTGAAACAGGGCGAAGCCGTTCATTTTAACAACTCAATTTCTCATCACCCAATAATGTTTTGTGCTAAGTTTGGTTGTAAGTTGTAACTCGCTCAATAGTTCTGGAGAAGAAGTCAAAAATATTAAAAGTTTACGGACAGACAGACAAAGCTATCTTGAACTATTAGCTCAGGTGAGAAAAAAAGGAGAAATTATGGTTTCTAGGCATCAAAATTATACTAGAAAGTGAAAAACTTACCTAACCCAAGGATATTTCCAATACACAGCAATGAGTTCAGTGTTAATGAAAGCATACTGCTGTATAAACAGACATTATGGAATTACATACAAATACAAATAAACTAGCAAGCAAATGAAAAAAAAGACTGTATGTGTAAACGATACATACCTGTCCAGCAAACCTAGATGTATAACTCTTTTATTTCGGGCCTGTCTTCCCTATGTTGAACCCGGAAGATTTTTAAAATCAAATTTAAATGCGCAGTAATTACGTTCTTTATCGATAATAAAGGTGCATGTTATTCATTTTATGCATGAATTAGCGGGATGTTTATACATGTATTACATAATTTTTAAAATATCTGATTGGTTGCCTTTACCTGGTATTCAAAATTGAAAAGCTGATTTTGAGGGGAAACTATTCAGGACAAACAACTATCAAAATATGTTTTTAGGGAAATAATAAGTCATATACAGGATTAAGCTTTTCCATTCAGCCTATGAATGGTCTCCAAAGCAAAGTTTTGTCATGTAGTCACATTTAAGTTACTGTCCCGTCAGCTGACTCAATGGTAAAGTTTAATCCTGTGGTAGTGCTGTATTGTCTTAATAATCAATAAACTAATTGTAAGCACATATATCAGTTGTTAAGCTTCCTTACTTAAATTTGCAGAAAAATATTAACGAAATCAAAATATTTCTTTTCAAGCGGTGTAATTTATTGAAGAATATATAGTAAGTTTGCTTTAAAATTGATCAACCATGATGATAAGCTACTTAAATGAGCATTTAACTTTAAACGTTTAGATGATGTTGATGTACATATCTATTTAAAAGTTTAAAGCGTAAAGCCTACCACACTACATTGCTAGTTTTAATATTCTTAACAATCAAAACCAATTTGAATTCCGATACCTATATTGGATACCTAAACTTCATAAAAATCCTTTTAAGCAAAGATATATAGCGGGATCCAGTAAATGTTCTATCAAGCGTCTTTCTTTACTCCTTACCAAAATATTAACAGCGGTAAAGGAGAAACTTCAAAAGTTCTGTGCAACATTATATTCAAGAAGCGGTGTAAATCAGATGTGGATACTTAAGAATTCAAAGGAACTTTTTCAAAACGTGAAATCTTAAAATTTTACCAAAATCAATAACATCAAAACTTACGACTTTTCTACACTTTATACAACCATCCCCACGGTAAATTAAAGTTCCGTCCTTTTTACATCATTGATAGCTGCTTTTTAATATAATGGATCACGTAAATTTACTAAACTTGTCATCGGTCATTTGCAAAACTATCTTGTTAAAAGCCATTCGGATTGTGCACACAAGTACTATGAAATTGACATTAAAAAGATGCTTGAGTTTCTGATAGACAACATATATGTAGTTTTTTGAAATCAGGTCGTCCAACAATATGTTGGATTTCCTATGGGTACCAATTGTGCCCTATTGTTAGCAGACCTATTTTTGTATTCGTATAAAGCAGAATTTATTAAAAATCTTGTACGTGAAAAAAATAAATCACTCACTGTCGCGTTCAACTCAACATTGAGGTATATCGACGACGTAATGTCAATTAACAATTGTTACTTCCATACGTCGACTCGATATACCCCAGTGAACTTTAAATAAAATATACTAAAGAGTCTGCGTCATCTGTTTCATATTTGGATATTTTACTGGAAATGGACATTGATGGTAACCTAAGAAGTAAACTTTATGATAAATATAATGACTACAATTTTTCTATAGTCAATTTTCCTTTCTTATGTAGCAATATACCTTTGCTACCTACATAAGGTGTTTTGTCTATCAACAGTCTCGTATAAAGTCATCTTTCTGTAAGTTTTATGGTCGATGCAACGACCTTGTCAGCAAATATAATCCTCCACTGGGTCGCATGCTGACTGACGTTTTTCATACTAATTGTTAGACCATAATTTATCACCTGATTGTGTACGGACCTTTCTGTTTTCTCCAGATTACGACAATGAGCAAACGGCGGGTGCCCCGGTCAACAGAGGATGCTCACTCCTCCATGGCACCTGTCCTACCTCTATTTTTTTTAAAAGGTCCGTGTTCACTCTGCTCCTGTTTGTAATTTTCCTTTGGAAATTTTCATTTGAACACTGTTCGTTTTTACCATTTGTCATTTTAAAAAAGTTTTTTTTGTTTACCCAAGGCTAATTGTAGCTCAATATTTAAGAGTTGTTTATCATGTTTGCTTTTTATGGGTTTATGGGTAATCAATTAAAAAAAAAGTATTCCATTATTCTTTTATATTTACATCTACCGAGTATGATTCCCTATTTCTTACGGAGACAGTTAATTTATAGTTTTTTAGAACAGATGTAGAAACTGGCAGGGCTGAAATATACACGCAACGTTTATCGATTGGTTGAATCCTACAGACTAAAATTCCCATAGGAGACGATTTGGCGGTTTGCATAAATTTGCATAAATCTGCATAAATTTACGAGCATTCGCAAACTTATGCAAGTCTTTGGTATACACGCTTAAAATATTCATGTTGAGGAAAGTACTATAATCATTTTTATGAAAAGTGCAATTGAAATCGATGCAAGAGAATATATCCAAGATATATCCATGGACACATTATCGATTTTTCACCCAGAACACAGGAACGAAAACCAATTTCTTCCGGAGATTTGTAATTGAGAATGTTTACATCTTTCCTAAATTCGGGAGTCACTCGGAAAACCTTGCACAATTTTTCAACGTTATAATCCGGGTAATTTCACGTCTTTTGCAAGGGAAATCCCCAAATACTTTTATTTTTTTTTAATTTTAGCTGTATATTAAGCTGTATATTAAAACCTGACAAGCTAGAGGGGGCGTTTCAAAGGAGATATCTTTGGATTGTTTCTTATTATTGATTGACCATCGTTTGAACCCAGAGGTATTTATGAATATAGAACAATTTTAGAAATTGTGCGGCATAAAACTGAGACAGACTTAAACAATTTCTATAGAAAACATTATTAGAGAGCAAGCACTGACTTTTTGAATTGGCCGATATAGAGGATATGCTGTTGTTCTTTTTTTTGGGGGGGGGGTTGTTTTTTTTTTTTTATTGGGGGTGGGGTTGTTGGTACATTGCTATGATCATAACAGTTGACAAGAATAGGCTAGGATGCAGGATGTATCCACGGCATGGGAGTTACATTTACGTGATTGAGCGAAAACAAATCACGCCACAAATGTTTTAAACTCTAGTATTAGTTATGTCCTCTTTATTCAGTGACATACGTTACGCATTTCCATAATGAATATGAAACGTAGCTAAAGATCTAGCTATTAGTTATCTGCCGTATGGAAAATGTAAACATGACGTAGTTTCAACCCCGAATTTTTAAAATAAAGTAACGTTTCTTTAGCGATTAACATGGAATGAATTCTCGGAAAATATTGTTGACGATACTCGTCAAAGTCTCTTCTTAATTATAAACC
Organism: Magallana ariakensis; assembly: GCA_020458035.1. Lineage (NCBI taxonomy): Eukaryota > Metazoa > Mollusca > Bivalvia > Ostreida > Ostreidae > Magallana > Magallana ariakensis. Next base: position 50,139,518 of record CM035811.1, read on the forward strand.
TGTTCTTCTCTTAGTAATTCGGGGAATTTAGCCCGAAATTCGTCTAATCTGCTTGTTTTGATTGAATTGGGTTGAACTTTCTAATTAGTACTATTACTAAAAAAAAGGTTGTCTCTTTCCTTTACATGTACAATACCTCAATCCAACAAAATATCAAGTTGTTGATTTCATATGGTTTTTTTTTTCACGAGCAGGAACTGTCTATTGTCAAGTCCTACATAACATTTCTATTTTTAAGTGTTGTAAATAACGATAGTTTTATAAATGTTTAACAGAATTACTTGAACGTTAATAGGGTTTGTCAATTATCCATGCTTATAAAGTGTACGAAGTTTAATAAACATGCATGCAAGGTTTTTTTTTTAATTATGCTTAAAAGGCTCAAATGGACACATATACATACACACATACGCACATCAGCGATGCTATATCCCCTTCGCAACAAGTTGTGCAAGGATGATAAATATCTTAACGCTTACCTGTTTGTTTATGTAATTGTGTACACTTCGTGTGCAATTTAACATTACCGTTACACATGTTAATAAGTTACCTTGTTCTAAAGATTTTCGGATATATGCATTTTAGTTATTACATTACTTGACAGTTAATTGATAAAAATATATTTTTTCTTATAAAATATATTTCGTTTTATTTAAGTTTTATTCCTAATATGGATTGTATGGGGTAAGATAGGATATAGCTTATTTGCAGGATAAAATGCAGTATACAAGATATAGGATATGATTTTTTGTCCACTTTGACGATAGCAGCACTGTACACGTACACGTAAAGTTTCTTTTGACATCAAATTTGCTAAAACGATTCAAACGGTATATTAAGTTTCAGGTCACTATTCTTAAAACAAAATTTCTAAATTTAAAAAAAAAAATCGCTCAATATTTTAGACTGAAATAATTGCAAATTGATATTGCTGATTATGGTTATCAATTATTTATTTTAACGGTTCTATCAAAGGTCTTAGTATTAACGTTAGTTTTTACTAAAAGTATTTCTCATGATTTTCTGAGCTTGTTCGTATACACAGATCACGCCTACATGAAACCCGTCATCGCTTCTCTTACCTGAAATAACATCGCGTGTATAGTCAAAATATGACTATTAGTTTTTGTTATTCAGTTACAGTGTAACTATACATGTACATGTACCATATTTCTTACGATAAATTATTATGTACACAACTGGATACACACAATAAGTCAATATCATTGAATGGTGATATTTATCATTTTGTTGGACAAATATCCACTCTTCACGGTAGGCATGTAATTTAGCGGACGTTTTACAAATGCTGGCTAACCTGTTTATATTTTATTTACCTTTTTACTTACATACTTGTTGTAAACAGGACACGGAAAATTACCGGCAATCAACAACTGAATGTTAAAAGTGATAAATATATTAAGAATTTATCCAGTAACAAAAAAGTATGGCAGCGATGGAAGGAGACTCCGATCGCCAGTACATAAGTTATACATGTAATCATGAAATCGGAAGGAAATGATTGTTGAATAATTTCAAATAAGAGCACTATTTAAAATAAGGATTTAAGAAAACATAAAACTAAACCGTTTTAATTCGATAATTTTCTTTTTACTATGTAGGAGGAACCAAGTAGCACGCGGCGCATGGCATGATCTGTACTGCTATACTTAATCTGATTGACAGGCGAAGCACGTGGAGTCCTGAAATAAAATCCCGCTTTTGTGGAGACTACTAAACAAAAGTCTATATTTCGTGGTACTATCAATGAGTAATAATTTTGACTTGGTTTATATGTTACCATGGTTATAAAAACATTTTTACAACAAGTGCCTCCATTTTGTTTTTAAGCCGGTTTATTATTATTAGTTATGCCAATTCACCGTTTAATGCCTGTCATATAACCGACGCATTTCAGCGTACGCCGAAATAGGCTGATAATTTTTTTTTAAGTTAAGCTCTAACCCTCTACTGGAGACTCATTATTAGATTTTCAAAATTAAGAATATACACTATTTTTACTTTATATATAAGCTTTGGTGAATAATTACTTTATATTCCATGCTAAAATTTAGTTGAAAATGCATTTATTTTACAAATATTCAATAAAATTATCATTTTGTTCATACCCATAAATAATTCTTTTCCAATATTAATTTATTTTTGATATTTCAATATGAATTCAAGAAATAAATATCGCTATGAATAGAGTGTTTTGTTTTATTTCATGTAAGCATTTTTTTTCGAAATGTTTCAAATACATATTAGTCTCGCGAGTACTTCTAAGAATTGTTTGCAGGAACGCAACTATTGGCGATGTTTTAAAAGTTTCAAAGAGCTGCTTAAGTATGGCCACATTCACATTTTGCGAATACTGCAGATAAATCTACAATTTACATCCATTTTTGAGGACGACGGTATGTTTGATGTGTTGCGCATGTGCCAAACAGCACAGACGAGGTAAAAAAAAATTACAGTCGTAGAAAAGTCTTTTTTGTAGCTTTATCTCTTTGTTGAAAATCTCTCACGAGATGTTTGGTTATTGGTGGTTTTGGTTTGAATAACTATGAATTTCTTCATATGTCTTGCATTTGTCAACCTCCTCAAGCTCTGTATATTGATGATCCTTGTCCTCTGAAAATTAAGCCAACATATCCCACTCATTTTTAGTTTCATTTGTTCATGGTTCAAAAGAAGCTATATATTTTATTATTTTCTTTTGATTATTGTATTAAATGCTGAGCACATTCAGCATAAGCTTTTTTTGAAAAATCAGTTGTTTACAGATTTGAGATTTGAAGATTATCTAAACTCTACTTTATAATTTCAGAATTCCTTTTATTGTACCTGTTTTATTTGTAGGTTGCGGCATTTTTTCCCGGCTAAAACATAAACAGTCTTTAATGTCACTTAATATATCTTAATTTTAAAATTTATTTAAACACAGTTTAAAATTGTTTCAAATAATCCTAAAGATAAATATAAGACTCACCTCATTCTTGAAAATTTTGCTACAATTACAATTAAATCGGATTTATAATTTATAGAATAGCTCCGCACCATATATATATATATATATATATATATATATATATATATATATATATATATATATATATATATATATAACGGGATTTCCCGGCAATAAATGTAGACAGTCAGATTTCTTTAATGATGTTATATTTGTAAATACTCTGTAATATATTATGATAAAATAAATATGACATAATTGTAAAATATCAAGTCATAAAATACATTTATACATTATTACGATAGGATTATCTCTGAATACATTACCATTGAACGGGATGGTATATATATATATATATATATATATATATATATATATATATATATATATATATATATATATATATATATAAGATAGGCTCTGAATCTTAGAACTATCTTCATTAACTCTCAAAGATTAAAAAGAAATTAATTCTAGGTATTTCATCAACGATACAAACCAGCGTTTCTTTTCCAGATGACAAAATTTATCAGACTTCCTGTGACAACAATCAGAACTGATATCACAACGACTACAATGTTGTAGCTCTCTGTGCATGGACTAGGTTGTGTGTTAGTAGCTCTATCTGGAAATATGTTTAACGTTTAGTAAAACTCGTGCATTTAATTTCAAATGACATAACTAGGACGCATTTCCGTCAGTATATTGAAGAAATGTGTTTAATACGTTAATTATACCAGTCATTACTTATTTATCAAATGTTAAGATCAATTGTCTATTTAGGATGTACCAAACAATTTTTTTCCTACATTTTTACAAACGGTATATTTCAGGTTTTATAAAAGATAAAAAATATGTTTTATTACATGTAACCTTATCAAATAATAACCATTAGAATTGTATTGTTTTAAAACGTTACAATTGTGAACACGAAAGAGGTTATTTTTCATTATTTTTTATTGTTTCTGTTAAGTCTTTTGAGTAGAGTGTTAGTTATAGCATTGACTTGATTTAGATTTTGAATTTAAAAAGTACAAAATAAACTGACTTTGATCACACGTGTTTCCTGTCCATCCTGGTTTACACCCACCGTCACATCTTCCTGTAAATATGTCACATTGACTGGTCACAATGCAATTTTCACTACAAAGGTGACTGCAATTCCGTCCATAATATCCTGATTGGCATTCTGCAACAAACATATGTTTATAAAATTTAAATGTATTCTTATTATTTATATACATGTATTGTTGCTTTTTAATTTGTTATCACCCTTAATTATTAACTAAACAATTTCATCTAAAATACCATGTATGTACTGTGTGCCTTTGTGACAGTACAGCCATTGTTTTTTATTCATTTTATTTAAAGAGTAAGGTTTATCTTCATTAAAACACAAACAGTCAGATTGTTTAAATTATCTAGGTTCAGGAATCCGCTAACATTATCCTGATCGGCACCCTGCAACAGTTTTGCTCTTACAAATTTTGTAACAGTGTGTCTTCATTATATTGGTTCAAAAATGGACAAATTTGAATATCGACGATTATTCACACCTTCCTGGCAGGTATCGCCTATTGTTCCTTCAGCACATCCGTGGAGACAAGTACCGTTGATGTTGTGACACGTCTCTCCATCGCTGCAGTTACCACACATTAAAGCACATCCCTGCCCGTAGGTATTTTTGTTACAAACTAAAAGACGAAATCAGAAAAAAAATTATATCCATTCCCAATTTAAGAAAAATATACAATCAACAATTGCATTTTTAATGCGTGGAAATAATATACAATATACTATCATACGCTTTTGAGCAGAATGGAATATAACTCGCCAGCTTAAGCTACAGTACCAACCTGATCCAACTTAACTCCAGAGCAAACCTCAATAAAACTCCGTGTTTACCTTTGGGGTTTATTTGGGGTTTTGTAGGTCTGCTTTTTTTTAAATTTGCGTCCACTCGGGATTAACTCTGAGTTTGCTCGGGGTTTGTTTTTAGGATTTACTATACGCAAAGGAGTGTGAAGCAGACCTGTTTTTTTCTTACCATCTTACCGTCTGTAATTCCTGCCACTTGTATATTTCAAATTCACACGTAGCGTCTTCTTTTAGGGGTTTACTCTTTGTGTCCATTTTGGGTTTACTTTGGGTGTACTCCGGGTCTACTCTAGTAAACCCAGAGTAAACCCCATGCAGACCCCGAAAGAAAAACCCTGTTTTAAGTTGGGGTCTGCTTTTTGCTAGGTTGTGTCTGATCGGTACTGTAATTAAAGAGCGCAAGGAATACACGTGTATAGTTTACTTATATATTATTATGTAATATTAAAAAGAAATATCGGAAAAGTTTATTGAACTATTTATCTGAATAATTTGAGTTTTAGCATATATTGCAGAAAGGTTATGTGTATCCAGGACCATATCCCTTTAAATACAACATGTTGACTTTATGATAATGAGGTTTCTTCTTTACAATGACTACACAATAAAACTGACTGCTTATTCTGTATCTTTAAGTTTCACAGTCCGAAAATAAAATAGGCAACGTAAATTACGTAATATAGGGGGTGAAAAAAACCCACATGCTACACATATTGCTTAAAATGAGACCTTATTTAATTACGATTTCTCAAGACATCACATTGTTAATTATTAATAAAGATCTGACCTTAAGTTGTTGTTTTTTGACATAATGAAATAATACCCCACAATACCAACATTTAATACAGATTAATTTGAAAATACCGTGGTTACATATTGGACCCTTATATCCTGGGACACAACTAAAACAATGGCCTGTATCGGTGTCACAACTCCTGTCTTGGCAGTTTGTTAGGCATGGATAAAAGCAATCGTCTCCATAGGTTCCATTACACCCTTTTTAACCAGAAAGAACATTGAATCATTTTATCGTTAAATGAAGAATTCTTATTCTACGCGAGTGCCTAAATAAATAATATAGTAGGTAGAGAAACATTTTTTGTTAAATTCAGTTTACATGTACAATCTAGTTTGTTTTTTGAGGTTTTGGAGTTTTGTTTTTTTTGTTTCATTACCGTAGATTTAAATTAAAAATAGTTTGTTATATACAGTTTTCAGTATTAGGTTAGATATTTCAGACTCACCGTATACTTCTACTTCACAGAGTTCATTATAAGCATATTGTGAATAGAAGCTAGGATACTGGACATCTTGTCTGCGTTCATTGTAGTAGATAACGTATCGTCCTTGAAGTGTGCAGTTAATGTGTTGATCTAATGACAACATGCTACGTTCAGTTAATTTATCACGATAACAAAGATATCCATCGTCTTTAGATGTTGTGTTGGATACATGGACAGAAAAGCCTTTCTATATAATAACCATTACCTGAAATAGCAAACAAATAAAGCAAAGTTTTACCTGAAAAAAACATTGTACAAAAAAAAATATTAAATATCGACGGCACTTTTTGGATGTGCTCAAAAATATACTAACGAAGATTTTATACTGTATAGCAGACCTTTACAGTGAAATATATTATTACAATGAAGTCATTTCCTCTTTGCTTATTCCATTGACACATTTACAAGTACCTACTGCAGTAGACGGGCAGCACATTAACACTTTGCGACTGTTTATTTTTTAAACATACATACATTATTACATGTAAAAAAAAATAATTATGCGAAATAAACTGGATGTGTTTTTGTGATCAATCATGGTATGTTTTTCATGAAGGATGAAAACGTTTTTTATATGTGTTAATCAAATTATTTTTTTAAGATACACACCCAGGTGATCTGTCCTATAGTAGATGTCTATGTGACTGATGCTGACTACTCTCCCAAGGTCTACTCGCCATGTTGCTGTGTATTTGACATCATCTAATATCGTACACTGACCTCTGTATACTCAACGATCAGTGTACTTTCCGTCAACGGCATTCTCACTACCAAAGTCTCTTGTTTTGTCTGGCCAGGGATATTGCTCCCACGTAGGCTGATAAAGTGCTAGATTTTCTTTAGAAATACAATACGTATATTACAGATTTTTATTTTACAAAAGCAGAGTTGAACACATTTTATCCAATATTATCATTCCTTATTGTATAGGGTTAAGAATCAATATCAATTTACTTTCGTTTTTGTAAATTTTGATTTTTATTTATTTTGAATAGTTTTTTTCTAAATATGAAAACTAAATGAATATCTGATTACGATCCCTCGTATGAATGAATTAGAAACCCATGGATTTGTACGATGTACAGCAATACAATCAGTGTTAAGAATCTCATATCTCTGTAAGAACAAACCTTACCTTATTGTATATACATGTACAAAAACACACAAATGACAAATTTAGGCTGTATATGTAAAAGGTACTTACAGGCCGGAACTGAAACGACTAAATAGAATATTCGTGCAACGAACCTTGATGCGAAACCTTTTTATTTATTACCTTCCTTATGTTTACACCAAACCAGGAATACTTTTTTAAAATGTAATTTAATTACGCATTATACACGTTTTTATCGATTCAGAATGTTGGCAATACATGTTATTCATGTTCCAGTGCGTGAATATGCTGATTTGTATTAAAAATTTGACAGGGCCCTGCAGATTTCTTACCAAGAAATTTTAAAATGGTGTGTTATAAATGAAAACTCAATGAAAAAAAAACTGATTCATGACCCCCCAAAAATATTGAAAATGTAAATGACAAGTACTAGTTGCGTTGCTAAATCTCGTTAAAATTAATGTAAACACATCTGTCAGTTGTTAAGGCTTTTTTTTCACTGTGTTTCACGAAAATACACACGAACTGATATTAATGTTTAATCGTTAAGCAAGTCAATAGTTTTGTTTAAAATAATTCAAACAAAGACAAAATACTTGATTGACCCAATAAAACCTTTTCACATGTAGTGCCGTCTATTCAAGTGCATGTACACGGCCTGCCCGGCCATACAACATTGCTGGTTTAAAGGCCTGTCTGGTTTACAAGATTTCAAAACCACTATGCATATTACCGATGAGTTGTTTCCCTTGTCAATTTTATTTTAATCGTTTGAAGACAATTTGTGTCTAACTTTTGTGCAAATTTCACTAGTGGTCAATTAGGTGGGGGGTTTGATGACCACTATTTCAAATAGTGGTCAATTTAAAATGCGAATATAATTCAAAAATATGTACCGAACAATAGAAACACGCTTTATTGAATTTTGACATGAAGGTGGCGCAGCGAAAATACATTTAATTGGTGGGACTTTGGTAAGAATACATTTTCTGAGCAAGAAAATGCTTAAACAAAAACTATGCGATGGAACGGGGTCCAAACACACAAACTGATTTCAAAAGGTCTAATTTGTATACAGAATGAATGTAAGAGACGTTTCACACTAAGTTGACTTTAGGTAAGACATAACTCGATTTTTCCACTTTCACAAATCATAAAGTGTCGAGACATTATGTTACTGTTGCAATTTTGAAATTAAAAGAAAAGATGAAAAATGAATAATAGTTAATGTTTTTCGTTCCTACGTAAGGTGTTCAAAACATAGGAACAATGAGAAACGTTAAAATGAGGTTGCGATGAGTTTGTGGTTGCTCAGGGTCAAGGGACTTAGGCAAGTTTGTTAGATTACCAGGTATGAACAAATGATGTCATTAACTTCAAAATATTAATAAAAGGTTTTCTTCGTTACTTTCTGGTGAAATGTCAATGATTTATCGTTTTTCTCAAGGGAGTATGAGTAAATGTCTTAATAATCTCCAAACAACCCTCATATATGATGTATACGTCATTAATACGTGTACAAAGGTTAAATATTCCTAAGTTCGCAATGAATATTTATTATAGCAGAGAACTTATAAATTTCTTCCTTGTATCTTAAGCTCCTTTTGTTGAAACTGAAATGGTATCAAATGCAATTACATGTACTATCACAACACAATGCGGCTTACATTTGTGAATTTTAGGACAAATGTGATAATGCGTCTGTTACAACGCACTTTGAAAAATTACGCACTTTGAAAAATTTTTCAAAGTGCGTTAATTTTGGGACCAAGTCAACGCACTTTGAAAAAAAAAATATTTTTTTTTCAAAGTGCGTTGATATCGTCGATATTAACGCACTTTGAAAAAAAATTGTTCAGGGTTTGGTCGAAATAATTGATACTTTTATATACAATAAATGATTGTTTTAACTTTGTTTAGCTCAGTGGGATATATTTTAAAAAGAACCCAATGCATTCTAAGCTAACTTGATAAACAGTTTCTTGATTAGAATTTTTTTCTTTTCTCATATATAAGCTTATGTAGTTAGACAATTCACACATAAAGAACAACTCGGGAAAATTGAATTATAAATTGAATTATAAAATGCATACACAAAAAAGGAAAGGGCAATTTCTAAGCGATGCAGTTTATGTCAACATTTACTTCTTATCTTAATTTGCAACAAAGCATATTTCTTTTTCCAGTCTTAAAAGTTTACTCCAAGTTTACTCCAAGTTGCTGAATAACATGTTTTGGAAGGAAAAATTAGGGGTAGTGGACCTTCTTCCTGTAATCAATTAAATGATGTACTGGTAATTGACCTGTATCTTTGGTTAACCCCCACCCCAGTCTCCATCCCCGTTCTTAAAGACGGTAAATTCGATTTACTAGTGTTAGCAAATCATCATACCATAAACAAATTTGAAATTCAATTCCAGAATTTGTGATTTATACATATTTTTTCCAAGTGCGTTAAGTGTCTCGATGCTATAAAATGTTGATGTACATTCATAACGCACTTTGAAAATTTTTTTCAAAGTGGGTTAACTTGGTCCCAAATTTAACGCACTTTGAAAATTTTTTTCAAAGTGCGTAATTTTTTCAAAGTGCGTTGCCACATGCGTCAATTATTCCAATAAAAAGACAATCGTGTTATGATTTATCAAGACGTACATTGTATCAGAATGTACACTGTATATTTTGTTCAGTCTTATTAGACGACTATTAATATTGTTGTAGATCTTTTATTTATTAGTGTAATAATAAAAAGTTGGTGAAATGTGTAACGGACCATATCCTTTCTTTTTTAAGTACTGTTCGACTTTCTTTTTTATCATTTTTGAACTTTATTCTAGACAAATTTATCGATTCGATTATACAAATTAGCTCTAAAAATCATAATATACTTTGAACTTTTGTAAATAAACTTATATTGCAATTATATTTTCAATATCAAAGGTGCATGGTCAAAAATTATTGTTACGATTTTAAACTTAACAATGCTTCAGTAAGGCATTTTAAATAGGCAACCGAATTGTGAGTGTCATTCGTTGCGCTATAAGCGAGTTGCAGAGCTTGTAATTCTTTGCAGCTTTGGTTTACATTTTGAATGTTGTAGTAAAACCTCCAGTTTTAGATCTAAAGTGAATGTGTTAAACGTTAGAAACTGTGTTTTTATGCTTAATTAGCTTGAAAAAGATTTTAATTGGTATATTGAACCTATGTAAACAAAAACTGGACACAAGCCTTGTTGTGAGCCCTGTATATTGATTATAAGTTTTTGATTGACTCTCAAACTGCATTTGATCATTAGAAATGCATTCCTAAAGCATTGCAATTAATAAAAATAAAAAAATAAAATTTGACCAAATTCATGACCATCTCCCTTTAAATTCAAAAGCAATAATACATATTTAAATTGCAATTTCACAATATTTTCCGATATAATACATTAAGATAAAATCAATTCGTTTATCAGGATTTTTTTGTTAAAAAAAAATTACAAACACATCGATGACATATGATACACAAATGAGACAAGCTGAACAAACGAAATATTATACATAGTGTTGTAAAAAAGTTAAAAAAAATTAACAATACTTTATCCTACATGTTTAAAAGTTTCAAACGTCGCAATCGCTTACCAGTCATCAAATTTATCTTAACATCGGACAAATACATGCAATGATAACGTTTACACTAAAACTAAACATTTGAGCATAAGTGCAAAGTAAAATCTTGGTTTTTGTAAACAAAACAAAAACGTCCTATTTTACATTTATAACTGTAAGTTAAGATTAGTATAACTAATTGCCGCATCGTTTGTTTGCTGCTGATCAGCTTCATTAATTTCCATGTACTGCTGTACGCTGCCCATATTATTTTCTAAAAGAAAATGGATGCAATATATAATTTTAGAATGATGTAATATATAATTTTGATCTTCCGTCAAGTTATGAAGCATGAGAACACTGACCATTTATAACATTCTGACTGTTTTTAATATGTTCATAAATACTTGATTTACGATTTGTTATATAATATGTCAGCATGTTAGTTAAATATGCATATTCATTATACAGCTAATATAAAAATGTTGACAAAATACAACTTAACAAGTAAAACCTTTTCTTTATTAATACTTTAAATATAAAGAATATCTTACCATTTATATTTTCTTTGCCGGTTTTGGTTGATGAAAGACAAGTTTTGCTGGACGTAAATAAAACATATATAAAGTAAAATAAACTGTGTGGAATCTAGGGTGATTTAGTCACTATGTATCAATCGTAAAATACAATGAATAGTAGAGATAACTGAACAATGCTATATATATATATATATATATATATATATATATATATATATATATATATAATATAATATATATATATATATATATATATATATATATATATATATATAAGCAAATTATATCAGATATTTACGATTGTAAGATTCGATAACGTTAATAATATGTAGTGCATAATGTAGATTTTGTTATTGGTTTAGGCATCACAATTTTGAATGTAAATAAAACAAATTCAAACCCAAGAATACTTAGACTTGTAAAAGAGAAGTATGCAAAATATGACCTACCATTTCTGGATACATTTTTCTAAAAGTAAATGAATTTTTCAGATTTTGAAAATATAGATTTTTTTTTCATCATCAACAATCAATTTAAATGATGAAGACGAGTATTCTTACTTTATTTTTTTTTTCATTTATATTGTAAGCCATCAACTTAAAATTTTAATACGTTTACGACTTATACTTGGATTTATTGCATCCACGTACTGTTTTGTCTCTTCCAGCAGAGGTAATTTAGGACACTTCCGGCAACAATAATGGCAACAGACAAAGCAATGGTAAGAGGACATATTACGTCACTGTTGTCATTGCATTCGCTTACTTCTGAAAATCATTATATTTTTTTAAAGAAAGAAGAGTTAATCTTTTTATTAAAGTTAATAATTATAAAACAATATGGCATTTTCCTCTGAAGAATACATTTTTTGTATAGTGTAAAGGTAACAGAAATTATACTAACTCATAAAGCTGAATGCAGATCACATGTTGTTTTTAATAATCCCATTGTAGCAGAACACAAGCAATTGTTTATAGATGTTGGAATATATTTCATAAAATACTTTTTAAAATCTATTATATATCGTCTTTCAAACTTACCAAACAAAATGAGGCATATGCTTGACAGAGAAATCTATCAGCATACTATTAATTGAAATTACTTATAAAAAATCATTTAAGTAAAGTATGTCTTCGTTATCTTGAACCGATTCTTAATATCCTGCCTTACTTTGGTTACATGTGTTTCCTGACCATCCTGTTATACAGCCTCCATCACATTGTCCTGTTATCTTATCACAGCTACTGGTCATCTTACAGTTGACGCTACATTTGTTTTTACAGTCCTTGCCGTAGTACCCAATATGACATTCTATAATAAATAAGAAAACTATTCCAAGAGTCATCATCCTTTCAATTATCACCCTATTGATCAAGTAAATAGCAAACCTCAAATGACTTAAACAATAAAATATTTTGAGAGAAAAAATGAGATTATAGGTAAAAGAAAGTTTAATAGTCCTTTTATTTCATATATCAGTATTCATTTATTTAAAAAAAAAGATTAAGATAGATAGATAGATAGATAGATAGATAGATAGATAGATAGATAGATAGATAGATAGATAGATAGATAGATAGATAGATAGATAGATAGATAGATAGATAGATAGAAATACGGAGATACAATTTATTTATTTGCAAGAGCATAATCATTCATTGCCCTGAAAAGCATCAACAACATAAAATCCAAAATAAAACACCCCAGTAAAATTAGTAGTACAGAACAACAGCCACAAAATTATGTTATATTGACCTTTAACAATAGCTTTCTGATATTTATATACCCACTTTCCAGACACCTGTCTCCTTGCACTCCTTCACTACACCCATGGAGACATGAACCGTTGACGTGATGACAGGTCTCCCCATTAATACATTTACCACACCCGAATGAACATCCCAGTCCGTATGTCTGGTTTTCACAAACTAATATTAACCAAATGATAGTAAAAGGTACCAAAAATGTCATTTGCAAATATTAATAAATGTTCAAAATTGGACCCAGTAATATATCAAGGTATGTATATTTTTAACGCTATATCTTAAATTTAATATCCTTGTAATAAAAAGAATATAAACATTTTATGTTCGTTTTATTTATACCCTGATTACATCGCAGGCCTTGATATCCTATGGTACAAGCTAGACAGTGGCCATTGTTGATGTCACATCGCCTTCCCAAGCAGTTTTGGGGACATTGGTACATACAACTGTCTCCATAGTAACCATATTCTCTGCACCCTATATAATTGGGTATCAACTTCAATTTTTAATGCGTAATTGTACATGTATCATATACGATTCTAAACTTTTTGAATAATGTTTTGCAAAATTGGTTTTTTTTCTCAGTTAAAATGATAATCACGCGCATGTCGTTGCAATTTGAATGTATAACACTCGGAAAATAGAAAATAAAACTTTACAAGACAAACACAATATAATGATTTTGTGATATTTACTTCTTTTACAAATATGATGCGAAAAAAGCTAAATTTTTGCATATTTTCTTTTTGGAAAACTTTTCATTAAAAAAATCAACGCCAAAGATCCCCATTACTAATAAATCAATTGTATATGCAGACATACCTCTACAGTCACCCTTTAATCAAAAACAGAATTTCTTTTGTATGCAATTATTTCAAATTATATGATTTAATTAAAAGATTATTCTAGTAAGAAAAAATCGCAAAAAATTATGCAGATATACACAGACTGTATTTTTTTATGCGTGATTTGAAATAATATAAAATACAGTTAGTTATTTTCATATTCTAAAATTACAAGCATGAAATGCGATATGAGGAAAAGTTATTCAACGTACAAATATCTCAATTCAAAAACGACAAAACGTTCAGAGAGTAAAATTTACATTAGTCTAACACTTTTTTGGTATTTGTAAAGTATGCTTATTCTACAGATTTTAACTAAGTATCTCGTACGACATTATTGTTACAACCACATTAAAGAGTTAAACAACTTATCTCAAGATTAATAATTTCAAAGACTCACCATAAATCTCTACCTCGCAAAGTTCATTGTATGCGTAAGTTGAATAGTAACTAGGATATTGAACATCCTGTTTTCGTTCATTGTAGTATATGACGTACTGCCCATGAGCGGAACAGTTGATTCGTTGAACTTCTGGTGGCGTGCCGCTCAGAGTCTGCATTTCATGAAAACAAAGATGACCGTCGTTTGTAGAAGTGGAGTTGGAAATATAAAGATAAAATCCTGCCATTCGGGAAGTATATTCAGTTGGTCCTTAATTTGAAAAAAAAAAATAAGATACTTAATTTAAACGAAATAAGCTTGACAATTATATTATTAAAACAAAATTTGATATAAAAAACACACCAACCCTACAGCCCCCCCCCCAAAAAAAAAAATCAAACACAAAAACAAAAACAAAATCAACAAACAAAACAAAACAACACAAATCAACACACAAAAAAATCCCCCCAAAACCGCTTATTTATGAACAAATATGCTAAAAATTGCTTGCTTGTCAAAGTATTGACGGGAAAAGCTTAAAAAGGTGATAACTTTCTGCAGAGCAGCCATACTTTTACAATGGTAGTATAAATAAAGGTACGTACTGGGTTTATTGTCCGTCCGGTAGTAGATATCGATGTGACTAATGCTGACCTCTTTACCAAGGTATACTCTCCATGTTGCTGTGTATTTGCCGTCCTCAGATATTGTACACTGACCTCCTAATTCTGAACAATCTGTGTACAATCCATCCACTGCATTTTCGCTACCGAAGTCTCTTACTTTTTCAGGCCAGGGATATTGTTGCCAGGTAGGTCGACGTAATGCTAAATTCTCTATACAGGAAAACTAAATCAATGGCCTTCGGGGGAGAAGAACCAGACAAATAAACCAAATCTCAATCTTAACCTTTACCAATACAAACGCCATCTAAAATACTTTTATTTGTTCAAATAATTATAAGACTTGTGATCCTTCCCATTGGATGTTTTAGGTGTCTGATTCCCTCTCTAAACCAAGTCAAGTGTAACTGTTAGAAAATGAATTGTTGTACTTTTTTGTGGTATATTTCCTTCCTATTTTGTAGTATGTTATATTAAAGTGTTGATGTAATTCAATGATATATACCAAATAAAACAGATAATTAATACTATATAGATAAGGGTTGTGGATTTTTTTAAACTATGACATTAAAAGTGAAATAAAAACAACATTTTTTGAGGTTGCAAATGTGTAATAATTGGAAAATATTGCATCTATTTATCGCTGTTTACTTCTGTTTTCATAAGTGCAACAAATCTTCTCACATAATTACATCTTATGTTTCTCTAATAATGAGTCACTTATAGTTCAATGTAAGTAAAAATTGGGTTGCAGCTCATATGCTATTTACCCTAACGGAGTTGAAAATGAATGGAAAAATTTACAAAACTCGATGTAAATCTTGTCTGCATGTCAAAAAATGACAATAACAAACCGTCAACCATCTCAACAATCCTTAAAACAAAATACAAATTCAAAGCAGAGCAACTCGGACCTCCAAAAAGATAGAGGTAAGACCAGGTGCCTAGGAGGAGTGAGCATCCTCTGCTGACCGGTCACACCCACCGTTAGTTTGAAAAACGTCAGTCAGCATGCGACCCAGTGGAAGATTTTATTTACTGACAAGGTCGTTGTAACGACCATAGAACTTACGAAACGATGACTTCAAACGAGACAGTTGATAGTCCTGTTTTATCAACTTGTTTGTCAGTAGCTTGCCTCGCCTTAGAAACTGTTCATACGAAGAGCATGCCCTTGTGTATCGAATTAACGGAGAGGCAAAAACATCATATGCAGGTGATGAAGCTATATTGCTACATATTTAAGTAAAGAAAGTTGACTATAGAAAAATTCAAGTCATCGCGTTTATCATAAAGTTTTGTTGTTAGGTTACCATCAATGTCCATTTCCAGTAAAATATCCAAATATGAAACAGATGACGCAGACCCTGTGGTATCTTTTAATTTTAAGTTCACTAGAATATATCGAGTCGACGTAAGTATGGAAATAACAATTAAATTAAACAACAAATAACAATGAAACGTTTTACATAAAACAGAGTAGAATTTTATCTGGAAAGTTTGTACTCACTTTTAAAAGACCAGGAAACTATTTTGAACATGGTTTCACGTTTTTTAAAAGGGGGATCATCATGTTACGAAAAACTGCCTCCTTGAAGCAAAAAAGTTTATTCTTAACCTTTAAAGTCAGACGATTCCCTGAAGACTGCCATTTCCGATTATTGTTTTAGAGTCATACTTTTAAGAAAAATCAAACTTTTGGAAAAACAAATTATTGATACCTTTAAAATATTAGAACGCTGTGTTTAATTTCCCATTCATATGGTATTTCCTGAATAGTCGAGAATTAGAACAGAGTGTAACTCAGACCGACGTTTTTGATTGAGTTTGAATCCAGGAACAATAAATTTTCATAAATATTAATTTAGCATGAACAAGTATATAAATAATTTAAGAACAAAGAAAAAATCATTCACGTGCGTAAAAGTAAAATGTTGCAAGCGTGCTTTATTTTTAAATGCTAATTTATTTAAACATTATCTTCCGTGTGAGGTCCCCGTTAAAACTTGATTTATTAACATTTCCTTCTGAACACGGGATTTTAAAACAATGTACTCATTAATGTAGAAGGTGTTTCCCTCCACCTGTTCAATGCAATTACCGGGTATATCATTTTCTTTGATACATGTACAGGTAAACAAATCATTCAAAAAGGTATTAGAAAGTGATGAAGCAAAAGTTGGATGAAAATATGTAATGAAAAATTTGTTTCACCTTTTTATATAGACTCTATATAGACCAAACGTTTATTTATATAATATAGACATATGTGTTAATTACAACTACAATTTTGACGGTTTTAAGAGACCGAATCAGAATTATTCATGCAATATTTTATACACGCTGGACGGTAGAAATCAGATTTTTAATTATTAACATTGAAATACAGAATATACGGTTAATCTTTTAAACTGTATTTATGAAAATAAAGTCGTGGTTGTCGTGATCGATATAAATGCGCGTTAACTGTTTGTGTATATTGTACGTAACATGCCAGCAATATAAATATAGTCGTCTAAGTAATGTGTCTATACTTAGATGCGACTCTTGTTTAAATGTCTTTGCCACGCTATGTAACATTCCCGCTTTTTTTCTGCAACGCCCTTTTTAAAATTGGTTTTAGAAAATGGGTTTAAACACAGAATCCCATTTTATTAAAATGTATGCATTTTTCTGTTTCTGTGCCAAAAAAATACACATTTAATAACGGACCCCTTTGAAATAGATTTATATGTAAAGGTACATGTATTTCTAGTCACCTGATCCATATCGAAACAGGATGTCCTCTTATTCTGTAGCATGCTTTATGGTGAATTTTTAAGCAGACGCCCTCTACATACTGCAGTTAAGTATTATCCATGCATTTTAAATTTATTGATTTGACTGACCAAACGCAATGCTTCAAAACGTTAGCTTATATTGATTTAAATATCCTGCTGCGCAATTACACTTACCAAGACCACATATTTGGATCGCGTACATGGATGCCTGGATAGCAAGGATAGTCACCGTGTATTGACACATATTTCCTTT
Source organism: Magallana ariakensis (assembly GCA_020458035.1). NCBI lineage: Eukaryota > Metazoa > Mollusca > Bivalvia > Ostreida > Ostreidae > Magallana > Magallana ariakensis. Next base: position 50,157,545 of record CM035811.1, read on the forward strand.
GAAACACACAAAACAAATGATTTGGTTAGAATGAACAATATACATGCACAATGTCGGATGAACAAAAAAAAAATGTTATTTTCAAACAACATTTTTCATACCTGTTTGAAGTATTTTTGCACAAGGAAGTCTATTAAAGATAAAATCGGGGCATCCATTTTTTTTAAATGTCAGATATATTCTAAAGCATGTTCACTGCAATTAAAAATCTAACCTTGGGCCATTGAAAACCCAAATCGTGTAATATGTTTTTCTGATGTTCCAATTTAAATGTCAATTAGAACCAAAGGTAGGTAGGTTATTTAATTTGCGATATTTCATTTTCAAAATAGAAAAGGGGTACAAATACGCCTGTTCACGTAATACATCACTATCTCTGCACCAACCACTGTTTATTCAGTGTATAAATATATTATTTGTAAAAGTTTTATTGTGTGTTACCAAACAAACACAATAATGTATCTTAACACCTTAGTTGAACATGGGCTTTTTTTATTATAAAAGATAACAGCTAAACACAAGCTGGCGATTTGGTCATGGCTTATTTATTAATTAGCAATAAGTTTAACAACCGACCTGTCACCCACTTGATGAACAGGTATATAGCTGCACAATCAATCAATGAATCAATCAAAATCAATAGTTCAACAATCAAGTTATTCAATCAATCAATAATCAATAATCAAAGTTCAATCAATCAATCAATCAATCAATAAATCAAAGTTCAAATATGAAAGTCAATATCAATATGGCTTTGCTATAAGCGGGTTGCTGGCTAGGTTAGGTGGACCCTGGGAACAGTTGACCACCTATTCCCAAGCTTTGAGCAGGCCCTGGGAACAGTTGCCTACATCAAAGACTTGAGAAACCTTGCCATGGTGCAAATTCCGCCATACAAACAGCTTTACTAAAGGTGTTTGTCCGCCAGACAATTTGCAACCCCAAATCCATCGAGAGAGGGGAATGATTCAGGGCAGTTGGGGGCAAGTTTAAGGTTAAGCCATGACCAGGTTATTGGGGATTAGGTAAAGGGAAAGGGTAGGGGGTTGGGATAAGGTTGTGTTTGTGACAAGGATTAGCTAATACATATGATCAGGATATACTGATGAATGGGTTTGTGAGAACAGATAAAGTGCACCCTGCAATGTGTCAAGGAAAACATTATTGCCCAATTCGGATAAATGTACTCCGTCTAAGCTAAACATTTGGTTGTTATATTTATTAAATTCGAGGTTCTTAATATAAGCCCCTCTCAAGTTTAAAACATAAGTTGCGATTGCATTGTTAAGACGAATTCTGGACTTTTCTGCTGCGATTGTACTAGACATATAACGCCAACATGACCGTGGCAAAATTTCGGACGAAACCAACAAAGTGTTAGGCAAAATTGTAGCTAGTTCAGATATAGTTTCAAACATTTTTAGTCGAAGGTCCAATAAAGGTAATGCGCCAATAATGTTGCCTCCGCAATGTATCACTAACGAGGAGTAGTGTGAAATAGCTGGGTAGAAATGCATGTAAAAACGTCCCCCCACATCATACCAGGTCTGCTTATCCAGCGTACCTCGGCCCCAATCAAGTCGTGAAGGCCCATTGAATTGCCTCCAGCGCGCGTTTGGCTGTGTATTTTAGCTTTGGAAGTAATTGATGATCCGACTATCCATATGTGTGGCGCTTGACCTGAAATTCTTGTTATATGTTAGGATTGGTGTTAAAATGATGCAATAATAGATAATTTAAGACTATAGCCTTATGTTTTTCTTGTAACACATTGACTTCCAACGCCCCTTAGACTGAATTTGGTGTTCTGGGATACCTTTAATGAAAGCTGCCGTGGCAGCGCCTATGCGAAAAGATTGGGATTTAAAGGCTGCGTGAGGGATCTTAAGATGCTGTAAAGTCTTGGTAAGGACTGTGGAAAATTGGTATGATGTAAGGGGTTTATTATCAAAATGGCAAAGTACTGGGCCTTCAACAGGTGGACTTACAGAGAGAAATATTGTCAAAGCTTGTTGTAATATTAAAGATTCGTGATCAATAGGTATAACTATGGTGGTTCCCGTGCCAGTTTTATCTGATTTTGAAAACTGCAGGAATAATCGTATGGTTTGAGATGTAATTGAAACTGCGTTGGCTTGCAGAATTCTACTAGGGGATGTACCCGTTGTGACTGTTAATTCACCAACGCGCAAGAAGCCAAAATAAGCTAAAAGATAATAGGAGTATATTTCACATGAAATTTCTTTTGTAAACATGGTTTATTAAGTTATCTCATTACAAAGCGTTTTGTCAAAAATGTTGTATCGAGAAGTTTATTACTAAATCTGTAAACATAATTCACTTCAAAATAAAAAAGAAAAGAGTGAACCAGTTTTTTATCATCTGCGTCATGACACATTTTAATTTTTGCTTCAACAATGTAATAACGAACAACAAATGCTTATAACTGCATGAATTTCGGTGACAGTTTTGCACTTAGTTATTGATCTCTTTTATAGAAACACTGTTTTTAAATACTGATACTGAGTATAAAGTGTTAGTAAATAGATGTAGAGATGTTGTGTTATGACGAAACATATATCTGTGTTAATTTAATAATGTTATACTCATTCTAACAATGATGATCATGTGCGCAATGAGACAAAAATGCTTTCTCAAAACAAACAAAAATAGTTTCTCCCCTGTGCAGAATGACGGTATATTTGTTTACAACTTATAATTCGTAAAAGTCGTGTGCATGTATAATAGACATAATTTTGCTGTAAGTGTAATCAGAATACTTTTAATGATATTAAAATATACTTGTACATACGTTTGTGGAGATGTAAATTTATGTGCGAGGAATACCCACGAAAGCCAAGAACATTGCTCCCCCACGAACAAATATTATTTTACAGTCATTAATAGCAACATTTCTACGCATGTTATCATGATGAATAAATGCAATCTCATTAAATTATTATTTATTTATAATTTGTGTCATTTATTGACTGCACAATGATTAAAACATCATATATGGTCTTATTTACTTTACTAAGCTAAAACTAACAACAATTTCAACGCATGATAAATTACTTTTGTCTATTTTTGTGCAAACATATTTGAATTGAAGCACAAAAATTGAATTACTAGAAAAGATAGAAATAACATGTGGTGATAACGGACAGTGTTCATAATCAAAATTCCAATTAAAAATACAAAACAGGAGCAGAACAAACACGGACCTCTAAAAACATTAAAGGTAGGATCGGATGCCATGGAGGAGTAAGCATCCTCTGCTGACCGGTCACACCCGCCGTCTCCTCTTTGTCGTAATCGGGAAAACAGGAAAATCCGTAGACACTTAGGTAATTAATTATGGTCTTACAATAAGTATGAAAAACGCCAATCAGCATGCGACCCAATGAAAGAATGACAAAGTCGTTGTATTGGCCACATAACTTATGAAAAGATAACTTCAATCAAGACTGTTAAATGTCCCGTTTCATCAATTTATTTGTCAGTAGCTTGATCTATATCGGTACATTTCTCTGTCTAAAATACTCTACATACTTATGTTTATGTCTGTTCCTATTGATAAAGTGTTTATTTGTTACAATGTATTTAAGGTCAAAGTCGACATGCTGTCTACTCTAATTCCTTCAAGCAAATACTTAATGATAAAGAATAAGGAATGATCTACGCCCAAAATTAACTTTAAGAAACACTGTTAAACGCTTTGAAATACATATACTAGTGGTACGCATGCATTACATAAATAAGATGCTTTAAGACTGCTTTATATTGGTAAACATGAAATACATTCTACCAAAATCTTAAAACAATTTGGAAAAAAAAACCTGTAAAATTATAAATAATAATTAAAAATAATAAGTATTAATAAACATTGCTTAAAAACATTTTATAGAATATACAAATATCTTAATACATGTAACATCAGAGAATATTGAATAGCATATGCCTCAACTTTATATTAATATTACATTTTTATACATATATATGAGTAAACCAATGAAGACCAAGCATTATTATTACACTGTATCATCCCCCTATTTATTAAAAAAAAACATTCATAGGATGTATAACAGACAAATTTTTTAAGTAAAAAATAGATTTAGAACATTTTATAGTGATTTATTGTAATCAACTGTTCAAATGCAATAAATGCAAAAATGAAAGTTTAATTTTCAATCTGTTACTTTTAATCCACATGCAAAAAGTAAATATATATCTCAGAACACTGTTGACTGTTTATCTTATTACAGTCCTTACCAATCAAACCTTGATAAGTTTTATCATTCAATCTAGAAACAAATACCATGCCACAAAAATGGTTGTTACACGGTTGTCTCGGGCGCGAAAAGACGCCCTCGTCAAGCTGTGTAACAACTTTTACTTGGTTACAATACATGTTTAATGATGAACTTTAGTTTACAATTTCAATTACTATCAATAAAAGTGTAATACACAAATACCATGCCACAAAAATGGTTGTTACACGGTTGTCTCGGGCGCGAAAAGGCGCCCTCCTCAAGCAATAAAAGTGTAATACATTTTATTGGTTGTAATATATGTTTTCTGATGAATTTTCGTAGTGGTCCATAACCGCTTGATAAATCGTTTCATAATCTTCCTGTAATTAAAAGAAAAGGTATCGATTGTCTCAATATAAAAAAAATATATACAGAATATAGACAATATCACGTGTTATTAATTCTAATGATACCAATAACAAAGAAAGCAAAGATAGTTTAAGTAATGTATTATTTAAGATTTTTTGTCTGGTTTTAAGATAATTCCTTTTCCTCTTTTTTATGTTTTAACTTCCTATTGTTATGTCTTACTGTATAATACTGTACGATTAATCGACTTCTGAGGATATTATCCGGATTAGGCAGTTTAATTCAAAATTAACTGACAGGTTTGATTTACTTGTAAAATGAAACTTACAAATTTAGCACAGAACTCCGGACATCGGATCTGGAGCTGTCTGACGGCGGTGAATACGTCAACTGTGTCATCCATGTTTATCTCTTGGATTACGTTATGGACGGCGATAAATAATCCGCATAAGGAGACACCGTCACTAGTAATAATAAAAAAATAATTAGAAGGCATATCTTAGACGAGCGTATTCATTTAGGAGAAAAAGAGGAAACAGTTACGTGTAGAATCAAAAGAAATAAAAAGCCTTTAAAGTTTACATTATTGCATTAGTGTGAGGAAGGTTACAGTAATAAAGCTATTTTCTTTGGAATTATTTGTATTTCATGAAGATAATTTTAAAGAAAAGAAGACATCCGACATCAATTCGTTTTGTGTTTCCTAATATCAGACCTGCTCAAAATCGTTACTGGTTGTTTAGTTCCAAATGAAGAACCGTCGATACCAAACTGCGAAGCTCGAACGTGCCAACATAACTTCCTGAACGCTGTATTTCAACTTCGGGTTCAACAACCATCACTGTACGAACTTCCGCCTTGGTCAACGAAAATAAAAGCTAATATCATATAAAGTTTTGTTTACTGTATTTCTTATTTATTTTTGTTTTGTTTTACATTTTGTAAATAAATTAAAAGTAAGTAACATACTTCGTCATGAACAATTTGGATCTCGTGAGTAATGACATCGGTCCGAGATTTTGTCCGATGATGCAATGTAAATGGTGGGATATATACTGATGACGATTCAGAAGGCAACCATACTTTAACCTAAATATATTAATTATAATTCAAGAAATTATGTTTTACCAAGCACAGGTACAATATAACTTAATATAGTGTTTAGCATAATAAACACTTTAAAAATGAATCTTGTGGTTCAAAGGAGTTTTCGGTTTTTACGATTGTTTTCCTCAATTTGAGCAAATTTTATTGTTGGCCAACATTATAAAAGTGCATACCAGATATACACAGATTAGAACCATAATATAGATTGATTTTTTTGACACATGTAGTTAGACCCGAAAAGAGAAATGCATATGAGAAAAAAAAAGCTTGTTTTAGGTTGTATACTTAGACAGGAACTTATGACCGTAGTAAAAACATGACTTTAATATGCAGCTAAGTTGTGATACGAATGTTTAGTTATGCTTACGGGAACACAATACATACCGATTTGATATCACACAGTGGCTGGATAGAGATGACTGTTTCCGACTCGTGGCCACTCAACAGACGTAAAAGACTCAAAGCGTTCTCGTCCAGTGGATATTTTGTCACAATGAAATGCTTACGATCGGTAAATGACTAAAAAAAAATAAATAAAAAAAAAAGTTTAACCCTTAGTCCTTAATATAATATAAACACTATATTACATCGGACATATATAAAACATTTTGTTGTGTTGCTTATTTTTCAATATTTAAAGGAAATCTTTTGAAGACTTAGTAGAACGTAAACATCAGCAAACATATTATGATTTTGCAAAAACAATTTTTAGCTTACTGTTCTTTTAAAAGGCATGGCCTTTTAAAATATATTTAAATGTCTATATATTGATTATGTACAAAAAACATGTTATTTTTTATGTTACATGTCTTAAACGCTTTACAAAGTAGACACGTGGTCCAGAAAAAGAACAGAATAAAGTCAGAATATGACATTTCTTTAATTATAGAAAGCTTTGCAGAACGTTCTACTTATAATAAAGTTAAAACTTGTATTATCCTGTATTTGACAAAAATAAAGTCCTTTGCAATGATTCCTTAACTTATACCTCTTGTATAGATTGTTAATGGTAAAATTCCATTGCTATTCACATTGAAAATATATATTACCGGTAGGGCTATTGCATTGATATAATTGTTTAGTGTCGTTTTGTTGGGGGAGAGATAGAGACTGTATTTCTTCACTGAAACGCAAACAATAAAATGCGGTAGTAGTTTGACTTTTCAGATAACAATGTAAGGTTTAGAATACGTTATATTAAATCTACCTCCAAAGATATTGAATTCAAGTTTCTGTTTTTAAACCCCCCATTATTTCATAATAAAAGATGGAAAAAAAATGAATTTGTATGTATTAAATTTGATCAAATCGTTCTTACGAGGTAGAACTTCCTCGGAAAGCTGATCTCCAGAATCATGCGTTGCAAAATTGTAATCATCTTTAGAATAATTTTGGCGAGTTTTTAAGAGAAGCTGTAAATAAAGAAGAGGCTAATATACCTAAGAGGTCACCTGAATATCATATACTCATACACAAACTTGTCGAGGAGTTTCATATGCATTAAATAAGGTTTCATTCTGGAGTAGAACATAATAAATTTGTAATGACGACCGCCTCCCTGCCTTAAAACTTTTAAAAAAGATTATGAAAGCTATAATTTGAGCGAAAAACTTAAAAATCTTGTCTACAAAATCATGAATTCAGTTTTCCTTACAGGTGTGTGGGAATAAAGAAGATGAATTTTTAACATTATATGCATTAACATCTATACACCTATTTTGGCCCTGCACTAGAGGTAAAACCCACACTCCAGGGGACATGAAAGAACAAGGGACGTTTTGGGCCGTTTTTGGCCGTAAAATTTACGATATTTTCAACGTCTTAGTTTTGTTTATTGATATGGTACATTATACTAAGTTCGATACTGACTAAATTCTACAAGCACCAAAATGACGTCATTTTTTATTATGACGTCACTAATGTACACTAAACATGGAATGATCACCAAAAATCGTTATAATATATAGAAATATGAATGATCTTTGCTGAAATTAGAATGTAAACGATTGTTACGGGGGATTTCTGTTGAGATAAGAACATAAAATAATCGCTCCAATTATTTCCTCTTAAAGTAAACAGTTAATGTTTAAGTCCATTTGTATCCGTAATATGTGATCGAAGTAGTTTGATCAATCGGAAAAACAGAACTGACGGTAGACATATTGTCTTCGTCTTCCGTGATCTTTTCTGACTTTCGACTATTAGGTCACATTTAAGCCAATGGACGGCCGATTACATAGACAAGTTCGCAATTGCTGAATATTCATCTGCAACTTCGTGGGCATTGCTTCAATTTATCGAGAAAAAATTTCCGCGCCTGACCGCAGCTTATATCAACCGATAGACGGTAAATGTTAAACGTAATCTGTATACAGTCGGTCGTCAGTGCATCAGCCGATTTGTAAAAATCGCCCCAAAGACCAGTCTACCCTCGGTCAATTTTCGATCGTCAGTCGGCCGACATTTTAAAAAAATACCGAAATGTTGATCGACCGAGCGATGACAGACATAAAAACTGCCGAAGGTCGGAAGATGATCGAGGATTGTTCGACGGACTACTAGTATTGAACGACTGAATCGGCCACCGACGCAGAAAGAAATTGTAACTTGGCCCGACGGACACAAAATTGATCGGCCGACAAAAAAAGAATACGATATCGTCTAAAACAACGACTGATGAACTGTTGTTTGTCACCCGAATAATCCCATTTTTACCCCCCCCCCCCTAAAAAAAAGTCGGCTGTTGGTCGTTTTTGGAAATGTGTCTAGGTTTTACTCTATTCAGCGATATCAAATCTAAAATATTCATAATTGTACCTTCTCGATACCATCCCGATAAAAATTATATATGCAGTTATAAAATTTCAAATTATATTTTTTTTCTATTAAACGTCTTTATAGTTATTGTATTTTAAATCTATTTTTTTTTCTATTAAACATGCACATGTATTCATTTTTATAGCTGATAGAATCAGTGAATCAGTATATAAAGTGTCTTTCGTGATCTTGTCTAAAGTTTTAACCTTCATCTTTATCAAGCCACTTAAAAACCTTTTGTTTATACATCACTTGTTCCAAGAAAATGTTATTTCCAGAGAGAGAGAGAGAGAGAGAGAGAGAGAGAGAGAGAGAGAGAGAGAGAGAGAGTTATACAAAACTTTCGTATATTTAATTTTTATTCACAAATATAAGATATTTATTTAATATAGATGCCATGTAGTAAATCCTTTAATCGTTAAAATAATGCACAATAACATTAAATTGTGATGAAATTCAACCATGCAGTATCAGATTCCACGTGCTCTATATATATATACTCAGCCCGTTAGCTGCACCAGGTGCTCCTTACACGAGTCGACAAGAAAAACGTGTCGTTGCAATAACTTACTCTTAAATCGTTTGTTATGGTTGATATGTTTCTTACACTGCGTGTGTGAACTTAAATTTGTATATATACTTTACGTTTAAACAGAAACATCTCTCTCTCTTCTCTCTCTCTCTCCGAATGTATCTTTGCGCTAACAAGACTATAACAGTGACTGAACTACTAACTTCTTATATGAATGAATTTTATTTATTCTAGACTCACGGTTTTAACAACGATCTCCACACAATGACTAAAAGCTTGTAGACGGTCTATGACCAGGTTTATAGGTTCTATCTATTCAAAGCACACGTAATTAGATTGAAAAGGAAGTGCATTGCCCTGTTTCGTTCAAACTACTTGCTAGAAGTTAAAACATATTGTTCACCTGTTTAATTAATCAGTTTTCCTGTATATAAATGCAAAGGTTGGTTCATGATTTTTTAACGCAAGTTAATACTTCGTGATATTCCCGCATTTATAAAGTTGCTGAATTGTTCGGATCAGAAAAAAATAAAAAAAATTATTGTTACGTACATCTGTACTCTAGATACAAGAAACGGTACAATCGTTTCCTATTGGAATTCGATTATGGCATCATCATGATTATTTCGTGCAATCCTTAATTTTTCTTAGGTTGCTTAACTTTTCGACCGATCGATAAACTAGTAAGTACAGGATTGTGTAGATTTCAGTTCTGTCAGTTTTCACAGTTATGAACTTATATATGTAGAATCCATTTTCGTAAAAAAAAAAAGAATAAAAAAAATAGAGGGAATCATACTTGGTGGATGTAAATGATATATTCATTTACCTCTACCGGCTTTCGAGTATTTCGCTGCAGTACGGATTTCCTATTACTATGTCGTGTTAGTTAATACGAAAATTCTTATTCTAAACAAACGGAATGGAAAGTTTGGAAATTAAATACTAATACCCCCCCCCCCCAAAAAAAAATGATTGGTTGTGTTAAAATCCAGTTAAGCCTGTCCGTCATGTTTATGACGTCGCGTTAAAGGCTTCGTAAAATGTCGACGTTTCGTATTTTAAAGGCGCCGTGTTTGACGTAAAATTTATTATACTTACATTAAAGTTATATTAATAAATCATATACCATTGAGTTTTGTTTATTGTTGGCTTTTGAAAATGGAAAGTATCATTAGATTTTAAAACACGGCAATTTTCGGCCAATAACGTCCCTTGTTCTTTACAACTGTAGTAGAGGACTCCCTGGTAAACATAATTATGAAGTCAGTTTTTCTTACAGATTTGTGATAATAGAGAAGATTTTTAAACATTATATGCATTAACACTATATGGCCATATTGCCCCTCCCCCAGGCCCTGAACCCCTGACCCAGGGGCCATGCATTTCAAAATTTAGGTAGAGTAGTTAGTGGACATCATAATCATGCATTCAGTTTTTTGCCCACATGTGTGGGAATAAATAAGATTTCTAAGAATTAACACATTTTCACTATATGGATATATTAGCCCCGCCCTATAGCCGAAACCCATGCACCAGGGGTCATGAATTTCACAATTTAGGTAGAAGACTTCATGCAAATTATAACAATAACAAATAGATATATTGGAGTAAAGAAAAAGATTTTCTAAGATTTTTACTATATGGCCATATTGGCCCCACCTTAGAGCCTGAACCCCTGACCCAAGGGTCATGAATTTCACAATTTTGGTAGAGGGCTTCATGGGCATCATAGCAACGTATTTGGTTTTTAACAAATATATATTGGAATATAGAAGATGATTTTTGAAGATTTAATACGTTTTTACTATATGACCATATTGGCCCACCCTAGAGCCTGAACCCCTGGCCCAGGGTCATGAATTTCACAATTTTGGTAGAGGGCTTCAGGGACATCGTAACCATGCATTCAGTTTTTTCCTCAAATGTGTGGGAGTAGAGAAGAAGATTTTTTTGCTATTTTAAGTATATTTAGCCCCGTCTGTGGCGCCCCGGGGATGATAGAGCCGTGAATTTCACAATTTATACTTTCCAATAAAATAAGCAAGAGGTTTTTTTTTTAAATTTGTTATTTATTAAGGATCTTTTATTGTTGAGTGTTATCTGCAAACCTGAAATTCATTGTGAAGTGGGTTTTGATTGACCGGAATATTTTTCTTCGCTTTCTCTGCTTTGTTGAAAAACTCAACCATATTGTCCACTTTAATTGGTGCTTTGAAAACTTCGTTCAGGGCAAGATATATCGTAATATACTGCGCCTTTAAAGAAATAAACTTTAATGTTTATATTCAAGTGATAAAAAAATGATATGATACAAATTAATTATGCCTTTTACATACAGTAATGAGGAACTTCGTCACAAATTCAGCAACATTCACTCTCCTAGTTCTCTTGCCGATTTGAAAGAGCGAATCCAAGGCTATATAAATACCTGTTCGTCCTACACCGGCGCTAAGTAGACAAAGAAGAATTAAATGCAGGAAATATAGTGAAATTCGAATCAGGTTTACATCCATTTAGCTTTTTCAATTGAAAATACCTGTTAATGTTGAAATATATTTTTAAGCTGCTGAAAAATACAAATTGACTCAATAACCTTTTCATTTTATAACCATATATAAGATACTTTACCTTTTCACGACGAAAACTATTATAACCACTACAATGATAATGACCAATAATCCAACACCTACACCAATAAATGGCGCATTGACGTCATCATTATTTTGGCTATCTGTCCGAAATACAATCTAAAACCAAATAGAAGAGTGCAGATTTACTCACATACTTTTAGTTTTGACTATAACTTAAAGAGAACATCAAATCTACAATGTTTCCATGATCTTTATAAGAAATTCTTTTTAATTGATTATTATTTAATATCATTGACATACTTGCAAGAAAGATATCAGATTAAGAGAATATATAAGTTTAATATTAGAGGTAAGTATCAATGAACTAACCTGTTCACATGTACCGGATTTTGTGTCACAAATTCCATCGACACAAAGCGAACTGCAATTATCCATACAGTTGTACCCAAATTGGCCGTTGCTACACTCTATAAGAAAACAAGGTGTTTTCAAAATGACAACAAAGTGTTCAATTACAGGTAAATAATCATTCGGAAAACAATATTCAATCAAGCAATACATGGACTTAAAGCTTCATAATTCATACATTTTTTTTCAGTATCAATAAAGTAATAAATACCTGGTAATACATTTGTAGTGTTGCTTACATGCAGTTTAAGATAGAACACTATAATCAAAGTACTGAGAGTACTGAAAGACGGGGTCTTGAAAGTTTGAATTAAAAGTTTGTAATTGTCCACGTTTTCCTTGAATATGCTAAAAAAAACTGAATTTGAATAAGGTGTTTCAATCTGTGTTAAAATTCGGCTTTTTGTCTGATACTTTGTCTAAAATCTTTACTTAATCCGGGACGGTACTGTCCTTCATAATTTAAGAAAATTGACACAACAGTATTTTATGGAAAATAAGACCCCAAGGGGAAAAAAATTAAAAATAGATATATAACTAAGCGGGAAAAATCAAAACAACTCAATCGAGGTAGAAAATTTAAACTGTTACAGTTATTGAATTTTGTGATTAAGGGAAAATCCACAAGTCGGTATCCGTTATACAAGGTTTATGAAAACTTTGAAAGCTCGCCAACTGCTGAATTACCGAACAAAGTTAACATTTTTTACAAATAATAAACACAGGCACATGACGTTAGAAATATTTCTTATAGCTATAAGATCATTCCAAATACTATAACAATAACAAGGTTCGTCAAGGTCGCCATTTTGATTTTTTAGATCGGCTTATGTGCATCGATTTTTTGTCAGCGATTCATGTAAAATTAATGGTAAAAGTAATTCTGGTCGCCTTTAACTATTTGTTGTTGGTGTAAACTCGGGCATCATCTTCACGAATAACGCTATAACCGTTCCTCTTTTTGAAAATCATACTCCGAATTCAGTCTTCTGCTTTTAAAATCGATAAAACTCGAAAATGGAAACCTGAAGTGAATGAATCACCTTTGAGGAAGACCTTTCCTGATTGGCTGTTATATTTGTCGTTAAAAAAAAAGCAACAGAATGATAAAGACATTAACTGATAAATGTAAAGAGATAAGTCAATTTAATGACTTGTCAACCCCCCCCCCCCCAAAATAAAAAAATGGAAATAAAAATTGAGTAGAATGTCCAGATTGAACACTTAGTGCTAATTAAGGAGAGAAGATGTCATGTCTAAGACTTAAGAGAAATAATCTCACGACAGTTATATGATTTACTGACATTTGATAAAACAATGCTTATTGCAGAATGGTTTTAAATTATTAAATTTTGATATTAATTCAGAATTGTTTGAATTAAACATTTTTTATATTTGAAAAATTAACGCTTTTAACAGCAAAATTAACTTATGTTTTAGGAAATTGTGATTTCAGTGATCTGTGAGGTTTTTTTTCATATCACTCTCGTCTATTAAGCGCAAATTTTTATGCGTCTTTTGGTAAAAATGAACTTAATTTGGGAAGCGATAATCTATTTACATGTACTACCACACGGTAAATCAAAAATTTAAAACCTACCACCCAAGCATTATTTCTGAATTCATAAGTCTAATATTGGTGTGAGATATTTACAGATTGGAGAAAGATCAGCTGACTTTCTGATTCTAGACATTGAGATATTGATGAAGAAATTATTTAAATAATGAATGTGACTGGTTTTGTACGTTATTAAGTATAAAAAAGTTTAAACTCATGTCTCATAACATGTAAAAAATACATATCTATTCCAACTAAGCCGCACAACAAAGACATTAACATTTAACTTTGTTTTTCAATCGATAAGATTGTGTATATTGTTTGATGTATTGGTCACCCAAAAAGTATAATATATATTGGTTTTGCTTAAAATGCATTGTTCAAAATTTAAATTCAGTTTAGTTAACTAAGACAATGAGCGATAAGGCAAATTCAGACGTGGTATTATTTTTAATGTACAAAATTCCTTTAGACATGAACAGCAGCCATACCGCAAGTACATGTAGACTGGAAGCCAAAGAATAACCTATTTAATTCGTAAAACAGCTGTTTATAACCCGTTGAAATTTTAACTTCGTCTCGCGCATGAAGATTGGTACTATTCAGGTGATAGCTTGTTAAAATAAAATTCACAGATTTAAAAAATGGCACATTGCGTTTGTGAACTTCACTTTCGATTCAACCTTCAACACTTTCTATTAATAAATGAGCTTGATCACCAACTGAATCGTCAATGGTGTTGTGCATTTAGTCAACTACTGAATCCTAGCAAGAATATTTTTTCAATAAAACTATGTGTTTATTTTCCTGATTATACACAGAGGAATTAAAAGGTTTAATGTGGGTGTATCACTCTAACTATTTTTAGAATCGGCGGGACAACAAAGTCGTGCTTCAAACAAAATAGTTCCTATACTTGCAGAGTGTATATAATTTTCTGGGGACATTTTTAATCAGACTGCGAAACGCCTTACTTTTACTTTCGTTTTCAGAGTTTTTCAATACAGACGCATTTTTCCGGAAAACGAATCAGACTTCACATCACTAAAGTTTAACAGGAGATAGATACTTTGATGAGCTTTCATTCAAGAGGTCTCTAGGCCTCGTTGCTGAACGAAAATTAGGGCCGGAGCTATGAACCCGAACGTTAACATTACCGCCTATGGAAAATGCATTAGCGGACTATACCTATGTGTGTTTTTTATATTGTATATTTGCTGAAATGCATGAAAACTTTCTGCACTCTTTTCTTACGCGTAGACTCGATTAATGTGTTCTACACGTGCCTTCCGGTTTGAAAATTCGGCGGACAGTAAACTAATGGACGGGGTCACCTGACCCCGTCTAAAAATTATTAGCTTTTATTAATGTGCCTACCTTCATTACACAGAGTACCTTTAAAGCCTAGATCACAACCAGTTGAACAGACACCGTTAACATGATTGCAGTTGGAGGAATTGGCGCAGTTACCACATTTCTGTTTGCAGTTTTCTCTATACATTTTGTTGTCACAAACTTCCAATTAAGATAAAAAAAATGTCAAAAAGCCATACTGTTTTCTTTAGTTAACTCCAACACTGTCAATGCTTTATTTTTTTTCTATAAACTAAACTCATTTTTGCGAAAAACTACATCTCAACTGGTTTTAAGGTATTTTAAAATAGTTTATCTATTCATCTGATCATTTACATGAGCACTGCGCAAAGACGGACTAAAAGATTTATGCCAAACACTTGCTTAAGGTACTATGCATACGGTGTATATCATAGTAGACTATGGATTATTTAAACAATAAAATGCCTTTATGGTGATTCATGCGGCATATGAAGGTGGCGACATTACAGAAAAAAATACATAATTTTTTTTTCTGCAATGATCGCTAACTTCATAACCGAAATGAATCATCAAAGAAAGCATTTTATTGTTTATATTTACATCTTTCTTTTAACTAGCTGATAAATTGATTATAAAAAGTAAGTAAAATTCACTTAATAACTGTTAATGTACATAATTACGTTAGCTAAAAGAAACAGACAAATCGTCTCCTGTGAGACTTTGAGTCTGACATCATCATCATATTTCGTGCAGTCTGTGATTTTTCTTAGGTCGCTGTAGGTTTCGACCAATCGATAAACAGGGCGTGTCGATATCAGTCCTGCTAGTTTCCTGTCAGTTTCCTGTCAGTTTCAGCCGCTGTAGATCTCGCCCAATTGATAAAAGGGACGTGTATATTTCAGTCTGGTTGTTTCTATAGAGCTATGAATTAACTATAAGTTTCCGTAAAAAATAGAGGGAATCATACTCGGTAGATGTGAATATTTGGGGTTGTTATGTTAACCTTAAGATCCATTATAAAATGTTTTAGCCTTTGAAGCACTTTTCAATTATTGTACCTTCATGTTAAATACTGAAATCTGATTTGTTTTGACGCACTTGACAATCCGTATATATTATATTAATATAATTATATTATATTATATTATATTATATTATATTATATTATATTATATTATATTATATTATATTATATTATATTATATTATATTATATTATATTATATTTTATTATACTTTCATGTTAAATACTGAAATCTGATTGGTTTAGACGCAGTGGACAATCCGTTCCCATACCCTCAGCGTTAGCAATACACTTGGCAAAGGGCCGATAGAACGAATTGTTACATGCGCGTAAATCATGCGCGTACGGTTCGTCGTAGAATTCACGTATTTTCTATATTAAAACAGTAAAATTTGCTACAAAATCAAGACATTCAGTATAATAAAATAAATAGTGCCTGTTTGGGAGGGTACCAGTTGAAATTGACACCCCTCGAAAACCATTGTCAACCTCCGCGTCGCGTCGGGTGACAATGGTTTCTCGGGGTGTCAATTTTAACTGGTACCCTCCCAAACAGGCACTATTTATATAATATCACATGGAAAGCATATATACAGTTTATGTATTGGTATACCGGGGGTATTATCCGTTTGAATCATGTGGTCATTTACATCAAAAGGCGAACCGAAAACACTTGTCGGTCATCTTCGCTAGCCAGGGTTTTCGGTTCACTCTGCTCCCCATAAACCCTTGGGAGATTTCATTACAAAAACTGGGTGATGCGGTGGCGCTATCTAGCGAGCAACTTGAGTTGCGCCCCTTTACATTTTAATTGAATGAAACAACGAGTAATATACAAGCTACGGCAAATATACAACTTGAAAACATGTTGACTAGCGAGAATATAGGAACCTGTACCGTGAGTGAAAAAGTAGCTATATAAATGCGTTCAAGCCATAAAACCAGGTATCGTTGTCGTAATTATTGTGGACAAAAGAAATTTCATAAAATACAGCTCATGGAACATTTGAACCTCTAACCATTAGCAGGGACGTATATAATAACGGGATATGCAACTTCTTCATTAGCCATGTTTACTTCCCACACTACGATCACACGAGCCTTGACAAGTTTGTAAATCTCTGTTAAATCAAGTAAAATATATCGTTTTTTAAAGTGATATGGTTAGACCATCCTTGTGGAGGTACTGTACTCGAGCACTTGTGCCTCAACTTTTGAAAAACACCGAATGTTTTACCAAAGATCACACGTGTGTTTCTTTTAAAAGTTTATTTATAAACGCTTGTTTACAACGATGCGATTGGATCAGCTACCCGCAGCTGCAGCCAATCATTAAACGGAGCCTGTCACCGAGTTTTCGTAATTAAATCTGCCAAGGGTTTATGGTGAGCAAAATGGACCGAAAACCCTTGCCTAGCGAAGATGCTTGTCGGTGTAATTATGAATGTCCTTTAGTATTTGCAATGGTTTATGTATAATGGGTAAGTCTCTTTACAAGATTTTAAGATATAAAGCAAGAGGAAAGACAAGAAATGGGACACTAAATTTATCTTGACATGCCCTCCAAGAGTATACATGGTTAGGGCCAGAGATCTTTAATGTTCAAACACACTTACACTTTTTAAAAAAAGAGTATATAGCTTTGATTACAGAATGCATATAAAAAGACTGAGCAAAAATAGACATTTCATAAACATTAGAACTTCAACAATTTGCTTGATATTTGACCAACATAAAGCTTTTTTTAACAAAGTTCAACATATTTATGCATTATTAAAACATGCTGCTTAATTCTTTTAATTTAAAGTTTAGATAGCAAACCTTCTCGAGTTATTTTTTCTATTGATTTATATGATATAAATGTTTTAGAGTACACATCTATGGTAAGCAACAGAACTTGGATCACATATCATAGTGTGTAACAATAAAGCAACAGGAGTCCAAATGTTTGTAAACGGTGGGTTTTCAAAATACCTTAAACATGCTGAATTTTATAAATCCAGAATATCTTTCATCGATGACTCATAAGATAGAAATAGGAAATAAGATAGGAAATAAGAGGCTTGAAAATTCGGCCCTTAAGATTGGCATGTTTCCTCGGCGTTGGTCAAACATATTTCTTCCTTTCTACGTGATCTCGTTGATTAACAAAGAGGGAGTAATTTTTCATACACCCTGCAGACGCCGTAAGTGAATAAAATGACGTCATAGTGCAAAGTGTATCAATTTCATGCAAAACTCAACTACCTCACAATACAATGACTCTTTATTGTAGATCAACACACAAAATAGTTGATTTTGTAAAAAGAATAAATCTAAGATAAAGGATAATATCAAGTTCATATTGGGGAATCTCAGGATGACGGGAATCAATCGGGTTAAGAACAAATAGCAATAAACATTATTGATGCTGAGTGTCAATTTTTTGTTTTTTGTTTTGTTTTTTATTATTTTGTTTTTTTTTAAATAGGGTCCGGATTGGTATGAACTTCTAATTTTTTTTTAATTAATCAGAAATATGGAATCACTATGTGAGTATTACATGTACATGTATGAGGTGATCAATTTGGTCATGACGTGGTCAAAACAAATAAAGCCCGAAGGGCATTATGATAGATTTGATCACGCCCCGACCGATATTATCACCACATAATATTACAAGAATGATTCCTTATTGCATGTAGTTATATTTATATAATTTTTCTAGGACTATAATCAACGTCTTCTTCGTAATTTTATCAAGGAATAGACAATTACATATTACAAATGTTTCTTTTTCGTTCTTAGTAAGATTGTACTCCGAATTAAAGTCGGAAAAAACTTAGGAATTGCATAGCAAAATTATAGATGTTTAGAAGAGTTTAGATATCAACAATCGATTTTAAACAATTTATTCGTTTTCACATTTCCATTGATCGGCGTTTTTTGAACTGTAATACGTTCAAATACTGCAATTTACTTTATAGCAAGCGTGAACTTCACGTGAATGCCAGGTGTTAAAAAGAGCGAAACAGAAATATGTCTTTTAAAGAGCAGTGTGACCAATGCTTTTCAAAAAAAAAATTCGATCAATTAAAGATTCTTACTTTTGTTATGAATCATGTTTTTTGGCTCATACTTAAGCGTTTTCTGCTAGTTTCTCCACTAGAAATTTCTTTTACAGGTTTGCTAAACGTTAAAACAATTACATACAATGCACATTTATGATTAATTTACATACAAATTTGACCTGCTCTTAGATAAACCAATTATTAAATTTCTACGGATATAAAAATTATCTTAAGATGTAGTGAGTAATCATAAGACAAAAGTTTGTTAATAGTGATAAAAAGGCGGTTGTAAAATGTAACGATGAATTCAAAAGATACATTTGATAAATAGAAATATTAGATATACAAAATTTAGGATGAAAGGAATACCGATCGATATTAAATAGAAATCCATATTTAGTTAATGAGTCTATTTTTTATTCATAGTATCAATTGCCTCCATACACAATTTAATTCGTAATATCGGGAAACCTCAAATTAACAATGATTTCGCGATTTATCTTCCTTTATAATGTTAAGTGGAAATGCTTTCTCTATTGTCTACTTTTATACACTGTATACTACAGTCAGGTTCCCATGCATCATTTTAGTTTTTATATAATATTGGACATTTGTATTTTTAGATCAAAGTCCTTCCATGAGTGTAATAGCAGTATTCGTTATATTTAGATGAAAAATTGTTAACATGATAATTGGCAGTTGTATAAATAGACTAATGATGAGTTCAACTAAAAATAATCAATTGCCTCGTTAGTGATATTGTAATTATCTTTAAAACCATCCCCTAGGCAGATTTAAAGTTTTAAAAAAATCCTTAAATATTCATATTTTTTTGGGGGGTACTCTTCCCTCCAAACAGTAGGTCAATAGAAAATCCTATATCTTGTAGGTTAATTACACATTGCAGCACGCAGTACTCTGAATTATTCAGTGGATACATAATTAAAAAATAAAACTCTAGACACATTTTCAAAGAACGCTAGTGTTTAGAATATTTTGATTATTAGTCCAGGTTCAAGGAAGTTGGGTTTCTTTCAATTTTAAATCAATTGCCCTCATTATTTGATTACTTATATTTTTGGATAATATTCCAAAGCAGTTCAGTAATTAAAGCATAGTTATTTACAAACAGTCAGATCCCTTCTGTGGACGTTTAGAACCCAGAGTTAGAAGTGTCTGGACACAGTCAGCTCAATCTCTGGAATGACTGCAATCTTTTTTGTTTTCTTAATATTAATTTTGATTCTTTAGTCTATTTTTCTTCTCAGGACAAATATCTTGTTTACATTCTGGCTACTACAAATTAGTTTTCATGTTTGTATATAATATGCAGAGAAAACTTAAATCAAACACATGGTATTTTAATGACATCGATTTCAGCTTATTAGGGTTTTATATATTGTGTACAAGGTGAGATAATGATATGAACAAAAAGATAATATTTAACTAATGAAAATTGAAAATCAATCAATGATGAATGTTTTAAACTTTAAATTATCATTAGGCTAATACGATATACATACATTGACTGAATTATAATTCCTTGTATATCTATTAGCATCGGTTTACATTCAAGAAGACATCCTTTGTAAACCAGGAAGTTCTTTATTCATCACGTTTAATATCTTCATTCACTCAAAGTTCTGTCGTGGATTTTGTAAGTATCACTCACTACCATTTCACACACTAAAGAGATCCGTATACTATTAAGGGGACACAGGACACGTATCACGTGACTATCATTGCAATGATGCTTTGATGTGGTAACTCTATTATGACGTCATAATTGATTTAAATGTATGATGCTATGATGTCATTTATTCATTATGACGTCATACAGGATTTGGCAGATATTTTTCCCGTACTAAAGGCTCTAAAGTAGTCTATGTCAAAACATGAGCTGGTGGAAATTAAACATTTTTAATTTTAGAAATGTAAATATACAAAATCATAAGCGGTTAATATAATCAGATATATATTCTGATAATGATCTGTTCATGATAATTGATAAATCTAAATAATGCAATACTTTTTTTATGGTTCCAAACAGACTTTGTCATAAAAGGTCATAATTCTAGAATAGGGAGGAGGGGTGATTCCTATTGTAGTATCTCTCTTAAATGCCAAGAAAGTTGCCATGAAAATTTTACAAGTTATAAAGCACATGCTAAGGTTGATACATGAAAATTTTTTAAAAAATTCATTGACAATTTTTTATGTGCCATCACATTTTGTTCAAATTTAGAATTAAAAACTTCAAAATTTGAAGTGCTGATTTCAGCAATATATTGATAAAATTATAATATTGCTATGTAAAAAAGCCAATGTTGTTAACAATTTTGAAATTTGTTTTCATTCTCAAAATTAATGAATATGATTTGCGAACAAATTCCTTCAAATAAAATAATTATTGCAGAAAATTGAAATTTTTAAAAAAATTCATAATGCCAGAATAGGGGGATAATTCCAATCAAAATATCTCCCTTGCAAGGTAAGAAAGCAGTCATAAAAATGATATATGTTGTAGTGGACATCTCAATGTAAATGTATTAAAGAAAGCAAAATAATTCATTGACAAATAATTTTTCACTGCAACGTCCTGTTCCCCCTTAAAATAGCTTTCGTTTTCACTGAGGGTGAAATTATAATGAAGTCTTTATAAAAGATCAAACTACCAGAGATGAAATGTGAAACTAAAACTGACGCAAACTATACAGTGCACATTGTTTTCTTAAGTTCCTTGGGATCTTTATTTGCTTAGAGTAGCAAATAAAAACTCTTATAAACTGTTGTTCAAAACAGCAAACTGTTCGACTATCAATCGTCTATTCGTTGTTTAAAGTAAATATTTGCATCCACTTTCTCTCCCCTGTTAAATTGCATTGACTGATTTGAATGATATTTACGCATAACTCAGAAGACCTAGTCACCAAATCTGGTGCGTATGAACACATTCAATCTTCCTTCAGTATTTCTCGAAGAACATATAAATGACTCTCCTAGCGACCTCAAACCGGAGCACGACCTGATATTATACCTACGCTATTTAAGATTCAATTTATGTAAATATTTCTTTAGAATTAAATGAAGTCAATTGATAAATTTCTTAGTATAAAAGTAAATTCATCAAATTACAAAATGAAAAAATAAAATTGTGTTACTAAAATTAAAGCGCTTTGCACTTATTTTTGTCAACATAATTCGGCTGTTCCAATAGCTCTTTCGTTAATTTCGCATTACTCGTTGAATAAGGCCGAAATTTTTAAAAATAAATCATATTATCAGAAAGAGAAAATGTTAAAAAAACCATAAATATAAACATTAATCATTATTGTTTGAAATATGTTGTCTCATAACTGCAACTGTGGGCGCCAACAAATTATCATAAAGCGTTAGCGCGCCTTTTTCAATTGTTATGCACACACCGTTGCAGTTATGCGACCATATCTTTAAAAAAATGATTCAATGATTAACTAATTCATCAATAAATCTTCGCGAATTTTTCTTTTTTCCTTTGAAAAACAGGAAACACATTACACGTACACACCACCCATAGTTTGGTATAATTTATTATTATGAGGAGGTGTTTTAAGTGGGTTTATGTAAATCAAATTATATTACCTGAAATTAGAAGTGAGCACCATACGTACAATACCGTCTTCTTTGTCTCACCTCTCTACACTCAGACAGATGGTCGATGAATACTTAATCGAAAATTCAAATATACGTTACAGAGTAATATTTAAATATGTAATACTCTACGAATATTATTTTAAGTATTGGACATTTACTTTATTAGGTCTTTCCACCTTTCAGGTGAAAGAACTCTTGTTTTCTTTATGTTTTTTCTTCTTCTTCTTTTTTTCTATTTAGCTCGGAGTGACTTTTTTGTTATTAGGGTTATCCAAACAAATTAAACTTTATGTAATTATTCCTTAAAATTTATGGTACCAATTGACCCTGTGTCAAAAAACTCCCAGAACTTACAGAGTTATTGCCCTTTGAGAAGAAAATGCCTGTTATCACTACTCCTCTAAAACCATAAGAGATAGAGACTTGGAACTTTTACCAATGTCTTTAGTACACTTAGAGGGCTGTTCAATCTATTCATACCGAAAGGATCTGGGGCCCTCTTCTAGCAGTTATTGCCCCTGAAAATATTTAAATTTCCATAAAATCACTTCCAACTTTTTTATTATTTATCATAAAGACGTCGGACCACTTGGGATAGAAGCGTCTACCTTGGCCGAACAAAATGATATAGAGGTCAAAGGTCAAGGTCATTTGGAAATCTGTTAATTAATGATTTTTCAGATCTCTTTTGTTTAGGGTGGTAGAGAAAATTTGTTTTCATGGATGTAGTAAGACATCTTAAGACATTTTAAAATACAGCCCCTTGGCTCATACCTTTGAATAATTACAGAGTTATTGCCCCTATAGTACAAAATGCTTGTTATCGCTACTCCTCTGAAACAATAAGAGATAGAGACTTGGAACTTTTACCAATGTCTTCAGTACACTTAGAGGGTTGTTCAATCTATTCATACCAAAAGGATCTGAGGCCCCCTTGTAACAGTTATTGCCCCTGAAAGTATTTACATTTCCATTAAATCACTTTCAACTTTTTTATTATTTATCATAAAGACGTCGGACCACTTGGAATGGAAGCGTCTACCTTGGCCGAACAAAATGACATAAAGGTCAAAGGTCAAGGTCATTTGGAAATCTGTTAATTAATGAATTATCATATCATTTGATACAGAATTTTAGTAAGGGTTTCAATAGCTTGCTGGATTGCGCAATAAGGTATTCAATTAGGTCAGCCAGGTATCGCATCAAGTCCTGTGGTTACTCAAGTGGAAATTGTTTTACAGTCAACCCATTCATATTGTACAAAGACAGCAAGCCTCTAGAAAACGCTCTTCTATTGTTAGGTTTTCTGTTTATATGCTTGTGTAAAGAATATTCACTTGGCGAGCACGCCAATTTTGTTCAGAGTAAATGGGAAAAAATTCAGAAAAAGTAATTCAAAAGATATCTACGATAAACAACGGAATTCTTAAAGCAATCATGGCTTGAAATACAAAATAATCTCTTAAAACTCATTTATGGCTTTGCAGTATTCTAATTTTCTAGTACAACATATAACACAGGTATACTATTTTTGTATACCTTACTGAGCAATCTAGCAATTTATTAAAAAAATAGTAGGGTGGAAAGACCTCTAATTGTTCAAGAACAATTAGTCTACTAGTTATAATATCATTCGTAGCAAACAAAAGTATAAATTGTAAACATTTAAGTGTCTCTAATAAATAGGGCGCTTAATAATTTTACCAAATAATATGCAACTCAATCGCATTACACATTTCGAAATGTACTAGTATAAAAAAACCATATAAGCTGCAAAAACAAGGCGAAACAGCAAAACGTTTAAATGTATTAACACAAATACCCATATAACATATGATAAATTTCTTTAGATTAAGTATATATACCCGTAAGTTTCTATTAATTTAGGCTGATTAAAGCGTGAATTGTTTCTTTGTAAAAAAAAGAGTTATTGTTCATGACAGGTGTTCTATTTATCCAGTATTATTTAATCTTCCTCATGAAAAATAAATCATTTAAATCAAATAATATATTGATCGAATAAAGGGCTTTATATTCAGATAGGAAGACAAAAAATTACTGTTAAGGACAAATATACACGTGCATATGGTCGTCTTAAAACTTACATTTAAAAATAATGAGTTACTATTTCTAAAAGGATTTATATTAATATTTACATCTGCCGAGTATTATTCCTTATATTTCTTACGGAAACTTATACTTAATATATAGTTTTATAGGACGAGTTAGTTTGAAATCTACACGCCCCGTCTTTCGATTGAAAAAACAAACGCGGGTTATGTACTTTTTCTGCAATGTCGCAAACTTCATATCCCGCATGAATCACCAAACAAAGTATTTTATTGTTTAAGTAACTTTATTCAAAACGTCTTTCAATTTGGTTTTACAACAAGTGTATACAGCGTTATGAATATTAAAACAGTTTCTGTTTTATATAAAACACTTAACGGTAAAGTCAGATTTACAATACAATCTATTGTAGGCATCGAAAATGTAGGTGCCGATTCTTTAAGATCAATTTCCAAGAGCATTAATGACAGACATTAAGCGCAAGAATTGTAAACATAGAGATGGAGCACGAATCATCAGCATTGCTATACATAAAGAAACATTTGATACTAGTGCGCAATACCCTTGCGTATACATGTATACATATAAAATGTTGAATTTGACATGACTCAACTTTATATACACTTTGCATTTTTATACATATGATTGAATCAATTAATACTATAGTATGTACTAAGTTATTGCTTACATCACCTTTTGATGATTTGATAAACATACAGTACACATACCTGTGAAAGAAACACAGTTGAAATCGATGAAAGGAAAAATATCCAATATATCTTCATTGACACATTATTGTTTTTCACTCATAAAAGTTCACAGGAACGAAAAAAAATTTCTTACAGATAATAATAATTTTACATATTTCACCATTCGGATCTCGCTAGAAATACCTCGGACAATTTGTCAACGTTATCATCCGGGCTATTTCATGGATAATGCAATGCAAAATCCCGGGAGACTTTCTATTTTTGGTTTTGTATTGAAGGCTGAAAAGGTAGAGGGGGCGTTTCAAAACATAATGTGGACATTTTTTCTATATTAGTGGATGAACGTTGTTTGAGCACAAAGGGATTTATGATTAACGGAATATCAAGCGAAAAGAAGTGGAAGCAAAAACTCGAGACAGAGAATAAGCAGTATTATTACATTGTATCACCCCCCCCCCCTACATTTTTTTTATGTAAGTGTATTTCATATGTAAAGCTACCACTGTAAACATCAGATTTGATGAATTATTCAAACTGTCACTAAGAATGCCATAATACGGAACGACCTGAAAAAAACCCCCCACAAAAATGATATATTCAACATATTTGTTTCAATTTGTTGTTATCAGGATAACGGAGAAATCCGTAGACATTTAGGTGGTTAAATACGATCTAACAATACGTATGAAACACGTCAGTAAGCATGCGACCCAGTAGATGATTGTATATTATATTATTTCGGCTTATATTGAATTGTTTATTTTAGTGTACAATCACCAAAAGTGTAATAAATTTTATTGGTTGCAATACTTATTTTTTGATAAACTGTGGCATAGGTTTATAATTAAATTGTTAATTTAGGATACAATTTTAATTACTATCATTGAAAGTGTAATTAATTTTATTTATTGATTGCAATATATGTTTTCTGATGAACTTTCGTAGTGGTCCATAACCGCTTGATAAATAGTTTCGTAGTCTTCCTGTAATTAAAAGAAAAAAAATTCGATGGTCGGAATGAAAAACAAATATAATGTGTCATTAAACCAAATGATATTAATAACAAAAAAGTAAAGCTAATTTGAGTAATGCACTCTTAAAGATTCATCTGGCTGGTTTTAAAATTATTCTTGAGAACCTTTTCCTCTTATTTATGTTTAAAATTCCTAATGTTTGAATATTTGATTTACCTGCGAAATTAAACTTACAAATCTAGCACAGAACTCCGGACGTCGGATCTGTAGCTGTCTAACGGCGGTGAATACGTCAACAGTGTCATCCATGTTCATCTGTTGGATGACGTTATGGACGGCGATAAACAAACCGCACAGGGAAGCACCGTCACTAGCAATTATGAAAAAAAATGGAATAGAGAACTTAGATAAGCGTATTCATTTAGGAAAAAAGAAGGGAAACAATTACATGTAGTAGCAAAAGAAATAAAAGCCTTCAGAGTTTTCATTAATGCATTAGTGAAAAAAAGGTTACAGTAGTAAAGAAATTTTCTTTAGAATCATTTGTATTTCATGAAGATATTATTAAAGAAAATAAGTGATTCGACATCATTTCGTATTGCGTTTCCTAATATCAGACCTGCTTAAAATCGTTATTGGTTGTTCAGTTTCCAAATGAAGAACCGTCGATACCAAACTTCGAAGCTGGGACGTGTCAACAGAACTTCCTGAACGCTGTATTTCAACTTCTGGTTCAACAACCATTACTGTACGTACTTCCGCCTTGGTCAACAGAAATAAAAGCTGATATCATATACATTTTTCTTTACTGTATGTCTTATTTTTATTTTGTTTTACATTTTTGTAAATAAATTTAAAGTTAATAACATACGTCGTCACGAACGATTTGAATCTCGTGAGTAATGACATCAGTCCGAGATTTTGTCCGATGATGCAATGTAAATGGTGGGATATATACAGATGACGATTCAGAAGGCAACCATACTTTGACCTAAATATAAATTATAATTCAATAAATACTGTTTTTAGCAAGACACAGGTACAATATAACTAAAAATAGCTTTAAACATAAAAAGCACTCCAAATGAATTTTGTGGCTCAAAGGAGTTTTCCCTTCTTAACGATTTTTTCTCAATGTATTTCTCATTTGAGCAAGTTTTGTTTTATTATTTGCCAAAATAATAAAAATGAATACCAAATCTACACGTTTTACAAACATAACCTAAATTGATATTGGACACGTGAAGTTAGACACGAAACGAGAAGTGTATATGAATGAACAATACGATGTATTACTCTGTATACTTAGTTAGAAACTGAAAATTGCTTTATTCTTAATTCTACAGGCTCAAAGAATTACAATGTATACCGATTTGATATCACAGAGTGGTTGCATAAAAATGACTGTTTCTGACCCGTGGTCACTCAACAGACGTGAAAGACCCAAAGAGTCCTCTTCCAGTGAATATTTTGTCACAATGAAATGCTTAAGATTGGTAAATGACTGAAAATAAATATAAAATAATAGATTAATCCTGATAACCAAGTCATAAAATTTATCTGAACTCCACTTTAAATCAAACAAATGTAAAACATTGTGGTTTTTTTTAAATTTATTTAAGGACGACGGACCCAATTCAAGATTTTGCACCTCTGCACAGAAACCGCGCATATGCTATAAATATGACTGTCGTAATTACGTACATCAGAATAAGAAAAAAAAATAACAAAAATTATTATGCTAAACATAATTTGTGATGCCAAATTATTTTCAGTGGAAAAAAATTAAGAAGAAAAAAAATAGTCCGAATTTTTTGCGACAAGTCCGTTATATGTCCACGGTTTATAAATCATTCAACGCCGAGAGGCAGTTTATAGTCTTATATTCCGGTAGATATTGAATTTATACATTAACTTAACTATATATATATATATATATATATATATATATATATATATATATATATATATATATATATATATATATATAGCAGTCAATGTAACGTCAGGCAATAAATGATTAGGTCCTTTTTTAAATGACATTTCTGAAGAAAAATGACCCATGCAGTGAACTTTGACACAACCCCTCAAAAAATTTAGGTCGATGACCTATTTTTTTTTTCTGATAATCGGTAAGGTAATTGACTTCTTAATATTACAATTTGATTAGAGTAAAAAATCTAAGAAGAAGTAAATGTAGGAAATATAGTGATATTCGAATCAGGTTTACATCCATTGAGCTTTCTTGTTAAAAGTCGTTATTGTTTTTTGATATATTTAAGTAGAGAGAGAACTTTTTAACTCTGCAATATCCAATGAATCGTCAATATTCATTTTGTGGGTTTTTTGTTGTTGTTGAAGCACCAAATTAATTATATGCATATTTTTATCAGCGGCCATATTTTAAGATTATACTTTTGGAACACTCAAAGCCTTAGTTTAGAGTAGCATTAAATTACCTGCAATGTACGGTTGTTGGACCTTGATTATTGTTGGCTGATGTATTTATGACGTGGCTATGGAATGTAAGCAAACACAGCGGCTCTGGAACTCCATAATCCGGCCAGGCAGTGTACTGATATTGTGTAACTATACGTGTAGACTTGAGCTAAAAGTAACATGGGAAATGATTAAAAGATGGGTTATTTATCATTGTGTTAGTGATTGTTCGTTGCATTATTGATTTTAACGAAATAAAAATTATTGACATTATGTGACATAATTGTATGTGAACAGATAGACCCCAGCCAATATCTAATTGAACATTTGATTTGCCATATAAACAAACCAACCCCCCCCCCCAAAAAAAAAAAAAAACGAAAAAAAAACAACAACCAAAAAACAAAACAAAACAAAACAAAACAAAAAAAACAAAACGAAAAATATATTTGATAAAATTGGTTTCCAAAACATTGGTCCATTCATATTGACTCGTCAGTCTTAAAACTATATTTTAAGATGAAAATATAGAAATAATTAAATGATTTAAGAAAGTTAAGTGGTAGGACCATCATAGTCTAAAATTTCGCATGGCCAATTCATGTTAAAACTGTTGCTTATGCGCAATTTTTATCAGCATGTCAAATATTGTAAGTGTCTGGACTATAACCGTTTTTGTCTAAAATTTGTCGAAATCACAAATATTTGGCCTTTATTGGCGCAATCCTTTTCTGTATGTTACAATTCTTTATTTATTGAGAATGATACACCAAACACAG
The DNA here is from genome assembly GCA_020458035.1 of Magallana ariakensis. Lineage (NCBI taxonomy): Eukaryota > Metazoa > Mollusca > Bivalvia > Ostreida > Ostreidae > Magallana > Magallana ariakensis. The sequence goes on from CM035811.1 coordinate 50,187,196, forward strand.
GATGAATAATTAGCAAATAAAATGTAATCTGATAAACTTAAAAGAATAGACAAAAACTAAAAGTTACCTTTTTGTTGAGCACTAAAAATTGTCGAGTTGTGAAACATGCATATTTTTTTTCTTCTATGAGGGTAACTTGTACCTGACCGTAGAGCGCAGAGTTGTTCTAATCCGGCCAGTATTTATTGCGTTTGACCTTTATCAAAAAGGTGAAATTTGTATTGACTATTTTTAATCCATTTTGTTTTTCTAATATGATAAAACACAATGTTTTAAACATGATAAAACACAGATTAAACTTTAATATGGAAAAAGGTGTAAAACATTAAACGATGAAAGCTTCATGATGTACTACATGTAGATACTGTTGTAAATATTTGACCGCCCTTACAGTAATGATGTTCATTACGACAAACACTTATGCGTACACTTTCACGCACCTGTTCTCCTTCAACAAGAGTTGTCACCATGACGATTGAAGTTACGTTTTCTTGCCAAACCATTCTCCAGAAATCCACAACAGTATTTGGCGTTGGTCCTTCAAATTATCAAATACTTAATTGGTCAACATTTTTAAAAAGTTAAAGTAAAATATACAAATGTATTGTTGTTGTTTTTTTAATCAAAATTATATTATACATAGTATTGCCTTCATAATGAATGTTTTTTTCAGATTTATGATTTTCAATATGTTTTGTAATTGATTGAAACACTCTTAAAAATAGATTCACTTTGTAACGAGCATACTATTTTTTTAATATATTAGTAACAAATCTTATATTTTTCCAAGCGGGTAGCGAAAAGTGTTCATTTTAGTTGCCTAATGCACCTTGGAAAATGACATCAAGGGTATTTAATATTAAAAATATACCTTGAGTAGCAATGTATTCTTTCTGTCGGTTCGCACCCTGTAACATGCAACATATTCATTTTAGGCACATGTGCTGTTATTTTCTTCTTTTTTTTTTTGGATAAAGTTTGATGGTGCATTTTTTGCTATTGGTCATTATATTTAATTGTGGAAGTTTAACTAAGCTTTTGAAATACGCTGTGCTCATTGGTTGTATAATTAAACATAATTTGAAAAAAAGAACATGCAGAAAGAGTTAACAAAAAAACAAAAACATAAAAAACCAAAAATACAAATAAAAAAAAAAAAAACACATAATATAATTCATTCAAATATCAAACCATATTTTCGTAGCATATTTACACATTGTAAAATTCAATTTCAGTCAGCAAAGAGTAGGATATATTTTCGTATTACCTCTATAAAATTAGCATTTATATAGTCCATTTTGTCGCTGTTTTGAATACCAAGTACCACTCGCGAATGGTCATCTGAATAAAAAATAAAAAAAAAACAGATTTATATATGTGCATTGTTTCTTTATCGGCCTCTATGTAGTATAAAGAATAAGGGGCATTAAGACGTAAAATTTGCCCAATGCATTGAAAACATTTAATGGTTATTTTTTAGTAAATTATGATCTGTTAACCCTATTTCAGCCATATTTTTAATGAAAAATTACATTTTTGTTATTTTGAGGGCAAAAATAGGGAAAAAGCCAAAAAATCACTAATTTCTGGATTTTTTAAATATCTTGTCTTTTCAAAATTATATCAGATAATATCTGGTGATTCCTACTACAATAAAGCAAAACAAGTCAAAGGAAAACATAATCTTAACCAAAAACTTACTAAAACTTCAATTTTGAGATAAAAAGGTTTTTTTTATATCAAAAAGTAAGATTTAAGGAAATGTTATATATGTTATATACCAGTACCTTTTGAATAGAATATTTATGTACTGTATGCATATGTATGCTTTTTTTATATGGTATTAAAATGAGTGTAGAATACAACACAATGAGTGTAGAATACAACACAATGAAGTCAAAGAAAAAACTGCAGAGAGAAATTAAATGATCATAATCTGAATTTGCAGTAAAAAATTAAATTCAAATATTAATTTATGCACAAAAACTCATGAATTTCAGTGATTATTTGTTTTTAACACTTATTGCTCCGTAAAGAAAAGACATCCTGTGATATTTTTAAAAAATCAACCATATAATTTACATGAAAATCAAAAAAAATCCTTAATTACCAAAATGAACAAGCAGTTTTGGGGGTTGGATGGGGTGGGGTGAGGGTGGATGGGTTGTTAGTTAAATCCTTGTCCGAGCCATGAAGGCTAAAGAGCCCGTGCTTATCCCCAGTATCTGTGCATGGTGCTAAATGGATGGGAGTCATAAACTTCCCCTGAATGGAACACCAGTCCACCCCAGCATATGCCAGTACCCAAGTTCAGCTGGGTGGAGTGAGACAATGTAGATTAAGAATTTGGGGGATTTAATGGGACAATATTTGTTTAATAATTTATCATGACATAGTTCATCATTCATTACCACATATTAATCACAACGTTAACCTCTTTTCTTAACATGACTAAAACTCAATTTCATAATAAAATGTTTTTTTTATTAATAAAACAATTGATACTTTATTTTAATGAAGGTGAATTCTAACATTCACACATTACATAATTAACAAACATTACCACCACTGACTAATATTCATCACAAAAAATCTTAAATTTTTGCATATTTTTCTCCCTGTTATAATTTTAAAGTGCATGCATTAGTAAATTACACATCAGATAATTGATTAAATATTTCATAATCTAAAACAACTTTTTATCTATAAAGTTTATACAGTTGGGTGAAATAGTATAATAGTTCTAATGAAAATATCACAGATTTCTAAATCATTAAACAAGAGGCCCTGGGGCCACATCCCTCACTTGAGCGACACAAGCTTATCAAATAAGCACTTAGTGTACAATATCAAATTCAAAATATGTTGACAGTAGATCTTGCACAAAAAGATGTGGCCCCACCCTACCCCCGGGGACCATGATTTGAACAAACTTGAATCTACACTACCTGAGGATGCTTTCACACAAGTATCACCTTTTCTGGCCAAATGGTTTTTGAGAAGATGATTTTTTAAAGAAACATGTACCAACAAATTTTAACAATTCTTAAATATCTCCCTTTGAGGGTAGGTGTGGTCCTTCATTTAAATAAACTTAAATCCACTCACCTAAATAAGGATGATTTGTGCAAAGTTAGGTTGATATTGGCCCAGTGGTTCGGGAGAAGAAGTCGAACATGTAAAAGCAGACAGACAGTCGGAGGCCAAACAAAAAATGATCAGAATAGCTGAGCTCACTTAAGCTTTCAGTTCAGGTGAGCTAAAAAAAGGAACAATGAATTTTATTGACTTAAAATCGCTGTCACTTTTATGTTTCACTTTGTTAACTTTTTGAACTACCCATAATTGCTGAAAACACAGTCCTGAGTAGCTCTTCCATAGAGAGTGTTTGTCTTTAGTAATCAAGGTATCAAAGAACTGACCCCATCAACTTTCACACCAGTGCAACATTGGCTGTACCACACATGCATTAAGTAATGGCTCCAGAAAAAAATGTTCAATCCATATAAGATATTGTGTTCCTGAAATGTAGTGACTATCCATATCGGCAGATCATGTCAGATGATATCAATCACTTTTATAATTCGTGTGCTTGGCACTGTTTATTCCTTTGCAAGCTTTAGTAAGAAAAACAGCTACAATCAGATCACTGAGATTTCATTCAGCAGCATTACTTCATGGGATCTATGTCACCCTTGTATGCATGTTTTCAGAATTCCCATAGCTCTCTTGAAGCTCACCATTTGTCAAATATGCTAAATACTGAATTGAAAAAAAATCAATTTTTAAAAAATATCATGTTCATTTTATATTCTTATACATGTTCAATTATAAATGTGTTACTTAATGATGTGAAATGACAATCACTATATACGATACGATAGGGTAAACAATATATACATGTACGTTTATTTATATTAATCATTTGTGTGTGTGTTTCGGATTCCACTAAAGGCCGAAAAGCTAGGGCAATAGTAGAGAAGGTAAATACTAAATATTAGGTAATTGGATATTGATTTTGTTACATTTTACATGTATATAAAGAAAATGCTTACCAATTACAGTAAGAATGAAAGAAAGAATTTCAATAAACATGTTACAGGATATTACTTGTATAAAAATAATATTACCACGGGTTTTTAGAACATACATGTATTCTATATACATAACCATTACATACATGTACATTACCCAATTTTTATTAAAGCGATTATCTAAATAATTTAAATACAATAAAGTATAGAATGTAGATCTATTTTAAAACATAAAAATAACAGATTTCTTATAAAATACACAAATAGCAGTTGTGTGCTAGGGTATCATTTACTCAAGACACAAATTAACATAGCCCTGGTATTAGAGGGCAATTTTATAAATAGACTGAAAACATGATTTTTTGATTGTTAAATGAATATTCCATGTGTTGTGAAATGTCAACCTATTGTCGTAATGCTATACTCAATCATCTATAGCTGACATTCAATCAACAGTTGATCAAAAGCAATTTAAAATGTAGCCGTGTTCTTACTAATCTTAGTTTTCATTGTAAACGGAAGCGGTTTCATGAACGATATCGATATCTGTTTCCTTTAAAATTTTATTACATTTTCAAACTACTTATTAGAAATAAGACTATAGCCTAATGTATTCCACATGGTGTAGTTAGCGATTACTGTCAATCATGTAAGTTATCGATCGCTCGGTCAGCTGTCGATCTCGTAAACATGGTTAAGAATGCAGATCAATTACAATACCCCATTTAAATTCATAACGCATAGCTGTATCTTTAAGTCTTATACTATTTTCACACATTCTTACCAGTTAATGAGATGATTTTGCCTTCATATCTATTGTTGTCGTCCGACTTTCACTTTTGTTTACGTCTGCTGTGTATAAAAACCGAAACCGGAACCGAAAAATTCGCCCATCGTAAAACAACATAATTTATTTTTTTAAAAGTGGCCGCATGCAAACAACAACAAAATATTTTGAGAATAAAATTCTTTTGTTATTTTTATTAATCTGTTATAAGTTTAACGTGTTGTTTGCATGCGTCCATATCTAATTCTTGTTGGGAATGTGACCATTTCATAGGAAATACGCGATATCCGGAAAATTACTCAGATCAAAAGAGGGATAACTCTACTAAAAAAACATCTGTGACAATTTTGCGACTATATATTGAAAAATAAACATCCCATCAACAAAAAAATCAAATCATGTCAATGATTGAGCTTGTTTGAAAATTTTAAAAAATATTGGGCAAATAATATATGCTTACTGCCCCTTGTTCTTTGAGAAAACCAAACAGCTATTTAATAAAAAAATAACAGATCATTCATATTATGAGTTAATGTTTGATCAATGTTCATTTTTCAAAACAAGTATCTTATTTCAGAATATATTCAATACCAAAAATAGTATAGGGGAAAAAAATAGACTTGATTTAGAAATAAAATGCATACTCTTTAAGTCAAGTCTGAATACAAATAGACTTACACGGAAAAGTCGTATATCTATTTTTAAAAATATTTTCTGGCTTCTTTCCAAATTCACATGTATGTAGTTCAACACTTGGAAGGGCCTGGAAATGTATAAAAAACGAACACACTTAATACTGAATTAAATGCTTTTGTTATCGATAACCAACAATCCAAATACATCAAAAATGTATTTTACGGTTCCCGAATATGGTGCATAAAGTAAATCTTGATCAATTATATGCAAATTTTTGTTACGTTGATGCCTATGTTTCTCATCTTTTAGTAAAACTAAATTATATGGATAAAAAGGTCCATGGATAGAAAATAACGTAAACTTATAGATTTACTGCAAATGTTATCTTGTTTTTCGATTTCAATATTCAAGTAGCATGGACAAGTTTAAGCATACCGCATATTCTTTTCGGAAGCTCTCGTTATCCCTTTTTCTCTTCTCCACAATGGCAATTTCGAGTTTATCAATAGGTATATTGAGAGCCGTGTTGATGTTTATATTAGAATAAATGGAATCCTCGGGTATCATAGAATTAAAACCACCAAATACAGGTGACGTCGCATTCTCATTATCCATCTCTGTGCCGTTCCCTTGTCCAATTATTGTCATCTCATATCTACAATGACTACTGTTCGACGGTCTTATTTCTACAAAAAAGATATCAACATTGAAATATTCTGGACCCTTAGTAAAATAGTTCTTAACATTCTTCATTTGCACAATATATAATATGACACATAAAACTAGAAAATAAGACTTATTGCATTCAGATACATGTACTCACTTTTCGGTTTCGTTTTCCATCTCTGAGATCTGGAAAGAAGCAATTGCACTTAAACAAACTGGTTTGGACAAACTTAATATGAGTCTTGAAACAGTATCAGACGCTCCAATATTAATAAGAGTTATATCCACTTGTCATTGTTAATTGAACTATAATTTGGAATCTTTCGCAAATGTGATAACAATACTTAGATATTTCGAAAAAAACCGTTCTCAGTTGAAAATACTTGATAATGTTGAAACATATTTTTAAGCTGCTGAAAAATACAAATTGGCTCAATAACCTTTTCATTTTATAGCCATATATAAGATACTTTACCCTTTCACGACGAAAACTATTATAACCACTACAATGATAATGACCAATAATCCAACACCTACACCAATAAATGGTGCATTGACGTCATCATTATTTTGGCTACCTGTCCGAAATACAATCTAAAACCAAATAGAAGAATGCAGATTTACTCACATACTTTTAGTCTTGACTATAACTTAAAGAGAACATCAAATCTACAATGTTTATATGATCTTTATTAGAAGTTCTTTTTAATTGATTATTATTTAATATCATTGACATACATGCAAGAAAGATATCAGATTAAGAGAATATATAAGTTTAATATTAGAGGTAAGTATCAATGAACTAACCTGTTCACATGTACCGGATTTTGTGTCACAAATTCCGTCGACACAAAGCGAACTGCAATTATCCATACAGTTGTACCCAAATTGGCCGTTGCTACACTCTATAAGAAAACAAGCTGTTGTCAAAATGACAACAAAGTGTTCAATTACAGGTAAATAATCATTCGGAAAACAATATTCAATCAAGCAATTAATGGACTTAAAGCTTCATAATTCATACATTTTTTTTTCAGTGTCAATAAGGTAATAAATACCAGGTAATACATGTCTAGTGTTGCTTACATGCAGTTTAAGATAAAATACTACAATCAAAGTACTGAGTACCTTGAATATGCTTAAAAACTTAATTTGAATACGGTGTTTCATTCTGTGTTAAATTTCGGCTTTTTGTCTGATACTTTGTCTAAAATATTTACTTAATCCCAGCTGGGACTGCCCGTCATAATTTTAGAAATTGACACAACAGTATTTTATGTAAAATAAGACCCCAAGGGAAAACGAAATTTAAAATAGATATATAACTAAGCGGGAAAATTAAAACAACTAAATCTAGGTAGATAAAACATTTTTTTACAGTTCTTGAATTTTGTGATTAAGGAAAAATCCACAAGTCGGTATCCGTTAAACAAGGTTTACGAAAACTTTGAAAGCTCGCCAACTGCTGAATTACCGAACAAAGTAAACATATTTTACAAATAATAAACACAGTCACGTGACGTTAGAAATATTTCTTATAGCTATAAGATCATTCCAAGTACTATAACAAGGTTCGTCAAGGTCGCCATTTTGATTTTTTAATCGGCTTATGTTCAACGATTTTCTGTCAGCGATTTACGTAAAATTAATGGTAAAAGTAATTCTGGTCGCCTTTAACTATTTGTTGTTGGTGTAAACTCGAGCATCACCTACACCAATTACGGTATAACCGTGCCTCGTTTTGAAAATCATACTCCGAATTCAGTCTTCTGCTTTTCAAATCAATAAAAACAAGAAAATGGAAACCGGAAGTGAATGACTCACCTCAAACTTTGAGGAAGACCTTTCCTGATTGGCTGTTATATTTGTCGTTAAAAATAAAGCAACAGAATGATAAAGACATTAACTGATAAATGTACAGAGATAAGTCAATTTAAGGACTGGTCAAAAACCAAAAATAAAAAATAATTAGAATGTCCAGATTAAACACTTAGTGCTAATTAAGGAGAGAAGTTGTCATGTCTAAGACTAAAGAGAAATATTCTCACGACAGTTTTATGATTTACTGACATTTGATAAAACAGTGTTTATTGCAGAATGGTTTTAAATTGTTAAATTTTGATATTAATATAAAATTGTTTGAATTAAACATTTCTTATATTTGCAAAATTAACGCTTTTAACAGCAAAATTAACATATGCTATAGGAAATTGTGATTTCAGGGATCTGTGGGGTTTTTGTTCATTACTATCTCGTCTATTAAGCGCGAATTTTTATGCGTGTTTTGGTAAAAATGAACTTAATTTGGAAAGAGATTTAATTATTTTGTTTTCAATGAGCTACAAAAAGGGTTTGTAAATTAGATTTTAAAACTACGATATTAAACTATGAGTTTTTAAATTCTTAGAATTGAGATAAGTACTATTTCTATTTACATGTACTACCATACGGTAAATTAAAAATTTAAAACCAATCATTATTTCTGAATCCATTAGTCTAATATTGGTGTGAGATATTAACCGATTGGAGAAAGATCAGCTGACTTTCTGATTCTAGACATTAAGATATTGATGAAGAAATTATTTTAATTATAAATGTGACTGGTTTTGTGCGTTATTAAGTATAAACAAGTTTAAACTTATGTCTCATAACATGTAAAAATACATATCTATTCCAACTTAGCCGGACAACAAAGACATTACATGTAATAATTAACTTGGTTCTTCAATCGATAAGATTGTATATATTGTTTGATGTATTGGTCACCCAGAAAGTATAATCTATATTGATTTTGCTTAAAATGCATTGTTAAAAATTTTAATTCAGTTTATTTAACTAAGACAATGAGCGATAAGGCAAATTCAGACGTGTTATTATTTTTAATGTACAAAATTCCCTTAGAGATGAACAGCAGCCATTCCGCAAGTACATGTAGACTGGAAGCCAAAGAATAACCAATTTAATTCGTTAGACAGCTGTGTATAACCCGTTGAAATTTTAACTTCGTCTCGCGCATGAAGATTGGTACTATTCAGGTAATAGCTTGTTAAAATAAAATTCACAGCTTTAAAAAATGGCACATTGCGTTTGTGAACTTACTTTCGATTCAACCTTCAACACCTTCTATTAATAAATGAGCTTGATCACCAACTGAATCGTCAATGGTGTTGTGCATTTAGTTACGTAACATTCCACAAATCGCTACAACTACTGAATCCTAGCAAAAATATTTTGTCAATAAAACTATGTGTTTATTTTCCTTATAGAATATGGATTATACATAGAAGAATTAAAAAGTTTAATCTGGGTTTATCACTCTAACTATTTTTAGAATCGGCGGGACAACAAAGTCGTGCTTTAAGGCAAAATAGTTCCTATACTTGCAGAGTGTATATAAATTTTTTGGGACATTTGTAATGAGAATGCTTTACACATGTCAGAAATGAGAATTTGCAAAACTGCGAAACGCCCTACTTTTACTTTCATTTTCAGAGTTTTTTAATACAGACGCATTTTTCCGGAAAACGAATCAGACTTCACAGCACGAAATTTTTAAAGGTGATAGACATTTTGATGAGCTTTCATTCAAGAGGTCCCTCGTTGCTGAACGAAAATTAGAGCCGGAGCTATGACCCCGAACGTTAACATTACCGCCTATGGAAAATGCATTAGCGGATTATACCTATGTGCGTTTTTTATATTGTATACTTGCTGAAATGCATTAAAATTTTCTGCACTCTTTTCTTACGCGTAGACTCAATTCATGTGTTCTACACGTGCCTTCCGGTTTGAAAATTTGGCTGACAGTAAACTAATTGACGGGGTCACCTGACCCCGTCTAAAAATTATTAGGTTTTATTAATGTGCCTACCTTCATTACACAGAGGACCTTGAAAGCCTAGATCACAACCAGTTGAACAGACACCGTTGACATGATTGCAGTTGGAGGAATTGGCACAGTTACCACATTTCTGTTTGCAGTTTTCTCCATACATTTTGTTGTCACAAACTTCCAATTAAGATAAAAAAAATGTCAAGAAGTCTTAATGTTTCCTTTCGTTAACTCCAACACTGTCAATGCTTTATTTTCTTCTATAAACTAAAATCATTTTTGCGAAAAACTACATTTCAACTGGTTTTAAGGTATTTTAAAATAGTTTATCTATTCATCTGATCAGTTACATGAGCACTGCGCAAAGATGGACTAAAAGATTTATGCCAAACACTTGCTTCAGGTACTATGCATACGGTGTATATCATAGAAGACTATGGATTATTTAAACAACAAAATGCTTTTTTTTGGTGATTCATGCAGGGTATGAAGGTGGCGACATTGCAGAAAAAAATATATCATCCGCGTTAGCGGGTTATGTAATTTTTTTTCTGCAACGATCGCTAACTTCATAACCCGAATGAATCATCAAAGGAAGCATTTTATTGTTTTTATTTACATCTTTCTTTTAACTAATTGATAAATTGATTATAAAAAGTAAGTAAAATTCACGTAATAACTGTTAATGTACATAAATACGTTAGCTAAAAGAAACAGCCAAATCGTCTCCTGTGAGACTTTGAGTCTGACATCATCATCATATTTCGTGCAGTCCGTAGATCGCTGTAGGTTTCGACCAATCTATAAACAGGGCGTGTTGATATCAGTCCTATCAGTTTCAGCCGCTGTAGATTTGGACCAATTGATAAAAGAGACGTGTATATTTCAGTCTGGCTGTTTCTATAGAGCTATGCATAACTATAAGTTTCCGTAAGAAATAGAGGGAATCATACCTGGTAGATGTAAATATTTGGGGGTTTTATGTTAACCTTAAGATCCTTTATAAAAATTTTTAGCCTTTGAAGCACTTTTCAAATATCACATGGAAAGCATATATACAGTTTATGTATTGGTATACCGGGGGTATTATCCGTTTGAATCATGTGGTCATTTACATCAAAAGGCGATTCGAAGACTCTTGTCGGTGTAATTATGAATGTCCATTGGTATTTGCAGTGGTTTATGTATAAAGGGTAAGTCTCTTTACAAGATTTTAAGATATAAAGCAATAAGAAAGACAAGAACTGGGACACTAAATGTATCCTGACATGTCCTCTAAGAGTATACATGGTTAGGGCCAGATATCTTTAATGTTCAAACACACTTGCACTTGTTTAAAAAAGAGTATATAGCTTTGATTACAGAATGCATATAAAAAGACTGAGCAACAATAGAAATTTTATATACATTAGAACTTCAATAATTTTCTTGATATTTCACCAACATGTAGCTTTTTTTAAACAAAGTTCAAGATATGTATGCATAATTAGCACACGCTGCTTAATGCTTTTAATTTAAAGTTTAGATAGCAAACCTTCTCGAGTTATTTTTTCTATTGTTTTTAGATGATATAAATGTTTTAGATCTGAATCTTATTTAAGAACAAACTGCTGATGTTGGATTAGACAGCAAGAACATCTATTGTGTGTGAGTATACAGTAGTGCATTCTAATGATACCTTTGTTGCAAAAAACGCCTCTCCAACCTTTTGCACACCCTTCATCACAGTGACCTGTATCTGGTCTACAAAGTCCTGCATTTCTGCAATTACCACTGCATGCCTCATTGCAATTCTTACCGAATGTTCCTTCTGGACAAGCTGTAATTTACGATGAAATTAAACAAGAAGCCTTTATGTGTTATTGTTTTTATTCATATAAATTTATAGCTGTTATATATTAAATGTTCCTGAAGAGCAAACTTTAATCTAGGATTAACTCAAAGAACATGTTTTTATTTGTTTAAATATTTGAAAAAAAAACTTTACATCCAAGGTTTATAGTCATTTTTTTTTTACCAAGTATGTAACCATATCATAAAATTTAGCTACATAATTTTATAACAAAATAATCTAATTATGTATATGCCAGTACATGTATACATTTGTAAAACAATATCGATATTTTTTTTTTAAACCTGAGGTAACCATATATAACTAGATATGTTATATTTTGTTCGGAATTACAGATCTTAACGTTATGCATGTATTTTATATACTCCAGAAATGTGTCTAACGTGTAGCGGTAAGGCATTACAATTTATTAGTGAAGTTTAAGAATTAATGTTTTATGCAAGATTATGTTACCTGTCAGCCATGAACGTACAAGTCTTAAAGATATCCTTTAGATTATCGGAATTAGATACGTGTTTTAATAGTATATGTATATGATAATGTTAAAGGAGAATTTTCAAGAATCGATGCGCTTTAAGTAGTTCAGTTCTAAAATGGAAAAATACCAAACTTCCAACACAAAACAATCATTGTTTATTGTTTCGATATATTCATACTTGGCCGTTTAAACATGTGCATAGTAAGCTACATATTACATCAAAACTGCCCTTCTCTGTATACTTGTTCATAAAAATGTCATATAATATAAGTAAAACTGTTTTGATTTTTATGAGGGCGCGACTGAAAAGGTACAGTCACCCGATCCAATTTATTATCCGATTTTAATTCGACTTGCTCTAGTAACTCGATTGGAGTCGATCGTTCAGATGGTCATACGGTACAGTTTAACAATCGATTTTATTAAAAAAAAAATTATGATAATTGTACAGGTAAAATCACTGAGACGTCAGTATTTTCATCAGAAAGTGAACTGGAAATTAAATAAATGCAGTCAGATTTTCAATCTATTTTCTGACGTTTTCTTTCATCTTGAAACTAATGATTTTATTTGAAAGTGATTCAGATGAGACAATTGAATGGAAAATCGGATGAACAATTTCTTTTTTGATAACGTAATGTTTTTTTTTTTTTGTTTTTTTTGTTTTTTTGTTTTTTGTTTTTTTTTTTTCCTATTATTTGTAATTGTATTTTTTAAAGCGTAAATAGGCGCAAATATAAATAAACACATACATGTATATATTATAATAGTAATGTAAAATAAGAGTACTATTCGGGGAAGTCATTCAGTCATTGATATTATGATCGTATCAATATTGTACATATATTAGTAGACATGTTCAAGTACACACATGTTCAATATTTTTTTTTTTTCAGCAATAAATATACATATATATGAAGAACAAATATGCGGCAGGACTAGCATATACGTAATGTTTTGTGTGATGTCATAATATACCATTATTGACTGGGGCCGGTCCGACAGATCAACTGTTAGACGAGACACAGTCAACAACTGTTTTGTTATACCCTGGTTATCAATAACTCGTTTTCGCGGAATGTGACGTCACCGGTCAAATGTCATTTTTAACAGTCAATTTTAACAGTTCCAATCCAACAGTTCTAGTCTAATAGTCAAAATGTTGGATTAACAGGGGTATAACAATAAACATTGTCCGTACTTGCTTATCGGCGCGACCACAAAGTAGACATTAACATTGCTGCGGATCAGCATTCAATTTTCAATCATTTATGCCCAGCATCTTTAATATACCAATTTGTAAATTCATAAAGCTGAAAATATACACAAACGAAACAACTATTATAATTAAGAAATAGCAAAACTTTTTCTAAGAATATTTACGAATTCTAGAAAGTATCTACGGTACTGGTTTGATAATAATTTCCTTTCCGTCCTGGTTTACAACCATTGTCACAAATTTCCGACTTTTGATTACAACTGATACATGCTCTATATCATCTGTTCTCACAGTTTCGACATAAATAACGTTCTGGACATACTACAAAATTTGTACTAATGATTTATTCATAATGCGATTAAATTTTCAATCGATAAACATCCAAATATTATCGATTTGAAAAATCAAATCAGTGCAACGTTATTACATGTATCAAGGAAACTTACTTAGGTTAAACATTTTAGTTATTAAATATATCTCATAAATAAAGAAACAACGCCTACACAATGCAAGTTAATCATTGCAACTTGCATGCAAAACGAGATAAAATGAGCGAGTAAAACACAGTTATAAACAGTAAAGGAATTTGTCAAATCATTCGATTATTTTTATGCAGTTTTACCTTTCTTAAAAAAATCAAAATAAAAGCCCTACATAAAGTTTTACTTAATCTTTATCTTCATTTGGAATTTTAACACAATATCTGCATTACTTGCTACAGTTAACAACAAAGAGCCTCTATCATATATTATTAGGTAAATAACTAAAACAAAACACAAAAATTAAAAAAATCCCGGAAATTAATATTTTCATTTTAATGTAAACCTGATAGACTTTATTTTGGATACAGATTTGAACTGAAATTTTAAAACACATCATCTGTATGCACGTATTTAATATATCGACCTTCATTCCTACATGTACAAAAGAGTATTTGAACAACGAGTAACATTCAAAATATTGCAATTCAAAACCATTTTACCATAACTAACTTTTTTTATCGGGATAGAAACAACCTATTGATAATAACAGCATTACCTTTTCCACAATAGTCGCCTTTCCATCCAAGTTTACAACCGTTTTCACAAACCCCTGTCCTTTTATTACAGCTATTACAATTTGCTTTGCAATTTCTCCTACATTTTTTACCAAATGTACCGTCTGGACATTCTGAAACAAGCACGTATTCCGTTAAAAAAGAAAAAAAAATAGAAAGATAGATAGATAGATAGATAGATAGATAGATAGATAGATAGATAGATAGATAGATAGATAGATAGATAGATAGATATATATCGTTCTAAATAATAAATGTATTTTGAATTCTAGAACCCAATATTAACGTCAAAGTAAATATTTAAAAAAATCCTTTTTGGAATTGTTAGCAGACAAACAGAGTAAAAAAAAGTATAACAATGCCCGCAACATTATTCTTTACAATCATGTCCTTTCCTATCGTATATCAATCATATCTTATCGTGTCTATTCGCCGTTCTATCGTGCGGTTATCATATACTATTTTGCATTAATCCTTTCGTAATTTTTATTTTGCAAATAAAATAACTTCGCGGGTACTTTTGATGTAACTTATATGACCTGTTCTGCATTTTGGTCATGTTCTTGGTCAAGGTTTTATGTGCAAGTGATATAATACACGGTCTGAAAAACAAGGTGTTAATAAGCGTTTATCATGTTAGAATATTCGCGAAGCGGTTTATGGCAATTAAAGGTCGCGAGGATATTTTTCAGGCTGACATCAAAATTAGGTAGATCATATTAAAATAATAAGTGTTGTTCTCTTATTTTAACCTAATAAGCGTGTTATAATACTACTTAAAGACGTTGATTCTTTACAAAAAATGGAAGGAGGTCATTAATTTGGATCCTAAAACAACGTGGGAAAATGTACATGTTATTAAATGCATACAACTCGAATTACTTTTCAAAAAATACAATGCAACCTATTTATGTACATCTTTTCTTTCTTGTGTATATTTAGTTTAAGTTGCGATTATTTCCTGTGTATAGTGATTAGCAAACCCATGGTAGAAAACGGCATGCCCTGGGGGTTTTCACACCAGTTCAAGACAAAAGATAACATGTAAATTGCGAACTATTTCGTCTAACCGTACAAACCACCTCTTTTCCACTTGTGTGAAGGACACTCAGGTAGGGTAGATTCAAGTTTGTTCAAATCAGGATTCCCGGGGTAGCGTTAGGGCACATTGGGAAGGGGTTAAATTTTTAAGGGAGGAATAAATAGAGAAGTATCTTAAAAAAAAACAAAAAACATTGTCTTAGAAAAGGTGCAACTTTAGTGAAAGCAACCATAGATAGACCTTATTTTGGATACAGATTTGAAAAAATGGAAGGAGGTCATTAATTTGGATCCTAAAACAACGTGGGAAAATGTACATGTTATTAAATGCATACAACTCGAATTACTTTTCAAAAAATACAATGCAACCTATTTATGTACATCTTTTCTTTCTTGTGTATATTTAGTTTAAGTTGCGATTATTTCCTGTATATAGTGATTAGCAAACCCAAGGTAGAAAACAGCATGCCCTGGGGGTTTTCACACCAGTTCAAGACAAAAGATAACATGTAAATTGCGAACTATTTCGTCTAACCGTACAAACCACCTCTTTTCCACTTGTGTGAAGGACACTCAGGTAGGGTAGATTCAAGTTTGTTCAAATCAGGATTCCCGGGGTAGCGTTAGGGCACATTGGGAAGGGGTTAAATTTTTAAAGGAGGAATAAATAGAGAATTATCTTAAAAAAAACCAAAAAACATTGTCTTAGAAAAGGTGCAACTTTAGTGAAAGCAACCATAGATAGTGTAGATTCAAATTGTGCAAAATCTTATTTTTCAGGGGTAGTGTAGGGCCACATTAGAGGGTCCGATTTTACAAAGGAAAACGTTTTAGATTCACCAAAACCCATATGTTATAATATATGGTCTTACTTATATGAAAGCATTTTGACATATTCTTGGTTTTGTAAAATTGTTTAGACTTTGACCCCTAGGCAATTCTTTGGCTTTACAAGTTTGATATAGTTTTATATCCCATTTGATTTAGATCTTTTCGAGAACCGTAATACTCAATATGTGAAATGACTTTAAAATCATCCTGTGACAAAAAAAGCTCAATATCCAGGGGAATTTTTTTAAGTTGATTTTAATCAACTCTGCTATGCAGTTACTCTGGCAATCGGAAGTAAAACAGTGTTTGGACCTAAGCACAAATTATCACCTTTGAAAAAACGTAGTACTTGAGAATAATCGATAAATTAGATGTAATGTATTTAGAAGCATTGTTTTTCAAGGAAATGTTGTCATAAATACCTAAAAACTATTCAGATGTTTAATAGTACGAACAATTTAGGTATCTCACTCATCACGTTTTAAATTCATTGCGCACATGATCATTCTATTTAAAATAAATATGATTTTATTTACTTACTATCAAAGAAAGATTTTTAATTCACAATTGCACAACATTCATAAAGAAAAAACATACGAATTTAACAAATAAACCAGTTTTTTTTTTTGGGGGGGGGGGTTATATTTTATAGCGGAAGATTTTTTTACACGAAAATGATAAAAATGGCAATTTTATGAATTTTCAGTATACTTTTCTTGTTATTATACTTTATTCATTACACACATTTTTAACATTCGATAGATTTGTTATTTATTCTGTAGGTTCTGTGTGACATGTACAAAATCAAATCTTGAGAGTGTGATAGACTTTAAGCATAAAATCATTCAAATATTTAGAAAAAGTCTGATATTTCAAAGCCAAATTTTGCAAGAATTTCTCCTTTGAAGCCCTCTATCTAAAATTTGACATCACTGACCCCCATATTTTATTATGCCAAAATAACACTAAATACATATCTAGGCAAACTAGATTAATATTAGAAAATTCTTGATATTCATTTTTTTTTATTTCAAATCGAATTGTAACTATACAAAAAAATTGTATATTTTAAGGGCAAAAATGTCACGAAAAAATTTTGCAGTTTCATACAATTTTTTTATAATCTCTCTATTCAGTCTGATCATTTTGCATAATTGAAAACAAATAATTGATGAAATTATTCTGCTTAGTTAAAAATATTTGCAAGAAATGCTTATCAAGCTGAAATTGCATTTTAGGGGCAAAAAGGTCAAATTAATAACTCAGAGGGAGGAAAACTGACCACCCTTTTTCTTTGTATTTTTTAATTATGTTTTACTGTCTACAGTTTTTAATGATTTAAGGAATGAATTCAAAACTTATTAGCTTTATTCGATATAAAATGGTTTGGAACAGTTTACGCTTTTTTATAAACCGCTTCGCCATTTTATATCGTATAAAACAAATAAGTTTTAAATTTATTGCTTATAATTTAATTTTTTGCTTCTATAATTGTAGATAAAAACAGTCATTTGACCTTTAAATGACATCAAATTGTACAAAATTCAAACGTAACGTCAGGCAAATTAATACGTTTTTGACGTTAGTTTACTATGACGTTGGCAACATTCTTAATACGATATTAAATAATTTTTTTAGCCAATCAGAAAGAGCGCTTCAATCAGAATTAAATGATACACTTCTCAAGAAATTCTTGATTCAACAACATTGAGGAGTGGGATACGTTAAGATATTATTTGTAGTTATATTTATTTCTACGTCAGAGATTACAGCGGTAGCGACAAACTATCCAATCTAACGATAGAACCTGTACTGACATATACCGGACCTCATTATCATTTGTGTGTTAAAAATTGCTTTGATACACTTCTCCAGAAATATTTCTGTTACAAATACATAATACATCTTAGAGTTTGATGACGTTAATTCTTTCTTTGAAAATTACACAACGTGATTCTCATGAGGTCTTCCGTCTAAAGCTCAGAATTATTGTCGGAAAAGCCCGATAATTCATTTAAGAAAGCAATGTGCATAATTATTCAAATACAGCTAAGAAACTACTTGCCATTCGAAACAACATATTAGTGGACATTAAAATTAAGGGGATCTCCTTTATTCTGATAGAGCAACAGCCAATAAATAAAGTATAGAACGGACAGACAGGAGAGTTGATCAGATTACAGGAATGGAAGCCTGTCAATCAGAGAAACAGACAATTCATATATCAAAATTAATAATATTCAATAAAATCAACTCCCGTCAGTACTTTGATTTAAATGTAGGATCTGTTATACTACATTGTCCAGATATTTTGTATATGACTCCGTAAAGCGGATTTTACGAGACAGATATAGAGAGAGCGTGTTAGGCGTAATTTTACGAACATTCATTTGAAAAATACTAACATTAAATATTCATAAAATTAGAATCCACAAAAGTGCATTGTGATCAGCGTGCAGTTTCAGTCCGAGTCCACGTGCTACCTATGTCAATCAAATCAACCCGCGAAGACACAATGTGTTCCTTCCAAGATAAGGGGAACAGTTTTCATTTCAAGTAAAGAGAAAAGACGTATGCATAACAATGAAGTATTCTACACTGTTTGTGATGTTTGATATCAAGTAAGCAGAAAAGAAATATGCCTAACAATGAAATATTTTACACTGTTTCTGATGTTTGATTTCAATTTAAGAGAAAAGATTTATGCCGTACAATGAAGTATTCTATACTGTTTGTGATGTTTGATTTCAAGTAAAGAAAATAGAAGTACGCCTACCAATGAAGTATTCTACACTGTTTGTGATGCTTGTTTTAAAGATTGATATACTGTGTTTGTAAAGTTTAATTCGTATTCTTCGTTAAACGTTGACGTTATCGAATATAAAAAAATGTAGATATTTGGTTATCTCTTATTAATAGTGTATGTTTCAACTGCTATGGAATCAGTAGAACATTTTTTCCGAGAAATCGTCCAGACGATCTTCGTAAGAATATTAATCTGCAAAAACAATAAGGTCGGGGATGGAAGACCCTAATAAATACAGGAAAGTCGGCGAGCTGTTTCTACGGTTAACACCTGTTTCCTTACGAGTACACATCTATGGTAAGCAACAGAACTTGGATCACATAGTGTGTAACAAGCAATAGGAGTCCAAATGTTATTAAACGTTTGGTTTTCAAAATTTCTTAAACATGCTGAATTTTATAAATCCAGAATATCTTTCATCGATGACTCATAAGATAGGAAATAAGAGGATTGAAAAGTCGGCCCTTAAGAATGGCATTTTTTCTCGGCGTTGGTCAAACATATTTCTTACTTTCTACGTGATCTCGTTGATTAACAAAGAGGGAGTGATTTTTCATACACCCTGCAGACGCCGTAAGTGAATAAAATGACGTCATAATCCAAATTGTATCAATTTCATGCAAAAATCAACTACCTCACAATACAATGACCCTTCATTGTAGATCAACGCACAAAATAGTTGATTTAGTAAAAAGAGAAAATCTAAGACAAAGGATAATTATTTTATCAAGTTCATATTAGGGAATCTCAGGATGACAGGAATCAATCGGGTTAAGAACAAATAGCAATAAATATTATTGATGCTGAGTGTCAGGTTTTTTTTTTCGTTTTTTTTTATCTGTTTTTTTAAATAGGGTATGGACTGGTATGAACTTCTAATTTTTTTTAATTAATCAGAAATATGGAATCACTATGTGAGTATTACATGTACTTGTATGAGGTGATAAATTTGGTCACGGCGTGGTCAAAACCAATAAAGCCCGAAGGGCATTTTGATGGATTTGATCACGCCCCGACCGATATTTTCACCACATAATATTACAAGAATGATTCCTTATTACATGTAGTTATATTTATATAATTTTCCAAGGACTATAATCAACGTCTTTTTCGTGATTTTATCAAGAAATAGACAATTACATATAACTGTTTCTTTTCGTTCTTAGTAAGATTGTACTCCGAATTAAAGTCGGATAAAACTAAGGAATTGCATAGCAAAATTATACATGTTTAGAAGAGTTTAGATATCAACAATCGATTTTAAGCAATTTATTTGTTTTCACATTTCCATTGATCGGCGTTTTTTGAACTGTAATACGTTCAAATACTGCAATTCACTTTATAGCAAACGTGCACTTCACATGAATGCCAGGTGTCAAAAAGAGCGAAACAGAAATATGTCTTTTAAAGAGCAGTGTGATCAATGCTTTTCAAAAAAAAAAATCGATCAATTAAAGATTCTTACTTTCGTTATGAATCATGTTTTTTGGCTCATACTTAAGCGTTTTCTGCTAGTTTGTCCACTAGAAATTTCTTTTACAGGTTTGCTAAACGTTAAAACAATTACATACAATGCACATTTATGATTAATTTACATACAAATTTGACCTGCTCTTACATAAACCAATTATTAAATTTCTACGGATATAAAAATTATCTTAAGATGTAGTGAGTAATCATAAGACAAAGGTTTGTTAATAGTGATAAAAAGGCGGTTGTAAAATGTAACGATGAATTCAAAAGATACATTTGATAAATAGAAATATTAGATATACAAAATTTAGGATGAAAGGAATACCGATCGATATTAAAGTTAGAGATTAAATAAAGAAAAAAACCTCACCTTTAGCAAAGCATTGGACAAGCAAGCATATAAAAACAAAGAAGAATGATTTCATCATGTCATTCAAACCTCTAGAAAGAGATTGATTTTAAATGAATTACAACATAAATATATTAACGTTATTTTCATATAACTATCTTTGGGTTTTTTTTTTACCTTATATGAAAAAAAATTAATTAAATCAGAATGTTTATACCGTTCGCTTTAATCGCCAACAAACTTTTTATAGAAATCCATATTTAATTAATGAGTTTATTTTTAATTCATAGTATCAATTGCCTCCAGACACAATTTACTTCATAATAACGGGAAACCTCAAATTAACTATGATTTCGCGATTTATCTTCCTTTATAATGTTAAGTGGAAATGCTTTCTCTATTGTCTACTTTTATACACTGTATACTACAGTCAGGTTCCCATGCATCATTTTACTTTTTATATAACAAGGACATGTGTATTATTAGATCAAAGTCATTCCATGAGTGTAATACCAGTATTCGTAATATTTAGATGAAAAATTGTTAACATGATAATTGGCAGTTGTATAAATAGACTAATAATGAGTTCAATTAAAAATAATTAATTGCCTCGTTAGTGATACTGTAATTATCTTTAAAATCATCCCCTAGGCAGATTTAGAGTTAAAAAAAATCCTTAAATATTCATTTTTTTTTTGGGAGTACTCATCCCCTCCAAACAGTATGTCAATAGAAAATCTTATATCTTGTAGGTTAATTACACATTGCAGCACGCATTATTCAGTGGATGTATAATTAAAAAATAAAACTCTAGACACGTTTTCAAAAAACGCTAGTGTTTAGAATAATTTGAGTATTAGTCCAGGTTCAAGGAAGTTGAGTTTCTTTCAACTTTAAATCGATTGCCCTCATTATTTGATTACTTATATTTTTGGATAATATTTCAAAATAGTTCAGTCATTAAAGTATAGTTATTTAGTGAAGAGCTTACAAACAGCCAGGTCCGTTCTGTGGACGTTTAGGAGCCATGGTTAGAAGTTTCTGGACACAGTCAGGTCAATCTCTGGAATGACTGCAATCTTTTTTTTTTTCTTAATATTATTTTGATTCTTTAGTCTATTTTTCTTATCAGGACATATCATGTTTACATTCTGGCTACTACAAATAAGTTTTCATGTTTGTATATAATACGCACAGAAAACATAAATTAAACACATGATATTTTAATGACATCGATTTCAACTTATTAGGGTTTTATATATTTTGTACAGATTGAGATAATAATATGAACAAAAAGATAATATTTAACTAATGAAAAATGAAAATCAATCAATGATGAATGTTTTTAAATTTAGATTATAATTAGGCTAAAAAGACATACATACATTGACTGAATATAATTCCATGTATATGTATTTGGATCAGTTTACATTCAGGAAGATAGCCTTTGTAAACCAGGAAGCTCTTTATAAACCGGAGAACGACCTGATATTATACTTACGCTAATTAATATTCCATTGATGTAAATACTTCTTTAGAATTAAATGAATTCAATTGATAAATTTCTTAGTATACCAAAGTAAATTCATCAAATACAAAATGACAAAATAAAATTGTGTTACTAGAATTAAAGCGCTTTGCACTTATTTTTGTCAACATAATTCGGCTGTTCCAATGGCTCTTTCGTTAATTTCGCATTACTCGTTGAATAAGGCCGATATTTTTAAAAATAAATCATATTAACAGAAAGAGAATAAATGTTAAAAAAAACCATAAATATAAACATTAATCATTATTGTTTGAAATATGTTGTTTCATAACTACAACGGTGTGCGCCAACAAATTTCAGAAAGCATTAGCGCGCGTTTTTCAATTTTTATGCACACTGCGTTGCAGTTATGCGACCATATCTTAAAAAAATGATTCAATGATTAACTAATTCATCAATACATCTTCGCGAATCTTTCTTTTTTCCTTCGAAATGAACAATGTCTCGATTTCTCGAAATAAAAACGTTATATAAAGGATAAACAGGAAACACATTACACGTACACACCACCCATAGTTTGGTATAATTTATTATTATGAGGAGATGTTTTAAGTGGGTTTATGTAAATCAAATCATATAACCTGAAATAAGAAGTGAGCACCATACGTACAGTACCTTTCTTCCGTCTTCTTTATCTTACATCTCTACACTCAGACAGATGATCGATGAATACTTAATCGAAAATTCAAATATACGTTACAGAGTAATATTTAAATATGTAATACTCTACGAATATTATTTTAAGTATTGGACATTTACTTTATTATAATATCATTCGTAGCAAACAAAAGTATAAATTGTAAACATTTAAGTGTCTCTAATAAATACGGCGCTTAATAATTTTACCAAATAATATGCAACTCAATCGCATTACACATTTCGAAATGTACTAGTATAAAAAAAACCATATAAGCTGCAAAAACAAGGCGAAACAGCAAAACGTTTAAATGTATTAACACAAATACCCATATAACATAGGATAAATTTCTTTAGATTAAGTATATATACCCGTAAGTTTCTATTAATTTAGGCTGATTAAAGCGTGAATTGTTTCTTTGTAAAAAAAAGAGTTATTGTTCATGACAGGTGTTTTAGAGGAAGTTAGATACAAGATTGTTTTTACTCTTATTTTTGTTCAAAATGATTATGTTCTATTTATCCAGTATTATTTAATCTTCCTCATGAAAAATAAATCCTTTAAATCAAATAATATATTGATCGAGTAAAGGGCTTTATATTCAGATAGGAAGACAAAAAATTACTGTTAAGGACAAATATACACGTGCATATGGTCGTCTTAAAACTTACATTTAAAAATATTGAGTTACTATTTCTAAAAGGATTTATATTAATATTTACATCTGCCGAGTATTATTCCTTATATTTCTTACGGAAACTTATACTTAATTTATAGTTTTATAGGACGAGTTAGTTTGAAATCTACACGCCCCGTCTTTCGATTGAAAAAAACAAACGCGGGTTATGTACTTTTTCTGCAATGTCGCAAACTTCATATCCCGCATGAATCACTAAACAAAGTATTTTATTGTTTAAGTAACTTTATTCAAAACGTCTTTCAATTTGGTTTTACAACAAGTGTATACAGCGTTATGAATATTAAAACAGTTTCTGTTTTATATAAACCACTTAACGGTAAAGTCAGATTTACAATACAATCTATTGTAGGCATTGAAAATGTAGGTGCCGATTCTTTAAGTCGTCACGTGAAGTAATATGTTTGAGTAATTTCGTCTAAATATGGTTTCCCAATTTTGAAACTTGTTTTAACATTACGGAAAACAAGGTAGTGAAAGAACAGGAGTGAGTGTACAGTATTTTGTATTTCGTTACTTTAGTATACAGTTTTATCTTTTGTTAAGTGTTTTGTGAATTGTATATGTATGCTTATATATAGTAAATATCCATAGTAAGGCCTAAAAGAATAGTGTTTGTTTTGAGTAACCCGACCTAAACCAATAAAAATGTGCAAAATCTTCCGTTTTTATGAGATTGGGATTTTCATTATATTTCCAGTGACTTCCGTTTTAATCAAAATAATTTTTTTTATTATTCAAAACGTTTTTTAAAAGCTTCAGCTTATAATAAACAAGGAACAATAAACGAATAAACAAGGATGTTGATCAATTTCCAAGAGCATTAATAACAGACATTAAGCGCAAGAATTGTAAACATAGAGATGGAGCACGAATCATCAGCATTGCTATACATAAAGAAACATTTGATACTAGTGCGCAATACCCTTGCGTATACATGTATACATATAAAATGTTGAATTTGACATGACTCAACTTTATATACACTTTGCATTTTTATACATATGATGGAATCAATTAATACTATAGTATGTACTAAGTTATTGCTTACATCACCTTTTGATGATTTGATAAACATACAGTACACATACCTGTGAAATAAACACAGTTGAAATCGATGAAAGGAAAACATATCCAATATATCTTCATTGACACATTATCGTTTTTCACTCATAAAAATTCACAGGAACGAAAACAAATTTCTTACAGATAATTATATGTTTACATATTTCACCATTTGGATCTCGCTAGAAATACCTCGGACAATTTGTCAACGTTATCATCCGGGCTCTATCATGGATAATGCAATGCAAAATCCCGGGAGACTTTCTATTTTTGGTTTTGTATTGAAGGCTGAAAAGGTAGAGGGGGCGTTTCAAAACATAATGTGGACATTTTTTCCATATTAGTGGATGAACGTTGTTTGAGCACAAGGGGATTTATGATTATCGGAATATCAAGCGAAAAGAAGTGGAAGCAAAAACTCGAGACAGAGAATAAGCAGTATTATTACATTGTATCACCCCCCCCCCTACATTTTTTTTATGTAAGTGTATTTCATATGTAAAGCTACCACTGTAAACATCAGATTTGATGAATTATTCAAACTGTCACTAAGAATGCCATAATACGGAACGACCTGAAAAAACCCCCCACAAAAATGATATATTCAACATATTTGTTTCAATTTGTTGTTATCAGGATAACGAAGAAATCCGTAGACATTTAGGTGGTTAAATACGATCTAACAATACGTATGAAACACGTCAGTAAGCATGCGACCCAGTAGATGATTGTATATTATATTATTTCGTCTTATATTGAATTGTTTATTTTAGTGTACAATCACCAAAAGTGTAATAAATTTTATTGGTTGCAATACTTATTTTTTGATAAACTGTGGCATAGGTTTATAATTAAATTGTTAATTTAGGATACAATTTTAATTACTATCATTGAAAGTGTAATTAATTTTATTTATTGATTGCAATATATGTTTTCTAATGAACTTTCGTAGTGGTCCATAACCGCTTGATAAATAGTTTCGTAGTCTTCCTGTAATTAAAAGAAAAAAATTGGTCGGAATGAAAAACAAATATAATGTGTCATTAAACCAAATGATATTAATAACAAAAAAGTAAAGCTAATTTGAGTAATGCACTCTTAAAGATTCATCTGGCTGGTTTTAAAATTATTCTTGAGAACCTTTTTCTCTTATTTATGTTTAAAATTCCTAATGTTTGAATATTTGATTTACCTGCTAAATTAAACTTACAAATCTAGCACAGAACTCCGGACGTCGGATCTGTAGCTGTCTGACGGCGGTGAATACGTCAACAGTGTCATCCATGTTCATCTGTTGGATGACGTTATGGACGGCGATAAACAAACCGCACAGGGAAGCACCGTCACTAGCAATTATGAAAAAAATGGAATAGAGAACTTAGATAAGCGTATTCATTTAGGAAAAAAGAAGGGAAACAATTACATGTAGTAGCAAAAGAAATAAAAGCCTTCAGAGTTTTCATTAATGCATTAGTGAAAAAAAGGTTACAGTAGTTAAGAAATTTTCTTTAGAATCATTTGTATTTCATGAAGATAGTATTAAAGAAAATAAGTGATTCGACATCATTTCGTTTTGTGTTTCCTAATATCAGACCTGCTTAAAATCGTTATTGGTTGTTCAGTTTCCAAATGAAGAACCGTCGATACCAAACTTCGAAGCTGGGACGTGTCAACAGAACTTCCTGAACGCTGTATTTCAACTTCTGGTTCAACAACCATTACTGTACGTACTTCCGCCTTGGTCAACAGAAATAAAAGCTGATATCATATACATTTTTCTTTACTGTATGTCTTATTTTTGTTTTGTTTTACATTTTTGTAAATAAATTGAAAGTTAATAACATACGTCGTCACGAACGATTTGAATCTCGTGAGTAATGACATCAGTCCGAGATTTTGTCCGATGATGCAATGTAAATGGTGGGATATATACAGATGACGATTCAGAAGGCAACCATACTTTGACCTAAATATAAATTATAATTCAATAAATACTGTTTTTAGCAAGACACAGGTACAATATAACTAAAAATAGCTTTAAACATAAAAAGCACTCCAAATGAATTTTGTGGCTCAAAGGAGTTTTTCCTTTTTAACGATTTTTTCTCAATGTATTTCTCATTTGAGCAAGTTTAGTTTTATTATTTGCCAAAATAATAAAAATGAATACCAAATCTACACGTTTTACAAACATAACCTAAATTGATATTGGACACGTGAAGTTAGACACGAAACGAGATGTGTATATGAATGAACAATACGATGTATTACTCTTTATACTTAGTTAGAAACTGAAAATTGCTTTATTCTTAATTCTACAGGCTCAAAGAATTACAATGTATACCGATTTGATATCACAGAGTGGTTGCATAGAAATGACTGTCTCTGACTCGTGGTCACTCAACAGACGTGAAAGACCCAAAGAGTCCTCTTCCAGTGAATATTTTGTCACAATGAAATGCTTAAGATTGGTAAATGACTGAAAATAAATATAAAATAATAATTTAATCCTGATAGCCAAGTCATAAAATTTATCTGAACTCCACTTAAAATCAAACAAATGTAAAACATTGTGGTTTTTTTTTTATTTATTTAAGGACGACGGACCCAATTCAAGATTTTGCACCTCTGCACAGAAACCGCGCATATGCTATAAATATGACTGTCGTAATTACGTACATCAGAATAAGAAAAAAAATAACAAAAATTATTATGCTAAACATAATTTGTGATGCCAAATTATTTTCAGTGGGAAAAAATTAAGAAGAAAAAAAATAGTCCGAATTTCCTCTGTTTGCGACAAGTCCGTTATATTTCCACGGTTTATAAATCATTCAACGCCGAGAGGCAGTTTATAGTCTTATATTCCGGTAGATATTGAATTTATATATTAACTTAACAATATATATATATATATATATATATATATATATATATATATATATATATATATATATATATATATATATAGCTGTCAATGTAACGTCAGGCAATAAATAATTAGGTCCTTTTTTAAATGACATTTCTGAAGAAAAATGACCCATGCAGTGAACTTTGACACAACCCCTCAAAAATTTAGGTCGATGACCTAATTTTTTTTCTGATAATCGGTAAGGTAATTGACTTCTTAATATTACAATTTGATTAGAGTAAAAAATCTATTGCAGAATTTTTAAAATATCAGTTTTTATACCACGCCCCGGAAAATTACCATTACTTTCTATTACATGTATATCTGCCGATTTTCGTACCCAAATTTTGTAACGCTACTAGTAAAAAAAAAGGAAGTCGATGATCATGTCTTTTTTTTTTTTTGATTTTCACTCACCATTAACTGATTAACATTATATAAAAAATTGAATAAAAATCTATTGTAGAAATGAATTGGGTCCGCTGTCCTTAAATAGATTTTTTTGAAGAATGGTAGTAAAACGTAAACATCATCCTTACACTAACATACTTTAATAAAGAAAACAAATTAGCCTAATTTGTGATCTTATATGATTTACATATTAAACTAGTTGTCCGGGAGAAGACCAGAATAAAGTTAGAATATGATATTTTTTTATTTATAGAACTTTCTACTTATAATAAAGTTAAAACTTGTAGTATCCTGTTGTTGACAAAAACAAAGTATTTCGCAATGATTCCTTAACTCATAGCTCTTGTAAAGATTGTAAATTATTAAAATACCCCAATTCAGTTGATATTCATATTGAAAAGATGTAGATATGTTACCGGCACGGTTATTGCATTGATGTAATTGCCTCGTATTGTTTTGATAGGCGAGAGATAGAGATTGTATTTCTTCACTGAAATGCAAACAATATAATTATTTGACAGAACAGATAACTATGTAAGGTTTACAATACGTTATATTAAATTTATCTCCAAAGATATTTAATTTAATTTTCTGTTTTAATCCCCCTAAGTAGATTTTATAATAAGAGATGAAAAAATTGTATTAAATTTGATCAAACCTTACTTACGAGGTAAAATTCCCTCGGGAAGCGGCTCTCCAGAATCATGCGTTGCAAAATTGTAATCATCTTTCGAATAATTTTGGCGAATTTTTATCAGAAGCTGTTCATATAAAAGAACAAGAGACATTGAGTTTTGACATCAAATTTTATACTAAACTACGTTTGCTATATCATAAGTAATCCTAATACTTTCCAAATAAAATAAGAAACAGTTTCTTTTTGACTTTTTTTTTGGTGTTGTTTTGGTTTCGTTTTTAGTTTCATATATATCAGTGATTTTTTTTATTGTTGAGTGTTAACTGCAAACCTGAAATTCATTGTGAAGTGGGTTTTGGTTGACCGGAATATTTTTTCTCGCTTTCTGTGTTTTGTTAAGAAACTCAACCATAGTGTCCACTTTAATTGGTGCTTTGAAAACTTCGTTCAGGGCAAGATATATCGTAATATACTGCTCCTTTAAAGAAATAAACTGTAATGTTTATATTCAAGTAATAAAAATATTATATATTACCATCAAATTATGTTTTTGTTCATAAAGTAATAATGAACTTCAATATTGTGTAACTTACATATGTTTGTACCATTGAGACTCTGTTTTGTCTCATTTTCGTCACAAATTCAGCAACATTCACTCTCCCAGTTCTCTTGCCGATTTGAAAGAGCGCGTCCAAGGCTATATAAGTACCTGTTTGTCCTACACCGGCGCTAAGTAGACAAAGAAGAAGTAAATGTAGGAAATATAGTGATATTCGAATCAGGTTTACATCCATTGAGCTTTCTTGTTAAAAGTCGTTATTGTTTTTTGATATATTTAAGTAGAGAGAGAACTTTTTAACTCTGCAATATCCAATGAATCGTCAATATTCATTTTGTGGGTTTTTTGTTGTTGTTAAAGCACCAAATTATTTATATGCATATTTTTATCAGCGGCCATATTTTAAGATTATACTTTTGGAAAACTCAAAGCTTTAGTTTATAGTTTTAGAGTTAGATTACCTGCAATGCACGGTTGTTGGACCTTGATTATTGTTGGTTGATGTATTTATGACGTGGCTATGGAATGTAAGCAAACACAGCGGCTCTGGAACTCCATAATCCGGCCAGGCAGTGTACTGATATTGTGTAACTATACGTGTAGACTTGAGCTAAAAGTAACATGGGAAATGATTAAAAGATGGGTTATTTATCATTGTGTTAGTGATTGTTCGTTGCATTATTGATTTTAACGAAATAAAAATTATTAACATTATGT
Source organism: Magallana ariakensis (assembly GCA_020458035.1). Taxonomy (NCBI): domain Eukaryota; kingdom Metazoa; phylum Mollusca; class Bivalvia; order Ostreida; family Ostreidae; genus Magallana; species Magallana ariakensis. Next base: position 50,217,440 of record CM035811.1, read on the forward strand.
GACATAATTGAATGTGAACAGATAGACCCCAGCCAATATCTCATTGAACATTTGATTTGCCATGTAAACCAACCACCCCCCCCCCCAAAAAAAAAAAACGAAAAAAAAACAACAACCAAAAAACAAAACAAAACAAAACAAAAACAAAAAACAAAAACGAAAAATATATTTGATAAAATCTATTTCCAAAACATTGGTCCATTGATATTGACTCGTCAGTCTTAAAACTATATTTAAAGATTAAAATATAGAAATAATTAAATGATTTAAGAAAGTTAAGTGGTAGGACCCTCATAGTCTAAAATTTTGCATGGCCAATTCATGTTAAAACTGTTGCTTATGCGCAATTTTTATCAGCATGTAAAATATTGTAAGTGCCTGGACTATAACTGTTTTTGTCTAAAATTTGTCGAAATCACATATATTTGGCCTTTATTGGCGCAATCCTTTTCTGTATGTTACAATTCTTTATTTATTGAGAATGATACACCAAACACAGGATGAATAATTATCAAATAAAATGTAATCTGATAAACTTAAAAGTAACTGAAATATGGCCGATTTTTAAATGTATATTTCCTATTCCGTCACTTTTAAAGACCCCTCAGTTATTCTTAGCAACACAAAAATTAGTTGTACGTTTAATGTTATCAAAAGCAGATAATCAAAATACTTGTAATCATATGATAATTTTGGATATATACAATAAAATAAATGAAAGAGTGTACATATACATGTAATATTTATGAAAATTTAATTATGACTCTTTTTTGAATAGACAAAAACTAAAATTACCTTTTTGTTGAGCACTAAAAATTGTCGAGTTGTGAAACATGCATATTTTTTTTCTTCTATGAGGGTAACTTGTACCTGACCGTAGAGCGCAGAGTTGTTCTTATCCGGCCAGTATTTATTGCGTTTGACCTTTATCAAAAAGGTGAAATTTGTATTGACTATTTTTAATCCATTTTGTTTTTCTAATATGATAAAATACAATGTTTTAAACATGATAAAACACAGATTAAACTTTAATATGGAAAAAGGTGTAAAACATTAAATGATGAAAGCTTCATGATGTACTACATGTAGATACTGTTGTAAATATTTGACCGCCCTTACAGTAATGATGTTCATTACGACAAACACTTATGCGTACACTTTTACGCACCAGTTCTCCTTCAACAAGAGTTGTCACCATGACGATTGAAGTTACGTTTTCTTGCCAAACCATTCTCCAGAAATCCACAACAGTATTTGGCGTTGGTCCTTCAAATTATAAAATTTTTAATTGGTCAACATTTTTAAAAAGTTAAAGTAAAATATACAAATGTATTGTTGTTTTTTTTAATCAAAATTATATTATATATAGTATTGCCTTCATAATGAATGTTTTTTTCAGATTTATGAATTTCAATATGTTTTGTAATTGATTGAAACACTCTTGAAAATATATTCACTTTGTAACGAGCATACTATTTTTTTTAATATATTAGTAACAAATCTTATATTTTTCCAAGCGGGTAGCGAAAAGTGTTCATTTTAGTTGCCTAATGCACCTTGGAAAATGACATCAAGGGTATTTAATATTAAAAATATACCTTGAGTAGCAATGTATTCTTTTTGTCGGTTCGCACCCTGTAACATGCAACATATTCATTTTAGGCACATGTGCTGTTATTTTCTTCTTTTTTTTTGGATAAAGTTTGATGGTGCATTTTTTGCTATTGGTCATTATATTTAATTGTGGAAGTTTAACTAAGCTTTTAAAATACGCTGTGCTCATTGGTTGTTTGAAAGTTCAAAATGCCTAGATTTTTAGGAACAAAAAGCTTAAACTACTGCAAAAATGTCCATTCCAAGACATTTTTTCAGTTATATTAAACATAATTTGAAAAAAAGAACATGCAGAAAGAGTTAACAAAAAAAAAACAACAAAAAAACAAAAAACAAAAATACAAATAAAAAAAAATACACATAATATAATTCATTCGAATATCAAACCATATTTTCGTAGCATATTTACACATTGTAAAATTCAATTTCAGTCAGCAAAGAGTAGGATATATTTTCGTATTACCTCTATAAAATTAGCATTTATATAGTCCATTTTATCGCTGTTTTGAATATCAAGTACCACTCGCGAATGGTCATCTGAATAAAAAATAAAAAAAAACATATTTATATATGTGCATTGTTTCTGTAGTCTCTATGTAGTATAAATTTGAGAAAACCAAACAGCTATTTAATAAAAAAATAACAGATCATTCATATTATGAGTTAATGTTTGATCAATGTTCATTTTTCAAAACAAGTATCTTATTTCAGAATATATTTAATACCAAAAATAGTATAGGGGAAAAAAATAGACTTGATTTAGAAATAAAATGCATACTCTTTAAGTCAAGTCTGAATACAAATAGACTTACACGGAAAAGTCGTATATCTATTTTTAAAAATATTTTCTGGCTTCTTTCCAAATTCACATGTATGTAGTTCAACACTTGGAAGGGCCTGGAAATGTATAAAAAACGAACACACTTAATACTGAATTAAATGCTTTTGTTATCGATAACCAACAATCCAAATAATTCCAAAATGTATTTTACGGTTCCCGAATATGGTGCATAAAGTAAATCTTGATCAAATATAAGCAAATTTTTGTTACATTGATGCCTATGTTTCTCATCCTTTAGTAAAACTAAATTATATGGATAAAAAGGTCAATGGATAGAAAATAACGTAAACTTATAGATTTTCTGCAAATGTTATCTTGTTTTTCGATTTCAATATTCAAGTAGCATGGACAAGTTTAAGCATACCGCATATTCTTTTCGGAAGCCCTCGTTATCCCCTTTTCTCTTCTCCGCAATGGAAATTTCGAGTTTATCAATAGGTATACTGAGAGCCGTGTTGATGTTTATATTAGAATAAATGGAATCCTCGGGTATCATAGAATTAAAATCACCAAACACAGGTGACGTCGCATTCTCATTATCCATCTCTGTTCCGTTCCCTTGTCCAATTATTGTCATCTCATATCTACAATGACTTCTGTTCGACGGTTTTATTTCTACAAATAAGATATTAACATTGAAATGTTCTGGATCCTTAGTAAAATAGTTCTTAACATTCTTCATTTGCACAACATATAATATTACACATAAAACTAGAAAATGAGACTCATTGCATTCAGATACATGTACTTACTTTTAGGTTTCGTTTTCCATCTCTGAGATCTGGAAAGAAGCAATTGCACTTAAACAAACTGGTTTGAACAAACTTAATATGAGTCTTGAAACAGTATCAGACGCTCAAATATTAATAAGAGTTGTATCCACTTGTCATTGTTAATTGAACTATAATTTGGAATCTTTCGCAAATGTGATAACAATACTTAGATATTTCGAAAAACCGTTCTCAATTGAAAATACTTGTTAATGTTGAAACATATTTTTAAGCTGCTGAAAAATACAAATTGGCCCAATAACCTTCTCATTTTATAGCCATATATAAGATACTTTACCTTTTCACGACGAAAACTATTATAACCACTACAATGATAATGACCAATAATCCAACACCTACACCAATAAATGGTGCATTGACGTCATCATTATTTTGGCTACCTGTCCGAAATACAATCTAAAACCAAATAGAAGAATGCAGATTTACTCACATACTTTTAGTTTTGACTATAACTTAAAGAGAACATCAAATCTACAATGTTTCTATGATCTTTATTAGAAGTTCTTTTTAATTGATTATTATTTAATATCATTGACATACTTGCAAGAAAGATTTCAGATTAAGAGAATATATAAGTTTAATATTAGAGGTAAGTATCAATGAACTAACCTGTTCACATGTACCGGATTTTGTGTCACAAATTCCATCGACACAAAGCGAACTGCAATTATCCATACAGTTGTACCCAAATTGGCCGTTGCTACACTCTATAAGACAACAAAGGGTTCAATTACATGTAAATAATCATTCGGAAAACAATATTCAATCAAGCAATACATGGACTTAAAGCTTCATAATTCATACATTTTTTTTTCAATGTCAATAAAGTAATAAATACCAGGTAATACATGTGTAGTGTTGCTTACATGCAGTTTAAGATATAATACTACAATCAAAGTACTGAGTTCCTTGAATATGCTTAAAAACTGAATTTGAATACGGTGTTTCATTCTGTGTTAAAATTCGGCTTTTTGTCTGATACTTTGTCTAAAATCTTTACTTAATCCCAGCTGGGACTGCCCGTCATAATTTTAAACAATTGACACAACAGTATTTTATGTAAAATAAGACCCCAAGGGAAAACAAACTTTAAAATAGATATATAACTAAGCGGGAAAATCAAAACAACTAATTCTAGGTAGATAATTTAATTTTTTACAGTTCTTGAATTTTGTGATTAAGGAAAAATCCACAAGTCGGTATCCGTTATACAAGGTTTATGAAAACTTTGAAAGCTCGCCAATTGCTGAATTACCGAACAAAGTAAACATATTTTACAAATAATAAACACAGGCACATGACGTTAGAAATATTTCTTATAGCTATAAGATCATTCCAAGTACTATAACAATAACAAGGCTCGTCAAGGTCGCCATTTTGATTTTTTAGATCGGCTTATGTGCATCGATTTTCTGTCAGCGATTCACGTAAAAAAATGGTAAAAGTAATTCTGGTCGCCTTTAACTATTTGTTGTTGGTGTAAACTCGAGCATCACCTACACGAATTACGGCATAACCGTGCCTCGTTTTGAAAATCAGTCTTCTGCTTTTCAAATCAATAAAAACTAGAAAATGGAAACCGGAAGTTTTCCTCAAACTTTGAGGAAGACTTTTCCTGATTGGCTGTTATATTTGTCGTTAAAAATAAAGCAACAGAATGATAAAGACATTAACTGATAAATGTACAGAGATAAGTCAATTTAAGGACTGGTCAAAAACCAAAAATAAAAAATAATTAGAATGTCCAGATTAAACACTTAGTGCTAATTAAGGAGAGAAGTTGTCATGTCTAAGACTAAAGAGAAATATGCTCACGACAGTTTTATGATTTACTGACATTTGATTAAACAGTGTTTATTGCAGAATGGTTTTAAAATTGTTAAATTTTGATATTAGTTTAAAATTGTTTGAATTAAATATTTCTTATATTTGCAAAATTAACGCTTTTAACAGCAAAATTAACATATGCTATAGGAAATTGTGATTTCAGGGATCTGTGGGGTTTTTGTTCATTAATATCTCGTCTATTAAGCGCGAATTTTTATGCGTGTTTTGGTAAAAATTAACTTAATTTGGAAATAGATTTAATTTTTTTTTTTTAAAGAGCTACAAAAAGGGTTAGTAAATTATATTTTAAAACTACGATATTAACTATGAGTTTTTAAATTCTTAGAATTGAGATAAGTACTATTTCTATTTACATGTACTAAAATACGGTAAATTAAAAATTTAAAACCTAACACCCAATCATTATTTCTGAATCCATTAGTCTAATATTGGTTTGAGATATTTACCGATTGGAGAAAGATCAGCTCACTTTCTGATTCTAGACATTAAGATATTGATGAAGAAATTATTTTAATCATGAATGTGACTGGTTTTGTACGTTATTAAGTATAAACAAGTTTAAACTTATGTCTCATAACATGTAAAAATACATACCTATTCCAACTTAGCCGGACAACAAAGACATTACATGTAATAATTAACTTGGTTCTTCAATCGATAAGATTGTATATATTGTTTGATGTATTGGTCACCCAGAAAGTATAATCTATATTGATTTTGCTTAAAATGCATTGTTCAAAATTTAAATTCAGTTTAGTTAACTAAGACAATGAGCGATAAGGCAAATTCAGACGTGTTATTATTTTTAATGTACAAAATTCCCTTAGAGATGAACAGCAGCCATTCCGCAAGTACATGTAGACTGGAAGCCAAAGAATAACCAATTTAATTCGTTAGACAGCTGTGTATAACCCGTTGAAATTTTTACTTCGTCTCGCGCATGACGATTTGTACTATTCAGGTAATAGCTTGTTAAAATAAAATTCACAGCTTTAAAAAATGGCACATTGCGTTTGTGAACTTACTTTCGATTCAACCTTCAACACCTTCTATTAATAAATGAGCTTGATCACCAACTGAATCGTCAATGGTGTTGTGCATTTAGTTACGTAACATTCCACAAATCGCTACAACTACTGAATCCTAGCAAAAATATTTTGTCAATAAAACTCTGTGTTTATTTTCCTTATAGAATATGGATTATACATAAAAAAATTAAAAAGTTTAATCTGGGTGTATCACTCTAACTATTTTTAGAATCGGCGGGACAACAAAGTCGTGCTTTAAAGCAAAATAGTTCCTATACTTGCAGAGTGTATATAAATTTTTGGGGACATTTGTAATGAGAATGCTTTACACATGTCAGAAATGAGAATTTGCAAAACTGCGAAACGCCCTACTTTTACTTTCATTTTTCAATACAGACGCATTTTTCCGGAAAACGAATCAGACTTCACAGCACGAAATTTTTAAAGGTGATAGACATTTTGATGAGCTTTCATTCAAGAGGTCCCTCGTTGCTGAACGAAAATTAGAGCCGGAGCTATGAACCCGAACGTTAACATTACCACCTATGGAAAATGCATTTGCGGATTATACCTATGTGCGGTTTTTTATATTGTATACTTGCTGAAATGCATTAAAATTTTCTGCACTCTTTTCTTACGCGTAGACTCAATTCATGTGTTCTACACGTGCCTTCCGGTTTGAAAATTTGGCTGACAGTAAACTAATTGACGGGGTCACCTGACCCCGTCTAAAAATTATTAGCTTTTATTAATGTGCCTACCTTCATTACACAGAGGACCTTGAAAGCCTAGATCACAACCAGTTGAACAGACACCGTTGACATGATTGCAGTTGGAGGAATTGGCGCAGTTACCACATTTCTGTTTGCAGTTTTCTCCATACATTTTGTTGTCACAAACTTCCAATTAAGATAAAAAAAATGTCAAGAAGTCTTAATGTTTCCTTTCGTTAACTCCAACACTCTCAATGCTTTATTTTCTTCTATAAACTAAACTCATTTTTGCGAAAAACTACATTTAAACTGGTTTTAAGGTATTTTAAAATAGTTTATCTATTCATGAGCACTGCGCAAAGATGGACTAAAAGATTTATGCCAAACACTTGCTTCAGGTACTATGCATACGGTGTATATCATAGAAGACTATGGATTTTTTAAACAACAAAATGCCTTTTTTGGTGATTCATGCAGGATATGAAGGTGGCGACATTGCAGAAAAAAAATATATCATCCGCGTTAGCGGGTTATGTAATTTTTTTCTGCAATGATCGCTAACTTCATAACCCGAATGAATCATCAAAGAAATCATTTTATTGTTTTTATTTACATCTTTCTTTTAACTAATTGATAAATTGATTATAAAAAGTAAGTAAAATTCACTTAATAACTGTTAATGTACATAAGTTCGTTAGCTAAAAGAAACAGCCAAATCGTCTCCTGTGAGACTTTGAGTCTGACATCATCATCATATTTCGTGCAGTCCGTAGATCGCTGTAGGTTTCGACCAATCTATAAACAGGGCGTGTTGATATCAGTCCTGTCAGTTTCAGCCGCTGTATATTTGGACCAATTGATAAAAGAGACGTGTATATTTCAGTCTGGCTGTTTCTATAGAGCTATGCATAACTATAAGTTTCCGTAAGAAATAGAGGGAATCATACTCGGTAGATGTAAATATTTGGAGGTTTTATGTTAACCTTAAGATCCTTTATAAAATGTTTTAGCCTTTGAAGCACTTTTCAAATATCACATGGAAAGCATATATACAGTTTATGTATTGGTATACCGGGGTATTATCCAATTGAATCATGTGGTCATTTACATCAAAAGGCGATTCGAAGACTCTTGTCGGTGTAATTATGAATGTCCATTGGTATTTGCAGTGGTTTATGTATAAAGGGTAAGTCTCTTTACAAGATTTTAAGATATAAAGCAATAAGAAAGACAAGAACTGGGACACTAAATGTATCCTGACATGCTCTCTAAGAGTATACATGGTTAGGGCCAGATATCTTTAATGTTCAAACACACTTGCACTTGTTTAAAAAAGAGTATATAGCTTTGATTACAGAATGCATATAAAAAGACTGAGCAACAATAGAAATTTTATATACATTAGAACTTCAATAATTTTCTTGATATTTCACCAACATGTAGCTTTTTTTAAACAAAGTTCAAGATATGTATGCATTATTAGCACACGCTGCTTAATGCTTTTAATTTAAAGTTTAGATAGCAAACCTTCTCGAGTTATTTTTTCTATTGTTTTTAGATGATATAAATGTTTTAGATCTGAATCTTATTTAAGAACAAACTGCTGATGTTGGATTAGACAGCAAGAACATCTATTGTGTGTGAGTATACAGTAGTGCATTCTAATGATACCTTTGTTGCAAAAAACGCCTCTCCAACCTTTTGCACACCCTTCATCACAGTGACCTGTATCTGGTCTACAAAGTCCTGCATTTCTGCAATTACCACTGCATGCCTCATTGCAATTCTTACCGAATGTTCCTTTTGGACAAGCTGTAATTTACGATGAAATTCAACAAGAAGCCTTTATGTGTTATTGTTTTTATTCATATAAATTTATAGCTGCTATATATTAAATGTTCCTGAAAAGCAAACTTTAATCTAGGATTAACTCAAAGAACATGTTTTTATTTGTTTAAATATTTGAAAAAAAACAACTTTACATCCAAGGTTTATAGTAATTTTTTTTTTACCAAGTATGCAACCATATCATAAAATTTAGCTACATAATTTTACAACAAAATAATCTAATTATGTATATGCCTGTACATGTATACATTTGTAAAACAATATCGATATTTTTTTTTAAACCTGAGGTAACCATATATAACTAGATATGTTATATTTTGTTCGGAATTACAGATCTTAACGTTATGCATGTCTTTTATATACTACAGAAATGTGTCTAACGTGTAACGGTAAGGCATTACAATTTATTAGTGAAGTTTAAGAATTAATGTTTTATGCAAGATCATGTTACGTGTCAGCCATGAACGTATAAATCTTAAAGATATCCTTTAGATTATCAGAATTAGATACGTGTTTTAATAGTACATGTATATGATAATGTTAAAGGAGAATTTTCAAGAATCGATGCGCTTTAAGTAGTTCAGTTCTAAAATGGAAAAATACCAAACTTCCAACACAAAACAATCATTGTTTATTGTTTCGATATATTCATACTTGGCCGTTTAAACATTTGCATAGTAAGCTACATATTACATCAAAACTGCCCTTCTCTGTATACTTGTTAATAAAAATGTCATATAATATAAGTAAAACTGTTTTGATTTTTATGAGGGCGCGACTGAAAAGGTACAGTCACCCGATCCAATTTATCATCCGATTTTAATTCGACTTGCTCTAGTAACTCGATTGGAGTCGATCGTTCAGATGGTCATACGGTACAGTTTAACAATCGATTTTATTAAAAAAAAATATGATAATTGTACAGGTAAAATCACTGAGACGTCAGTATTCTCATCAGAAAGTGAACTGAAAATTAAATAAATGCAGTCAGATTTTCAATCTATTTTCTGACGTTTTCTTTCATCTTGAAACTAATGATTTTATTTGAAAGTGAATCAGATGAGACAATCGAATGGAAAATCGGATGAACAATTTCTTTTTTGATAACGTAATGTTTTGTGTGATGTCATATTATACCATTATTGACTCGGGCTGGTCCGACAGATCAACTGTTAGACGAGACACAGTCAACAACTGTTTTGTTATACCCTGGTAATCAATAACTCGTTTTCGCGGAATGTGACGTCACCGGTCAAATGTCATTTTTAACAGTCAATTTTAACAGTTCCAATTCAACAGTTCTAGTCCAATAGTCAAAATGTTGGATTAACAGGGGTATAACAATTAACATTGTCAGTACTTGCTTATCGGCGCGACAACAAAGTAGACCTTAACATTGCTGCGGATCAGCATTCAATGTTCAATCATTTATGCCCAGCATCTTTAATATACCCATTTGTAATCATAAATTCATAAAGCTGAAAATATACACACACGAAACAACTATTATAATTAAGAAATAATTAAGAAATAGCAAAACGTTTTCTCAGAATATTTACGAATTCTAGAAATCTACGGGACTGGTTTGATAATAGTTTCCTTTACGTCCTGGTTTACAACCATTGTCACAAATTTCCGACTTTTGATTACAACTGATACATGCTCTATAGCATCTGTTCTCACAGTTTCGACATAAATAACGTTCTGGACATACTAAAAAATTTGTACTAATAATTTATTCATAATGCGATTAAATTTTCAATCGATAGATATTATCGATTTGAAAAATCAAATCAGTGCAACGTTATTACATGTATCAAGGCAACTTACTTAGGTTAAACATTTTAGTTATTACATATATCTCATAAATAAAGAATCAAGGCCTACACAATGCAAGTTAATCATTGCAACTTGCATGCAGAACGAGATAAAATGAGCGAGTTAAACACAGTTATAAACAGTAAAGGAATTTGTCAAATCATTCGATTATTTTTATGCAGTTTTACCTTTCTTAAAAAAATCAAAATAAAAGCCCTACATAAAGTTTTACTTAATCTTTATCTTCATTTGGAATTTTAACACAATATCTGCATTACTTGCTACAGTTAACAACAAAGAGCCTCTATCATATATTATTAGGTAAATAACTAAAACAAAACGCAAAAATTAAAACAATCCCGGAAATTAATATTTTCATTTTAATGTAAACCTGATAGACTTTATTTTGGATACAGATTTGAACTGAAATTTTAAAACACATCATCTGTATGCACGTATTTAATATATCGACCTTCATTCCTACATGTACAAAAGAGTATTTGAACAACCAGTAACATTCAAAATATTGCAATTCAAAACCATTTTACCATAACTAACTTTTTTTATCGGGATAGAAACAACCTATTGATAATAACAGCATTACCTTTTCCACAATAGTCGCCTTTCCATCCAAGTTTACAACCGTTTTCACAAACCCCTGTCCTTTTATTACAGCTATTACAATTTGCTTTGCAATTTCTCCTACATTTTTTACCAAATGTACCGTCTGGACATTCTGAAACAAGGACGTATTCCGTTAAAAAAGAAAAAAAAGATAGATAGATAGATAGATAGATAGATAGATAGATAGATATCGTTCTAAATAGTAAATGTATTTTGAATTCTAGAACCCAATATTAACGTCAAAGTAAATATTTAAAAAAATCCTTTTTGGAATTGTTAGCAGACAAACAGAGTAAAAAAAAAATATAACAATGCCCGCAACATTATTCTTTACAATCACGTCCTTTCCTATCGTGTATCAATCGTATCTTATCGTGTATATTCGCCGTTCTATCGTGCGGTAATCATATACTATTTTGCATTAATCCTTCGTAATTTTTATTTTGCAAATAAAATAACTTCGCGGATGTAACTTATATGACCTGTTCTGCATTTTGGTCATGTTCTTGGTCAAGGTTTTATATGCAAGTGATATAATACACGGTCTGAAAAACAAGGTGTTAATAAGCGTTTATCATGTTAGAATATTCGCGAAGCGCTTTATGGCAATTTAAGGTCGCGAGGATATTTTTCAGGCTGACATCAAAATTAGGTAGATCATATTAAAATGATAAGTGTTGTTCTCTTATTTTAACCTAATAAGCTTGTTACAGTGTATAATACTACTTAAAGAGGTTGATTCTTTACAAAAAATGGAAGGAGGTCATTAATTTGGATCCTAAAACAACGTGGGAAAATGTACATGTTATTAAATGCATACAACTCAAATTACTTTTCAAAAAATACAATGCAACCTATTTATGTAAATCTTTTCTTTCTTGTGTATATTTAGTTTAAGTTGCGATTATTTCCTGTGTATAGTGATTAGCAAACCCAAGGTAGAAAACGGCATGCTCTTGATGTCAACCCCCCATTATGGTCCCACCCTACCCCCGGAGGTCATGATTTTCACAACTTTGAATCTACATTACCTGAGAATGCTTCCACATAAGTTTCAGCTTTCCTGGCCTAACGGTTTATGAGAAGAAGATTTTTAAAGATGTAATCTACCGGTATATATTCCTATGTAAAAAGTCGACCCCCATGTTGGCCACACCCTACCCCCCAACGGTCATGATTTTCATAACTTTGAATCTACACTACCTGAGGATGCTTCCACATAAGTTTCAGCTTTCCTGGCTAAATGGTTCTTGAGAAGAAGATTTTTAAAGATTTACTCTATATATTCCTATGTAAAAAGTCGACCCCCCATTTTGGCCCCACCCTACCCCAGGGGATCATGATTTTCACAACTTTGAATCTACATTACCTGAGAATGCTTCCACATAAGTTTCAGATTTCCTGGCCTAACGGTTTATGAGAAGAAGATTTTTAAAGATGTAATCTACCGGTATATATTCCTATGTAAAAAGTCGACCCCCATGTTGGCCACACCCTACCCCCCAACGGTCATGATTTTCATAACTTGAATCTACACTACCTGAGGATGCTTCCACATAAGTTTCAGCTTTCCTGGCCAAATGGTTCTTGAGAAGAAGATTTTTAAAGATTTACTCTATATATTCCTATGTAAAAAGTCGACCCCCCATTTTGGCCCTACCCTACCCCAGGGGATCATGATTTTCACAACTTTGAATCTACTCTACCTGAGGATGCTTCCACATAAGTTTCAGCTTTCCTGGACTAACAGTTTTTGAGAAGAAGATTTTTAAAGATTTACTCTATATATTCCTATGTAAAAAGTCGACCCCCCATTGTGGCCCCACCCTACCCCCGGGGGTCATGATTTTCACAACTTTGAATTTACACTACCTGAGGATGCTTCCATAAAAGTGTCAGCTTTCCTGGCCAAATGGTTCTTGAGAAGAAGATTTTTAAAGATTTACTCTATATATTCTTATGTAAAAAGTCGACCCCCCCCCCATTTTGGCCCCACCCTACCCCAGGGGGTCATGATTTTCACAAATGTGAATCTACTCTACCTGAGGATGCTTCCACATAAGTTTCAGCTTTCCTGGCCTAACGGTTCTTGAAAAGAAGATTTTTAAAGATTTACTCTATATATTCCTATGTAAAAAGTCGACCCCCAATTGTGGCCCCACCCTACCCCGGGGGTCATGATTTTCACATCTTTGAATCTACACTACCTGAGGATGCTTCCACACAAGTATCAGTTTTCCTGGCCAAATGGTTCTTGAGAAGAAGATTTTTGAAAAATTATCGAAAATTTTCATTAATTCCTAATTATCTCCCCTTGTAAAAGGGCTTGGTCCTTAATTTTCACAACTTTGAATCCCCTTAGGCTAAGGATGCTATGTGCCAAGATTGGTTGAAATTGGCACAGTGGTTCTTGAGAAGATGTTGAAAATGTGAAAAGTTTACAGACGGACAGACAGACGACAGACAAAATGTGATCAGAATAGCTCACTTGAGCTTTCAGCTCAGGTGAGCTAAAAAAAGTAATGATAAAAAGCAAAGAAGGTCATTCGTGTAAAAAGGTACTTGTTCAAATGTAGACAACCACTCTTTGAAATATATTATGACATCTGTATGTGGTATATAATTGCATGATTCAAAACTAGTGTTTAAAATTAAAAAAAATAAATTCTTCACAAATGTTTTAACATGCTTTCAAAAAAAAAACCAAAAAACTATATATATAAATAGTATAGATACCATTAGAAATTGCTAATTATACTTGGAATGAAATCAAAACAATTTTTATATTTTTGATTTCAGTGATTATGGAATATTAAACGAAGCTAAGTTCATAATAGTGTTTATATTTCATTGAGATGTTTTCAGAATTTATGTCATTAAACAATTCCATGACCATACAAATCGTTTCATTTTTTAATAAATCAATTATACCAGTGTACCAATTAAATATTAGGCATTGCTTAAAACTGTTGGTAAGTATACCATTGTAAAAAATGACTTTAAAAAATCCTCCCAAAAATCAATGTAATGTATTCGATTGAATCAGACTCTGCTTTAACTAATAATGTTAGTGATAAGTTTCAAGTACATGTACTATCATTTAAAAGTGTCAGCAATAATTTTATTTTATTGTTTATAATAGATTGTTTCTGATGTATTTTGGCAGTGGTCCATAACCGCTTGATATATCAACTCGTAGTCTTCCTGTAAAATGAAAGAAAAGTGTTGATTTCCATCGTATATTACGTGTAGCCTTTGTTATCAATAAATGAAAAACTCTTTTACTTAAACATTTGTTTACATTTATGATGCATTTTTAGATTTACCTAATATGTTATATTATAGGTTTATATAGTAATTATGAAATCATGAACTCGCCATTGAAAAATTCGCAGTTTAAAAAGGTAACACTTTATGATATTTTCGGATACCGGTATAATCCCTACAGGCGCATGCTACTCATTAAAAAAAAGCTTACAAATCTAGCACAGAGCTCCGGGCGTCTGATCTGTAGCTGTCTGACTGCGGTGAATACGTCAACTCTGTCATCCATGTTCATCTGTTGAATGACGTTATGGACGGCGATAAACAAACCGCACAGGGAAGCACCGTCACTAATAATGAAGCAACATTTCTAGAAGAAAGAGCTTAGACGAGCGTACCCGTTTAGGATAAAGAGAGAAAGCAATAACAAATAAAAAGCCTTTAAAGTTTACATTATTGCATTGGTGATAGGTAGATAACTGCAATAAAAAATGTTTCTTTAGAATCCTTTATATTTCATTGAGATAATATTAAACAAAAGTAGAAAGAGATGGAAATAATATAGAAAAGTAGAAAACCGTAATTTTTTGTGTTCCATAATATCAGACCTGCTCAAAATCGTTATTGGTTGTTTAGTTTCCAAATGAAGAACCGTCGATACCAAACTTCGTAGCTGGAACGTGTCAACAGAACTTCCTGAACACTGTATTTCAACTTCAGGTTCAACAACCATTAGTGTACGGACTTCCGCCTTGGTCAACGAAAATGAAAGCTGACATGATATACATTTTTGTTTACTGTATTTCTATTTTATTTAATTGTAAATAAATTAAACGTTGTTAACATACATCGTCATGAACAATTTGGATCTCGTGAGTAATGACATCAGTCCGAGATTTTGTCCGATGATGCACTGTAAATGGCGGGATCTTTAAAGATGACGATTCAGAAGGTAACCATACTTTGACCTAAATATATTAATTATAATTCAAGAAATTATGTTTTACCAAGCACAGATACACTGTAACTTAATATCGTGTTAAGCATAACAAAACACTTTTTTGCGTTTTACGATTTTTTTTCAATGTATTCCTTATTTGAGCAAGTTTAATTATTGGCCCAAATTATAAAATGCATACAAATTGTTTTACAAACATAACCTAGATTGATATTTGACAAATAAAGTTACACACGAAAAGAGAAAAGTATATTAATAAAAAAATACGATGTATTATTCTGTATACTTAGGTAGAAACTGATAATATGATCGTCGCACAAAAATGCTTTTATTCTACAGACTCAAATATTCGCAATGTATACCGATTTGATGTCACACAGTGGCTGCATAGAAATGACTGTTTCTGACTCGTGGTCACTCAACAGACGTAAAAGACTCAAAGCGTTCTCGTCCAGTGGATATCTTGTCACAATGAAGTGCTGAAGATTGGTAAATGACTGAAAATAAATATAAAATGAATAGTTTAATCCTTATGGCAAAGACCTAAAAATCATCTGAACTCTACTTTACATCTGACAAATGTGAACCTCTGTGTTGTGTTTTTTGTTTTGTTTTATATTTAAAGGAAATAATTTGAAGACTGCTAGTAAAACGTATACATCAGCCAGACACAAACATATTATAACTACGCAAAAAAAACCCCATATTTAGCTTACTGACTGTTACTGCCCTTCAAAACCATATCGAAATGTCTATTGATTATCTACAAAAACATATGTAATTTTCCTCTTATATGCCTTACAGAGTAGACACGTGGTCCAGAAAAAAGAACACTTTATTATAAAATACTCTTCAGAACTTTCTACTTTTAATAAAATCAAAACTTGTATTGTCCTGTTGTTTACAAAAATAAATTCTTTTTCAACGATTCATTAGCGTAAATCTCTTGTATAGATTGTAAATAATACTGAAAAGATGCAGATAAATTACCGGTACGGTTATTGCATTAATGTAATTGCCTCGTAGTGTGTTGATAGGCGAAAGATAGAGACAGTACTTCTTCACTGAAATGCAAAGAATATAATGCGTTAGTAGTTTGACTGCTCAGATAACTGTGTAAGGTTAAAAAGAAACCTTTATATTAAATCTACCTACAAAGATATGTAATTTTCTGTTTTAAACCCCCTCCCCCTTTCCCCAACAAATTTTATCATAAATAGATGAAAAAATAAATAAATAAAATGTATTTGTATGTATTAAATTTATTCAATTCGTACTTACGAGGAAAAACCTCCTCGGAAATCATATCTCCAGAATCATGCGTTGCAAAATTGTAATCATCTTTAGAATACTTTTGGCGAATTTTTAACAGCAGCTTTTAATATAAAAAAAAAACAAGAGATATTACGTTTTGACATTTAATTTTATTATAAACTTCGTTTGTACATGTAATGTCATTAGTTTTCTCTATATTTTCAAAATAAAAAAGCCATTCTTGTTATTGAAATTGTTATATATCAATGATTTTTTATTGTTGAGTGTTAACTGCAAACCTGAAATTCATTGTGAAGTGGGTTTTGGTTGACCGGGATATTTTTTCTCGCTTTCTCTGCTTTGTTGAGAAACTCAACCATAGTGTCCACTTTAATTGGTGCTTTGAAAACTTCGTTCAGGGCAAGATATATCGTAATATATTGCTCCTTTAAGGGAATATACTTTTACGTTTATATTTAAGTGATAAAAATATTATATATTACCATCAAATTTTATCTTTGTTCATAAAGTAATAATGAAATTGAATATTGTGCAACTTACATATGTTTGTACCATTGAGACTCTGTTCTCTCTCATTTTCGTCACAAATTCATAAACATTCACTTTCCCAGTTCTCTTGCCGATTTGAAACAGCGCATCCAAGGCTATATAGGTACCTGTTCGTCCTACACCAGCGCTGAGTAGGCAAAGAAAAATTAAGTAGAGTGAGCACAGTGTTTTTAAAAATAACAGGTCGAAATCCATTGAACTTTCCTGTAAAAAGTCGTTACTGTTATTTGACATATTTAGTTTGAGAGAGGACTCGTTAACTCTGCAATATCAAACGAATTGTCAATATTTAATTTGTCTTTTGTTGAAGCATCCAATTAATGATAGACATATTTTTATCAAAGTATCACACAGCGGCCATTTTTAAAACATATACTTTTGAAAGTGTTAGAGTAGCATTAGATTACCTGCAATGTACGGTTGTTGGACCTTGATTATTGGCTGATGTATTTATGACGTGGTTATGGAATGTTAGCAAACACAGCGGCTCTGGAACACCGTGATCCTGCCAGGCAGTGTAGTGATATTGGGTAACTACACGTGTAGACTTGAGCTAAAAGTAACATGGGAAAAGATGGGTTATTTATCATTGTGTTAGTGATTGTCTGTTGTATTATTGAAACTAAATAAAAATTATTGATATGTGACGTAAATTAATTGTGATCAGATATACACCAGCAAAAATATCATTGAACATTTTGTTTGCATTATAAACCAACCAACAAAAGCCAACAAAAACAACAAAAAAAGATCAACAAAAATATCTTCCATAAAATCTGTTTCCAAAAAATTAGACCATCCATATTAACTCGAATAACTAAACATTATATTTAAAGATTTAAATACAGAAACAATTAGATGATTTAAGAACGTTAATATCAGGACTATTATATTCTTACATTTTGCATGTTAAATCTATTGCTTAATGTAATGCAAATTTTATCTGCATGTCGAACATTGGAAGTGCCTCGACAAGCTACGATTTTTCCTATAATCGTTTTTGCCTGAAGATTGCCGAATTTACATTTGGCCTTTATTGACGCAATTTGACGCAATAATTTTGTTAAATGTTACAATGTTTTATTTATTGAGAATGATACACCAAACATAGAATGAAACAATAAGGCAAAAACAAAATGTAACCTAACTATCTTAAGAGCAACTGAAACAAGTAATGTTATCAAAAGGAGATAATTAAAACAACACATTTGTTAATTTTGAATATATATAAAATAAAGTTAATGAAATAATGTACATATACATGTAATATTTATGAAAATGTATGACCCTTTTTTGAATAGACAGAAACTAAAGTTACCTCTTTGTTGAGCACTGAAAGTTGGCGAGTTGTGAAACATGCATGTTCTTTTTCTTCTATGAGGGTAACTTGAACTTGACCGTAGAGCGTAGGGTTGTTCTTATCCGGCCAGTATTTATTGCATTTGACCTTAATAAAAAAATGTGAAATCTGTATTGACTATTTATTATCCATTTTGTTTTCTTATATGATAAAAGAATACATTTTTAATTATGATAAAACACAGACTAAACTAAGATATGAAAAAAGGTGTAAAACACTTAATGATGAAAGCTTAATTAGATACTGTTGTATTTTTGTGAACGCCCTCACAGTAATGGTGTTCAATACATCAAAAATGCGTAAATTCATACGGACCTTTTCCCCTTCAACAAGAGTTGTTACCATGACAACTGACGATACGTTTTCTTGCCAAATCATTCTCCAAAAATCTCCAAGGGTATTTGGCTTTGGTCCTTTAAATCAACAAACACAGCAGTGATAAAATCTTTGAATTGTTCATTCAAGTACAATATACATTTTTTTTTCCACTTATATATATATATATATATATATATATATATATATATATATATATATATATATATATATATATATTTGCCTTCATAATGAGACGGATTTTTTTTCTTCAGATTAATGATTTATCATTATATTTTGTGCTTCAATTGATTACTCTTGAAAGAAGATACAATTTGTAACAAAATTTGATAGATACTAATTTTGTATCTCGTTTTTGTTTTACTTTTCGTTTTCCTAAGCTTAATAATATGACCACCTATGTATCTTTGTAAGCGGTAGCTAGATGCGTGCCTTTTATTTGCCTGCATGCACCTTGAAAAATGAGACCAACCGTCTAAACCTAAAACATATACCTTGAGTAGCAATGTATTGTTTTTGTCGGTTCGCCCCCTGTAAAATATGTAACATATTCAGTTTACACATATCATCAATAAACTTTTTTTGAATAAAGGTTGGTACATGTATATGTTGCTATTAAATTACTACCTTCAATTGTAGTGTTTTTTTAGCTCTTAAAATAAGTTTAGCTCACTGAGTATAAGAAAGCTCATACTGTCAGGATTTAAAGACAAAAAAAACCCCAAAAACCTCATACTGCAAAAATGTCAATTTCAAGACAGTTGTGTTTAAAAAACTTTTTAAAAATCAACTCAAGTTGGAAACTTATCATTGCCTGACAGTAAGAGGATATGATTAAAAATTTACATAAAACTAAATAGAACAGAATTGATTTGAATATCAACAATTATTGTCAAAGCATATCTACATGTTGTAAAATTCAATTTCAGTCAACAAATAGAAGAATATTTTTTTCGACTTACCTCTATAAAATTAGCATTTATATAGTCCGATTTATCGCCGTTTTGAGTATCAAGTACCACACGTGAATGATCATCTGAATAAAAATAATAACATATTGATATCTGTTCATTGTTTGTTTATCAGTCTCTACGTAGTATAAATTTGAAAAAAACCCAACAACAACAGGTACATGTATTTAATAAAATACTAAAAGATCATTCATATTATACATTAAATTTTGATCAATGTTCATATTTCAAAACATGTATCTTATTTCAGAATACATGCAATATTAAAAGTAGTAGAGGAAAAAATAGGCTTTATTTAGAAATAACGTACATACTGTATAATTCAAATCTGAATAGAAAAAACTTACACGGAAAAGTAGTTTTATATCTATTTTTAGGAGCATTTTCTTCTTTCTTTCCAAATTCACATGTGTGTAGTTCACCTCTTGGAAGAGCCTGGAAATGCATCAACAACGAGCATACTTAATAGTTAACTATATGCTGTAGTTATCGATAACCAACAATCCTAATACCTCCTAAATGTGACCGGTTCCCGAATATGGTGCATAAAAAAATCTTGATCAAATACATGCAAAGTTTTGTTAGATAGATGCCTATGTTTATCAACCTTGAGTAAAGCTAAATTATATGGATAAAAAGGTTTAGGGATAGGAAAATAGCCTAAACTTATAGATTTACTGCAAATGTCATCTTGTCCTTAGATTTCAGTATTCAAGTAGCATGGACAAGTTTAAACATACCGCATATTCTTTTCGGAAGCCCTCGTTATCGTTCTTTCTCTTCTCCGCAATGACAATTTCGAGTTTATCAATAGGTATTTTGATAGCTGGGTTGATGTTTATATTAGAATAATTGGAATCCTCGGGTATCATAGAGTTAAAATCGTCAAATACAGGTGACGTTTCATTCTTTTTATCCATGTTTAAGCCGTTCTCCTGTCCAATCATTTTCATCTCAGATTCACATTTACTTTTATCCGATGTTTTGATTTCTACCAAAAAGTTTATACAGACATTGAATTGTATTTAACTTTGAGTAAAATTTTCATTAACATTCTTTCTTTGCATTCCATATAAACTTACACATGAAACTAGGAAATGAGACCTATTGCATTCAGACGCATGTACTTACTTTTAGGTTTCGGTTTGCTTCTTCGAGATCTAAAAAAAAGTAATTACAAAAACTAGTTTGAATAATCTTGAAATGAGTCTTAACTCCAGTCACAAAAATTTATGACGCTCAAATCTTAGATAAAAGTTTTATTCCCTTTTCATGGTTTGATGAACTATATAAATATATAAAACCTTAGGAAATGTGATAATAGGTCTAAAATATTTCAGATTATTGCAACAGAAAATACTTTAAAATGTTAAATGTGTTTTAAACATTAAAAAACAGGAAATGATTAAAAATACAATTAAGTGATATCAAGAAAATGAAAAAGTCATATTCTAACTTTTGGTAAATCCAAAGTTATTTTTTTTTAGCAATTACACTAAATATTACCAACAAATATGTTAGATTCTCTATTAAGGCGAATGCAAATCAGTTATTCGAATTACATTTTAAGGGCATATATCATATAGCTTACCGTTTAACGACGACAACTAGAATAACCGCTGCAATGATGATGACAAGCAATCCAACACATACGCCAATAAATGGTGCATTGCAGTTGTTATCATTTCGGCTACCTGCTCGAAATTCAATCTGTAACCAAATAAAGGTATACAGATTTACTCACATATTTTTAGTTTTTACTTTAACTAAAGCAAAATACAAACTGTTACATATATGTATATTCCATAATCTTTATTAGTATTTTATTTTGTTTTGATTTGAGTTGTTTTTTTTTTGGGGGGGGGGGTGTTTTTTTATCATTGACAAACTGGCAAGAAGGAGACCATAAACGTTTGTTAGATTAAAAAAAATATAATTTTAATTTTAACAGGTTCATGAATCAATGAACTTACCATTTTACATGCACCGGATTTTGTGTCACAAATTCCATCGACGCAAAGCGAACTGCATTTTTCCATACAGTTGTAACCAAACTGGCCGTTGCTACACTCTGTAAAATAGCAGTCTTTTGTCCAACTCTCGAACAAGTGTACAGTTACATATAAACAACGTTAACGATAGTCACTTAAGTAAAAAAACAACAGCTGCTACATTTTTTAGTGTTATTTACATGCAGAGTTAGTTAAATACAACAATTATCATGTTTTATGAATGTGCCTACCATTTGTACACAGAGGACCATGAAAGCCTAAATCACAACCTGTGAGACAGGAACCGTTGACAGGATTGCAGTTGGTGGAATTAGCGCATTGACCACATTTCTGCTCGCAGTTTTTTCCATACATATTGTCATCACACTCTGACAGATACAAGCAAACAAACAAATCATTTTAGTGTAATGCAATGCTGGTTATTCTTTAAATATACTAGTATACGTCCCTGCGTTGACCATCTTCGTTAGGTCTACGATCGCTCCTCTCCTCTAGTAGAGGATCGCGATCGTAGACCCTTGGCTAGCAAAGATGAGGATGGACATAACGATCCTAAAAATAAAAAAATATTTTCACTTTCGTTTGTTTGTGAGGAAAAATGTCATTGTTAAGTATTTAGCGCAATTTCTCTGTATGGTGTTCTGTTCTCATAATACACTGCATACTATTAATTTACAAAATGCACACAAAATTTAAAAGGCGTAATCTAACTTACCACTGAGTCCACTGTAACTTACTAACTGCATTAAACAGTTTACAGTTGTCGTAAAAATCATAAATTATTCGTTTAAATTTATACTTAAATAAAAGTCAAATAATAAAATAAATGCACTGATTAATATTGTGAAGTGAAACAATATGTAACAATTATTAAATTGACATAATCGCGATGCGTTTAAAGCACCCTACAGTTTGCGACATTACTTAAAATACAGAGATGGTCAAAAGTCAAACCCAATGTATCGTTTTCACACAACACAACATAACACATGTGGAGTGACAAAGACTGAGAAAGTGGCTTACTTTTCGAGTTTATTGGACCGGCTTACCTCAAGGCTGAGGCTGAATCAAGTATAATTTTATAAATAGTTTCTTTCCCAAAATTGTTAACTGACAGTGAAGCGCAGTGGCTTGGAGAGTTCACTACGGATCTGTAAGTCATGAGTTCGAATCCCGTTGGGGGATATAAATTGTTTACCTTTCCAAAACTTTTTAAAACGTGGTTTTTTTTTTGTTAAATGTTGTAAAATTTGAAAATTCTAAACCGGTGAAAGTATTTTAATTATAATGTACTTTAATCAACATTGACATCGACAAATGTCCAAAATACCACCTTAATCACTTTTTGTCCGGCGTCCGTCTGTTTGTAAACTTTTTACATGTTCGACTTCTTCTCCAAAACCACTGGGTCGATTTCAATTAAACTTAGCTCAAAGCATTCTTAGGTGAAGGGGGTTCAAGTTTATTAAAACGATGGCCCAAGCCTTCTTTCAAAGGGAGATTTTTAAGAATTATTGAAAATTTGTGGGTACCTGTAAAGTGCGAAACGAAATCTACCGAAACGAAACTATTAGAATATTTTTGAAACCATTAAGATATAATAATGTGTACCGTAAGGATTAATCTTTACTTCATATAAAATTTACATAGTTCAAACGAATATATAAAATTTGACACAGATAAAGTCTCCCTTCTCTAGTGACGTACATGTATCTTATTTATATGTGCATATATATACCTCATATACTGTTAATCTGCTCGAGCATACTATTTAATTTCAAAATACTTATTTCAAAATATGTGTAGCATTCTCTATTATTATGTCTTATTCTTATTTTTAGCCCTTAATCATCTATATTCAACAGATTTCTTAAAATTGATTTGTTACATGTAAAAGCTTGTTTATTTACGGATCGAAATGATGTTGTTATGCTGTTGTTATGCGAAATATAGTTATACTGTACTGTTGTTTTACGAATGTCTAGACTTTGCGTGCGTGCACGGGTTGACATTGCATATGATATCGGAATAATTTTATATTATTCTAATAGAATAATCTGTGTCTCGGGACAGACCTTCAACACAGTTAAAATGCCTCCCATATACCTGTAATGTAGCAAAAAACTGCAGAATCGCTCCGATTTTGAGAAAATTAATGAAGCTTTATTGAAATTAACAGTCAAATTATTCATAACAAACCATTTTGAGGCTTTAAATACGTTTCATCGAAAAATTTAATTCATATTAATGAAGAATTCAACACTTTTTCACCAACGTTTTTTACTCGCTTCAAATTTACACACCATGTAGACATTCGGAACTCTCGGGGTTTTTCATATCAAATGCACTGAGTTAGTTATCACCCGTATTTTCTTTGATGAACAGAATATTTACATGTAGCAAACTTTCAATGAAAATTTACAGGTATTTGTACATTTTTACACGTATATCGTTTCTGAGTTTATCCATGCAAATGTGATATTGTGGAAACATAAACCAAAGAGCCTCACGTGATTTAGCGTGAATGCAATGCGCATGCGCAAGATTGTAAAATCCAAAAAATCCAGATGATTTCTGGATTTTTAAAAGGAATTTTCGTTGATTATTAATTAGCGAAGCTTGATTGAGAAAAAAAAATGGTAATCTTCAAGTACCAACGATGTTTAAAATATATAAAACAGAAGACAGTACTCTTCCGATTTCTCGGTATTAAAGCCCAAAAACTCGAGTCTATCGTTTTAATATAGTAGTATAGATATAAAAACAAACAATCAATTTTGCAAAAACTTCTCCCATTAAATTGGCTTTAAAAATAACTACGTTATTTGTGATATTGTTTTGTGAAATGGTCACTGAGTCAAGATTGCCTAATAAACCCTAGTTATTCAGTTGTTTAACACATTGTACATGCAGTGTATGTGGGCGCTAACATTTAAACTATTTATTGCTTTGAGTTTTCATTTTAACCACTAGATCATTCATGGCCATTGAAACACAATTTGACAAATGACTTAATGCATATTTACCTGATTAGCAAATAGAAATTCAAGTTAATGTGTGAGTTTATATTCATTTTAAAGAAGTAATTAATTATACAATTAAAAACACAAACACCAGTAAAAACATATGAGTCAATGACTTTTCAGTATTTAAAGATCGTTTTAAACATTTTATGACTATGATAGTGGGTTTGAATAACAACTGAATACCTATAGTTACATAATTGTATCCAATTCAAAAACCGGCGTTCTCTCTTAGTTTGTTGGACTTAACTAAAAGTGTAATAAAAATTAAACAAATTCAACAAGGTATCTTTTAAAGATTTCCAAAAGGAAGGTATTCATAGATACATAAGCAGATTTTTAAGATGTATGTACCTTCGTTGCAAAAGTCAGCCTTCCATCCTGCTGCACATCCATTAATACAGTGACCTGTATCTTTTTCACAGATGCTCGTAATTCTGCAGTTACTACTGCAAGTTCTATTGCAGTTTCTTCCAAATGTTCCCGTCTGACAGCCTGTAATTCGTTTTTTTACACCCATGGTTGTACCCATTCTTAATAAATTTGGTATATATCATGTAGCTAAGGCAGATAAAAGTCAATGAACTAGTTACATTATAATTATGTTTTTTAAGATTTAGAATACATATGAATTTATTTTTTTTCTTTCAACCTTATACGGCCAGACGGCTATAAAGATAATTTTTGACTGAATTACAGGTATTTAGTATTGGTTGTACTT
This sequence comes from Magallana ariakensis, assembly GCA_020458035.1. Taxonomy (NCBI): domain Eukaryota; kingdom Metazoa; phylum Mollusca; class Bivalvia; order Ostreida; family Ostreidae; genus Magallana; species Magallana ariakensis. The sequence goes on from CM035811.1 coordinate 50,243,034, forward strand.
TGTTTTTTATTTGAATAGCCTAATATAAGCATGCTAATGCTCTTTATATTTTGAATGAAATTCACCTCAGGAGAAAAGTGTATCCATATTAAAAGATCTGGCTGACAGGTTTTCACGGAAAGTGTTTAATACAAAGAAACAACTTCCTTAAATTACAAAAAAACATTTTTACACCAATACCTTTCTTCTCATAGTCACATATAATATATTAAAAGTATCAATCAGTTCATTAACGAAGAAAGAAGTTAACCATTAAAGTGTCAAATAAGCAAAACAATATACAATATAGTTTGTTTCATCATGAATACCAATAAATGAACGATCACCGGTTAGTACCTTCGGTACAGTTGGAACCCTTGAAACCTTCGATGCATCCATTCTTGCAGGTTCCATCTATGTGATGACATTGCTTATTGCCAAAGCAATACCCACATCGAATGCTGCAGTTTTCTCCGTAGAAATATCTGTCGCACACTGTAATGATTTGTTATGTATGTACTAGCTAGTTGTGAACTGTATAAGTGAACAAACTTATGCCATAATGTTTCAATTCAACCACTTTGATAAACTTCCCTTTTCTCTTATAAAGGATAATGGATAGTCTTTAAATAAAATGAGTAGTACCTCTATGACAAAAATCGCCTTTCCACCCTGGCTTGCAACCATTTTCACAAACTCCCGACTTTTTATTACAGCTATTACAAGTTGCGTTGCATTTTCCCTTACAGTTATGGCCATAAAAACCAGCTGGGCACTCTAAAAAGTTCAGAGACATTGTATCCGACCCATTTTACTTTTTCTGTATGTGTAGTATTGCGCTGATTTTGATTTTTCATGGATTAACATATCAAAATCGTTAATATGTGATATGACTCATTAGTTTTAACGAGAATGCAATGTCAAGTTAAACTTGTTCAATTTATACTTATTCAAAACTTAAATTTGAATCATTGATGTTTGTATCTAATTATATTTCTGACAAAATATTTATATTTTGTTAATTATGTGCGGGAAAGGTTTTCACCCGTTTTATTCAAGAATGCAATGGTTTTTTTTTTCAAACCAATAACATTATGCTGTGTTTACCTTTCTTGCAGTCATCCCCTCTATATCCTAATTCACATCCTTCAGAACAGGATCCATTAATATGATGACACGTTTTGTTATTTAAGCAATGACCGCATGGTGTGCTACAGTTAACACCGAAAAGTCCATCCTCACATTCTTGAAAAAAAAAATTGGAGATTTTGTTTTAAATGAGTTTTATGTTGACCTGACTGACTTTTACAACCGCGAAAAGTTTTGATTCTTTCTTTTTTGTTGAATACACTAAATACAACACAAACATACTCGATCGGAACTTGTTCTAATACTTGCTTTTATACTTTTTTCCCCTGATAGAAACTTTAATCACAAACCCTGATATTATTATAACCATAACTACTAAAACGGTTGCATATCTTATAGTAAAGTATTAATCAAATTGATGTCATCGAAATTAGCATGTTAACTCTTGTCTTTACATTCTTTACAGCTATTCCTCTTGTATCCTGGCTCACATCCTTTAGAACAAGCTCTAGTTTCATGATAACATTGTTGGTTTTTTAAGCAGTGCCCACATTTTTCGCTACAGTTAACACCAACGAAACCTCCCGTACATTCTGTAGAAAAAATAAATTGTAAAATTACGTTAGTCGTCTTAAAACTGTGATTGTTTAATTTTTTTAAGGGCAGGGAGGATGATTCCGTGATTCCGAGTTTGTTGGTTTTTTGGGTTTTTTTTTTTTTTTTGTCATTTAAAAAAAAGTTGAATATATAATTTCCACACAAAAATAAACCATTCTAATGTTATACTTTCTTTATCAGAAAACCACAAAATGTACAATTGCCTTTATTATGATTGTCTATTAGAGTATTGTAACAGCGAGCGCAGCTCGCCGGCGCGCAGCGCTGGCCCGAAGCGAGCTCTAACGGCAAGGCGTGTGCGAATAGAAAATTCGGACCAGTTGCACATTCATTCAATGGATTTTTTTGGCGTCAGTAAATCGGACCAGTAATGCATTGTTTTAATCGTCCCAGTAGTTCCCTGTAATCATGGCAATTTTTATCACTTCACACTCTCACGAGAATCAGCAAGACAATAAAAACAATAACGATGTATACGACATACAGTCAGTTACCTCTAAAGTTCACCTCAGTACACTCTCAATCAAAAAAAAAAAATTATCGAGTGACGTCACAAAGGTTTGCACATTGATCCGATAGATTTTTTCGGCGTCAGTAAATTTGGACCCACAATTCATAGTACCAATGGTTTCCAAGTCCTCACGTTCTCGCGAGAATCACAGTAAAACTTTTAAGAAGCGTAGAAGACGTGTAATTTTAAGAACATCATGCTTTTTAAGTAAATAAAACAGTAAACTTCGCTTACTTTTATTTCTCAGGGGAGTTTTAAAGAGTCAGACGACACTTAAACGTGAACTTTGACGTCACAATAAGGGGAAATTACTCTAACTGAAGTTATTGTAAATCTGCTGAAATTACCAAAATCCTCTCAAAATCTTGCAAAGCTAAAGAATGGGGACATTTCTTCAGATATAGGAAACAGTTGTAACTTGCACTCATTTGGATGAATGCTCACATTTATTTTATTCACTATAATTACGGTAATTTTCAGGAACGTACACGTAGCATCGGGTTTTTTAAAAGGGGGGGGGGGGTGGGTGGTGGATGACAGCCTCATCCAAAATTTAATCTTTACAAGCGAAAAGAAAAAAAGGTAATTCTCAAAATTCTGAAAATTCTAATCCTTCAGCTCTTTTGCAGTTAAATGGTTTCTTTATTTTCACTTCCATTTATTACATGCTCCCAATCCCAAGTGTGTGTGTGTGTGTGGGGGGGGGGAGGGGCAACTACATGTTCCTTTAATATGATAAGCAAATATTTTAAAGCGTAAATTAAAAAAAAATAATTAATAAGAAAAAATGTCGACTGCAAAAAAAGGGGATGAACTGACGTTACAATTACTTTAAAAGAGGAGATACAGTGCAATGAACATTTATGTTAAAATCTTTATTATTCAACAACATTGTATCTGAGATTAAACTATTGTTCTACTTATTAATAAATAAACAACAAATCTTATAACATATGAAATCTTATAAACTATGGATAATGGAAATTTACTGTAAAATAGGTATGTTTTATTTTATTTTGCAATCAAATTTATTTACGTTGTTAATTTTATTTTTATTGATTTATCATAATTCATTGTTTGATCACGTGCTGCGCTCGCCCCAACGGTCGCACCGTAAAACATATTATTCCACTGTATAAACTTTATAAGACGTATCACATTGATAACATCTTTAAAAATATTGATCAATCTTTTTTGCAAGTAATCCCTGTGTACCCTGGTTCGCATCCTTTAGAACAGTGTCCAGTAACATGATGACACTTTTTGCTTCCATTGCAATAACCGCACAATTTGATACAGTTTTCACCATAAAGTCCAGCATCGCATTCTGATGGGAAAATTTTCATTTTTAAATATAAATATAAATAATTCTGATAAAACTTCATAAAACTGTTAGATGTTAGATGTTCCAAGTAGATAAGGAGGTAGAGCATTATTTTTCATTTGTTCGTCGACCCTGTGTTCGAACAGACATTAATTAATTATTTTTTTTCCAAAATTAATATTAATTCAAAAGTTGGAAATCTTTAAAATCTTAGTACTGATTTTCAAACGACATATGTGATAAATTTAGAGGACAAAATGTTATTTGAATTTGAACAATAACTTAAAAATGTATAGATTAAACTTATTTCAATTCACAGCTTGACTTATTTTTCTGATATAAAGACGTCAAACTAGACGTTAATTTATGACGCGGCGATATCAGATATATTATGTTTTGAACAATGATATCCTTTCAATTTTACAATGATATTAAATAAAACTTTTAATTCAAATTAAAATCGTTATATTGTAAATGTTCAATCATTGTTCTTCATAAGGGTTCTTGAATGAAATTTTAGTATTTATATTAAAGTTTCGTGTTTTCCAGCTAAAAGCTTCGCGTTTTTCGGAAATTTCGCGTAAATTCAAGAAAATAACGCGTTAAGTCGCTATAGTTTCGGGTTTATTTGCGAAAGTTTCACGTTATATCGTGAAAGTTTTATTCGCGAAAGTTTCGCGCTTATTCGCGAAGATTTCGCGTTTATTCGCGATAAAAATAATTTAATTACCTACGAAAATGAGCTCAATGGGCTTTCGTAATATCTACACATTTAATGATTGAATAATCGATTCGTTAAAGCATATGAAAATATAGCCAATATTTAACAGCAGAAACTAATTATAGTGGCATTAAATGTTCTAATTTTGGGTATCCTTGCTAGATATTATCAGGCAAAACTATTGTTTGCTTCAAATTAAGATGTAAGTGGGGAGATCGATTTTAAGTTGTTTACTTCTCTATAGATACAGCAATGTTTAGGTTGTTTAATTCATGTTTTACTTCAACAAAGTGTGAAATAATCATGTGAACTATTACTTGTCCCTACGTATCTTTTTAAATATGAAAGGTAAAAGTAAGAAATAAATCGACGTTTTGAACAAAATAACCGATGATTTTATTGATTTAAAAAAAATCTATTATTAAATGACATTGATGATTTGCAACAAGGAATGAACGAATCACTTTTTTTCTGTAAATTCATATGTCAGAAATTTTGTGACGAGAAACAATATGACAATATACTAAAACGCAAGAATATCCATGTAAGTCACCGAGTGATCGGGTGACCAGTAAAAGAAATATATATTAGTTTTCTTTTGAAAGTATACATGTATACCCCCCGTTAACTGCAATATGCCTCTGACAATGTTAAACTATGTACAACTACCTTTATTGCATTTTTTTCCAGTCCACCCTCTTTTGCACCCACCGATGCACTTGCCCGTATAGCGATAACATTTTGTTGGACTTTTGCACATGGTGCTGCAAGATATGTTGCAGTTTTTACCGTACTTTCCTGCAATACATTCTGCAAAAACATTATGACACAATTATTATGTGCTTTCTTCTCTTTTCTTACTTTTTTGATACACTCAAAAATGTTATACATTTAACAAAACCAATTCGAAAAATTTCCTTTGTGTTAACTTTTTAGTTCAGATAACTGGATACCCGAATCTAAACCAGTTATATAGTAATATATGTTTACATCGTGTGATAGAAATTTGAACTAACAATGGTTAATATATGAATTGTGAAATCCACTGGCCTAATTTTGGTCTATTTACTTATATCCTTATCTGTTAAAAAAAAACACCTTTACTCGGAATATACTATCTAATTCGAATAATGTTATTGCGTTAAGCTTCAACGAGTGCCATACCTGATTATATTAGCCCAAGAGAAAAATAACTCTGTTGGTGTTTGAAAGATCCTAACCGACCGAAAGAAAAAACCCAGTAACAATGTTTAAAGTAATCAGCGATGTAGATATCTGTTCTTTTGCCTAATACGCAATTTACTGGACCCATATTTTGAGGTTCTATTAATAGGGTTCACATTATCCTGATACTAGCAGTCTGATTTTCTTATAAAGCAAGATGAATGGATTAAAGGTGAAAAAATAAATTAAATGAAGCAAAACCATCAATTTATGGCAGTGTACCTTTGCATCTTGATGTCCGAAAGCCATTGTCACATCCATTCATACAAGTTCCATTGAAAGGGTTGCACTGTGCTTTGTTTAAACAATTTCCACATGATTTATTGCAGTTTTTTCCGTACCTATTGTTATTACATTCTGAAAATTAAATAATATATTTGAAAAAGGTCATCAATATCAATGAATTAGGTCAATGATTATAAAGTGTTTGAATGACAAGAAATGCAAAACTGAGAAAAAGTGAGACCCTATTGTAAAGGTGTATTATTGTTATCGTGTGCGCAGATACCTGATAAATGATTTATCTTTCATATATTGTAACAGTCATAACTTTTCAGGCCGTTAACTATCAGATCGCTCTTGCAAAATTTTGCTTTCACTATAAAATGGGATATTAATGCTTCGAGTCAGAATATAGTGTCTGATTTTGACTTTATGTAAAAACAGTGTACAAAGAATTTAAGGTCCCTAGAGTGAACAGACAAATTTCAGTAGATAAACATTACTTATTTTTCTTCAAATGTTGTTGAAGTGATTTACAAAGCACGTTTACATACCTGTATTGCACTCTGGCTTCTGAAATCCTCTATCACACTCACCGGTACAGTGTCCAGATATATGATGACATTGGTTTTTCTTAAGACAATTTCCACAGGTTGTGTTACAGTTGACTCCATAGGTATTGGATTTACATTCTGAAATTAGTAACAATACATGTTTCAAAATAAGTCAAACCATCAGAGGGAAACACAGAAAACAACACTAGCTTATATTAAATCCCCTAGTGTAACATATGTATACAACATAAACTGTTATTTATAATTAATAAATATCACTGTGTTAATAACTGTAATAATCAGTTTTCAAATAAATACATATCTGCGTTTCATCCTAGGTACCTACATGACCGTAAAATTTACAATACCTTTGGGGTTTTCCACAACGCATTTTTAAAATTACCAATAAAAAACAGAGTTTTGCTAAACTTACTTTTATCGCATGTAGGGCCTTGATACCCAGGTTTACATCCAGATGAGCAAGTTCCATTCATTAGATGGCATTGCGTCACATTCAAGCAATGTATACATTTTGTTTGGCACCCATCTTCATATGTTCCACTTTCACATTCTTTTATAAAATATGCATATGAAAAATGAGATATTAGGCCTGTATAAATAAGTCTGAGGTGGGTGTAGAACGTGTATTACCTATCTGAATGTGATATGGTTCTTGTAGGCGCCCTAATCCCTCAATAACTTACTTAATCATAATGCTATTTTGAACAAAACGACATTTACACTGAATTGAATAAATGTCCCGTCATTAAGAACGCATGCTCATTTTTGCTTTCATGTTTTTTAAAATGAGTTTTCAACTTCAGAGTTCCGAATGGCAGTAGAGATGAAATAAAAAAACTAAACAGTGATCGAACGCTGAACAGTTGCTGGTCGCAAACTAAACGCAATGTGAGCGCACGGTGAACGCAGTGTGAATGGTAAGCGAAAACATAGCAGAGCGGGGAGCGCAAAACTGTAAACGATGAAAGCACGGTGCGCAAATATTGAAGTCACCTTTAACGCAAGCTGAACGCACGCTTAGCGAACGGTGAGCGAATGCAAAAATGGGAAATAGAACGTTTCAAGGACTATAATTAACGTATTTTCCGAGATTTTATCAAGGAGTAGACAATTACATATAGCTGTTTGTTTTCCGTTCTTAGTAAGATTGTACTATGAATTAAAGTCAGATAAAACTGAGAAATTGCATAGCGAAAATATAGATGTTAAAGAGAGCTTAGATATCAACAATCGATTTTAAACAATTTATTCGTTTTTACATTACCATCTCCGTTTTTTGAACTGCAATACATTCAAATACTGCAATTCACTTTATAACAAACGTGCACTTCACATGAATGCCATTTGTCAAAAAAGCGAAACATGTTTTCAGAGAAATATGTTTTTAAAAGGGCAGTGTGATCAATACTTAAAAAAAAAATTCGATCAATTTAAGATTCCTACTATCGTAGTGAAACATGTTTTCTTGCTCATACTAAAGCGGTTTTTGCTAGTTTGTCCACTGGAAAATATTTTTTTTACAGGTTTGCTAAACGTTAAAACAATTACATTAAATGCACATTTATGATTAATTTACATACAAATTGAACCGGCTCTTACATAAACCAATTATTAAATTTCTACGGATCTGAAAAATTATTTCAAGGTGTAGTGAATAATCATAAGACAAAGGTTTGTAAATAGTGATAACAAGACGGTTCTTACATCTAACGATGAATTCCAATGATACATTTGATATATAGAAATATTAAATATACAAAATTCAGGATGAAAGGGATCCCGATAGATATTAAAGTTAAAGATTAAATAAATAAAACTTACCTTTAGCTAAACATTGGACAAACAAGCATATTAGAACAAAGAAGAATGATGTCATCATGTCATTCAAGCCACTAGAAAGAAAATGGTTTTAAATGAATTACAACATACAATAAAACACGCTTATAACGAAGTCCCACGGACGTGTAATTTTATTTCGTTATAAGCGTAATTCGTTATATCCGTCTTGTTTACAACATTTGATAAATTCATGGTGAAAGAAAAACGCTTCGCTGTAAGCGTCAATTCACTATAAGCGTGTTCGCTATATCCGTGTTTTACAGTAATTATTACAACGGTAATTTCATATTACTATCCTTGGTTTTCTTTTACCTCATATGAAAAAAATAATTAAATCAGAATGTTTACACCGTCTGCTTTAATCGCCAACATTCTTTTCTTAGAAATCTTTATTTAGTTAATGAGTCTCTTTTTAATTCATTGTATCAATTGCCTCCATACACAGTATACTTCCTAATACACATGTAACGAAATATAAAACAGGAAATCTCAAATTAACAATGATTTCGCGATTTATCTTCCTTTATAATGTTAAGTGGAAATGCTTTATCTATCGTCTACTTGTATATACTACAGTCCGGTTCCCATGCATCATTTCATTTTGTATAATAAAGGAAATTCGTATTATTAGATCAAAGTCCTTTCATGAGTGTAATACCAGTTTTCGTTATATGATGATACATTTTTAACATGATAATTATAGCAGCTGCATAGATATAATAATAAGCTCAACTAAAAATATTTGATTGTCTCGTTAGTGATACTGTAATTATCTTTAAAACCATCACCTCAGCAGATTTAGACTTGAAACAAAAACGTCCTAAAATATTCATTTTTGTTTTGGTGTACTCATCCCCTCCAAACAGTATGTCAATAGAAAATCTTATAACTTGTAGGTTAATTACACATTGCAGCACGCCGGACTCTGAATTATTCAGTGGATATATAATAATAATAAAAAAAAAATTATCAAAGAGCGCTAGTGTTTAGAATATTTTGATTATTAGTCCAGGTTCAAGGAAGTTGGGTTTCTTTCAATTCTAAATCAATTGCCTTCATTATTTGATTATTTATATTTTTAAATAATATTTCAAAATAGTTCAGTCATTAAAGCATAGTTATTTAGTGAAGAGCTTACAAACAGTCAGATCCATCCGATCAACGTTTTTTGTGGACGTTTTGTTTTGGAGCCAGAGGTAGCAGTGTTTGGGCAAAATCTGGTCAGTCTCCAAAATGACTGCAATCTTTCACGTTTTCTTGATATTATTTTAATTCTTTACTCTATTTTTTTCTTATCAGGACATATATCATGTTTATATTCTTACAACTAAAAAATAAGTTTCCATGTTTTTGTATAATACGTAGAGAAAACATAAAGCAAACACATTCTATTTTAATGACGTCGATTTCATCTTAATGGATTTTTATATATTTTGTACAAACTGAGATAAAAATATGTACAAAAAGATAAAATGCAACTAATGAAAAATGAAAATCAATCAATGATAAATGTTTTAAAGTTTAGACTATAATTAGACTATTAAGATATACATACATTGACTGAATAATAATTCCATGTATATCTATTTGGATCGGTTTAAATTCAGGAAGACATCCTTTGTGAACTAGGAAGTTCTGTATTTAACACTTTTAATATATTCATTCACTCAAAAGTTCCGTCGTAGATTTTGTAAGTACCACTCACTATCATCTCACACACTGAAGATCTTCGTATACGATTAAATTAGCTTTAGTTTTCACCGAGAGAACAAATTATGATGAAGTCTATTTAAAAGATAAGACCGCCAGAGATGGAAAGTAAATTAAAACTGACGCAAACTATATAATGCACATTTTTTCTTGAGTTCCTCGAGATCTTTATTTGCTTAGGGAGCAAATAAAAGCTCTTACAAACTGTTGTACAAAACAGCAAACTTTTCGACAATCTATCATCTATTAGTTGTTAAAAGTCACTAATTCATCAATAAATCTTCGCGAATCTTTCTTATTCCTTTAAAATGAACACTGTCTCGAATTCTCGAAATAAAAACGTTATATTAGGTGTAAACAGGAAGCATATTACATGTACACGTCATCCATTGTTTAAGATAATTTATTATCATGAGGTGTTTTAAGTGGGTTTATGTAAATCAAATTATATTACCTGAAATTGGAAGTGAGCACCATACGTACAGTACCGTCTTCTTTGTCTTACCTGTCTACACTCAAACAGATGGTCGATGAATACTTAATCGAAAATTCAAATATACGTTACAGAGTAATATTTAAACATGTAACACTCTACGAATATTATTTTAAGTATTGGACATTTACTTTATTATAATATCATTCGTAGCAAGCAAAAGTATAAATTGTAAACAGTTAAGTGTTTCTAATAAATAGGGCGCTTAATTATTTTACCAAATATATGCAACTCAATCGCATTACACATTTCGACATGTACTATTATAAAAAAAAACCGTATAAGCTGCTGCAAAAACAAGGGGAAACAGTAAAACGTTTAAATGTATTAACACAAATACTCATAATACATATGATAAATTTCTTTAGATTAAGTATATATATATATATATATATATATATATATATATATATATATATATATATATATAATAAGCACAAACATTGCAATAACTCTCAAATTGACATATACCTGCCCATAGTGAATGATATAGATATACATAAAGCACAGAGAAATTCACCTTATTGGAGCTCCACCTCCGCCCCGGCCGGGGCTTGAACTCACGACCTCTGGAACCCATTCTCCTAGCAGTGAGCGGCCACCGCGCTAACCACTACGCCATCTAGGCAAGACAAAAATCTTGCTTTCGATGACGAAGGGAACCTAGCGCGCCGGTCGCTCACTACACGGTCGTTTGAGATACAGGTGGAATACAGTTAAACGACAATTTGAGAGGATCGGGACGATGCACATTGCATAGATATATACATATATAATAAGCACAAACATTGCAATAACTCTCAAATTGACATATACCTGCCCATAGTGAATGATATAGATATACATAAAGCACAGAGAAATTCACCTTATTGGAGCTCCACCTCCGCCCCGGCCGGGGCTTGAACTCACGACCTCTGGAACCCATTCTCCTAGCAGTGAGCGGCCACCGCGCTAACCACTACGCCATCTAGGCAAGACAAAAATCTTGCTTTCGATGACGAAGGGAACCTAGCGCGCCGCTCACTGCTAGGAGAATGGGTTCCAGAGGTCGTGAGTTCAAGCCCCGGCCGGGGCGGAGGTGGAGCTCCAATAAGGTGAATTTCTCTGTGCTTTATGTATATCTATATCATTCACTATGGGCAGGTATATGTCAATTTGAGAGTTATTGCAATGTTTGTGCTTATTATATATGTATATATCTATGCAATGTGCATCGTCCCGATCCTCTCAAATTGTCGTTTAACTGTATTCCACCTGTATCTCAAACGACCGTGTAGTGAGCGACCGGCGCGCTAGGTTCCCTTCGTCATCGAAAGCAAGATTTTTGTCTTGCCTAGATGGCGTAGTGGTTAGCGCGGTGGCCGCTCACTGCTAGGAGAATGGGTTCCAGAGGTCGTGAGTTCAAGCCCCGGCCGGGGCGGAGGTGGAGCTCCAATAAGGTGAATTTCTCTGTGCTTTATGTATATCTATATCATTCACTATGGGCAGGTATATGTCAATTTGAGAGTTATTGCAATGTTTGTGCTTATTATATATGTATATATCTATGCAATGTGCATCGTCCCGATCCTCTCAAATTGTCGTTTAACTGTATTCCACCTGTATCTCAAACGACCGTGTAGTGAGCGACCGGCGCGCTAGGTTCCCTTCGTCATCGAAAGCAAGATTTTTGTCTTGCCTAGATGGCGTAGTGGTTAGCGCGGTGGCCGCTCACTGCTAGGAGAATGGGTTCCAGAGGTCGTGAGTTCAAGCCCCGGCCGGGGCGGAGGTGGAGCTCCAATAAGGTGAATTTCTCTGTGCTTTATATATATATATATATATATATATATATCCGTAAGTTTCTATTAATTTAGGCTAATTCGAGCGTGAATTCTTTCTTTGTAAAAAAAAGTTATAGTTCATGCCAGGTGTTTTAGAGGAAGTTAGATACAAGATTGTTTTTACTCTTATTTTTGTTCAATATGATTATGTTATATTTATCCAGTATTATTTAATCTTTCTCATGAAAAATAATACTAAAAAATATATTGATCGAATAGAGCGCTTTATATTCAGATAGGAAGACACGAATTTACCGTTAAGGACAAATATACACGTACATATGGTAGTTTTAAAATTTACTTTTAAAAATAATGATTTACTATTTCACAAAGGAATTATATATAAATATTTACATCTACCGAGTATGATTCCCTCTATTTCTTACGGAAATTTATGGTTAATCCATAGCTCTATAGAAACAGCCAAACTGAAATTTTCACGCCCCGTTTATCGGTTGGTCGAAACTTACAGCGATCTAAGAAAGAATCATGGACTGCACGAAATCTACACCAGCTGTAACTGACAAGAAACAGCCAGGACTGAAATTGACACACACTAATCGATTGGCGGAAACCTAAAGCGACCTAAGTAAATCACGGACTGCACGAAATATTCATGATGATGTCAGACGCAAAGTCTCACGGCGGTTGTTTGGCTGTTACTTTTAGTTAACGTACTAATGTACATGAACAGTAATTTAGTGATTTTTACTTACCTTTATGATCAATTTCTTAATAAGTAAAAAAAGATGTAAATATAAACAATAAAATGCTTTTTTGATGATTCATGTGGGTTATGGAGATTATTGCAGAAAAAAACTACATAACACGCTAACGCGGGTTATGTATTTTTTCTGCACTGTCGCCAACTTCATATTCCGCATGAATAACCAACGAAGTATTTTATTGTTTAAGTAACTTCAATCAAAACGTCCTTCAATTTGGTTTTACAACATGTTTTCAAAAGCTTCAGCTTACAATAAACAAGGATGTTGATCAACTTCCAAGCGTATTAATGACAGACATTAAGTGCAAGAAATGTAAACATAGAGATGTAACACGGATCATTAGCATTGCTATACGTAAGGAAACATTTGTTATTCTCTAGGATAAATTAAGATGCCCAAATTCCTTACTACAGTCATTTCATCCATATCTTTTACAATTCTATGATATGCAACGGTATGCAATTTTAATGATACATGTATGCTATGAAAGAACAAGATACGGTATTGGCATTATTTGGCCGCAAAATTTACGAAATTTTCAACGTCTTTGTCCGCGGTATTGTAGTTGTGCATTATACTAAGTATGATATTAGCTAAATCCTACAGGCACTAAAATGACGTCATTTTTCATTATGACGTCACTAAGTATTATTTTACCCATTTTGTATTTAATTTCTATATCAACTATATAGTTTAATTTCCTCTGTTTATAATAGTTTTGAAATAGTTGTATGCTTCGAAGCTTTCATAGCATAGAATAATACAAACCGGTAGGGGACGTGTATTGCTTATGCAATACTCTCAGAATGTTTGTTCTGTTAGCCCTAAATATTGTTCCACTGATTCTTAAATCATACATACAGTACAGCTTACGAAACACGGTGCGACACGGCTCAACAACATCTAACATCCGATGTATATATGTGAAAAATGGAAGATTCAAGAATAATACGTGTTTGTTTTTATTTAGTTATTTTAAACAAACTTAAATCTTTAGAACCATTTTACAAGACTTTGGACTTTCGGTAGGACGTAACTATCTATTACTTGCATCAAAACAAGTTAAAAATGACGCTAGTTTCAAGTGAAATATACACAGATTGCCTGGTCTTAGCTAAATAGCACGACAAATCTGTTGATTTCAAAGAGCTTGACACAACTACCCAAAGTCCAAGCTCTTGTTAAAATCGTTCTATTTATATACTTAAGAGAAACTAAAGGAAAAGAAACAAAAAACAACAACAAAAACAACAAATTACAAGACAACAATGTTTAAATCATGTTTAAGTCAATTTGTAACTATAATATGTGATCGTATACGTAGTAGTTTGATCAATTTAAATGCGCGTAGATAACGGTAGAACATATATTGTCCCGTAATCTTTTCTCACTTACTCTATTCAACGAAATCAAATCTAAAGGGCTGATGAAAACAATTGTACTTTCTCAAAAAGAATAATATATAGCTTCATATTTTGTGAAATTTAAATTTTATTTTTTTCTATAATACATGTTTATGATGTACATGTACATATCACAGTGTAGGAACGGAAGTGAACAGTTTTGGGTAGCGCTGTTTGTCGAAGCGAGAGAACAATAACTGCGTACAGTATTTTGATCGTAGATGGAAAATCCGTAAATAATCTCTGAAGGGACAGTATCGCTATTTTAATACGGTAGTAAACTAGAATAAGTTAATACTCGTCATTTCAATATTGAAATCTTAAAATTTCTCTTCGGAAAATATTTTATTGTATCAAAACAGTGCAAATATTCAATAAGAAATCGAATCAAAATTTTTAGAGAAGTGTTTCTCATTTCTTTGAGAAAAAATGTTTGTTTCTTGTAGTGAAAATATTTCCCCAATACGATATCTTTCAGACAAAAAAAAACTACATATATGAAGGAAGCAATGCATTCTTTAAATGTTTTTTTTTTTTACCATGCCCTGATATTGTTTACTGTACGCGTAGCTTTTATAAGTATGTACGGGTAGGTCTGATTTTCAGATGCACATCTGTATGCGTAACTTCGAACATTACAATGAGCTAAGATATTTCTGTTGACGGAAATTACGTCCGTAATTCGTTCTTAAAATAAGGTCAAGAAACCAATTAAGAAAAAAAAAATCGGACACAAATAAATGTGTACAAAAAACTCAACGCCCATTAATTTGTAAAGTGTTATTTCCCGCGCTTGCGCGGGATGTCATCTAGTTATTTTAATATAAAGGGTTTTGATATCAATTGCGTATACTGGACGTATATTTTATATAAAGTTTCTAGTCCACTTGTCAATATAAATACTTGTATCCAAATATTTGTACTAGTACTCCGCTTTTAAATCTCATTAATCCAAAACCTATATAGTTGTTTTCAGTTTACAACTCATGTGCATATGGCAGCTATGTAAAAGGATGTGCAAGGTCGATTAAATAACTACTAATTACAAAAATAATCGCAGCAAAAATATTTGTTTTTCATCATTGAATTTTTTTTTGGAATGTTAACTTACCATTCGAAGCAAATGCTTAATCATAGAACTACGCGTACAGTAAAATTCTGAATATATATGATTGCGCCCATGAGAAAAGGGTGCTTATGACATTTTTTGCACATTTTTAGATATTTACATAATTGAATTAAACACAGCTTAAAGTTGTCAAATCTAAAATTTTATGGCTATACGCTAATTCTAAGTAGAGTTTTTTGTCCTTTAACAGTGATGCTATTTCAATACGAAAATCACGACTTCCTGTTTCACATACGCAACGTCAACAGTTTTTTTTAAGCAAAGGTGATCAATCATGACTGTGAATTAGTCGTTTAATAAACGTAAAATACATCACCTTGTTATCAGTATCTCATCACATTGTTATGTATAGTTGTATGCTTGCATCTATGCTATTCATTTATTTCAAAAACAAAGGTTTGTTGTTGTTGTTATTTTTTAAATCATAAATAAAAATGTTTCTACTGACAGCACAGTTGTCTGCCAGTGAAAAGTTATTATTCAAAAAAAGAAATGGCGGTTGTTTGGTTTCAGTTTCAGTTTATTTTGGAATATCAATGAGAAACCAGTTAGTAGAGTATTCTATGTGAACATATTTCATTTACATAAACACTGTCCTTTCCATATAAACAATCAATACCTAATATATATTAGTAGCTTTTGTTCTTAAACAACATATGCGATATTCGTGACATTATTAAATATGTCATATTTTAGTCTTGAACTTTGAAAACAATATCAGAAGTAACGTATTATACAATTTTGTTTAATCATGATCCATTGTACAACTTATTGATTCAATTATAATAGCAGCACTGAAATATTCTTTTGAAGTTGTAAGAATAGTTTCAGAAGTAACTAGACTTTAACATGTGCACTCACAGATAAACACAATAAGAAAAAAGTAGTTAATTCTAACACTGCGGGATGGTGCCCTTTTTTCCATTCGACTTTATAGGCAGAATTCATGGGAAAGAGTGCCCCTTCCATGGATGGGATATTCACCCCCTTCCAATATTGATACATTTCACATAATTTAAATTTATTTTTTTTAGTGTATGTGGGATATTTTTACAATCCGATTGCTTCTAGTCACATTTTTTTTTCAATCTACTGTGATTGTTTCTCTACAATTGTTAAGCTTCCCATCACCCCCATGCCTTTGCTTACACATTTCGGGCATGCCCACACCCGAAAAAACAACATCCAGACACTTATCATCTGTGTGTGACTATTCCACAGCAAATATATAGGTTTACTATTATAGAGAAAACATGCAGTATGCAGAGATTAATTCCGTGTTTTGAATGTATATTTCACCATCACTTTAAAATAATTCTCAACCGTCCATTACCCATTATCCAAAGCTTATGCATGCTTTTAATTACACCGCCAGTGCGCTGTCTTCTATCTGTATACATGTAATTAGTCTCTATGTATTCTACATTTCAATATCATTTGTTAATCTTACACACTTCATTAAAACCGTAAATAATTTTATGAATCCGCTCCTTCGACTAAAATAAATGTGAAAATAAAGCTCTGGTTCGGACGGGATCATGAAACTGGATGAATTCTCAAGTTCTTTCAGTAACGGTCACAAGAAAATGAACAAAAATATTAAGATTGGTCTTGACGATTACAAAGTAAACATAATGTACAATTTTATTTATCGTCTAGTTTTTGTTTGCAACGTATATTTAGAAATCAGGTCAATGTATAATTAGGTTGGAGTTAACCTGTAATAGGAATCACGTTATCTCTTTGGTACTTTTCCATGACCATTTTGTTGTTCTGGCTCTTTGTTTAAAGATATAATTTGAAATATGAAGTTTTAATTTTTAGAAAAGGATAAGAGTATGATTACATCATTTCTGATCATTTTGTTGTTCCGGCTCTTTGTTTAAAGATATAACTTGAAATATGAAGTTTTAATTTTTAGAAAAGGATAAGAGTATGATTACATCATTTCTGATCATTTTGTTGTTCCGGCTCTTTGTTTAAAGATATAACTTGAAATATGAAGTTTTAATTTTTAGAAAAGGATAAGAGTATGATTACATCATTTCTGATCATTTTGTTGTTCCGGCTCTTTGTTTAAAGATATAACTTGAAATATGAAGTTTTAATTTTTAGAAAAGGATAAGAGTATGATTACATCATTTCTGATCATTTTGTTGTTCCGGCTCTTTGTTTAAAGATATAACTTGAAATATGAAGTTTTAATTTTTAGAAAAGGATAAGAGTATGATTACATCATTTCTGATCATTTTGCTGTTCCGGCTCTTTGTTTAAAGATATAACTTGAAATATGAAGTTTTAATTTTTAGAAAAGGATAAGAGTATGATTACATCATTTCTGATCATTTTGTTGTTCCGGCTCTTTGTTTAAAGATATAACTTGAAATATGAAGTTTTAATTTTTAGAAAAGGATAAGAGTATGATGACATCATTTCTGACCATTTTGTTATTCTGGCTCTTTGTTTAAATATATAACTTGAAATAGGAAGTTTTAATTTTTAGAAAAGGATGAGAGTATGATTACATCATTTCTGAATCATTCTCAAGAATCAACATCCAGATAGTCACTTTCACTCGTGTTCATTACGAGGAATAGGACCACTAATCAAGAATTTGACTGTTTAACACCTTTTAAACACATGCAACAGAATTAAAAACAAAATCAACATCATAGGGAAAGAATTAAAAACAAAATTTTAATATTAACATAGCAATTTGCAATACAAAAAAGAAAAAACCCGTCTGTTTAAAACGTCCTTTTTAACAAAAACACAGCCGATAGGAACATTAAATGGTGTTTTGATTAAGTTGTACATTAAGTTAACTTCTTTTTTTATATTTACATCCACCAAGTATGATTCCCTCTATTTTTAAAGAAAATTAATTGTAATTCATAGCTCTTTAGAAATTGACGGGATTGAAATTTACACGCTCCGTTTATCGATTGGTCGAAACATTAATCGACCTAAGACAAATACTGGACTGCACAAAAGAACCATGATGATGTCAAACTCAACCTCCCATTTAAGATGACTTAGCTTTTCCGTTTATTTAACGTATTGATGTACATTAACAAAGATTTAGTTATTTTTACTTACTCTTTACGACCTATCCATTAACTTGTTAAAAGAAGGATATAAATATTAACAATAAAATACTTTCATTGTTGATACATGCGGGTTATGACAGTAGCGATCATCGCAGAGAAAAATTATATAACCCGCTGGGGCGTGTTATGTTAATTCATATTTAATTATTTAATTTCATCAAAATATATAGGGTAGAAATAATTAGACTTGGCCTCGTTAAGAATAAAAACAGGGAATTTTTAATCGGTCATATCAGATTTATTTTGTACATGTAAATGCAGCGTTTTACTTAAGATTTAGATTGTGTGAGGAAACACAAGCACATGTTATCTGAACTAGGACAAATTAAACAGTACAAGTATTTACCAGATCGGTGAGATGTGTGCAGAACTGCATACTTTCATCTCTGTTATTTTTAAATGGAGAAAATATGACTTTTACTGTGTTCTTTTCAGCTTGTTTAACCAGAAATGTTTCTAGTCACTGCATTTTTAGTAATCCATCAGAAAATGATTTAGGAAAATAAGTTTATAGTACATGTACATGCAGCATACTTAAAAAAGTCGTTCATCATTAAAACAATACCGGCAACGCTACTTGCTGAACAAAGATGAAATATGTACATGTATTTGTTAGGTTCATGTTTTTGCTTTCTAAATTCACGAACTATTAGAGTAGATTTCTATTTAAACGCGAGGGATTAATATCCGCGTAAAATCGCGAGAAGCGCATCTCGCTAATTTTAAAATCTCGCTTTTATTTTTGAACATATGTAACCTACATTAAACTATAATAAAAAATTCAGCATTCGCGATTTTATGTTCTCGCGATTTGATGGAAAACGGCTGAATCGCGGAATTACATGTAAGTACTCGCGTAAAATTAGGAATCTACAGTATGTGGTCTGAATGATTTCCTATCTTTAAAATAAGATTATTTTTTTTATTTGTGCTGTAAATATGTAAAAATGTTAATATCAATGGGCTGTTTAAAAAAAGGGTGAAGCAGTCAGCTAAAATTAAAATCAAAATATTTCTATAAAACTTCTCCAAATCATATGGAGCATTAAGCTAATATCGGGAAAAACAGAAATACATGTAGTTAAACAAATGTGTGTGCAAGTAAAGAATAATAAGAGTTTATTTAAAATAATGTGAAAATTAAATTTAAAAAAGGGATAAAAACTATACGCGATGAAAATGACGCATTAAAAATCTTGCGCGTTTCAGACTACGTTATGACGTAACGTCATATGTTTGTGACGTTATTTCTCTGTTTTGTCAAAAACGCCATAAGCACCCTTTTCTCATGGGCGCAATCATATTTAAAATTGCGCTACGCGTACTGAATGAAATAATGACAACTCATGATATTCTGAGGAATTTTTCTACTTTTATTTGCAATGATATCAAACTCCAGGTCAGATTACTCTCTTGAGGTATATATTACCTCTACATGTCCCCTATTCAGTCGTAATGATTGTATTTCGTACATAATAATCATTTAAATTTTGGAATGTGACCTTGGATATTGATTGTCAAAAAGTTCATTGAAATTCATGTTGCAAAAGGAATACAACTTTTTATAATTGTGCCAGTTTATTACCATAAAATATTATCATTGTTAAGGAAGTTTTTTTTCTTTTTTACATCCATTTATCATTTCATTTGATTAAAATCAGAGCTACCTATTCTATTTGTTTACTCGCTTCGACAAACAGCGCTACCCAAAACTGTACACTTCCGTTCCTACACTGTGATTGTAGTATATTCATTTTTATAGTGCGTAGAATCAGTGGACTGGTATATAAAGTTCCTTCCGTGATCTTGTCTTAAAGTTTTTGACTTCATCTTTATAAGACACTTTAAACATTTAGATAAAGTTCTTTCCATGATCTTGTCTTAAAGTTTTTGACTTCATCTTTATCAGACATTTTTAACATTTAGATAGAGTTTCTTCCGTGATTTTGTCTTAAAATTTTTGACTTCATCTTTATCGGACACTTTACACATTTTGTTTAGACATGATTTGTTTGAAGAAACTAAGAGAGAGAGAGAGAGAGAGAGAGAGAGAGAGAGAGAGAGAGAGAGAGAGAGAGAGAGAGAGAGAGAGAGAGAGAGAGAGAGAGAGAGAGAGAAAGATATTTCATTTGTAATTCACTTATAGGAGACATTGTTTTTAATTCAGTTTCCATGAATAAATAACCCTTTTATCGTTTAAAGTAACGCACATTGTGATAGAATCCAACAAAGCAGTTTCAGTCAGTCCACGTGCTACACCTGTCAATCAAATCAGCCCGTGAGCTGCACCACGTGCTCCTTCCATCATGTTTTTCAAGTCCGAAGAAAATAGAAATATGTTTGACATTCACAATAAAGTATTTTACAGTGTTTTTAACGTATAACATGAATCAAGTTGATTTGTATATATACTACGTTGTTTAAACAGACAACTTCACGTGTAACACACACGCACACGCACACACACACACACACACACACACACACTCTCTCTCTCTCTCTCTCTCTCTCTCTCTCTCTCTATCTCAGTAAAGGGACTGAATACTTCTTGGTTATCACACCCCTAGGGTTTATATCACACGGGTAGGCAAATTTTGATTACACGAAAAGACGATTTATCAAAGTATTTTTTTTAAGTCATTTAAAAAAAGTATCTCTAACATAAACGTTTTTAATATTTTCTCTCTGTATCTCCCTCTCCTTTATTCTGCCTGCCCCCTCCCCCGCTCGCTCTCTCTCTCTCTCTCTCTCTCTCTCTCTCTCTCTCTCTCTCTCTCTCTCTCTCTCTCTCTCTCTCTCTCTCTCTCTCTCTCTTTCTCTGAGTGTATATGTGTGTGCAAACAATATTGTGAAACATGAACAAATTCAATTTGTTTTTAACATCTTTCAAGTCCAGTCCAATCATTCCCATTTCCATTTTTTTTTCATTCAATTATATTTTTAATTGAGGTTGCTTATCAAACTTGCTGACAGTCGAGGACCCTCTTCCCCCTTTTTCTTACCTTTTTCGAGTTCATTGTTCATGCATTTAAAATTAAAAAATTGTGATCAGAAAGGTTATGAAAGCTTTAGAATTTTTTTTGCTTTCTGTACTTTAGTGAACAACCAATGGAAGCCGTATGGTACTTGTATTTAACTAACTCACTACACCTTGGAATAGTTTCTCAAATCAAGAGAAAATTACTTGATTATAAAAGATACAATGTAGCAAAATGCATCAAAGTATATACATGTAAGTCATATACATGTAGGCAAAAATATATACAATTTTGTATTTAAAACTTATAATTTCAAAAGTTCAATGAAATAGGCCGCATGCAGATTTAAACTTGTGATCTGCGGTTCACAAGCCCGAAACTCATGCACACATTGCACAGATACCGGTATGTTTTTACAACACGGATAAAATACTCGCGTAAAAATGCATGTCGTCGCTTTTAAAAACGGAACAGTTTTCAGCATAAATTCCATGATGTATATGTTTAAGTCACACATATAAGTTATATACCATTAGATTTGATAAATTCAAGGCTTTTTAAAATGTTTTGTGCTGTGCATATTTGAAACACGGCATATTTCGGCCAATAACTTGTTCTTTGAATGCAATGCTATGAGATTTGTATGTTGTGCTATGAGAAATTGAAATGAAGGGCCTAATGATATGGTATGATATGCTATGCTATGGAATGGTATGCGATTTGAACAAAAACGCCTCCATTCACAGAAGAGTTCCAACATTTCAGAATAAAATTGTAATAAGACAAAGTTTTCCACCAATCTGCAATGTGAACAATTAATCTTTTAAATAAAAGCATTTAAAACATAGTTAAAATCATATTGTATGCTATGCTTTGGTGTACTATCGTATGATATTACTAATTTTAGCATAATATATGTGCAAGCGATTGATATTTATTATTTTCAGAAAGAAAAACGGGAAATTGTGTGAAATTGAACGACATGTAAGGCCACTTTTGCATGGATTTGCGAAAATCATCACGTGTTGTTAATAAATGTCTCACTTGATAGTCCCCGGGAAAACAAAACACTTATTTGATGTGTTACTGACTTGCTACAGAAATGTGTCGGGTTGATCGATCTCGTAGACGGTTTAGCATCGCCGCTCCGTCTATGAGATCGATTAACCCGATGCATTTATGTGATCAGTAAGTAACACACCTAGTAAGTAATAAAAGGGTTAAGCTCGTTGTTTTTCCCGCGCTCTGGTTCTATTGCACTAGCTTTGCTTTCTACCCAAGTTCATCCATTAACATTTGCATGTTATTAACGGCGTTTTGCACGCTTTTGTCAGGAACAATCATCAATTCATTTTAACGATATGAATAAATACTGTAAGTCGTTTTAATTTCACGGTGTTAAAATTTCACGATTTCTCAAAAAGTACCAATAGCGATGGTTTTAATTTCACGCTCCAAGAAAACCAGTTAATCAAAGTATAAGCCTGTAACACGTTTTAAAAACTTATGTTAGTATTTATGACGGGTTTAATTACGCGGAAAATTGATTAATCGCGAACATAGTGATATTAAAACAATCGTGATTATTTGCCAATCTACAGTACATAGTTTGTTAGAAACATAACTGAACAGAAATTAAAATACTTTTAATGAATAAATGACAAAACAAATGCTGTTGTTAGCTTAAAACTCATTACAAAAAAAAAATTCAAAGTGCGGTGACTTGATCCAAAAATTAACGCACTTTGAAAAAATGTTTCAAAGTGCGTAATTTTTCAAAGTGCGTTGTAACAGCCGTGTACCCAGCTTATTATCATTACGCTTAAAATGATTATTTTATTCTGGAACGGTTTTGATTGACTTCATTATACATGATACAAAATTACAAAAAGAACATATTTATTATATAAATCAGACATGGTCATAAATATATCGAAGAACAAAGAATGAACTCTTAAAGAAGAAACAAGCTCAGAATATTTGTTATCATAATTCTAATAATAACATTGTAATATTATAATATTTGATCCCAGTCCTCTCTCTTATACGAAGAAGTGTGCTAGCATAGTTTTGTCAGGTATAAAATGTTGCCTACTAAAATCTCTGCCAACTTGTCAGATCTTTATGTTGAATTGTCACTCATTCACGCGCCAAAACTTCAAAAGAAATACATGTACATGCTCGACTTTTGCCATCCAGAAAGAAATGTGAATATCAATAGTATTGTGAGTTGTCGGTATTCAAACATATAGTAATACATTTGACACTGTTTTAAAGTAGCATAAAGGTATCTCTACGCAAAGGACCCAAGATACAATAACATGTATTGTTTATTTTCAAAATAAATAATCATTGATACTAAACCGATCATTCTACATGTATTTTCTTATTTACTTTTTAACGGACACTTAATTAAGACAAAGAAGATCCATATTTTGTGTCGGCGTTATCATTAATGAAATATTTCATGTAAATTGCTTTGTTTAAATCTATCTTACTAAACATCATCTAAGTCTAATAATTTTTTCGATGTGCTTTATGCGTCATCCTCCTTTACGATCAGACCATTTCAAACATATTGTCAATGCATTTTCGTTTAGTTGTAGATACATTTAAAAACGGAAAAAGCTGTTAGTTCATACATAAAGATGTTTTAAGCAGGCTATAACAAGGAAAGTATATCAAAATAATATAATTTATCGTATGCCATACCCGATGTTAATAGACTTTCAATTGGAATAATTGTGCATTTCCTCGTAGGTATTGTTTTTTTCATTTTTCTCTGAAAGTTCTGTATATTGTTGATCTTTATTCTCTGAAAAATATAAACATATTCGTAAATGTATTGTCTACGTATCTCATGGTTAAAAAATTCTATAACGTAAACATATACATTTTTGGACTTACATCATGTGACTTTTTTGTTATTCCTTTTTTTTAACATGACATGCTTTTGATAATTACAATCGTTCATCTAATGTTAAAACTGAATTTTACATATTTCTTATCAATTACCTTTTGTTTTGAAAGTTATATTTTGATGTGACGAAAGGTTGTGTAGGCTAAAACAGACAGAACAAATTTTAATATATCATATTTAGAAATGAGCTTATATAAGTCATCACAAACTGAACATTTGTTATCTAAACAATAAAATTGCCCTGTTCAAACAATAATGTTTACATTCACATAGCTGTCTTTATATAGCATGCATTATATAATCTTTCCGAGAAATCAACATTAATCATTTGACAAGATAATTAGACTTAGTTGTAGTTCTTACCCCATTTTCGAGAATTTGGCTACAATTTAATAATCACATTTTATAGAATAACTGAGTAATATTTGCATATTACTTGTTCTCAATATCATACAGTTTGATTCATTTAAAAAAAAAAAAAAAAAAAAAAGTATTAATGTACTATTCATATATTGATTTGTTGATAAGTACAGAGCTAGACAAATGGCTAATTCGAACAAATTAATGACAAATTGGACGTGCAACGCAAATATCTTTTCAGTTATGTTTTTTTAAACTGAATGTTTTGAATGGATTACTTTTTAAAGCTTTTTTTCTTATCAGCTTGTAATTTATATCAAACATGTGTGTAAAATCTTAAATCTGTTGTTGTAAAAAAAGAAATTATTAATCCAAAGCTGAGTTTGTTGTTATCTTATATTCAGTATGATATCAAACTAGTATAAAATAGAAACAGGCGACAAAGAATTACCGAATATCTATATAAAATGCATATTCTTACACATAATCAATGCTATGATATGTTTTAATGCACCAAATTACTTTATCTTCATCTATTTAAATGTATAATAAATGTATGAATTTAATATTTTAATTTTCTATAACATAAAACTGTTTCATACCTGAATTTCTTTTCCATATGATATAATTAATTACACTTCCTGTGACTACGATTGCAATTGACGTCAAAACATTCGCAATTAGGATATAATTAAGGCTCTCTTCACACGGTTGCCTGTTAATGCCTGCATTACCAAAGGTTTCAGACACTAAAAATCACATATTAATTTGACAAAAATATATACATAAAATTTTATAGATCTGTATATATTTATTTTAGTGCCGTTGTTTAAATGATACTTTCTTGAAAGGAAACAAGAAAATTAATAATTTTATTAAAAAAAATCTGATTCTGATTTCTAAAAAGGGCTCTAGAAATACGTTTTAACGGCAAACAATTATTATTTGGTCCTGCATGGTTTTCTATCATAATCAAAGTGTGCTGAGTCTGAAAAAAATATGTTGCCCACCATGAAAATGGCGTTGAGAAGGTCGAAATTGCGATTCAAAATGGCGGACAGCCAATCTTCATTTTTTTCCCTTTAAAGTCTCTTTAATTGGGGTAAAAATAGTAACACACACTAATGAATTAGCCCAGCACAGTATTTGATCATATCTGATGGGTGTCGAGTTTAAACAAAATATGCTGGCCTTCCACAAATGAGGTTAAGTAGATCAAAAAGGAAATTCAAAATTGCAGATAACAGAGAAAAAGCGAAAGAAAAGATGACAAAAAGCGTGAGACATAAACAATGAATATTCAGTCAAACTGAGTTTTCAGTAATAATATTTAGGAATGTATAGTATGCTGCCTTTCAAGAAAACGGCGTTAGTTATCTAAACAATGGCGATTCATAACTGTGGACATCCAGTTTTTAGAATTTTCCTTTACTTTCTTAAATTGAGAAAAAGCGAGAAACAAATAATTTTTATTATGTTCAGCAATATTTTAAATTAAAAATAAGGCTTGGTATGTCTGAGGAATTATGCTGGACTCCACTAAACCGGTGCTTTTAGTGTCAAAATGACGGACATACAGATTTCATATTTTTCCTTAAAGTTTCTTTAATGGGGAAAAGGCATTAGACATAGAGAATAATGCATACCCTTATCCATATCACAACCGGTAGAGGGGTAACATGTATAAGTTTCATATTGTACAAACATTCATCTTTTGATATGATTGTAAAATTTAATTGGAACCCTTTAACAAATAAAAGAAATCAAACAATTTCACTCTCCCTACAAAAAAATGTTGATTTTCTCCGTTTTTACATATATAGGCGTATTTCTTATTTTAACATTCTTTGTGCATGATTATAGATATTCTTTGTGTTCCTAAACCTTGGTTTTTTTGTTATACTTTATGGACCGATTTCTTTGATCTGCCTTTAAAAAAGAAGATGTGACATACCCTGTCAGTTCGTTAAGAGAAATGTTTCTGTACGACAAAATTAGTGTCTGGGGGCTATAAAGACATCGGTATCAAAATCTTATACGGTATTATAGCAGAGGTGCAATCGGATGCTTGGGAATAGTGGACGGCATTAAAAACTATTCTATAGTCTGTCCCAAGTTATTGCTTCCATCACTTTTTGATGACTTTTAATAAAAATACACATACCTGTGAAAGAAATAATGTTGAAATCGATAAAAGGGAAAATATCCAAGATATCTTCATTGACAAATTATCATTTTTCACTCATAAAAGTTCACAGGAACGAAAACAAATTTCTTACGGAGATTTATAATGGGAAATGTTTACATCTTTTCTCCATTCGGAAGTTTTTGGGACACCTCGCGCAATTTTTCAACGTTATCATCCGGGTTTAATAATGGTTGATGCAATGCTAAATCTCCGTAGACTTTCTATTTTGGGATGTGTATTGAAACCTGAAGCGGTAGAGGGGGCGTTTCAAAACAGATAATCTGGACATTTTTCATATTAGTGGAGGAACATAGTTTGAGCATAAAGGTATTTATGATTATCGAAATATCAAGCAAAAAGCGGTGGAAGCAAAAACTCAGGACAGAGTATAGTGGCTGTCTGTCTCTTTCATTAATGCCTTTAAAGCAAATAAATTTAACTAATATATTATCATATGCACTGGAAAAGCTAGTGGTTCAAAATGTGCCCGATATCAACATTTATCGTCCAGCTTTATACTGTAAACGTGTTATATTTAGCGTGTACGATATTTGGCCGAAAACGATTTTTCAACAAGTTACCGTGGATCTGAATTGGCGTTTTTCTGAATGTGCTAATTCTAAAAAAAGGACATGAAAAAGGACAATAACAAAATGTCAACCACCTCAAAAATCCGTAAAACGTAATACAAATTCAAAGCAGAGCAACACGGACTTCTAATAAGATAGAGGTAAGATCAGGTGTCTTGGAGGAGTAAGCATCCTCTGCCGACCGGTCACACCCGCCGTGCGCCCAATGTCATATCGGTAAAAAATTTTTGATCGGGGAAATTCTGGTAATTGTGAAAAATATAATAATTGGGGAAAACAGAAAAATCCGTGGACAATTCAGTATCCAATAATCCGAAGCAGAGCAATCACTGACCCCTGGAAACCTCAGAGGCAGGATCAGGTGCCATGGAAGAGTGAGCATCCCCTGCTGACGTATTGAAAGGCATTAAGCGATGTACTCGAATTAGCGGAAGCCGCTTTCCGTCAAAAACGCTAAAATGAATACACAGCCAAATGTTATATGTGTTGGACAACCCTTAGCATTTTACTCTTTAAACATTATTAGGGAAATTCATACTTTGCATAAGGAATAAAAATGTATATGTCTTCTTTAAGGATAAAACAGCCTCTTGGAAAATTGTTAACATGTGTTTGGTCCTAATGTGCTGAGGAAATTATAGAAATACGTAAAAAGCAATGCACGTCCTTATTCGGAAGAAGAGTTGAGGCTTTTTTATGCTAGACCATGTCAGTGTCAATTTGCAACATATCCTCGCAACTAAGCTTGCTGATGTATGTTCGAACCTCTCAAAAGACGATGAACATTACTGTCAATGCTATTGTAGAGAAAATGTTCCCCATTTTCTAGAACTTCCAATTAGGATTTGGTTTGTTTTATTCACTATAATGGTGTGACACAAATTCTTATTTATAGAGCATATCGAGGAAATCGACATATATTACGTGTACGGAAACAACTACGAGAGAGGGAATAAACTGACCAGAAAAACAAAGAATTTGAGAAGTTATTTTGTATGTATAACCAAGTCACACTGCCCACTGATGACACTGTTTAATTTGCTTTATTCATAAAATCAAAGAGCTACACAAGTATGCCCCGACTTAGGATTTGATTTACGTTCTTTATGAAACAAATACACACCAATGTAATGTTAGGTAGACATGCATATATAAACATGGGCATCCGAGATGGGATGAAACAATTAAGTGATGGTTTTTTGCTGCTGGAACGAATGACCTACGATGTCTTAAGCTTTCTTAAATTCTGTATCTTGCAACTGTCCCGCAGGTTGTAGAACCTTTTTTGCGATAATGTAAAGGTGCCAACTTGCAGTGTTTAGACATTTGCAAACTTCAAATAACAAACTCATTATTAGACAAGCACTCTGAGAGTATTGCATAATCAATACACGTTCCCTACCGGTTTGTATTATTTTATGAAAGCATACAACATATCTATTTAAGAACTAAACGAGATGGTATAAATTACTTTATTAGGAGATAAAAGAACAGAGAAAATTCAAACTGTATATTCTACTCTAGATCGAAAACAAACTTAACTTTACTCTAATTGCATGGGACATATTTTCTTTAGATTATCATCTGTTAAGTTTAATGATAATATTTGACATGTTTTACTTAAATAAGAGATAAAAGAATTGTAGAAATTAAAACTATACAGTTGATATCGAAATTTAATACAAAGTTGGTAAAATAATACTCTTTATTTTTTCTGGTGTAATTTCGCCAAGTCAATTAAGTATTTGCTGGTAGAAGTCTATGAAAACAATGCACTGATATGCACAATGTCATTACTAATCGTCCTCTGTATCCTGAAATTCGCTGAATCAAACAAAACAATTAAACTGGTTTCAGCTCAAACCCGATAGCGAACACTATTATAATAATAATTTTAAAAAATGCCGATAAAATGAACAACACAATACTTGACACTATTCACAGAACTTATATTTTGTAAGAAAATGATAAAATAAACAAGTTTGTATTCTTTTACTAAAGTTTCGAAGCATATAACTATTTAAGAACTAAACGAGATGTTATAGATTAATAAATTAATAAGAGGTATAAAAAAAACCCAGAGAAAATCCAAACTACACAGTTCATATCGAAATTATATACATATACATTAACAAAGTGGTGAAAATAATTCTCTTTATTTCATCTAGTGTAATTTCGCCAACTCCATTAAGTATTCGCTGGTAGAAATTTGTGAAAACAATGCACTGTTATGCACAATATCATTACTTAGCGTTTCTGTACCCCGAATTGCCGAAATCAAACCTCTATTATTGAACAGCCCAAACCCGATAACGAGCACGATTGTAATAATAAAAAAACCTGCCGAATAAATGTACAACACAATGTTTGGCACCATTTTACCATTTTTTGTTTGTTATTAGAATTGATAAATCACATATTAGCCTCGTTCATTCAGTACACATCTAGCCCGATAACGAACCCGATCATTATAAAATTGGAGTGTAAAAAAATGATTTTCTTGAAAATATGTTGACCAGACGCTACAAAAATATAAACATGATCTGTTGTTTGATATTTTGAAGCTGCTCAGCAAGTTTCATATCATTCCGCAAACGCATAAAAAAAAAAAAAAACTGTGGAAAACTGATGTGGACGGACAGACAGACAGACAGACGGACTGACGGACGCAGAGGAAAGCTATAGTTCCCTCCGGTGAAACCGGTAGGGGACTAAAAAAATTCTACAAATAACATATATACACATTTGTACAGTAGCTTTACAAGAGAAAACAGAAAAATTAGAACTTTGTTTGAAATAAAAATCTGGTGGAGTTTTTTTTTATTGGGGAACGTTTTTAAATTTGATTTACAGTATTGATATTATGATCCGCAAACATTTTCCCGTTTAAGAGCCCTTTAGAGAGGTAAATATTTGGCTATACACCAATTTGATTAGCAATTTTTGACAAAATTAAACTCTTTTTTCCCGAAGACCAACTCATATCTTCAGACTTGGCAAAACGTTATTGTGATAAAAATGTTTGGTAAACCAAATTATGATTTTGTATTGTTATTTTTTTTCACTGAAGAGATTGAAAGAAGGAATGATAAAAATCTGACTGTCCGCCATTTTTACCTATTTACCGCGATCTTTTATAGATCCCCATATTTTGTTGGACCCAGCACAGCTTAGATATGATAAAATACTATGCTTAACCAATTTATAATCGTCTGTTTCCCCAATTTTTTTTAGACATTAAGTAAGAATTTTAAAATTTGACTGTCGACCATTTTGTCTGCCATTTTGACGTTATTAGAGCTATTTTGGTCAGCCAGCATATGTTTTAGACTTAGCACGCCGCACGCCTTATTTAAGCAAAAAACTTTGCTTCACTGAATTATTATTGTTTCACTCATGAGTTTTCCCCATTTAAAAAAAAACAATAAAATCTAGCTGTCCGCCATTTTGCCCTAATTTAGAGGAAAGCTAGCAGATTTGTTCATGCTCAGCACACTTTAGGTATGATACAATACTATGCTTGATTAATTAATTATTATTTGTCAATATTGAAAAAAAAAATTTGACATAAAGTTATGAAAATTGGTTGTCCGCCATTTTGAACAGCCATTTTGACCTTCTTAACGCCGTTTCCATGATGGAAAGCACATTTTTTTTCGGACTTAGCACATTTTTATTAATATAAAAAAAACATGCTGGACCAAATAATAATAATTTGCCGTTAAAAGTTTTTTTTTGTCGACTTAATCGAACCAGACTATTTGTTACATATGCAAAAAGCAATTGTTTATTGGATGGTTAGATAAAGAAAAAATGCAAAAAACTATTGCAATTATACATGTAGTATATTTATTCGAAAATTGATAAATAAACCTTAGGTATATCTATAATAAGAGGACAAAAATGGCAAATGCCTCGTTCGAAACTAAATAATACTTCTAATTAGCCTTAAGGTCAAGTTCTAGTAAATGGAAGGTGCCAGCATGTTTAAAATACAAGATTTATATTTTTTAAGAATGCTTAATTATAGCGTTGTTTGATAGGGTGTATCGTGGCTAAATTTCTTGGTAAACTCAATAAAAAATATAGATTTAATTTGCCATTTTCTATAAAATAAAATAAAAAGTAATAAATCGTTAGTTAATTTTTATAAATGAAATACATCTTGAACACCAACAGTATCGCTCTCAAAAAGGCATAACAAAGGCTATTGACCTCTTCTTTAAGATAATTTTAAATTAATATAGTAATTGGGGCAATTATGACGTCTTAATAGTTCTTGCAACAAAAAGACACTCTGGGATCATTTACTAGATCTTGATCTTAATTATTTTTTAGTAATTTATTCTAAGATTTACTTCTAATTTTAAGATACCCATAACCACAAACGATAAGCAGACAAACTTACTCTGATTACACATGTTTCCTGCCCAGCCTGCTATACAGCCTCCTTCACATTGTCCTGTTAGCCTATTACATCTGCTGGTCACGTTACAATTTTTACTGCAGTTATGAATGCAGTTTCTACCGTAATGACCTAAATGACATTCTGCAACAGAATACGTTGGCCAGGTTAATACACATACTCTATTTATGTATTGCTGTATGTTATGTGTGCTATTTTTTTTTTAATAATTCCTCGTTTATTTTACATGCACATTTTCAAAAATACATATTTACAAAGCTAGCGAGTCTTTAATATGTTAATATACATGTATATTGTTGTATGCTTCGCATATTATTTTGTTATAATTCCTCATTAATTTTGCATGCACATTTCAAAAAATATATATATTAACAAAGCCATTTTTTTTTCAAACTTGTTGATAGATGTTACTAGATACATGTACATGTTACTTGTTTTCAATTTTATATATATTCATATGGTTATATTTATATAATATTATACTTTCAAGTACCTTTTTATTCAAATAAATAGTTGTATCACTAGTCACATTATATTTGAAAAACAAGAACTACAATTTGAATCAAACCATTCAAATGTATAATTAAATACCGCACCAGTTTTCTCTAACTGACTTTATGAAATTGGACAATTTTACGTAAACAACTGAATTTATTGAGAAAAGTTTCTTCCGCGCTTCACATTATAATTATTCCAGGTGTTTATATAAAGGAAAGAAAAAGAAGTTCACCGCGTAAGTTTCCTTCCTGGATCATGTGATCTTGATTGAATTTTTTCCCCTTTTGAGGAAAATGAAACCACTCTTAATATTGTTAACGGTGTGACCGTTTAAATAACCACAATCGCATTTTAACTGCTGAATTGCATCATTAGAGACCTAGGAAGCGCTCACAGTTGGATCTACCTATCTATTTATTCATTACACTAAAGGTAGGGGGCTCAGTCCACATAATGACATCATAATAATATACAGACGTCACTCGAAACATTTTATCAAAGTTGCATAGCTTTAAACAATTAAAATTATCAAAGAAATATATGAACGCTGAGTTACAGAATAATAAAAATAAACTGGTTCTTAAGCATAGTTTTCGTGATGTTTCTGAAATTGTAATGTTTTTTTTTTTTTAAATTAGAAAACTTCTCATTAAAACGACATTTCAGCGTCAGATTAAAAAAAAGACTAATATGGACGGCCATCTTGAACTCTAACTTTTAATTTGATAGGGTATAGTTTGTAACCTCTAAAAAAAATATTCTAACATGTACGTGTTATCTAAAGTGAGAGCTTCGCCCTCTTTTTAATAGGCTCTAATGATAAGTGTTCAGTAAATAAGTCATCGTACTTAAGATATCGTTTAAAATGACTCTATTTTTTTTTACAATGAATTTCAATATAACATGATTTGTATTCGATCTCTGAAACCGTGTAGTGTGAGACATGGTATGGCTGATTTTGTCGTAATCGATACAACGTTTGTTATTCTAGATGATATAGAGGCTTTTAGTTGGCAAAATAAAGCGTAATGCTTAAAATGTAAATATCCACGTTTAGAAAATGCCTTAAGGAAACTGAATTAAAAATTTGTGTTTAAGCTATACAATCTTTTATAATATTTAAAAAAAACACACCCTGGTTACAGTAAAGACCCATGTATCCTGAAGCACAACCAAAGCAATGACCTGTGTTGCTGTCACATAGACTTCCCTGGCAGTTTGTAGGGCATTTGTGTGAACAATTCTCCCCGAATGAACTGTTGCATCCTATTTGGGTTAAAGCAGCGACGAAAAAGATTAAGTATCAAAAAGACATTGACATTAATCATGGACTTGAATATATATATTTTTTATTGATTTGTATAGAAAATTACCATATACTTCAACTTCACACAATTCATTGAATGCATATTTTGAATAAAAGAGGGGATATGTAACGCCCATTTTACGTTCGTTATAATAAATGACGTATCGTCCATTCACAGAACAGCTGATTTTCTGGTCCCATGATATGGTGCTTTGTTTGGTTGATAAGTCATGGAAACAAAGAAAACCGTCATCTTTTGTAGTCGAGTTAGATACGTAAAGAAAAAATCCTGCCAATCTATCTTTATATTGACCTCGATCTATAACATATGGTAAGAATTAAAACAATCACACAAAAAAAAACCCAAAACAAACAAAAACACAAAACAAAAACAATCAGTGTGTGCAAAGTATATGGAATGGTAAATATCCTGTGGTTATACATACGTATGTATGCTTAAGTTATTTTCTAATTTATGTAACAATAGAAAGGTAAAAAATTCATTCTTTTATTTTTTGATTCTGTAAACCTATTATTGATTTTGTACACATGATATGCTGTTCCAAATTCAAAAAATAATAACATCAATGCTTTTTTGTTTTTTTTTCATATTAACTTTTGCTGACACTTAAACACATCAGTCTATTTTGTATTGATCGTTAACTTCAACGTATTTTAATTTTTTTTTTCAAAGAATACTTTTCTGATAAAATAAACATACATTCCATGTGATCCGTCCTGTAATAGATAATGACATGTTTGATGTTGACCACACTTCCAAGGTCTACTCTCCATTCCGCCGTGTATTTGCCGTCATCTGAGATCGTACACTGACCACCAGCATCACTTCGATTTTTGTACATACCATCCACTGCATTCTCACTTCCATAGTCTCTCTCTAATTCAGGCCAAGGGTTATTCTCCCAAGTAGGTTTTCGCAATGCAAGATTTACTGTTTCAATTATCCAGACACATGTGAAATATTTCATTCATGGACGAAACGAAATGTCTTTACAAATTAATGCACCGCTTGATATATTTTAAATCACAACACCTATTTATTTTTTTTTTCAATTCAAATAAAACTAAATAATTTTAAAGACTGCAGATAGTTCAAACCCTCTCTTGTAACTTTCAAACGTCTTTCAGATTTAAATCAAAATACATGTCACTGATCATATTGCGCTACTCTACAAGTTCCAAAGTAAATAGATACATCCATAAATAGATACGTACCTAGTCCATGAATGCCTACCACGTATAAGAGAACATGGATTGAAAAAACAACCGTCACCTCACATATCATCGTTCTGAAGACAATCATATTGTTTAGACTCCTTCAAAAATAAAATAAAAGGGTAAGTAGAATTTAGAAAGGGTATGTACCTTTTAAAGTAAACCGAACTTAATTGCGTTTTTAGTTTCTCTAATACTTTTTAATTCCTTGTAAATCAATACAATTTTAATACAATTTCAATGCAAAACCCTTTTCATTTGTAAACGTTGATATAATTAGATTCTTCCTAACAAATAAGGTGCTGTCTCTTTGAAAAAAGACGAGGAAGGACATTAAAACCCCCCAGATATACAGCCAATGAATGGTCTATGTTTATTTCCTTATTTTATTCGGATATATAAATACAAATGCAGTTGGATTCGATAATTTCCGTCAGCAGGTGTTAGCCTTTTGCCTAAAGTGACATTTGGACGCAATTATATATTATGTATGATGCGTATTTTACTTGCGTATTGGTTATAGTAAACCTAAGAAAAAAACATAGCATGTTATAAAGTTCGCCTGGACATAATCTTGGTTGGTCACGTGATCAAATCCTGTAAAGGTAATATCATTATCACAATTTTTTATACCTCTTACTATTTACTATTTACTATGTAAAATTACAGCTTATATTTGATAATGTTACTCGTGTTGTTTATTGTCCGTCCGGTAGTAGATATCGATGTGACTGATGCTGACCTCTTTTCCCAGGTATACTCTCCATGTTGCTGTGTATTTACCATCATCGTAAATTGCACACCGACCTCCAACATCTGAACGATTTGTGTATAATCCATCCACTACCGAAGTCTCTTATTTTATCTGGCCAGGGATATTGTTGCCATGTACGTCCACCAAACGCTAGATTCTCTACAGAAAACTTATAATTTTTAGCATTACATTACGTGAATTACTTATAAGAATACATTTCCTGGCAACCAGCCCAAAACTAAAATTAACTCCTTTCTTTTATCTTTTAAATAAAATTTTCATACATGTACTTGTTTTATTAGGATTTAACAAGTATATCGGAAATTTTCTATAGGGCGTTATATTGTACATGTATGTCATTTTTTATTTGAAACAATACTTAGGGTTCCCCCAGTGCATTCTGTCGAAATCTTGTTCGTTCTTGTATGTGTTTATTCAAGTTTTAATGAGGTTTAAATCTGGTAGCGAACTCAAGTCAATATTTGTATACGAAGCGTGATTTAGCATATTCGTATAGTTGGTTTTTATTTATACTCAATCTCAAGTTACTGCTTCAAATACTTTTTGCCTAATGTCTCGATACTCATAAATACATTTGCGCCCTAACTACATGAACATCCATTTACTACAAAAAAAGTCCAAATTATATATTTTGAAACGCCCCCTAAACCGCTTCAGAATTAAATACACAATCAAAAATAGAACGTCTCCGAGGATTTTGCATTGCAAAAGACATGAAAGTACCCCGAATGATAACGTTAAAATTTGTTCGAGGTGTCCCGAGTACTTCCCGATGGAGAAAACATGTAAAAAAAATACCATTTTGCATATCCGTACGATGTTTGTCTTCTTTCATGTTAAAAAAGGGTAAAAGCATATTATGTTTCGATGAAGAAATCTTATTTATTTTCATTTAATCGATTTGAGTTGTATGTTATTTTTTATGTTAAAATATCATATAAAAGCTGCTGAAGCAATGAATCGGGACTTACTAAAACAGTACATAGAAACAAATAATCAAATGATACCGGTAAGAATAACATTCCATTTGCGATATAAATACTAAATCTTTGTTTTAGAATTATTACATTTATATAAAGCGGTTGGTTTTTTTTATTTTAAATCATCTACTAACAGATTAGCAGGATCTCTACTTGAATTTGTGCAAACTGCAGTTGGATATAAACAAATTAGACATTCGCTTATGTTTTAAAAATGGTTTGAACAAAAGATCCATGTTGATATTTCACATTTCAAATAAATTCACTGTGTCTTTACC
Source organism: Magallana ariakensis (assembly GCA_020458035.1). Taxonomy (NCBI): domain Eukaryota; kingdom Metazoa; phylum Mollusca; class Bivalvia; order Ostreida; family Ostreidae; genus Magallana; species Magallana ariakensis. The sequence goes on from CM035811.1 coordinate 50,280,064, forward strand.
ATAGGCATATTGATCAATGATTATGTAATATACAAAGGTTTTTATGGTCATCTGTTGTATAAGATAAATCTTATCAATAAATTTTCTTGCACAATTGTTTACAAATGACTACTTCTGATTATATCTATATTTACAAACATTAAACTGGTCACTATGACTAATAAAGCGAACAAGTTTCGAAATGTTCTTATGTAAATTAATATCAACAACTGTATGATAACTAACTTACCGAAGCTACACACTTGCATCGCATAAAGGGAGGCTTGGACTGCGACACAAAAGAGTGTAACCATGTTAAAGCACATATTTCCTGTGAAATTACAAAACAGACACACACACACACACAAACTTTGTTAAATACGTAAAAAAGTTGGGCAAGTACATGTATATATACAATGTTGTCTTGACAATGTGCAAGTAATTTTTCAAAGGATATTTTTCATACCTGTTTGTTGGGTTTATTTGCACATGGGAGTTTACTTTTTAAATGTCCTTGATTTCATTGTGCGCTGTGATTAAAAACTTATTATGCAGAACATATTTTGAGCAAACAAACACCTGAATTGCGTAAGAACATTTTTTGTTGAATGAAGATCACATTAAAAAAGGCCAATAAGGCAGAGAAGAGACGATGTCATCTTTTGCTTCTTTTTTTCAACAAAAGACAGGTGGGTTCGAATATTCATTTTCATATTTTACACAACCATCATTGCGCCGACCACTAGTCAAAATATAGAAAATGTTTTGCCATTGTAAATACTTGTATCAGAACAACTGACTTGAACATCGGATTTCTTTCGTGCCTCGTTGATCGTTCTTAATGATTCTTGGTGCTTAATACATAAACAAGTTTAAAATTCTATTAGCTGCATTGTGCTGAAATGAACTTCAAGTGCATCAAGTAATATAAGACAAGATTAATCTATTTAAAATGATTTGCAGGATAGATCGTCGGTCATTTTAGATACAGAAGACTTAGAATGGAATAAAAACCAAAAGGAATCGTACTACCAGTTGTTTTATAAATGTGGAAACTCCCATGTTAGAATTTTAATGGTTTTGAGCACGAAAACTATCAATAACAACTTTTTTGTTATTTGTTTCTTCACAATCTTGGATATTTTAGAAACAAGAATTAGGATTTTCCGTCTCTTTTACTGTGTAAGGAATTTGTCAACTTGTGAAATCCTGGGTTTGATAATCATCGAAACAGTGTATAAAGTTATATATTATATATTATATAAAACAGTTATTTTCGTCATTTCCATTGGCTAAAAGTACACCACGTGACTTTCGTCCTTTTACGATACCGACGCAAAAGCTCGTCCGTGGAATATGATATCGCACGACTCGGCAGTATCAATAAAAATAGGAACAATTGTAAAGACAATTTACCGACGAAAATTGTTAAATACAAAATATAAAAAAATGATAATGTGCAAAATTTTCTTCAGTCATTATCCGTTTATCCATAATCTCTAATTCTCGTTGTTTAAAATCTGCTATTGAAAGCCTATTATCTGCTCACTTTGTGCGTCATCAAGAGGCAGATGACGTCAAAGAAAGCTGTTCAGCGAGATCGGCCTCTTGCTTTTTTTTCATTCTGTAGGACGCTGTTGTAAATAATGTCATATGTTAGTAGTGATTATTAAAATTGGGATAGCTTAAATTCGTTATTAATGCTCTAAGTATTTTAAAAGATTGCATACTATTTTAACTTCGTAATGTACAATGCATTAACTCTTTTGTATTTATAAACAAACATCTTGACAGCCATAGGCCTAACTGTACAGTGAGTGATTATATAATATATTTATAATGGACTTCAATGCACGGTCAATATGTGGTTATATGGACCAATGTCAAGTGATATCGACCTCAGACACATAAAGTGATATCGACCTCCCAAGTTCGGTCGATATCACTTTCTGTGTCTTCAGTTGATATCACTCGACAGGGGTATTTTGACAACATATCGATCTTTAATGAAGTCCATAATTGTATAATATTTTGGATGTTATTTCCAAAATAAAATCAATATTTAATTGTTTTTCTCAAATGTTTTCTATTTATTTTTCAATCAAATGTTTCATTTTTTAAGACGGTGATATTGTTGGTATTGTTTTCATTATTTCAGTAGATTTCTGTATCTAAACCAAAGTAATGTGAACTTGGTAAATTTGATCTCAATTAACATGTTGTCATTGGGTTTTAAAGTTGTTTTAACATTATATATGTAAATTTTCCTACATGTAGTCCAAATATTCAAACATGCGGATAAATTTCCCACTATGTTTATGATATCTTTTGATTGTTTTTAAAAAGTAAATATAACAAGAAACAATAATCATACGCATTATATATATATATATATATATATATATATATATATATATATATATATATATATATATATATATATATATATATATATAACATTTCTTTTTTTAACAAAGTATAAAATACTTTATATGTGTTTATAATTTGAATTAAAGGCAAGACATGTATATGCACATAATTTTATATTAACAATGTTTCTACACATTGCGTATAAATAAAACTCTTTCAACGACAATACTCTTTTCATTTTGTTGACATTTACTTCCTGTTTTGACTACACAGCATATGAGCCAATAAAAACACATTTACGAGATGCAAAAGCAAAAATGAAATCATCAGCAAAGTCAATGGAAGTTTAAAAAGTGGTGTTTTTTTTTAACTGTGAAACAACAAATTGGGATTTAATACAAGTATCCAATGAAATTAATGTTTTGTAAAATTCTACGTCGGCACGTTATAATATCTAAAATAATCTACATGTATACACACCTTTTTCTTTTTTGTTTGGTTTACATTTATTTAACGATTTTGATACATTGAACATAAGGTTAAAAACGGCATAGTCATTTTATGATTGTTATTTTTTTATATGTCTGTTTTGCCAAAAAAGTAATGCTAAAGAGCAAAGAAGGTCATTCGTAAAAAGCTACTTGTTAAAATGCAGACAACCACTTTTTGAAATATATTATGACATATGTATGCGGTATATAATTGCATGATTTAAAACTAGTGTTTAAAATTAAAAATTAAATAAATTCTTCACAAATGTTTAAACATGCTTGAAAAAAAAAATTAAAATTATAAATATAAATACTATATGTACCATTAGAAATTGTTAAAAATACTTGGAATGAAATCAAAACAATTTTTATATTTTTGATTTCAGTGATTATGGAATATTAAACGAAGCTAAGTTCATAATAGTGTTTATATTTCATTAAAATGTTTTCAGAATTTATGTCATTAAACACTTCCATGACCATAAAAATCGTTTCATTTTTTTAATGAATCAATTATACCAGTATACCAATTAAATATTAAGCATTGCTTAAAAAAAATTTCCCCCAAAAAACAATGTAATGTATTCGATTGAATCAGACTCTGCTTGAACTAATAATGTTAGTGATAAGTTTCAAGTACATGTACTATCATTTAAAAGTGTCAGCAATAATTTTATTTTATTAGTTATAATAGATGGTTTCTGATGTATTTTGGCAGTGGTCCATAACCGCTTGATATATCAATTCGTAGTCTTCCTGTAAAATGAAAGAAAAGTGTTGATTTCCATCGTATATTACGTGTAGCCTTTGTTATCGACAAATCGAAAAACTCTTTTACTTAAACATTTTTTTCATTTATGATGCATTTTTAGATTTACCTAATATGTTATATTATAGGTTTATATAGTAATTATAAAATCATGAACTCGCCATTGAAAAATTCGCAGTTTAAAAAGGTAACACTTTATGATATTTTCGGATATAATCCCCACAGGCGCATGCTACTCATTAAAAAAAGCTTACAAATCTAGTACAAAGCTCCGGGCGTCTGATCTGTAGCTGTCTGACTGCGGTGAGTACGTCAACTCTGTCATCCATGTTCATTTGTTGAATGACGTTATGGACGGCGATAAATAAACCGCACAGGGAAGCACCGTCACTAATAATGAAGCAAGATTTCTAGAAGAAAGAGCTTAGACGAGCGTACCCGTTTAGGATAAAGAGAGAAAGCAATAACAAATAAAAAGCCTTTAAAGTTTACATTATTGCATTGGTGATAGGTAGATAACTGCAATAAAAATGTTTCTTTAGAATCCTTTATATTTCATGGAGATAATATTAAACAAAAGTAGAAAGAGATGGAAATAATATAGAAAAGTAGAAAACCATAATTTTTTGTGTTCCATAATATCAGACCTGCTCAAAATCGTTATTGGTTGTTTAGTTTCCAAATGAAGAACCGTCGATACCAAATTTCGTAGCTGGAACGTGTCAACAGAACTTCCTGAACACTGTATTTCAACTTCAGGTTCAACAACCATTAGTGTACGGACTTCCGCCTTGGTCAACGAAAATGAAAGCTGACATGATATACATTTTTGTTTACTGTATTTCAATTTTATTTAATTGTAAATAAATTAAACGTTGTTAACATACATCGTCATGAACAATTTGGATCTCGTGAGTAATGACATCAGTCCGAGATTTTGTCTGATGATGCACTGTAAATGGCGGGATCTTTAAAGATGACGATTCAGAAGGTAACCATACTTTGACCTAAATATATTAATTATAATTCAAGAAATTATGTTTTACCAAGCACAGACACACTGTAACTTAATATAGTGTTAAGCATAACAAAACACTTCAAATTGAATTTTGTGGTTCAAAAGAGCTTTTGCGTTTTACGATTTTTTTTCAATGTATTCCTTTTTTGAGCAAGTTTAATTATTGGCCCAATTTATAAAATGCATACAAATTGTTTTACAAACATAACCTAAATTGATATTTGAAAAATGAAGTTACACACGAAAAGAGAAAAGTATATTAATAAAAAATTACGATGTATTATTCTGTTTACTTAGGTAGAAACTGATAATATGATCGTCGCACAAACATGCTTTTATTCTACAGACTCAAATATTTGCAATGTATACCGATTTGATGTCACACAGTGGCTGCATAGAAATGACTGTTTCTGACTCGTGGTCACTCAACAGACGTAAAAGACTCAAAGCGTTCTCGTCCAGTGGATATCTTGTCACAATGAAGTGCTGAAGATTGGTAAATGACTGAAAATAAATATAAAATGAATAGTTTAATCCTTATGGCAAAAACCTAAAAATCATCTGAACTCTACTTTACATCTGACAAATGTGAACCTCTGTGTTGTGTTTTTTGTTTTGTTTAATATTTAAAGGAAATAATTTGAAGACTGCTAGTAAAACGTATACATCAGCCAGACACAATCATATTATAACTACGCCAAAAAAAACATATTTAGCTTACTGACTGTTAATGCCCTTTAAAATCATATCGAAATGTCTATTGATTATCTACAAAAACATATGTAATTTTCCTCTTATATGCCTTACAGAGTAGACACGTGGTCCAGAAAAAGAACATTTCATTATAAAATACTCTTCAGAACTTTCTACTTTTAATAAAATCAAAACTTGTATTGTCCTGTTGTTTACAAAAATTAATTCTTTTTCAACGATTCATTAACGTAAATCTCTTGTATAGATTGTAAAAAATACTGAAAAGATGCAGATAAATTACCGGTACGGTTATTGCATTAATATAATTGCCTCGTAGTGTGTTGATAGGCGAAAGATAGAGACCGTACTTCTTCACTGAAATGCAAAGAATATAATTCGTTAGTAGTTTGACTGCTCAGATAACTGTGTAAGGTTAAAAAAAACCTTTATATTAAATCTACCTCCAAATATATGTAATTTTCTGTTTTAACCCCCCCCCCCTCTCCCCAACAAATTTTATTATAAATAGATGAAAAAATAGATAAATAAAATGTATTTCTATGTATTAAATTTGATCAAATCGTACTTACGAGGAAAAACTTCCTCGGAAATCATATCTCCAGAATCATGCGTTGCAAAATTGTAATCATCTTTAGAATACTTTTGGCGAATTTTTAACAGCAGCTTTTAATATAAAAAAAAAACAAGAGACATTACGTTTTGACATTTAATTTTATTCTAAACTTCGTTTATAATATCATTAGTTTTCTCTATATTTTCAAAATAAAAAAGCCAATTTTGTTATTGAAATTGTTATATATCAACGATTTTTTATTGTTGAGTTTAACTGCAAACCTGAAATTCATTGTGAAGTGGGTTTTGCTTGACCGGGATATTTTTTCTCGCTTCCTCTGCTTTGTTGAGAAACTCAACCATAGTGTCCACTTTAATTGGTGCTTTGAAAACTGCGTTCAGGGCAAGATATATTGTAATATATTGCTCCTTTAAGGGAATATACTTTTACGTTTATATTTAAGTGATAAAAATATTATATATTACCATCAAATTTTGTCTTTGTTCATAAAGTAATAATGGAATTGAATATTGTGCAACTTACATATGTTTGTACCATTGAGACTCGGTTCTCTCTCATTTTCGTCACAAATTCATAAACATTCACTTTCCCAGTTCTCTTGCCGATTTGAAACAGCGCATCCAAGGCTATATAGGTACCTGTTCGTCCTACACCAGCGCTGAGTAGGCAAAGAAAAATTAAGTAGAGTGAGCACAGTGTTTTTAAAAATAAATGGTCGAAATCCATTGAACTTTCCTGTAAAAAGTCGTTACTGTTATTTGACATATTTAGTTTGAGAGAGGACTCGTTAACTCTGCAATATCAAACGAATTGTCAATATTTAATTTGTCTTTTGTTGAAGCATCCAATTAATGATAGACATATTTTTATCAAAGTATCACACAGCGACCATTTTTTTTTAAATATACTTTTGAAAGTGTTAGAGTAGCATTAGATTACCTGCAATGTACGGTTGTTGGACCTTGATTATTGGCTGATGTATTTATGACGTGGTTATGGAATGTTAGCAAACACAGCGGCTCTGGAACACCGTGATCCGGCCAGGCAGTGTAATGATATTGGGTAACTACACGTGTAGACTTGAGCTTAAAGTAACATGGGAAAAGATGGGTTATTTATCACTGTGTTAGTGATTGTTTGTTGTTTTATTGAAACTAAATAAATATTATTGATATGTGACGTAAAATAAATGTGAACAGATAGACACCTGCAAAAATATCATTGAGCTTTTGTTTGCATTATAAACCAACCAACAAAAAGCCAACAAAAACAACAAAGAAGGAGATAATTAAAACAACGCATTTGTTAATTTTGAGTGTATATACAATAAAGTTAATGAAAGAATGTACATATACATGTAATATTTAGAAAATGTATGACTCTTTTTTGAATAGACAGAAACTAAAGTTACCTCTTTGTTGAGCACTGAAAGTTTGCGAGTTGTGAAACATGCATATTCTTTTTCTTCTATGAGGGTAACTTGAACCTGACCGTAGAGCGTAGGGTTGTTCTTATCCGGCCAGTATTTATTGCATTTGACCTTATTTAAAAAAATGTGAAATTTGTATTGATTATTCATTATGCATTTTGTTTTTCTTATATGATAAAACAATACATTTTTAATTATGATAAAACACAGACTAAACTAAGATATAAAAAAGGTGTAAAACACTAAATGGTGAAAACTTAATTAGATACTGTTGTATTTTTGTGAACGCCCTCACAGTAATGGTGTTCAATACATGAAAAATTCGTAAATTCATACAGACCTTTTCCCCTTCAACAAGAGTTGTCACCATGACAACTGACGATACGTTTTCTTGCCAAATCGTTCTCCAAAAATCTCCAAGAGTATTTGGGTTTGGTCCTTTAAATCAACAAACACAGCAATGATACAATCTTTGAACTGTTCATTTAAGTACAATTCACATTTTTTTTCACTTATATATATATATATATATATATATATATATATATATATATATATATATATATATATATATATATATATAATTGCCTTCATAATGAGACGGTTTTTTTTTTCAGATTAATGATTTATCATTATATTTTTGTGCTTGAATTGATTACTCTTGAAAGAAGATACAATTTGTAACAAAATTTCATTTATACTAATTTTGTATCTCGTTTTTTATTACTTTTCGTTTTCCTAAGATTAATAATGTGACCACCTATGTATCTTTGTTAGCGGTAGCTAAATGTGTGCCTTTTATTTGCCTGCATGCACCTTGAAAAATGAGACCAACGGTCTAAAACTAAAACATATACCTTGAGTAGCAATGTATTGTTTTTGTCGGTTCGCCCCCTGTAGAATATGTAACATATTCAGTTTACACATATCATCAATAAACTTTTTTGAATAAAGGTTGATACATGTATATGTTGCTATTAAATTACTACCTTTAATTGTAGTGGTTTTTTTTTTGAGCTCTTAAAATAAGTTTAGCTCATTGAGTATAAGAAAGCTCATACTGTCAGGATTTAAAGATAAAAAGAAACCCCCAAAAAACCTCATACTGCAAAAATGTCAATTTCAAGACAGTTGTGTTGTGTTGTGTTTAACTTTTTAAAAATCAACTCAAGTTGGAAACTTATCTTTGCCTGACAGTAAGAGGGTATGCTTAAAAATTTACATAAAACTAAACAGAACAGAATTGATTTGAATATCAACAATTATTGTCATAGCATATCTACATGTTGTAAAATTCAATTTCAGTCAACAAATAGAAGAATATTTTTTCGACTTACCTCTATAAAATTAGCATTTATATAGTCCGATTTATCGCCGTTTTGAGTATCAAGTACCACACGTGAATGATCATCTTAATTAAAATAATAATAGCTTGATATATGTTCATTGTTTGTTTATCAGTCTCTATGTAGTATAAGTTTGAGAAAAAAAAACCAACAACAACAGGTACATGTATTTAATAAAATACTAAAAGATCATTCATATTATACATTAAATTTTGATCAATGTTCATATTTCAAAACATGTATCTTATTTCAGAATACATGCAATATTAAAAGTAGTAGAAGAAAAATAGGCTTCATTTAGAAATAACGTACATAATGTATAATTCAAATCTGAATAGAAAAAACTTACACGGAAAAGTAGTTTTATATCTATTTTTAGGAATATTTTCTTCCTTCTTTCCAAATTCACATGTGTGTAGTTCACCTCTTGGAAGGTCCTGGAAATGCATTAACAACGAGCATACTTAATAGTGAACTATATGCTGTAGTTATCGATAACCAAAAATCCTAATACTTCCTAAATGTGACCGGTTCCCGAATATGGTGCATAAAAAAATCTTGATCAAATATATGCAAAGTTTTGTTAGATAGATGCCTATTTTTATCAACCTTGAGTAAAGCTAAATTACTTCAGGGATAGGAAAATAACCTAAACTTATAGATTTACTGCAAATGTCATCTTGTCCTTAGATTTCAATATTCAAGTAGCATGGACAAGTTTAAACATACCGCATATTCTTTTCGGAAGCCCTCGTTATCGTTCTTTCTCTTCTCCGCAATGACAATTTCGAGTTTATCAATAGGTATATTGAGAGCTGAGTTGATGTTTATATTAAAATAATTGGAATCCTCGGGTATCATAGAGTTAAAATTGTCAAATACAGGTGACGTTTCATTCTTTTTATCCATGTTTAAGCCGTTTTCCTGTCCAATCATTTTCATCTCAGATTCACATATACTTTTATCCGATGTTATGATTTCTACCAAAAAGTTTATACAGACATTGAATTGTATTTAACTTTGAGTTAAATTTTCATTAACATTCTTTCTTTGCATTCCATATAAACTTACACATGAAACTAGGAAATCAGACTTATTGCATTCAGACGCATGTACGTACTTTTAGGTTTCGGTTTGCTTCTTCGAGATCTAAAAAAAAGTAATTACAAAAACTAGTTTGAATAATCTTGAAATGAGTCTTAACTCCAGTTACAAAAATTTATGACGCTCAAATCTTAAATAAGAGTTTTATTCCCTTTTCATGGTTTGATGAACTATATAAATATATAAAACCTTAGGAATGTGATAATAGTTCTAAAATATTTCAGATAATTGCAACAGAAAATACTTTCAAAAGTTAAATGTGTTTTAAACATTAAAAAACAGGAAATGATTAAAAATACAATTAAGTGATATCAAGAAAATGAAAAAGTCATATTCTAACTTTTGGTAAATCCAAAGTTATTTTTTGAGCAATTACACTAAATATTACCAACAAATATGTTAGATTCTCTATTAAGGCGAATGCAAATCAGTTATTAGAATTACGTTTTAAGGGCATATATCATATGACTTACCGTTTAACGACGACAACTAAAATAACCGCTGCAATGATGATGACAAGCAATCCAACACCTACGCCAATAAATGGTGCATTGACGTTGTTATCATTTCGGCTACCCGATCGAAATTCAACCTGTAACCAAATAAAGGTAAACAGATTTACACACATATTTTTAGTTTTTACTTTAATTAAAGCAAAATACAAACTGTTACATATATGTATATTCCATAATCTTTATTAGTATTTTATTTTGTTTAGATTTGAGGGTTTTTTTTTGGGGGGGGGGGTTATCATTGACAAACTGACAAGAAGGAGACCATAAACGTTTGTTAGATTAAAAAAAATATAATTTTAATTTTAACAGGTTCATGAATCAATGAACTTACCATTTTACATGCACCGGATTTTATGTCACAAATTCCATCGACGCAAAGCGAACTGCAATTTTCCATACAGTTGTAACCAAACTGGCCGTTGCTACACTCTGTAAAATAGCAATCTTTTGTCAAACTCTCGAACAAGTGTACAGTTACATTTTAACAACGTTAACGATAGTCACTAAAGTAAAAAACAACAGCTGCTACATTTTTTAGTGTTGCTTACATGTAGAGTTAGAAAAAATACAATTATCATCTTTTATGAATGTGCCTACCATTTTTACACAAAGGACCGTGGAAGCCTAAATCACAACCTGTGAGACAGGAACCGTTGGCAGGATTGCAGTTGGAGGAATTAGCGCAGTGACCACATGTCTGCTCGCAGTTTTTTCCATACATATTGTTATCACACTCTGTCAAAGACAGATAAAAGCAAACAAAAAAATCATTTCAGTGTAATACAATACTGGTTATTCTTTAAATATATATAAAAACAAAAAATCAATATCGCAAAAACTTCTCCCCTTAAATTAACTTTAAAATTAACTGCGTTATTTGTGATATTGTTTTGTGAAATGGTCACCGAGTCAAGATGGCCTGAAAGACCTTAGTTATTTAGTTGGTTATTTGGTTATTCTTTAAATATATATAAAAACAAAAAATCAATATCGCAAAAACTTCTCCCCTTAAATTGGCTTAAAAAATAACTGCGTTATTTGTGATATTGTTTTGTGAAATGGTCACCGAGTCAAGATGGCCTGAAAGACCCTAGTTATTTAGTTGTTTAACACATTGTACATGCAGTGTATGTGGGCGCTAACATTAAAACTATTTATTGCTTTGAGTTTTGATTTTAACCAAAAGATCATTCATGGCCATTGAAACACATTTTGACAAATGACTTAATGCATATTTACCTGTTTAGCAAAAAGTAATTCAAGTTAATGTGTGAATTTATATTCATTTTAAAGAAGTAATTAATTATACAATTAAAAACACAAACACCAGTAAAAACATATGAGTCAATGACTTTTCAGTATTTAAAGATCGTTTTAAACATTTTATGACTATGATAGTGGGTTTGAATAACAACTGAATACCTATAGTTACATAATTGTATCCAATTCAAAAACCGGCGTTCTCTCTTAGTTTGTTGGACTTAACTAAAAGTTTGTTTCATTCATTGAAATGGAAAAATAACAAAACTTGATAAAAATTAAACAAATTCAACAAGGTATCTTTTAAAGATTTCCAAAAGGAAGGTATCCATAGATACATAAGCAGATTTTTAAGATGTATGTACCTTCGTTGCAAAAGTCACCCTTCCATCCTGCTGCACATCCATTAATACAGTGACCTGTATCTTTTTTACAGATGCTCGTAATTCTGCAGTTACTACTGCAAGTTCTATTGCAGTTTCTTCCAAATGTTCCCGTCTGACAGCCTGTAATTCGTTGATTTTTTTCAAAACTTTTAAGAAGGTAAGTATTCCTTTTTTTACACCCATGGTTGTACCCATTCTTAATAAATTTGGTATATATCATGTAGCTAAGGCAGATAAAAGTCAATGAACTAGTTACATTATAATTATGTTTTTAAAGATTTAGAATACATATGAAATTATTTTTTTTTCTTTAAACCTAATACGGCCAGACAGCTATAAAGATAAATTTTGACTGAATTACGGGTATTTAGTATTGGTATATACTTTGTTTTTTATTTGAATAGCCTAATATAAACATGCTAATGCTCTTTATATTTTGAATGAAATTAACCTCAGGAGAAAAGTGTATCCATATTAAAAGATCTAGCCGACAGGTTTTCACGGCAAGTGTTTAATACAAAGAAACAACTTCCTTAAATTACAAAAAAAACATTTTTACACCAATACCTTTCTTCTCATAGTCACATATAATATATTAAAAGTGTCAATCAGTTCATTAACGAAGAAAGAAGTTAACCCTTAAAGAGTCAGATAAAGCAAAACAATATACAATATAGTTTGTTTCATTATGAATACCAATAAATGAACGATCAACGGTTAGTACCTTCTGTACAGTTGGAACCCTTGAAACCTTCGATGCATCCATTCTTGCAGGTTCCATCTATGTGATGACATTGCTTATTACCAAAGCAATACCCACATCGAGTGCTGCAGTTTTCTCCGTAGAAATATCTGTCGCACACTGTAATGATTTGTTATGTATGTACTAGCTAGTTGTGAACTGTATAAGTAAAAAAACTTATGCCATAATGTTTCAATTCAACCACTTTGATAAACTTCCTTTTTCTCTTATAAAGGATAATAGATAGTCTTTAAATAATATGAATAGTACCTCTTTGACAAAAATCGCCTTTCCACCCTGGCTTGCAACCATTTTCACAAGTTCCCGACTTTTTATTACAACTATTACAAGTTGCGTTGCATTTTCCCTTACAGTTATGACCATAAAAACCAGCTGGGCACTCTAAAAAGTTCAGAGACATTGTATCCGACTCATTTTACTTTTTCTGTATGTGTAGTATTGCGCTGATTTTGATTTTTCATGGATAAACATATCAAAATCGTTAATATGCGATATGACTCATTAATTTTAACGAGAATGCAATGTCATGATAAACTTGTTCATTTTTTTCGGAAATTTCGCGTAAATTCAAGAAAATAACGCGTTAATTCGCTATAGTTTCGGGTTTATTTGCGAAAGTTTCACGTTATATCGCGAAAGTTTTATTCGCGAAAGTTTCGCGTTTATTCGCGAAAGTTTCGCGTTATATCGCGAACGTTTTGCGTTTATTCGCGAAGATTTCGCGTTTATTCGCGAACGTTTCGCATTTTTCGAAAAATGTGCGTTTATTCGCGATAAGAATAATTGAATTACCTACGAAAATGAGCTCAATGGGCTTTCGTAATATCTACACATTTAATGATTGAATAATCGATTCGTTAAAGCATATGAAGATATAGCCAATATTTAACAACAGAAACTAATTATAGTGGCATTGAGGTGGGTCGCGGGTTTACCCCATAAAAAATCTCACGAGAAAACATACCCTGAAAATTTGTCAAATCGTTCTTTAGGATTTACAGTTCATTATATAAAATTTGTATCAAATTTGCCAACGCTATTTTAGTGCAATACTGTTTTAAACTTAGTATCGTTTGTGGTGCTGGTTTGACGCATTCCTAATGAATATATAGGAAAATGAGCACATTTCTCTTTTTTTCAAGATTGAGTTATTTTAAGAAATTGTAAATAACTTTCAAACAATTTAGACGAATTTATCAACTGTTTCTGTGCGTAAAGAAAAAGTGATTTACAAATTATTTATGTAAAAAAAAGTATATGTGTTCTCGCTAGATTTTTTGCTATTTTATTTTGTGCTTTGATTAATCTACCGAAAATTGTCGCATTTCCGTATCTGACGTCATGAGTACAACGTCAAAAGTGTTTTTGAACATTTTCCACTTATTTAGTGATAGCAAACAAAATTAAGACTGCTTAAGATAAAAATTTTCCAGATTAAAAGTTCAAACAATGAGGCGGATTTTTTTTTTACATTAAAATTGCCAACAAAATTACAGAAATGAGAAGACATTTTATATACATGCAGATCGTATATATACACGTTTGTACAAATGTAACATTGTTTACTGTTAAAGTGATAGTTTTCCTAATGATTAAAACGCTTTTCACAATAAATTCTCTTGAGCACATACAATGTATATTTCTATAAAAGTGATGTGATTTTTATGAGAATATGAAAGAAATAAAACCTACTTTTTATGAAATCGAAGTTATAGATATGGGGAAGGCTACGCCTCCATTGAACCTCCAGTTTTTACGAGCTCGTATAAAACTATGATTCTTGTAATATAACGGCAATTTAAAATTGTATAGAAAAAGATCTGTTCAGTCGATATTTGAAATATTATGAGGTAAGCTTAATTTTATCCTATTTTTTTTATTCAGATGATGCAGAACATATTTTGATATTTAAAATGAAGAGGAAGAGGGGGTACCAGATTTGTAGACGTCTGCAAGATTATCAGGTTCCCTCTTCCCATATCTGCTTGGTCGGAATATTATTTAATGTAAATAATCTTGAATCTAAAAAAAAAAACCAAAAACGGATGATATTCGTACGCATAAGCGTTGGGTTTTTATTTACTTATCAAGATCTTCACAACTTATGTACAAAATAGATTAACCGACTGTCCTCATCTTTATTTTTTGGTCATAATAGTTACATGACGCAATAACCTATTAATTAAACGCTTGTAGTGTTTGTCATTGTTAATGAATTTTTGGCAAAGCGGAAGACCGAACTATTTCATTTTACAGTCTCTCTCTCTTTCTCTCTCTCTCTCTCTCTCTCTCTCTCTCTCTCTCTCTCTCTCTCTCTCTCTCTCTCTCCTGAGACTTTACCACTGGCATTTTAATTAGTTTTTATGTACATATCACATTTCACGTTCACTGAAAATTTACGCTCCGATTCTTGCTGATTAACGTCTTAATTATGATATATTGATTTCTTTCTGCATTTCCTACTTGTGATTCGTACATGAAGAATAAATATGAATTACTACTTGTATTAACGTCATAGTTATTATACTTATATAATTATGAAAGCGTTATTATCACACCGAGCATTTTGCGTTAGAGAGAGAGAGTGAAGCGGGAAATCTTGAGATGTCTCCGTTATGACGTCATAAACGAATGTGCACAAAACGGCCACTCGAGTTGTCTAAATTGCGTACAGAATTTGATGATGAAAGCAAACCCGCGGCCTACCTTAAATGTTCTAATTTTGGGTAGCCTTGCTAGATATTAACAGGCAATACTATTGTTTGCTTCAAATTAAGATGTAAGTGGGGGGGGATCGATTTTAAGTTGTTTACTTCTTTATAGATACAGCAATGTTTAGGTTGTTTAATTCATGGTTTACTTCAACAAAGTGTGAAATAATCATATGAACTATTACTTGTCCCTACGTATCTTTTTAAATATTAAAGGTAAAAGTAAAAAATAAATCGACGTTTTGAACAAAATAACCGATGATTTTATTGATTTAAAAAACATCTATTATTAAATGGCATTGATGATTTGCAACAAGGAATGAACGAATCACTTTTTTCTGTAAATTCATGTCATAGATTTTGTGACGAGAAACAATATGACAATATACTAAAACACAAAAATATACATGTAAGTCACCGAGTGATCGGGTGACCAGTAAAAGAAATATACATTAGTTTTCTTTTGTAAATATACATGTATACCCCTCGGTAACTGCATGCCGCCTTTGACAATGTTAAACTATGTAAAACTACCTTTATTGCATTTTTCTCCAGTCCATCCTCTTTTGCACCCACCGTTGCACTTGCCCGTATAGCGGTCACATTTTGTTGGACTTTTACACATGGTGCTGCAAGATATGTTGCAGTTATTACCGTACTTTCCTGCAATACATTCTGCAAAAACATGACATAATTATTATGTGCTTTCTTTTCTTTTCTTACTTTTTTGATATACTCAAAAAATGTTATACATTTAACAAAACCAATTCGAAAAATTCCATTAGTGTTAACTTTTTAGTTCAAATAACTGAATACCCGAATCTAAACAAGTTATATAGTAATATATGTTTACATCGTGTGATAGAAATTTGAACTAACAATGGTTGATATATGAATTGTGAAATCCACTGGCCTAATTTTGGTCAATTTACGTATATCCTTATCTGTTTTAAAAAAAAAAACCTTTACTCGGAATATATTATCTTATTTGAATAATGTTATTGCGTTAAGCTTCAAAGAGTCCCATACCTGATTATATTAGCCCAAGAGAAAAATAACTCTGTTGGTGTTTAAAAGATCCTAACCGACCGAAAGAAAAAAAACCCAGTAACAATGTTTAAAGTCATCAGCAATTTCATTTAAATATCTGTTCTTTTGCCTAATACGCAATTTACTTCACCCATATTTTGAGGTTCTACTAATAGGGTTCACATTAACCTGATACTAGCAGTCTGATTTTCTTTTAAAGCAATATGAATGGATTAAAGGTGAAAAAATAAATTAAATGAAGCAAAACCATCAATTTTGGCAGTTTACTTTTGCATCTTGGAGTCCGAAAGCCATTGTCACATCCATTCATACAAGTTCCATTGAAAGGGTTGCACTGTGCTTTGTTTAAACAATTTCCACATGGTTCATTGCAGTTTTTTCCGTACATATTGTTATTACATTCTGAAAATTAAATACAGACCCTGAAACGTGCTACTACACCTCTAAAACGAACCGTACCGTTCAGTGCAAGAAACGAACCGTACCGTTCACCAAACTAAACGTACCGTTCACAAAGCGAAACGTACCGTTCACAAAACGAACCGTACCGTTCACAAAGCGAACCGTACCGTTCACAAAACGAACCGTACCGTGCAAAAAGCGTGCAATATAATTTATGCAAGACTCTCCCCAAAACGGCCAAAAAAAGCGTACCGTACCGTGCAATAAGCGTGCAACTTCCATATACGGCTTATTGACTAATGTCTTTCGATGAATAGGGACGGAGATTATCGCTGACCAGATAAGTTCAATATTTAGCTAGATTTTAGTTATACGGGACTAAGTAACACATACTAATTTAACGCTGTTATTTTTATTAAAACCGTTATAAAAACGTTTTTATTCTAATTTCCTTTTTTTTTAGACCTTAATCTTTTCTTTACATAGCGCCATAAACTGTTAATACATGTACATGTGTATGTCGTAAATTGTGAAATGATAAGTGTCGGGAATCAACTTAATAAATCAGTTTTTCTTCAAATAATAAACTAATTATACATATGTATAAAGTTGTAAGTTGCTTTAACGCACATTGAATCATAACTTGTTATATCAGTAGCCTTTCTTGGCTTTCTTGTGTATATGAAGTTCAAGTCGCGATCATTTCCTGTGTATAGTGATTAACAAACCCAGGGTATAAAACGACATGCCCTCGGGGGTTTTCACACTTCAAGACAAAAGAAAACCTACACAATTGCGTACGTCTTCATCTAACAGTACAGCACGCCCATTTTCGATCTAACGGAAGAGATTTTCTATCTTACAGAAGAGAGATAGAGAGACAGAAAGAGAGAGAGTCTGTGTGTTAATTGTCTTACTTAAATTAAAGTTTTATCATTGAGCCATTGTTTCGCTTTAGGTTTTTATAGTCGGTATTTTGAGCGGGATTTTATTTTAAAACTCCACGTGCTTCGCCTGTCAATCAGTTTAAGTATAGTACATGTAGTACAGATCACGCCATGCGCCGCGTGCTACTTGGCTCCTCCTACATAGCTAGAAAAAAAAAATTTGTTTTCTAAAATCCCTATTTTAAAGAGTTCTCCTATTAACACTTATTTAACAATCATTTCGTTCCGACTTCATGATTGTAACTCATGTACTGGCGATCAGAGTCTCTTTCCATCGCTGTCGTATTTTTTGTTACTAGATAAATTCTTAATATATTTATCACTTTAAGCATTCGGTTGTTGATCGCCGGGTATTTTTCTGTGTCATCTTTACAACAAGTTTGTGAGTAAATAGGCAAATGAAATATAAACAGGTTGGCCAGCATTTGTAAAACGTCAGCCAAATCGCATGCATATAATGAAAAGCGGACACTTGTCCAACAAAATGATAAATATCACGATTAAAAGCTATTGACTTATTGTGTGTATCCAGTTGTGTACATAATAATTTATCGTAAAAAAATATGGCACATATACACGAATATTTTAACTGAATAACAAAAACGAATACATTGTAGTCATATTTTGACTATACACACGATTTCATTTCAGGTAAGAGAAGCGATGACGGTTTACCTGTAGGTGTAATCTGTGTATACGAACAAGTGCAGAAAATCAGAATCAATATTCTAATAAATAAAAACCCGTGTGG
Organism: Magallana ariakensis; assembly: GCA_020458035.1. Taxonomy (NCBI): domain Eukaryota; kingdom Metazoa; phylum Mollusca; class Bivalvia; order Ostreida; family Ostreidae; genus Magallana; species Magallana ariakensis. Next base: position 50,298,643 of record CM035811.1, read on the forward strand.
AAAAACTTTAAAACAGCTAGTTTCAAGATTTCTACACTGAAATTCATTGTTTATATTATCATTAATTGCGTGTATTTTTACATTGTCTATTCATCAGGGGAATTTGATCGGCAACAGTACGCAAAAAAGAATGATCATACGAATTATGAATACAAAAATAGAAAGATGCTTGTAAATATAAGAACTAGCCGAAAATCAAGACAGCGAGAAAGGAAACTAAAGAAATTTCGGAAAAAGTCGGGGCAATTTTTTAATAGCAATTTTAAATGCATTTGAAATATTTAATGACTTCAATACAAGTACATGTATAAAAATAATAATATTAAGATGCTTGTTAGAATTATCGCCAGATCGCTGAATTAACAAATATGTATCGGATTGAAGTCGATCAGTTCTTTTAATCTATTGTAATAATTGCATTTATCTAAAAATAAATACGAATAATAATAGACTATTCAAAATTAAAACTATCCTCCGCTTCCCGACCGTTTTCTGCGAGTACACGTTTCACGCAACTTACATGTACATGTATCTAAAACGGGAGAACGGATGGAAGTTCTAATTTTAATGAAATTGAAATACATTTGTAATATATCATATAAATAAAGAAAAAAGGCTCGTCATAATTACTAACTTGCTGAAGTCAATCGGGCAAAAACTAAACAAAATTATATCGAGAAAATTCAAAGCGTTCAGGCCACGCCTACCTCATTAATAAAGCGCGCAAACCGTTCACAAAGCGTGCAGCTATTTTTAGCAAAGCGTACCGTGCAAGAAGCGAACCGTACCGGTCACAAAACGAAACGCACCGTTCAGAAAGCGAAACGTACCGTTCACAAAGCGTACCGAACCGAACCGTGCAACTGGTGTAGTAGCACGTTTCAGGGTCTGTAATATATTAGGAAAAAGTTCATCAATATCAATGAATTAGGTCGATGATTATAAAGTGTTTGAAATGCAAAACTGAGAAAAAGTGAGACCCTATTGTAATGATGTATTATTGTTATCGTGTGCGCAGCTACCTGATTAATGATTTATCTTTTGTTTATTGTAACAGTCATAACTTTTCAGGCCGTGAACTTTCAGATCGCTCTTGTAAAATTTTGCTTTCACTATAAAATGGGATATTAATGCTTCGAGTCAGAATATAGTGTCTGATTTTGACTTTATGTAAAAACAGTGTACAAAGAATTTAAGGTCCCTAGAGTGAACAGACACATTTCAGTAGATAAACATTACTTATTTTTCTTCAAATGTTGTTGAAGTGATTTACAAAGCACGTTTACATACCTGTATTGCACTCTGGCTTCTGAAATCCTCTATCACACTCACCGGTACAGTGTCCAGATATATGATGACATTGGTTTTTCACAAGACAATTTCCACAAGTTGTGTTACAGTTGACTCCATAGGTATTGGATTTACATTCTGAAATTAGTAACAATACATGTTTCAAAATAAGTCAAACCATCAGAGGGAAACACAGAAAACAACACTAGCTTATATTAAATCCCCTAGTGTAACATATGTATACAACATAAACTGTTATTTATAATTAATAAATATCACTGTGTTAATAACTGTAATAATCAGTTTTCAAATAAATACATATCTGCGTTTCATCCTAGGTACCTACATGACCGTAAAATTTACAATACCTTTGGGGTTTTCCACAACGCATTTTTAAAATTACCATTAAAAAACATAGTGTTTTGCTAAACTTACTTTTATCGTATTTAGGGCCTTGATACCCTGGTTTACATCCAGATGAGCAAGTTCCATTCATTAGATGGCATTGCGTCACATTCAGGCAATGTATACATTTTGTTTGGCACCCATCTTCATATGTTCCACTTTCACATTCTTTTATAAAATATGCATATGAAAAATGAGATATTAGGCCTGTATAAATAAGTCTGAGGTGGGTGTAGAACGTGTATTACCTATCTGAATGTGATATGGTTCTTGTAGGCGCCCTAATCCCTCAATAACTTACTTAATCATAATGCTATTTTGAACAAAACGACATTTACACTGAATTGAATAAATGTCCCGTCATTAGGAACGCATGCTCATTTTTGCTTTCATGTTTTTTAAAATGAGTTTTCAACTTCAGAGTTCCGAATGGCAGTAGAGATGAAATAAAAAAACTAAACAGTGATCGAACGCTGAACAGTTGCTGGTCGCAAACTAAACGCAATGTGAGCGCACGGTGAACGCAGTGCGAATGGTAAGCGAAAACATAGCAGAGCGGGGAGCGCAAAACTGTAAACGATGAAAGCACGGTGCGCAAATATTGAAGTCACTTTTAACGCAAGCTGAACGCACGCTTAGCGAACGGTGAGCGAATGCAAAAATGGGAAATAGAACGTTTCAAGGACTATAATTAACGTATTTTCCGAGATTTTATCAAGGAGTAGACAAGTACATATAGCTGTTTGTTTTCCGTTCTTAGTAAGATTGTACTATGAATTAAAGTCAGATAAAACTGAGAAATTGCATAGCAAAAATATAGATGTTAAAGAGAGCTTAGATATCAACAATCGATTTTAAACAATTTATTCGTTTTTACATTACCATCTCCGTTTTTTGAACTGCAATACATTCAAATACTGCAATTCACTTTATAACAAACGTGCACTTCACACGAATGCCATTTGTCAAAAAAGCGAAACATGTTTTCAGAGAAATATGTTTTTAAAAGGGCAGTGTGATCAATACTTAAAAAAAAAAATTCGATTAATTTAAGATTCCTACTATCGTAGTGAAACATGTTTTCTTGCTCATACTAAAGCAGTTTTTGCTAGTTTGTCCACTGGAAAATATTTTTTTTACAGGTTTGCTAAACGTTAAAACAATTACATACAATGCACATTTATGATTAATTTACATACAAATTGAACCGGCTCTTACATAAACCAATTATTAAATTTCTACGGATCTGAAAAATTATTTCAAGGTGTAGTGAATAATCATAAGACAGAGGTTTGTAAATAGTGATAACAAGACGGTTCTAACATCTAACGATGAATTCCAATGATACATTTGATATATAGAAATATTATATATACAAAATTCAGGATGAAAGGGATACCGATAGATATTAAAGTTAAAGATTAAATAAATAAAACTTACCTTTAGCTAAACATTGGACAAACAAGCATATTAGAACAAAGAAGAATGATGCCATCATGTCAGTCAAGCCACTAGAAAGAAAATGGTTTTAAATGAATTACAACATACAATAAAACACGCTTATAACGAAGTCCCAGGGACGTGTAATTTTATTTCGTTATAAGCGTAATTCGTTATATCCGTCTTGTTTACAACATTTGATAAATTCATGGGGAAAGAAAAACGCTTCGCTGTAAGCGTCAATTCACTATAAGCGTGTTCGCTATATCCGTGTTTTACTGTAATTATTACAACGGTAATTTCATATTACTATCCTTGGTTTTCTTTTACCTCATATGAAAAAAAATAATTAAATCAGAATGTTTACACCGTCTGCTTTAATCGCCAACATTCTTTTCTTAGAAATCTTTATTTAGTTAATGAGTCTCTTTTTAATTCATTGTATCAATTGCCTCCATACACAGTATACTTCCTAATACACATGTAACGAAATATAAAACATGAAATCTCAAATTAACAATGATTTCGCGATTTATCTTCCTTTATAATGTTAAGTGGAAATGCTTTATCTATCGTCTACTTGTATATACTACAGTCAGGTTCCCATGCATCATTTTATTTTGTATAATAAAGGAAATTCGTATTATTAGATCAAAGTCCTTTCATGAGTGTAATACCAGTTTTCGTTATATGATGATACATTTTTAACATGATAATTATAGCAGCTGCATAGATATAATAATAAGCTCAACTAAAAATATTTGATTGTCTCGTTAGTGATACTGTAATTATCTTTAAAACCATCACCTCAGCAGATTTAGACTTGAAACAACAACGTCCTAAAATATTCATTTTTGTTTTGGTGTACTCATCCCCTCCAAACAGTATGTCAATAGAAAATCTTATAACTTGTAGGTTAATTACACATTGCAGCAAGCCGGACTCTGAATTATTCAGTGGATATATAATAATAATAAAAAAAAATTATCAAAGAGCGCTAGTGTTTAGAATATTTTGATTATTAGTCCAGGTTCAAGGAAGTTGGGTTTCTTTCAATTCTAAATCAATTGCCTTCATTATTTGATTATTTATATTTTTAAATAATATTTCAAAATAGTTCAGTCATTAAAGCATAGTTATTTAGTGAAGAGCTTACAAACAGTCAGATCCATCCGATCAACGTTTTTTGTGGACGTTTTGGAGCCAGAGGTAGCAGTGTTTGGGCAAAATCTGATCAGTCTCCAAAATGACTGCAATCTTTCACGTTTTCTTGATATTATTTTAATTCTTTACTCTATTTTTTTCTTATCAGGACATATATCATGTTTATATTCTTACAACTAAAATATAAGTTTCCATGTTTTTGTATAATACGTAGAGAAAACATAAAGCAAACACATTCTATTTTAATGACGTCGATTTCATCTTAATGGATTTTTATATATTTTGTACAAACTGAGATAAAAATATGTACAAAAAGATAAAATGCAACTAATGAAAAATGAAAATCAATCAATGATAAATGTTTTAAAGTTTAGACTATAATTAGACTATTAAGATATACATACATTGACTGAATAATAATTCCATGTATATATATTTGGATCGGTTTACATTCAGGAAGACATCCTTTGTGAACTAGGAAGTTCTGTATTTAACACTTTTAATATATTTATTCACTCAAAAGTTCCGTCGTAGATTTTGTAAGTACCACTCACTATCATCTCACACACTGAAGATCTTCGTATACGATTAAATTAGCTTTAGTTTTCACCGAGAGAACAAATTATGATGAAGTCTATTTAAAGATAAGACCGCCAGAGATGGAAAGTAAATTAAAACTGACGCAAACTATATAATGCACATTTTTTCTTGAGTTCCTCGAGATCTTTATTTGCTTAGGGAGCAAATAAAAGCTCTTACAAACTGTTGTACAAAACAGCAAACTTTTCGACAATCTATCATCTATTAGTTGTTAAAAGTCACTAATTCATCAATAAATCTTCGCGAATCTTTCTTATTCCTTTAAAATGAACACTGTCTCGAATTCTCGAAATAAAAACGTTATATTAGGTGTAAACAGGAAGCAAATTACATGTACACGTCATCCATTGTTTAAGATAATTTATTATCATGAGGTGTTTTAAGTGGGTTTATGTAAATCAAATTATATTACCTGAAATTGGAAGTGAGCACCATACGTACAGTACCGTCTTCTTTGTCTTACCTGTCTACACTCAAACAGATGGTCGATGAATACTTAATCGAAAATTCAAATATACGTTACAGAGTAATATTTAAACATGTAACACTCTACGAATATTATTTTAAGTATTGGACATTTACTTTATTATAATATCATTCGTAGCAAGCAAAAGTATAAATTGTAAACAGTTAAGTGTTTCTAATAAATAGGGCGCTTAATAATTTTACCAAATATATGCAACTCAATCGCATTACACATTTCGACATGTACTATTATAAAAAAAACCGTATAAGCTGCTGCAAAAACAAGGAGAAACAGTAAAACGTTTAAATGTATTAACACAAATACTCATAATACATATGATAAATTTCTTTAGATTAAGTATATATATATCCGTAAGTTTCTATTAATTTAGGCTAATTCGAGCGTGAATTCTTTCTTTGTAAAAAAAAGTTATAGTTCATGCCAGGTGTTTTAGAGGAAGTTAGATACAAGATTGTTTTTACTCTTATTTTTGTTCAATATGATTATGTTATATTTATCCAGTATTATTTAATCTTTCTCATGAAAAATAATACTAAAAAATATATTGATCGAATAGAGCGCTTTATATTCAGATAGGAAGACACGAATTTACCGTTAAGGACAAATATACACGTACATATAGTCGTTTTAAAATTTACTTTTAAAAATAATGATTTACTATTTCACAAAGGAATTATATATAAATATTTACATCTACCGAGTATGATTCCCTCTATTTCTTACGGAAATTTATGGTTAATCCATAGCTCTATAGAAACAGCCAAACTGAAATTTTCACGCCCCGTTTATCGGTTGGTCGAAACTTACAGCGATCTAAGAAAGAATCATGGACTGCACGAAATCTACACCAGCTGTAACTGACAAGAAACAGCCAGGACTGAAATTGACACACACTAATCGATTGGCGGAAACCTAAAGCGACCTAAGTAAATCACGGACTGCACGAAATATTCATGATGATGTCAGACGCAAAGTCTCACAGGCGGTTGTTTGGCTGTTACTTTTAGTTCACGTACTAATGTACATGAACAGTAATTTAGTGATTTTTACTTACCTTTATGATCAATTTCTTAATAAGTAAAAAAAGATGTAAATATAAACAATAAAATGCTTTTTTGATGATTCATGTGGGTTATGGAGATTATTGCAGAAAAAAAACTACATAACACGCTAACGCGGGTTATGTATTTTTTCTGCACTGTCGCCAACTTCATATTCCGCATGAATAACCAACGAAAGTATTTTATTGTTTAAGTAACTTCAATCAAAACGTCCTTCAATTTGGTTTTACAACATGTTTTCAAAAGCTTCAGCTTACAATAAACAAGGATGTTGATCAATTTCCAAGCGTATTAATGACAGACATTAAGTGCAAGAAATGTAAACATAGAGATGTAACACGGATCATTAGCATTGCTATACGTAAGGAAACATTTGTTATTCTCTATACTCTGTCCCAAGATATCCTGGATTCACATTTTGCTTAATTACTCAATATTTATAAATACCTCTGGGTTTAAACGATGTTCATTCAAAAGTATGAAAAATTTCCAAGATTTCTCAGTTGAAACGCCCCCGTTAGCTTATCAGGTTTCAATACACGGCTAAAAAATGTGATGTCTACGGAGATTTTGTATTGCAGTAAGCCCGGATGATGACGTTGAAAAATTGCGCGAGATATTCCGAGTGATTCCGAATGGAGAAAAGATGTAAACATTCCCCATTATAAATCTCCGTAAGAAATCTATTTTCGATCCTGTGATTGTTTTCGAGTGAAAAATAATAATGTGTCAATGAGAATATCTTGGAAAATTTCCCTTTCATCGAATTAAATTGCACTTCTTTCACAGGTATGTATATTTTTATTAAAAATCGATCAAATGTGCTGCATAAATATCTTGGGACAGACTATAGGATAAATTTAGATGCCCAAATTCCTTACTACAGTCATTTCATCCATATCTTTTACAATTCTATGATATGCAACGGTATGCAATTTTAATGATACATGTATGCTATGAAAGAACAATATTGTTATACGGTATTGGCATTATTTGGCCGCAAAATTTACGAAATTTTCAACGTCTTTGTCCGCGTTATTGAAGTTGTGCATTATACTAAGTATGATATTAGCTAAATCCTATAGGCACTAAAATGACGTCATTTTTCATTATGACGTCACAAAGTATTATTTTACCCATTTTGTATTTAATTTCTATATCAACTATATAGTTTAATTTCCTCTGTTCTTTTATCTCTGATTAAAGCACAACATCTCGTTTATAATAGTTTTGAAATAGTTGTATGCTTCGAAGCTTTCATAGAATAATACAAACCGGTAGGGGACGTGTATTGCTTATGCAATACTCTCAGAATGTTTGTTCTGTTAGCCCTAAATATTGTTCCACTGATTCTTAAATCATACATACAGTACAGCTTACGAAAAACGGTGCGACACGGCTCAACAACATCTAACATCCGATGTATATATGTGAAAAATGGAAGATTCAAGAATAATACTTGTTTGTTTTTATATAGTTATTTTAAACAAACTTAAATCTTTAGAACCATTTTACAAGACTTTGGACTTTCGGTAGGACGTAACTATCTATTACTTGCATCAAAACAAGTTTAAAATGACGCTAGTTTCAAGTGAAATATACACAGATTGCCTGGTCTTAGCTAAATAGCCCGACAAATCTGTTGATTTCAAAGAGCTTGACACAACTACCCAAAGTCCAAGCTCTTGTCAAAATCGTTCTATTTATATACTTAAGAGAAACTAAAGGAAAAGAAACAGAAAACAACAACAACAACAACAAATTACAAGACAACAATGTTTAAATCATGTTTAAGTCAATTTGTAACTATAATATGTGATCGTATACGTAGTAGTTTGATCAATTTAAATGCGCGTAGATAACGGTAGAACATATATTGTCCCGTAATCTTTTCTCACTTACTCTATTCAACGAAATCAAATCTAAAGGGCTGATGAAAACAATTGTACTTTCTCAAAAAGAATAATATATAGCTTCATATTTTGTGAAATTTAAATTTTATTTTTTTCTATAATACATGTTTATGATGTACATGTACATATCACAGTGTAGGAACGGAAGTGAACAGTTTTGGGTAGCGCTGTTTGTCGAAGCGAGAGAACAATAACTGCGTACAGTATTTTGATCGTAGATGGAAAATCCGTAAATAATCTCTGAAGGGACAGTATCGCTATTTTTATACGGTAGTAAACTAGAACAAGTTAATACTCGTCATTTCAATATTGAAATCTTAAAATTTCTCTTCGGAAAATATTTTATTGTATCAAAACAGTGCAAATATTCAATAAGAAATCGAATCAAAATTTTTAGAGAAGTGTTTCTCATTTCTTTGAGAAAAAATGTTTGTTTCTTGTAGTGAAAATATTTCCCCAATACGATATCTTTCAGACAAAAAAACTACATATATGAAGGAAGCAATGCATTCTTTAAATGTTTTTTTTTTACCATGCCCTGATATTGTTTACTGTACGCGTAGCTCTTATAAGTATGTACGGGTAGGTCTGATTTTCAGATGCACATCTGTATGCGTAACTTCGAACATTACAATGAGCTAAGATATTTCTGTTGACGGAAATTACGTCCGTAATTCGTTCTTAAAATAAGGTCAAGAAACCAATTAAGAAAAAAAATCGGACACAAATAAATGTGTACAAAAAACTCAACGCCCATTAATTTGTAAAGTGTTATTTCCCGCGCTTGCGCGGGATGTCATCTAGTTATTTTTATATAAAGGGTTTTGATATCAATTGCGTATACTGGAAGTATATTTTATATAAAGTTTCTAGTCCACTTGTCATTATAAATACTTGTATCCAAATATTTGTACTAGTACTCCGCTTTTAAATCTCATTAATCCAAAACCTATATAGTTGTTTTCAGTTTAGCACTCATGTGCATATGACAGCTATGTAAAAGGATGTGCAAGGTCGATTAAATAACTACTAATTACAAAAATAATCGCAGCAAAAATATTTGTTTTTCATCATTGAATTTTTTTTTGAATGTTAACTTACCATTCGAAGCAAATGCTTAATCATAGAACTACGCGTACAGTAAAATTCTGAATATATATGATTGCGCCCATGAGAAAAGGGTGCTTATGACATTTTTTGCACATTTTTAGATATTTACATAATTGAATAAAACACAGCTTAAAGTTGTCAAATCTAAAATTTTATGGCTATACGCTAATTCTAAGTAGAGTTTTTTGTCCTTTAACAGTGATGCTATTTCAATACGAAAATCACGACTTCCTGTTTCACATACGCAACGTCAACAGTTTTTTTTTTAAGCAAAGGTGATCAATCATGACTGTGAATTAGTCGTTTAATAAACGTAAAATACATCACCTTGTTATCAGTATCTCATCACATTGTTATGTATAGTTGTATGCTTGCATCTATGCTATTCATTTATTTCAAAAACAAAGGTTTGTTGTTGTTGTTATTTTTTAAATCATAAATAAAAATGTTTCTACTGACAGCGCAGTTGTCTGCCAGTGAAAAGTTATTATTCAAAAAAAGAAATGGCGGTTGTTTGGTTTCAGTTTCAGTTTATTTTGGAATATCAATGAGAAACCAGTTAGTAGAGTATTCTATGTGAACATATTTCATTTACATAAACACTGTCCTTTCCATATAAACAATCAATACCTAATATATATTAGTAGCTTTTGTTCTTAAACAACATATGCGATATTCGTGACATTATTAAATATGTCATATTTTAGTCTTGAACTTTGAAAACAATATCAGAAGTAACGTATTATACAATTTTGTTTAATCATGATCCATTGTACAACTTATTGATTCAATTATAATAGCAGCACTGAAATATTCTTTTGAAGTTGTAAGAATAGTTTCAGAAGTAACTAGACTTTAACATGTGCACTCACAGATAGACACAATAAGAAAAAAGTAGTTAATTCTAACACTGCGGGATGGTGCCCTTTTTTCCATTCGACTTTATAGGCAGAATTCATGGGAAAGAGTGCCCCTTCCATGGATGGGATATTCACCCCCTTCCAATATTGATAAATTTCACATAATTTAAATTTATTTTTTTTAGTGTATGTGGGATATTTTTACAATCCGATTGCTTCTAGTCACATTTTTTTTTCAATCTACTGTGATTGTTTTTCTACAATTGTTAAGCTTCCCATCACCCCCATGCCTTTGCTTACACATTTCGGGCATGCCCACACCCGAAACAACAACATCCAGACACTTATCATCTGTGTGTGACTATTCCACAGCAAATATATAGGTTTACTATTATAGAGAAAACATGCAGTATGCAGAGATTAATTCCGTGTTTTGAATGTATATTTCACCATCACTTTAAAATAATTCTCAACCGTCCATTACCCATAATCCAAAGCTTATGCATGCTTTTAATTACACCGCCAGTGCGCTGTCTTCTATCTGTATACATGTAATTAGTCTCTATGTATTCTACATTTCAATATCATTTGTTAATCTTACAAACTTCATTAAAACCGTAAATAATTTTATGAATCCGCTCCTTCGACTAAAATAAATGTGAAAATAAAGCTCTGGTTCGGACGGGATCATGAAACTGTCTGAATTCTCAAGTTCTTTCAGTAACGGTCACAAGAAAATGAACAAAAATATTAAGATTGGTCTTGACGATTACAAAGTAAACATAATGTACAATTTTATTTATCGTCTATTTTTTGTTTGCAACGTATATTTAGAAATCAGGTCAATGTATAATTAGGTTGGAGTTAACCTGTAATAGGAATCGCGTTATCTCTTTGGTACTTTTCCATGACCATTTTGTTGTTCTGGCTCTTTGTTTAAAGATATAATTTGAAATATGAAGTTTTAATTTTTAGAAAAGGATAAGAGTATGATTACATCATTTCTGATCATTTTGTTGTTCCGGCTCTTTGTTTAAAGATATAACTTGAAATATGAAGTTTTAATTTTTAGAAAAGGATAAGAGTATGATTACATCATTTCTGATCATTTTGTTGTTCCGGCTCTTTGTTTAAAGATATAACTTGAAATATGAAGTTTTAATTTTTAGAAAAGGATAAGAGTATGATTACATCATTTCTGATCATTTTGTTTTTCCGGCTCTTTGTTTAAAGATATAACTTGAAATATGAAGTTTTAATTTATAGAAAAGGATAAGAGTATGATTACATCATTTCTGATCATTTTGTTTTTCCGGCTCTTTGTTTAAAGATATAACTTGAAATATGAAGTTTTAATTTTTAGAAAAGGATAAGAGTATGATTACATCATTTCTGATCATTTTGTTGTTCCGGCTCTTTGTTTAAAGATATAACTTGAAATATGAAGTTTTAATTTTTAGAAAAGGATAAGAGTATGATTACATCATTTCTGATCATTTTGTTTTTCCGGCTCTTTGTTTAAAGATATAACTTGAAATATGAAGTTTTAATTTTTAGAAAAGGATAAGAGTATGATTACATCATTTCTGATCATTTTGTTGTTCCGGCTCTTTGTTTAAAGATATAACTTGAAATATGAAGTTTTAATTTTTAGAAAAGGATAAGAGTATGATTACATCATTTCTGATCATTTTGTTGTTCCGGCTCTTTGTTTAAAGATATAACTTGAAATATGAAGTTTTAATTTTTAGAAAAGGATAAGAGTATGATTACATCATTTCTGATCATTTTGTTGTTCCGGCTCTTTGTTTAAAGATATAACTTGAAATATGAAATTTTAATTTTTAGAAAAGGATAAGAGTATGATTACATCATTTCTGATCATTTTGTTGTTCCGGCTCTTTGTTTAAAGATATAACTTGAAATATGAAGTTTTAATTTTTAGAAAAGGATAAGAGTATGATGACATCATTTCTGACCATTTTGTTATTCTGGCTCTTTGTTTAAATATATAACTTGAAATAGGAAGTTTTAATTTTTAGAAAAGGATGAGAGTATGATTACATCATTTCTGAATCATTCTCAAGAATCAACATCCAGATAGTCACTTTCACTCGTGTTCATTACGAGGAATAGGACCACTAATCAAGAATTTGACTGTTTAACACCTTTTAAACACATGCAACAGTATTAAAAACAAAATCAACATCATAGGGAAAGAATTAAAAACAAAATTTTAATATTAACATAGCAATTTGCAGTACAAAAAAGAAAAAACCCGTCTGTTTAAAACGTCCTTTTTAACAAAAACACAGCCGATAGGAACATTAAATGGTGTTTTGATTTAGTTGTACATTAAGTTAACTTCTTTTTTTATATTTACATCCACCAAGTATGATTCCCTTTATTTTTAAAGAAAATTAATTGTAATTCATAGCTCTTTAGAAATTGACGGGATTGAAATTTACACGCTCCGTTTATCGATTGGTCGAAACATTAATCGACCTAAGACAAATACTGGACTGCACAAAAGAACCATGATGATGTCAAACTCAACCTCCCATTTAAGACGACTTAGCTTTTCCGTTTATTTAACGTATTGATGTACATTAACAAAGATTTAGTTATTTTTACTTACTCTTTACGACCTATCCATTAACTTGTTAAAAGAAGGATATAAATATTAACAATAAAATACTTTCATTGATGATACATGCGGGTTATGACAGTAGCGATCATCGCAGAGAAAAATTATATAACCCGCTGGGGCGTGTTATGTTAATTCATATTTAATTATTTAATTTCATCAAAATATATAGGGTAGAAATAATTAGACTTGGCCTCGTTAAGAATAAAAACAGGGAATTTTTAATCGGTCATATCAGATTTATTTTGTACATGTAAATGCAGCGTTTTACTTAAGATTTAGATTGTGTGAGGAAACACAAGCACATGTTATCTGAACTTAGGACAAATTAAACAGTACAAGTATTTACCAGATCGGTGAGATGTGTGCAGAACTGCATACTTTCATCTCTGTTATTTTTAAATTGAGAAAATATGACTTTTACTGTGTTCTGTTCAGCTTGTTTAACCAGAAATGTTTCTAGTCACTGCATTTTTAGTAATCCATCAGAAAATGATTTAGGAAAATAAGTTTATAGTACATGTACATGCAGCATACTTAAAAAAGTCGTTCATCATTAAAACAATACCGGCAACGCTACTTGCTGAACAAAGATGAAATATGAACATGTATTTGTTAGGTTCATGTTTTTGCTTTCTAAATTCACGAACTATTAGAGTAGATTTCTATTTAAACGCGAGGGATTAATATCCGCGTAAAATCGCGAGAAGCGCATCTCGCTAATTTTAAAATCTCGCTTTTATTTTTGAACATATGTAACCTACATTAAACTATAATAAAAAATTCAGCATTCGCGATTTTATGTTCTCGCGATTTGATGGAAAACGGCTGAATCGCGGAATTACATGTAAGTACTCGCGTAAAATTAGGAATCTACAGTATGTGGTCTGAATGATTTCCTATCTTTAAAATAAGATTATTTTTTTTATTTGTGCTGTAAATATGTAAAAATGTTAATATCAATGGGCTGTTTAAAAAAAGGGTGAAGCAGTCAGCTAAAATTAAAATCAAAATATTTCTATAAAACTTCTCCAAATCATATGGAGCATTAAGCTAATATCGGGAAAAACAGAAATACATGTAGTTAAACAAATGTGTGTGCAAGTAAAGAATAATAAGAGTTTATTTAAAATAATGTGAAAATTAAATTTAAAAAAGGGATAAAAACTATACGCGATGAAAATGAAGCATTAAAAATCTTGCTCGTTTCAGACTACGTTATGACGTAACGTCATATGTTTGTGACGTTATTTCTCTGTTTTGTCAAAAACGCCATAAGCACCCTTTTCTCATGGGCGCAATCATATTTAAAATTGCGCTACGCGTACAGAATGAAATAATGACAACTCATGATATTCTGAGGAATTTTTCTACTTTTATTTGCAATGATATCAAACTCCAGGTCAGATTACTCTCTTGAGGTATATATTACCTCTACATGTCCCCTATTCAGTCGTAATGATTGTATTTCGTACATAATAATCATTTAAATTTTGGAATGTGACCTTGGATATTGATTGTCAAAAAGTTCATTGAAATTCATGTTGCAAAAGGAATACAACTTTTTATAATTGTGCCAGTTTATTACCATAAAATATTATCATTGTTAAGGAAGTTTTTTTTTTCTTTTTTACATCCATTTATCATTTCATTTGATTAAAATCAGAGCTACCTCTTCTATTTGTTTACTCGCTTCGACAAACAGCGCTACCCAAAACTGTACACTTCCGTTTGTAAACAGATAGCCATGCTATGACCTTGAATTGCTAGTATTACATATTGGTCACTATGATACTTATGTATACCTAGATACTGCGCAATTAATTGTGGTAATGATAACTAACAGAACGAACTATGTGACTATTGTAGCACTGCGTAGTATTCCTAAATGATGTTATGAAACCAGGTGCATTATACGGGCATAATACTATCCAAATTGAGAGTTTATAAATAAGTGTCATATTTGGTGATTCTGTGTCTGCATCGATAGCTCTGGTACTCTATACTGAGTCATGTATTGCATATTCTATATAACCTTTGCTACCTTTTAAACCATGAACTCATGTATACTTTCTATTGGATATTTTAATATTGTAAGCAAGTGACGCGTCATATTAGGGCGGGATACCCAAATACTGCATCCCAATACTCATTGTCATAAATGAGGTTAATTAATTCTGACACAGTAAAATACAAACTGAAAATATATAAACAAGTTATCAACAAATTGTCATATTTGGCGATCCTGTGTCTGTAATGAAGGCCCTCATACTGCAAGTTAGTCTTGTAATGCTTGTTCATCTATTTAACCTTTGTAACCTTAAAGCCATGTATGAATGGATGTATTATGAGTAAGCGATGCATCATACCCAGGTGGGGGACTCAGAGACTCGGATTCTGAGACTCAAACCCCGCATCACAATATTCTTTCTGACAGTTTTGACAGTTTTGTTACTTTATTTAGAAATAAAATTTAACTCTGGAATTTTGACACTAAATGTTCACTCATGATCATTATAGATGGGCTGGACTGGTCAGAACTGTCAATTATAAGTAAAATGTTATATATACTCATGTAAAATGATGTTAGATGTATTCTTTGATTTGAGCTGCTTCAATTGACTATACGATCACGCTCGTTAATAAACGTTTATTAATTAACAATTGGACTTCGTAATTACTGAGTTTGAGGCGCATCTCCAGAAGATAACAAAGGTGAAAGGTTTACACGTTCCTACACTGTGATTGTAGTATATTCATTTTTATAGTGCGTAGAATCAGTGGACTGGTATATAAAGTTCCTTCCCGTGATCTTGTCTTAAAGTGTTTGACTTAATCTTTATAAGACACTTTAAACATTTAGATAAAGTTCTTTCCATGATCTTGTCTTAAAGTTTTTGACTTCATCTTTATCAGACATTTTTAACATTTAGATAGAGTTTCTTCCGTGATTTTGTCTTAAAATTTTTGACTTCATCTTTATCGGACACTTTACACATTTTGTTTAGACATGATTTGTTTGAAGAAACTAAGAGAGAGAGAGAGAGAGAGAGAGAGAGAGAGAGAGAGAGAGAGAGAGAGAGAGAGAGATTTCATTTGTAATTTACTTATAGGAGACATTGTTTTTAATTCAGTTTCCATGAATAAATAACTCTTTTATCGTTTAAAGTAACGCACATTGTGATAGAATCCAACAAAGCAGTTTGTCAGTCCACGTGCTACACCTGTCAATCAAATCAGCCCGTGAGCTGCACCACGTGCTCCTTCCATCATGTTTTTCAAGTCCGAAGAAAATAGAAATATGTTTGACATTCACAATAAAGTATTTTACAGTGTTTTTAACGTATAACATGAATCAAGTTGATTTGTATATATACTACGTTGTTTAAACAGAAAACTTCACGTGTAACACACACGCACACGCACACACACACACACACACACACACACTCTCTCTCTCTCTCTCTCTCTCTCTCTCTCTCTCTCTCTCTCTCTCTCTCTCTCTCTCTCTCTCTCTCTCTCTTATTGTCCTCTCATTTAAAACAGGGTATGTATAATATTCATTTTTATTTACAAAGTGATTTGGTCTCCATGATAAAACGCTGATGTATACTATTTTTGAACAGATTTGCTTTGATGTTACCGAATATTAAAAAGAAAATCAAAATGTAAAGGGACTGAATACTTCTTGGTTATCACACCCCTAGGGTTTATATCACACGGGTAGGCAAATTTTGATTACACGAAAAAACGATTTATCAAAGTATTTTTTTTAAGTCATTTAAAAAAAGTATCTCTAACATAAACGTTTTTAATATTTTCTCTCTGTATCTCCCTCTCCTTTATTCTGCCTGCCCCCTCCCCCGCTCTCTCTCTCTCTCTCTCTCTCTCTCTCTCTCTCTCTCTCTCTCTCTCTCTCTCTCTCTCTCTCTCTCTCTCTCTCTCTCTCTCTCTCTCTGAGTGTATATGTGTGTGCAAACAATATTGTGAAACATGAACAAATTCAATTTGTTTTTAACATCTTTCAAGTTCAGTCCAATCATTCCCATTTCCATTTTTTTTTTCATTCAATTATATTTTTAATTGAGGTTGCTTATCAAACTTGCTGACAGTCGAGGACCCTCTTCCCCCTTTTTTCTTACCTTTTTCGAGTTCATTGTTCATGCATTTAAAATTAAAAAATTGTGATCAGAAAGGTTATGAAAGCTTTAGAATTTTTTTTGCTTCCTGTACTTTAGTGAACAACCAATGAAAGCCGTATGGTACTTGTATTTAACTAACTCACTACACCTTGGAATAGTTTCTCAAATCAAGAGAAAATTACTTGATTATAAAAGATACAATGTAGCAAAATGCATCAAAGTATATACATGTAAGTCATATACATGTAGACAAAAATATATACAATTTTGTATTTAAAACTTATAATTTCAAAAGTTCAATGAAATAGGCCGCATGCAGATTTAAACTTGTGATCTGCGGTTCACAAGCCCGAAACTCATGCACACATTGCACAGATACCGGTATGTTTTTACAACACGGATAAACTACTCGTGTAAATATGCATGTCGTCGCTTTTAAAAACGGAACAGTTTTCAGCATAAATTCCATGATGTATATGTTTAAGTCACACATATAAGTTATATACCATTAGATTTGATAAATTCAAGGCTTTTTAAAATTTTTTGTGCTGTGCATATTTGAAACACGGCATATTTCGGCCAATAACTTGTTCTTTGAATGCAATGCTATGAGATTTGTATGTTGTGCTATGAGAAATTGAAATGAAGGGCTTAATGATATGGTATGATATGCTATGCTATGGAATGGTATGCGATTTGAACAAAAACGCCTCCATACACAGAAGAGTTCCAACATTTCAGAATAAAATTGTAATAAGACAAAGTTTTCCACCAATCTGCAATGTGAACAATTAATCTTTTAAATAAAAGCATTTAAAACATAGTTAAAATCATATTATATGCTATGCTTTGGTGTACTATCGTATGATATTACTAATTTTAGCATAATATATGTGCAAGCGATGGATATTTATTATTTTCAGAAAGAAAAACGGGAAATTGTGTGAAATTGAACGACATGTAAGGCCACTTTTGCATGGATTTGCGAAAATCATCACGTGTTGTTAATAAATGTCTCACTTGATAGTCCCCGGGAAAACAAAACACTTATTTGATGTGTTACTGACTTGCTACAGAAATGTGTCGGGTTGATCGATCTCGTAGACGGTTTAGCATCGCCGCTCCGTCTATGAGATCGATTAACCCGATGCATTTATGTGATCAGTAAGTAACACACCTAGTAAGTAATAAAAGGGTTAAGCTCGTTGTTTTTCCCGCGCTCTGGTTCTATTGCACTAGCTTTGCTTTCTACCCAAGTTCATCCATTAACATTTGCATGTTATTAACGGCGTTTTGCACGCTTTTGTCAGGAACAATCATCAATTCATTTTAACGTTATGAATAAATACTGTAAGTCGTTTTAATTTCACGGTGTTAAAATTTCACGATTTCTCAAAAAGTACCAATAGCGATGGTTTTAATTTCACGCTCCAAGAAAACCAGTTAATCAAAGTATAAGCCTGTAACACGTTTTAAAAACTTATGTTAGTATTTATGACGGGTTTAATTACGCGGAAAATTGATTAATCGCAAACATAGTGAAATTAAAACAATCGTGATTATTTGCCAATCTACAGTACATAGTTTGTTAGAAACATAACTGAACAGAAATTAAAATACTTTTAATGAATAAATGACAAAACAAATGCTGTTGTTAGCTTAAAACTCATTACAAATAAAGTTTTCAGGTTGTCATAAAGTCACATAAGATAAGGATAAATGCCGATAATACAGGAAAGTGTTCTTTTCCAGCATTCATATCATCTTTGTTTTTGCTTAAAATATATATTTGAACTGTTAAATAAACAATTTAGGTGTAATACTGTTGTGGAAATTACATGTACTTATACATTAAACATTGTGATCGTTACAACAATGTGTTACAAAATATAGTTACATAATATATATTTTTATATTAAAATAAAAATTATTATAAAATATTACCACATATTTTGCAGGTTCCTTTCCAAAGCTACGATACATTTCTTATGTTAATGCCAAAGAGATAAAATGAAGTTTGAATTTTGAGATAATATCTTTTTTTCTATTTTTAAATTGTTTACTAGACATACATACTCGCTTTCTTCCGTAATGATGTAGTCATTCATATACAGTTAATCTCTGCAGAAAACAAACGGAGAGTACGAGAGATTATCTTACTTCATCTAAACATGCCTCGCTACTTTCTTCGGCCCTACCATCGTTATCTATCCGCACTGGTGGATTTAACATGTACGGCTTTATGTAAAGATTCTCAAAATATACACAACATCAGAAAAAACCCGTAGTACATGGCGAATATATGTCAAAGATTTTAAACTGATAATGGTAATCTTACTTTTTGTTCACAGTCAGTTTTTCGGAAAAGGTCGCATGTGCCGTAACCGTACCACGTGACAAGCTGTCTAATTTGCGAGTCCTTTAAACTATTGGATAGAGTTGAACCAACAGAAAGTAAGCAAAATTATATTGACAACAAATGTTTCTAAATAATCAATATGTATATTTCTTTATTTTCTATATTACGTTTTGGGTGGATTGTAGGACTTGATCATGAATGTATCATGTAACAGCCCATTTATTTGGTACCTTTATTAAAGTACACATGTACACTAAGACGACGCGTAATGAATTGTTTATTGCGTTTTGTTATTTTGTGGTCAAACAACAGAGGGGGTACATGTTATATGATAAATACGATGACATCAAGTGAAACTCCGATAATAGAAATGAAATTACACAAATTAACAAAATGTTGAACAAACGACGTGACGATTTGAAATTTTCCACGTAGCTCGGTACACCCATCGACAAAACAACAAGGTTCAACACACGTCTCTTTCATTTTATTATTATTTGTTTATGGTTCAAACTGTTCCAATTGTTTATTTTGAAACTTTATTTAAACACATCAGTTAAATAATCGTTGTTTCATTCGGTTCTTCGGCCTTGACAATAACATGATGTCGTAATGTTTCAACGGGTGTTAGATATGTAACATCTTTCAAAACTACTAGAAACAATTGTTTTGAATTTGTTGTTTATTTTGCTTTCTAATCAAGTTTATTCATTAATGTCTGCACATTTTTTAGAATTAATACATTGTTCATTGAGAGAGGCATTGTGGGAAAATAAACAGCATTGCAATTGTAGCATGATTAAACTGTAAACAAAGCTTTGATTTACAACTTTTACATATATACAATGTAGTTGTAAACCAGAATATACAACAACAACAACAACAACAAACATGCAAATAGCCAGGTCACCTCCAAAATGTATATGATGAATTTGGAATCAGAAGGTTCTTTATACTTCATAGCTAAATAAGACGAGTTAATACAATATAAAAATATTAATTAAGGATGCATTCATTGGTTGCTTGCTTTTTGGTCGGATACTATTGTCATCATATGAATATTACCTCTAACTTAAGAGGATATTTCTGTTATCATGTGGACATTACCTCTAAATTAAAAGTATAGTGTTGTCATCATATGGACATAACCTCTAACTTAAAAGAATATTTCTATCATCAAAAGGTCATTACCTCTAACTTAAGAGGATAATTTTGTCATCATATGGACATTACCTCTAACTTAAAAAGATATTTCTGTCATCATATTGACATTACTTCTAACTTAAGAGGATATTTCTGTGCTCATATGGACACTACCTCTAACTTATGAGGATATTTTTGTCATCATATGGACACTACCTCTAACGTAAGAGGATATTGTTGTCATCATATGGACATAACCTCTAACTTAGAAGAATATTGTTGTCATCATATGGACACTTCCTCTTATTTGCTGAAGCACTGCCCACACCCTTATTTTTTTTAAGATAACATAGATTAATAAAATCATTTTTATTTCTTAATTTTTTTTTCTTTACGAATATGAGACACATACGGTGGGGTTTTTTTTATGTTACTATTGATGCGCCGTGTGTGGCAACGCACTTTGAAAAAATTACGCACTTTGAAAATTTTTTTCAAAGTGCGTTAAATTTTGGACAAAATCAACGCACTTTAAAAAAAATTTTCAAAGTACGTTAAATTTTGGACCAAGTTAACCCACTTTGAAAATTTTTTTTTAAAGTGCGTTATGAAGGTACATCAACATTTTTTAGTATCGAGATTTGAAAAAGATATGTATAAATCACAAATTGTGAAATTAAATTCTTAATTTGTTGATAGTATGATGATTTGTTACACTATTGAATCTAATTTACCGTCTTAAAAATCGGGGATAGGGGTGGGAGTGGGGGTTAGCCAAAGATACAGGTCAATTACCAGTGCTTCATTTTATTGATTACGTACAGGAAGGTCCCCTACCCCTCTTTTTTCCTTCCAAAAGTGTTTGATATTCAGCAACTTAGAGTAAATGTATAAATATACTGTTGTAAATTAAGTACAGTGATATTGAAAAAAAAAACGAGCTGGTCAAACAATTTTTTCTCCAATGGTATGTCAAAGAATCTATAAGTGTTTCAACATAAACCCTCTTTTCAAATTCTAATTAAATAAATCACTTCATTTAAAAAAAAAACTCCATGTACATTGACAAACATTAAATTATTATAAACTTAAAAACTGATCCTCTAAAAGATCATGTTGTTTTTGATAACCATAACTAACGTATCCTTTTTTAAATCATGTTTGTTTAAAAGCACATGCAATTGAAGACAGTTGAAATATGTTATACATTATATCCATTATCAATAAATAAATTAAATAATTTTCGTTTCTGGCACAGCACAATGTACCAGATAATTAGTAAGTTTGCTGCATACACAAAAAAAAGGAAAAAATGCAGTTGCTAAGCGATGCAGTTTATGTCATATTTGGATAATTCAGATCTCCCGAGTTGTTCTTTATGTAAATTGTCGAACGGCGTAAGCTTATGAAAAAAGGAAAAAAATTCTAATCTAAAAACTGTTAATCAAGTTAGCTGAGAATGCAGTGGGTTCTTTCTAAAATATATATCCCATTAAGCTACACAAGGTTAAAACAATTACTTATTGTATCTGAAATTAAATATTATTTCGACTAAACCCTGAACAATTTTTTTTTCAAAGTGCTTTAATATCGACGATATCAACGCACTTTGAAAAAAAAAATTCAAAGTGCGGTGACTTGATCCAAAAATTAACGCACTTTGAAAAAATGGTTCAAAGTGCGTAATTTTTCAAAGTGCGTTGTAACAGCCGTGTGCCCAGCTTATTATCATTACACTTAAAATGATTATTTTATTCTGGAACGGTTTTGATTGACTTCATTATACATGATACAAAATTACAAAAAGAACATATTTATTATATAAATCAGACATGGTCATAAATATATCGAAGAACAAAGAATGAACTCTTAAAGAAGAAACAAGCTCAGAATATTTGTTATCATAATTCTAATAATAACATTGTAATATTATAATATTTGATCCCAGTCCTCTCTCTTATACGAAGAAGTGTGCTAGCATAGTTTTGTCAGGTATAAAATGTTGCCTACTAAAATCTCTGCCAACTTGTCAGATCTTTATGTTGACTTGTCACTCATTCACGCGCCAAAACTTCAAAAGAAATACATGTACATGCTCGACTTTTGCCATCCAGAAAGAAACGTGAATATCAATAGTATTGTGAGTTGTCGGTATTCAAACATATAGTAATACATTTGACACTGTTTTAAAGTAGCATAAAGGTATCTCTACGCAAAGGACCCAAGATACAATTACATGTATTGTTTATTTTCAAAATAAATAATCATTGATACTAAACCGATCATTCTACATGTATTTTCTTATTTACTTTTTAACGGACACTTAATTAAGACAAAGAAGATCCATATTTTGTGTCGGCGTTATCATTAATGAAATATTTCATGTAAATTGCTTTGTTTAAATCTATCTTACTAAACATCATTTAAGTCTAATAATTTTTTCGATGTGCTTTATGCGTCATCGTCCTTTACGATCAGATCATTTCAAACAGATTGTCAATGCATTTTCGTTTAGTTGTAGATACATTTAAAAACGGAAAAAGCTGTTAGTTCATACATAAAGATGTTTTAAGCAGGCTATAACAAGGAAAGTATATCAAAATAATATAATTTATCGTATGCCATACCCGATGTTAATAGACTTTCAATTGGAATAATTGTGCATTTCCTCGTAGGTATTGTTTTTTTTCATTTTTCTCTGAAAGTTCTGTATATTGTTGATCTTTATTCTCTGAAAAATATAAACATGTTAGTAAATTTATTGTCTACGCATCTCATGGTTAAAAAATTCTATAACGTAAACATATACATTTTTGGACTTACATCATGTGACTTTTTTGTTATTCCTTTTTTTTAACATGACATGCTTTTGATAATTACAATCGTTCATCTAATGTCAAAACTGAATTTTACATATTTCTTATCAATTACCTTTTGTTTTGAAAGTTATATTTTGATGTGACGAAAGGTTGTGTAGGCTAAAACAGACAGAACAAATTTTAATATATCATATTTAGAAATGAGCTTATATAAGTCATCACAAACTGAACATTTGTTATCTAAACAATAAAATTGCCCTGTTCAAACAATAATGTTTACATTCACATAGCTGTCTTTATATAGCATGCATTATATAATCTTTCCGAGAAATCAACATTAATCATTTGACAAGATAATTAGACTTAGTTGTAGTTCTTACCCCATTTTCGAGAATTTGGCTACAATTTAATAATCACATTTTATAGAATAACTGAGTAATATTTGCATATTACTTGTTCTCAATATCATACAGTTTGATTCATTTAAAAAAAAAAAAAAAGTATTAATGTACTATTCATATATTGATTTGTTGATAAGTACAGAGCTAGACAAATGGCTAATTCGAACAAATTAATGACAAATTGGACGTGCAACGCAAATATCTTTTCAGTTATGTTTTTTAAACTGAATGTTTTGAATGGATTACTTTTTAAAGCTTGTTTTCTTATCAGCTTGTAATTTATATCAAACATGTGTGTAAAATCTTAAATCTGTTGTTGTAAAAAAAAGAAATTATTAATCCAAAGCTGAGTTTGTTGTTATCTTATATTCAGTATGATATCAAACTAGTATAAAATAGAAACAGGCGACAAAGAATTACGGAATATCTATATAAAATGCATATTCTTACACATAATTAATGCTATGATATGTTTTAATGCACCAAATTACTTTATCTTCATCTATTAAAATGTATAATAAATGTATGAATTTAATATTTTAATTTTCTATAACATAAAACTGTTTCATACCTGAATTTCTTTTCCATATGATATAATTAATTACACTTCCTGTGACTACGATTGCAATTGACGTCAAAACATTCGCAATTAGGATATAATTAAGGCTCTCTTCACACGGTTGCCTGTTAATGCCTGCATTACCAAAGGTTTCAGACACTAAAAATCACATATTAATTTGACAAAAATATATACATAAAATTTTATAGATCTGTATATATTTATTTTAGTGCAGTTGTTTAAATGATACTTTCTTGAAAAGAAACAAGAAAATTAATAATTTTATAAAAAAAAAAATCTGATTCTGATTTCTAAAAAGGGCTCTAGAAATACGTTTTAACGGCAAACAATTATTATTTGGTCCTGCATGGTTTTCTATCATAATCAAAGTGTGCTGAGTCTATAAAAAAATATGTTGCCCACCATGAAAATGGCGTTAAGAAGGTCGAAATTGCGATTCAAAATGGCGGACAGCCAATCTTCATTTTTTTTCCTTTAAAGTCTCTTCAATTGGGGTAAAAATAGTGACACACACTAATGAATTGGCCCAGCACAGTATTTGATCATATCTGATGGGTGTCGAGTTTAAACAAAATATGCTGGCCTTCCACAAATGAGGTTAAGTAGATCAAAAAGGAAATTCAAAATTGCAGATAACAGAGAAAAAGCGAAAAAAAAGATGACAAAAAGCGTGAGACATAAACAATGAATATTCAGTCAAACTGAGTTTTCAGTAATAATATTTAGGAATGGATAGTATGCTGCCTTTCAAGAAAACGGCGTTAGTTATCTAAACAATGGCGATTCATAACTGTGGACATCCAGTTTTTAGAATTTTCTTTTACTTTCTTAAATTGAGAAAAAGCGAGAAACAAATAATTTTTATTATGTTAGCAATATTTAAAATTAAAAATAAGGCTTGCTAAGTCTGAGGAATTATGCTGGACTCCACTAAACCGGTGCTTTTAGTGTCAAAATGACGGACATACAGATTTCATATTTTTCCTTAAAGTTTCTTTAATGGGGAAAAGGCATTAGACATAGAGAATAATGCATACCCTTATCCATATCACAACCGGTAGAGGGGTAACATGTATAAGTTTCATATTGTACAAACATTCATCTTTTGATATGATTGTAAAATTTAATTGGAACCCTTTAACAAATAAAAGAAATCAAACAGTTTCACTCTCCCTACACAAAAATGTTAATTTTCTCCGTTTTTACATATATAGGCGTATTTCTTATTTTAACATTTCTTGTGCATGATTATAGATATTCTTTGTGTTCCTAAACCTTTGTTTTTTTGTTATACTTTATGGACCGATTTCTTTGATCTGCCTTTAAAAAAGAAGATGTGACATACCCTGTCAGTTCGTTAAGAGAAATGTTTCTGTACGACAAAATTAGTGTCTGGGGGCTATAAAGACATCGGTTTCAAAATCTTATACGGTATTATAGCAGAGGTGCAATCGGATGCTTGGGAATAGTGGACGGCATTAAAAACTATTCTAGTGGCTGTCTGTCTCTTTCATTAATGCCTTTATAGCAAATAAATTTAACTAATATATTATCATATGCACTGGAAAAGCTAATGGTTCAAAATGTGCCCGATATCAACATTTATCGTTCAGCTTTATACTGTAAACGTGTTATATTTAGCGTGTACGATATTTGGCCGAAAACGATTTTTCAACAAGTTACCGTGGATCTGAATTGGCGTTTTTCTGAATGTGCTAATTCTAAAAAAGGACATGAAAAAGGACAATAACAAAATGTCAACCACCTCAAAAATCCGTAAAACCTAATACAAATTCAAAGCAGAGCAACACGGACTTCTAATAAGATAGAGGTACGATCAGGTGTCTTGGAGGAGTAAGCATCCTCTGCCGACCGGTCACACCCGCCGTGCGCCCAATGTCATATCGGTAAAAATTTTATGATCGGGGAAATTCTGGTAATTGTGA
Organism: Magallana ariakensis; assembly: GCA_020458035.1. Classification (NCBI taxonomy): domain Eukaryota; kingdom Metazoa; phylum Mollusca; class Bivalvia; order Ostreida; family Ostreidae; genus Magallana; species Magallana ariakensis. The sequence continues at coordinate 50,325,010 of CM035811.1, forward strand.
AAAATATAATAATTGGGGAAAACAGAAAAATCCGTGGACAATTCAGTATCCAATAATCCGAAGCAGAGCAATCACTGACCCCTGGAAACCTCAGAGGCAGGATCAGGTGCCATGGAAGAGTGAGCATCCTCTGCTGACGTATTGAAAGGCATTACGCGATGTACTCGAATTAGCGGAAGCCGCTTTCCGTCAAAAACGCTAAAATGAATACACAGCCAAATGTTATATGTGTTGGACAACCCTTAGCATTTTACTCTTTAAACATTATTAGGGAAATTCATACTTTGCATAAGGAATAAAGATGTATATGTCTTCTTTAAGGATAAAACAGCCTCTTGGAAAATTGTTAACATGTGTTTGGTCCTAATGTGCTGAGGAAATTATAGAAATACGTAAAAAGCAATGCACGTCCTTATTCGGAAGAAGAGTTGATGTTTTTTTATGCTAGACCATGTCAGTGTCAATTTGCAACATATCCTCGCAACTAAGCTTGCTGATGTATGTTCGAACCTCTCAAAAGACGATGAACATTATTGTCAATGCTATTGTAGAGAAAATGTTCCCCATTTTCTAGAACTTCCAATTAGGATTTGGTTTGTTTTATTCACTATAATGGTGTGACATAAATTCTTATTTATAGAGCATATCGAGGAAATCGACATATATTACGTGTACGGAAACAACTACGAGAGAGGGAATAAACTGACCAGAAAATCAAAGAATTTGAGAAGTTATTTTGTATGTATAGCCAAGTCACACTGCCCACTGATGACATTGTTTAATTTGCTTTATTCATAAAATCAAAGAGCTACACAAGTATGCCCCGACTAAGGATTTGATTTACGTTGTTTATGAAACAAATACACACCAATGTAATGTTAGGTAGACATGCATATATAAACATGGGCATCCGAGATGGGATGAAACAATTAAGTGATGGTTTTTTGCTGCTGGAAGGAATGACCTACGATGTCTTAAGCTTTCTTAAATTTTGTATCTTGCAACTGTCCCGCAGGTTGTAGAACCTTTTTTGCGATAATGTAAAGGTGCCAACTTGCAGTGTTTAGACATTTGCAAACTTCAAATAACAAACTCATTATTAAACAAGCATTCTGAGAGTATTGCATAAGCAATACACGTCCCCTACCGGTTTGTAATATTTTACGAAAGCATACACCAGATATATTTAAGAACTAAACGAGATGGTATAAATTACTTTATTAGGAGATAAAAGAACAGAGAAAATTCAAACTGTATACTCTACTCTAGATCGAAAACAAACTTAACTTTACTCTAATTGCATGGGACATATTTTCTTTGGATTATCATCTGTTAAGTTTAATGATAATATTTGACATGTTTTACTTAAATAAGAGATAAAAGAACAGTAGAAATTAAAACTATACAGTTGATATCGAAATTTAATACAAAGTTAATAAAATAATACTCTTTATTTTTTCTCGTGTAATTTCGCCAAGTCATTTAAGTATTTGCTGGTAGAAGTCTCTGAAAACAATGCACTGATATGCACTGATATGCACAATGTCATTACTAATCGTCCTCTGTATCCTGAAATTCGCTGAATCAAACAAAACAATTAAACTGGTTTCAGCTCAAACCCGATAGCGAACACTATTATAATAATAATAAAAAACAAAATGCCGATAAAATGAACAACACAATACTTGACACTATTCACAGAACTTATATTTTGTAAGAAAATGATAAAATAAACAATTTTGTATTCTTTTACGAAAGTTTCGAAGCATATAACTATTTAAGAACTAATATGTTATAGATTAATAAATTAATAAGAGATATAAAAAAAAACCCAGAGGAAATCCAAACTACACAGTTCATATCGAAATTATTTACATTTGCATGAACAAAGTGGTGAAAATAATTCTCTTTATTTCATCTAGTGTAATTTCGCCAACTCCATTAAGTATTCGCTGGTAGAAATTTGTGAAAACAAGGCACTGTTATGCACAATATCATTACTTAGCGTTTCTGTACCCCGAATTGCCGAAATCAAACCTCTATTATTGAACAGCCCAAACCCGATAACGAACACGATTGTAATAATAAAAAACCTGCCGAATAAATGTACAACACAATGTTTGGCACCATTTTACCATTTTTTGTTTGTTATTAGAATTGATAAATCACATATTAGCCTCGTTCATTCAGTACACATCTAGCCCAATAACGAACCCGATCATTATAAAATTGGACTGTAAAAAAATGATTTTCTCGAAAATATGTTGACCAGACGCTACAAAAATATAAACATGATCTGTTGTTTGGTATTTTGAAGCTGCTCAGCAAGTTTCATATCATTCCGCAAACGCATAAAGAAAAAAAAAACTGTGGAAAACTGATGTGGGACGGACAGACAGACAGACGGACTGACGGACGCAGAGGAAAGCTATAGTCCCCTCCGGTGAAACCGGTAGGGGACTAAAAATTTTCTACAAATACATGTAACATATATACACATTTGTACAGTAGCTTTACAAGAGAAAACAGAAAAATTAGAACTTTGTTTGAAATAAAAATCTGGTGGAGTTTTTTTTTATTGGTGAACGTTTTTAAATTTGATTTACAGTATTGATATTATGATCCGCAAACATTTTCCCGTTTAAGAGCCCTTTAGAGAGGAAAATATTTGGCTATACACCAATTTGATTTGCAATTTTTGACAAAATTAACCTCTTTTTCCCGAAGACCAACTCATATCTTCAGACTTGGCAAAACGTTATTGTGATAAAAATGTTTGGTAAACCAAATTATGATTTTGTATTATTTTTTTTCACTGAAGAGATTGAAAGAAGGAATGATAAAAATCTGACTGTCCGCCATTTTTACCTATTTACCGCCATCTTTTATAGATCCCCATATTTTGTTGGACCCAGCACAGCTTAGATATGATAAAATACTATGCTTAACCAATTTATAATCGTCTGTTTCCTAAATTGTTTTAGACTTTAGATAAGAATTTTAAAATTTTACTGTAGACCATTTTGTCTGCCATTTTCACGTTATTAGCGCTATTTTGGTCACAGCCAGCATATGTTTTAGACTTAGCACGCTGCACGCCTTATTTAAGCAAAAAACTTTGCTTCACTGAATTATTATTGTTTCTCTCATGAGTTTTCCCCATTTAAAAAAACTTAAGAAAAAACTATGAAATCTGGCTGTCCGCCATTTTGCCCTAATTTAGAGGAAAGCTAGCAGATTTGTTCATGCTCAGCACACTTCAGGTATGATACAATACTATGCTTGATCAATTAATTATTATTTGTCAATATTGAAAAAAAAACTTTGACGTAAAGTTATGAAGTTTGGTTGTCCGCCATTTTGAACAGCCATTTTGACCTTCTTAACGCCGATTCATGATGGCAAGCACATTTTTTTTCGGACTTAGCGCATTTTAATTATGATAAAAAAAAACATGCTGGACCAAATAATAATTATTTGCCGTTAAAAGTTTTTTTGTCGACTTAATCGAACCAGACTATTTGTTACATATGCAAAAAACAATTGTTTATTGGATGATTAGGTAAAAAAAAAATACAAAAAACTATTGCAATTATACATGTAGTATATTCATTAGAAAATTGATAAATAAACCTTAGGTATATCTATAATAAGAGGACAAAAATGGCAAATGCCTTGTTCGAAACTAAAGAGTACTTCTAATTAGCCTTAAGGTCAAGATCTAGTAAATGGAAGGTGCCAGCGGGTTTAAAATACAAGATATATTTTTTTAAGAATACTTAATTATAGCTTTGTTTGATAGGGTGTATCGTGGCTATATTTTTTGGTAAACTCAATGAAAAATATAGATTTAATTTGCCATGTTCTATAAAATAAGGAAAGAAGTGATAAATCGTTAGTTAATTTTCATAAATGAAATACATCTTGAACACCAACATTCTCTCTCTCAAAAAGGCATAACAAAGGCTATTGACCTCTTCTTTAAGATAATTTTAAATTAATATAGTAATTGGGACAATTATGACGTCTTAATAGTTCTTTCAACAAAAAGACACTCTGGGATCATTTACTAGATCTTGATCTTAATTATATTTTAGTAATTTATTCTAAGATTTACTTCTAATTTTAAGATACCCATAACCACAAACGATAAGCAGACAAACTTACTCTGATTACACATGTTTCCTGCCCAGCCTGCTATACAGCCTCCTTCACATTGTCCTGTTAGCCTATTACATCTGCTGGTCACGTTACAATTTTTACTGCAGTTATGAATGCAGTTTCTACCGTAATGACCTAAATGACATTCTGCAACAGAATACGTTGGCCATGTTAGTACACAGATTATATGTATGTATTGCTGTATGTTATGTGTGCTATTTTTTTTTTTTAATAATTCCTCGTTTTTTTACATGCACATTTTCAAAAATACATATTTACAAAGCTGGCGAGTCTTTAATATGTTAATATACATGTATATTGTTGTATGCTTCGCATATTATTTTGTTATAATTCCTCATTAATTTTGCATGCACATTTTAAAAAATATACATATTAACAAAGCCATTTTTTTTCAAATTTGTTGATAGATGTTACTAGATACATGTACATGTTACTTGTTTTCAATTTTATATATATTCATATGGTTATATTTATATAATATTATACTTTCAAGTACCTTTTTATTCAAATAAATAGTTGTATCACTAGTCACTTTATATTTGAAAACAAGAACTACAATTTGAATCAAACCATTCAAATGTATAATTAAATACCGCACCAGTTTTCTCTAACTGACTTTATGAAATTGGACAATTTTACGTAAACAACTGAATTTATTGAGAAAAGTTTCTTCCGCGCTTCACATTATAATTATTTCAGGTGTTTATATAAAGGAAAGAAAAAGAAGTTCACCACGTAAGTCGAAGTTTCCTTCCTGGATCATGTGATCTTAATTGAATTTTTTCCCCTTTTGCATTTAAAAAGAAGAAAAATGAAACCACTCTTAATATTGTTAACGGTGTGACCGTTTAAATAACCACAATCGCATTTTAACTGCTGAATTGCATCATTAGAGACTTAGGAAGCGCTCACAGTTGGATCTACCTATCTATTTATTCATTACACTAAAGGTAGGGGGCTCAGTCCACATAATGACATCATAATAATATACAAACGTCACTCGAAACATTTTATCAAAGTTGCATAGCTTTAAACAATTAAAATTATCAAAGAAATATATGAACGCTGAGTTACAGAATAATAAACAACAAACTGGTTCTTAAGCATAGTTTTCATGATGCTTCTGAAATTGAAATGTTTTTTTTTTTTTTCCAAATTAGAAAACTTCTCATTAAAACGACATTTCAGCGTCAGATTAAAAAAAAAGACTAATATGGACGGCCATCTTGAACTCTAACTTTTAATTTGATAGGGTATAGTTTGTAACCTCTGAAAAAAATATTCTAACATGTACGTGTTATCTAAAGTGAAAGCTTCGCCCTCTTTTTAATAGATCTAATGATCAGTTTTCCCTATATAAGTCATCGTACTTAAGATATCGTTTAAAATGACTCTATTTTTTTTACAATGAATTTCAATATAACATGATTTGTATTCGATCTCTGAAACCGTGTAGTGTGAGACATGGTATGGCTGATTTTGTCGTAATCGATACAACGTTTGTTATTCTAGATGATATAGAGGCTTTTAGTTGGCAAAATAAAGCGTTATGCTTAAAATGTAAACATCTACGTTTAGAAAATACCTTAAGGAAACTGAATTAAAAAATTGTGTTTAAGCTATACAATCTTTTATAATATTTTTAAAAAACACACCCTGGTTACAGTTAAGATCCGTGTATCCTGAAACACAACCAAAACAATGACCTGCGTTGCTGTCACATAGACTTCCTTGGCAGTTTGTAGGGCATTTGTGTGAACAATTCTCCCTAAATGAACTGTTGCATCCTGTTTGGGTTAAAGCAGCGACGAAAAATGATTAAGTATCAAATAGACTTTGACATTAATCGTGAACTTGAATATATATATATATATATATATATATATATATATATATATATATATATATATATATATATATATATTGAATTTGTTTATAAAATTACCATATACTTCAACTTCACACAATTCATTGAATGCATATTTTGAATAAAAGAGAGGATATGTAACGCCCATTTTACGTTCGTTATAGTAAATGACGTATCGTCCATTCACAGAACAGCTGATTTTCTGGTCCCATGATATGGTGTTTTGTTTGGTTGATAAGTCATGGAAACAAAGAAAACCGTCATCTTTTGTAGTCGAGTTAGATACGTAAATAAAAAAAATCCTGCCAATCTATCTTTATATTGACCTCGATCTATAAAATATGGTAAGAATTAAAATAAATCACATGAAAAAAACAAAACAAACAAAAACAAAAACACAAAACAAAAACAATCAGTGTGTGCACAGTATATGGAATAGTAACTATCCTGTAGTTATACATACGTATGTATGCTTAAGGAATTCTCTAGTTTATGTAACAATAGAAACGTAAAAAATAATTCTTTCTTTTTTTGATTCTGTAAAGCTATTCTTGATTTTGTACACATGATATGCTGTGTTCCAAATTCAAAAAATAACAACATCAATGTTTTGTTTTTTTTTCATCTTAACTTTTGCTGACACTTACACTCATCAGTCTATTTTGTATTGATCGTTAACTTCAACGTATTTTAATTTTTTTTTTTCAAAGAATACTTTTCTGATAAAATAAACATACATTCCATGTGATCCGTCATGTAATAGATAATGATATGTTTGATGTTGACCACACTTCCAAGGTCTACTCTCCATTCTGCCGTGTATTTGCCGTCATCTGAGATCGTACACTGACCTCCAGCATCACTTCGATTTTTGTACATACCATCCACTGCATTCTCACTTCCATAGTCTCTCTCTCTAATTCAGGCCAAGGGTTATTCTCCCAAGTAGGTTTTCGCAATGCAAGATTTACTGTTTCAATTATCCAGACACATGTGAAATATTTCATTCATTTACGAGACGAAAATGTCTTTACAAATTAATACACCGCTTGATATATATATTAAATCACAACACCCATTTAATTTTTTGTTCAATGCAAATAAAACTAAATAATTTTAAAGTTTTTATATAGTTCAAACCCTCTCTTGTAACTTTTAAACGTCTTTCAGATTTAAATCAAAATACATTTCACTGATCATATTGCGCTACTCTACAAGTTCCAAAGTAAATAGACACATTCATAAATAGATATGTACCTAGTCCGTGAATGCCTATCACGTATAAGAGGACATGGACTAAGAACACAACCGTCACCTCACATATCATCGTTCTGAAGACAATCATATTGTTTAGACTCCTTCAAATAATAAAATAAAATGGTATGTAGAATTTAGAAAGGATATCTACTTTATAAAGTGAACCGAACTTAATTGCGTTTTTAGTTTCTCTAATACTATTTAATTCCTTGTAAATCAATACAATTGTAATACAGTGTCAATGCAAAACCCTTTTCACTTTTAAACGTTTATATAATTAGATTCGTCCTAACTAATAGGGTGCTGTCTCTTTGAAAAAAGACGAGGAAGGACATTGAAACCCCCCAGATATACAACCAATGAATGATCTATGTTTATTTCCCTATTTTATTCGGATATATAAATACAAATGCAATTGGATTCGAATAATTTCCGTCAGCAGGTGTTAGCATTTTGCCTAAAGTGACATTTGGACGCAATTATATATTCTGTATGGTGCGTATTTTACTTGCGTATTGGTTATAGTAAACCTAAGAAGAAAAAAAATAGCATGTTAAAAGGTTCGCCTGGACATAATCTTGGTTGGTCATGTGATCAAATCATGTACAGGTAATATCAATATCACAATTTATTATACCTCTTACTATTTACTATGTAAAATTACAGCTTATATTTGATAATGCTACTCGTCTTATTTATTGTCCGTCCGGTAGTATATATAGATGTGACTGATGCTGACCTCTTTTCCCAGGTATACTCTCCATGTTGCTGTGTATTTGCCATCATCGTAAATTGCACACCGACCTCCAACATCTGAACGATTTGTGTACAATCCATCCACTACCGAAGTCTTGTTTTATCTGGCCAGGGATATTGTTGCCATGTACGTCCATCAAACGCTTGATTCTCTACAGAAAACTTATAATTTTTAGCATTACGGGAAGTACTTATAAGAATACATTTCCTGGCAACCAGCCCAAAACTAAAATTAACTCCTTTCTTTAACCTTTAAAATACAATTTTAATACATGTACCGGTACTTGTTTTATTAGGATTTGACAAGTGTTTCGGAAATTTTCTATAGGGCGGTATATTGTACATGTATGTCTTTTTTTATTTGAAACAATACTAAGGGTTCCTCCAGTGCATTCTGTCGAAATCTTGTTCGTTCTTGTATGTGTTTATTCAAGTTTTAGTAAAGTTTAAATCTGGTAGCGAACTCAAGTCAATATTTATATACGAAGCGTGATTTAACATAATCGTATAGTTGGTTTTTATTTATACTCAATCCCAAGTTACTGCTTCCAATACTTTTTGCCTAATGTCTCGATACTCATAAATACATTTGCGCCCTAGCTTCATGAACATCCATTTACTACAATGAAATAAGTCCAAATTTTATCTTTTGAAACGCCCCCTATACCGCTTCAGAATTAAATACACAATCAAAAAAAGAACGTTTCCGAGGATTTTGCATTGCAAAAGACATGAAAGTACCCCGAATGATAATGTTAAAATTTGTTCGAGGTGTCCCGAGTACTTTCTGATGGAAAAACATGTAAAAAGAATACCATTTTGAATATCCGTGCGATGTTTGTCTTCGTTCACGTGAAACAGGATAAAAGCATATTATGTTTCGATGAAGAAATCTTATTTATTTTCATTTAATCGATTTGATTTGTATGTCATTTTTTTATGTTAAAATATCATAAAAAAGCTATTGAAATAATGACTCGGAACTTATTAAAACAGTACATGGAAACAAATAATCAAATGATACCGGTAAAAATAACATTCCATTTGCGATGTAAATGCTAAATCTTTGTTTTAGAAGTATTACATTTATATACAGCGGTTGGTTTTGTTATTTTAAATCATCTACTAACAGATTAGCAAGATCTCTATTTGAATTTGTGCAAACTGCAGTTGGATATAAACAAATTAGACATTCGCTTATGTTTTAAAAATGGTTTGAACAAAAGATCCATTTTGATATTTCACATTTCAAATAAATTCACTGTCTCTTAACCATAGGCATATTGATCAATGATTATGTAATATACAAAGGTTTTAATGGTCATCTGTTGTATAAGATAAATCTTATCAATACATTTTCTTGCTCAATTGTTTACAAATGACTTCTTCTGATTATATCTATATTTACAAACATTAAACTGGTCACTATGACTAATGAAGCGAACAAGTTTCGAAATGTTCTTCTTATGTAAATTAATATCAGCAACTGCATGATAACAAACTTACCGAAGCTACAAACTTGCATCTCATAAAGGGAGGCTTGGACTGAGACAGAAAAGAGTGTAACCATGTTAAAGCACATATTTCCTGTGAAATTACAAAACACACACACACACACGAACAAACTTTGTTAAATACGAAACAAAGTTGGGCATGTACATATACAATGTTGTCTTGACAATGTGCAAGTAATTTTTCAAAGGATATTGTTCATACCTGTTTTTTTTTGTTGAATGAAGATCACATTTAAAAAGGCCAATAAGGCAGAGAAGAGACGAGGTCATCTTTTGCTTCTTTTTTTCAACAAAAGACAGGTGGGCTCGAATACTTATTTTCATATTTTACACAACCATCATTGCACCGACCACTAGTCAAAATATAGAACATTTCAAAAGTTTTTTGATGTTTTGCCATTGTAAATACATGTACTTGTGTCAGAACATCTTAATTGAACATCGGATTTCTTTCGTGCCTTGTTGATAGCTCTTGATTATTTTTGGCGCTTAATACATAAACAAGTATAAAATTCTATTAGCCAAATTGTGTTTAAAGGAAATTCAAGAGCATCAAGTAATATAAGACAAGATTAATCTATTTAAAATGATTCGCAGGATAAATAGTCGGTCATTCTAGATACAGAAGACTTATAATGGAATAAAAAAACCAAAAGAATCGTACCATCAGTTGTTTTATAAATGTGGACACTCCCATGTTATAATGTCAATGATTTTGCGCACGGAAATTATCAATATCAACTTTTTTGTTATTTGTTTCTTCATAATTTAGAATATTTTGGATACTAGATACTAGATACTAGAGTTTCCGTCTCTTTTACTATGTAAGGAATTTGTCAACTTGTGGAATCCTCGGGTTTGATAATCATCGGAACACTGTATAAATTTATATATTATATAAAACAATTATTTTCGTCATTTTCATTGGCTAAAAATACACCACGTGACTTTCCTTCTTTTACGATATCGACGCAAAAGCGCGTCCGCGGAATATGATATCGCACGACTCGGCAGTATCAGTATAAAAAAAAATGGAACAATTGTAAAGACAATTTAGCGACAAAAATTGTTAAATACAAAATACATGTATAAAAAATGATGTGAATTTTTTTTTTTAGTCATTATCCGTTCATACATAATGCGGTAATCTCTAATTCTCGTTGTTTAAAATCTGCTATTGAAAGCCTACTATCTGCTTATCTGCTCACTTTGTGCGTCATCAAGAGGCACATGACGTCAAAGAAAGCTGTTCAGCGAGATCGGCCTCTCCCTTTTTTTATTCTGTAGGACTGATAATGCTGTTGTAAATAATGTCATATGTTAGTAGTGATTTTTAAAATCGGGATATCTTGAATTCGTTATTAATGCTCTAAGTATTTTAAAGGATTGCAGATTATTTTTCCGTCGTAATGTACAATGCATTAACTTTTTTGTATTTATAAACAAACATCTTGACCGCCATATGCCTAACTGTACAGTGAGTGATTATATAATATATCTATAATGGACTTCAATGCACGGTCAATATGTGGTTTTTGGACCCATGTCAAGTGATATCGACCTCGGACACAAAAGTGATATCGACCTCGGAAGCTCGGTCGATATCACTTTCTGTGTCTTCAGTCTATATCACTCGACATGGGTCTATAACACAACATATCGACCTACAATGAAGTACATAATTGTATAATATTTTGGATATTATTTCCAACAAAAAAAATCAATATTTAATTGTTTTTCTCGAATGTTTTCTATTTATTTTTCAATCAAATGTTTCATTTTTTAAGAAGGTGATATTGTTGGTATTGTTTTCATTATTTCAGTAGATTTCTGTATCTAAACCAAAGTAATGTGAACTTGGTAAATTTGATCTCAATAAACATGTTGTCAGTGGGTTTCAAAGTTGTTTTTACCTTATACATGTATATGTAAATTTCCCTACATGTAGTCCAAATAATTAAAAATGCGGATAAATTCCCCACTATGTTTATGATTTCTTTTGATTGTTTTTAAAAAGTAATTTTAACAAGAAACCATTATCATACGTATTTTATTTATAAAAATTTAAAAAAAAATTATTTTAACAAAGTATAAAAATAATCTATATTTGTTTATAACTTGAATACATGTCTATGCACGCAATTTTATATTAAGGAGGCTGGGGGGTCAAAAAAAATTTCTCCAAAATTCACAAAATTTGCAGAAATGTTTCACATAATCTTAATTTACATTTTAATGTGAAAGACCACATCACAATCATCGTTAATTGTATCATGTATTGCATCTGAAGAAATTGCACGTTATGTAAAAAAAAAAAAAATTATGAAAAATATATGAAATAAAAATAAAGGCAAAAAACATACCAATAACATCACAAAAAATTAACACAATAATAAAAACTTAGCATTTTTTGTTATAAAGAAAAAAATCACAATTTTACCAAAAATATATATGTCACAAAAATGCAAATATGTAAAACAAAAAAAAAGTAACCACAAGATTATTTCTAAATTTTAACATAATAATAATCAATACATGTGTAATAAAGATTGAGCATTAAAAAAAAATTTCGATGGTAGATTTAAAAAAAATAAAAATAAAAGGAAAATATTTGAACAAAATATTTGGAGTTTTACAAGTTACCTCCCTTTGAAAAGTTAGAAAATGCTGAAAAACAGCCGAAATTATTTTTTTGCATCTTGTAACCCTTGGTTTACCATCAATTGACTCTTTTAATAATGTTTCAATACCATCATATCCATTTCTTTTAAGAGACAAATTCAGTACAATGTAAGAGTTATAGAACATTAAAGTGAAAATCTTTTTTGTGTAGAGATAAAAACGCTTTAAAATGGCAGCCACCCCCCAGCCTCGTTAATGTTTCTACACATTGCGTATAAATAAAACTTTTTCAACGACAATACTCTTTTCATTTTGTTGACATTTACTTCCTGTTTTGACTACACAACATATGAGCCAATAAAAACACATATACGAGATGCAAAAGCAAAATTGAAATCATCAGCAAAGTCAATGGAAGTTTAAAAAGTGGTGTCTTTTTTTAACTTGTGACACAACAGATTGGGATTTAATACAAATATCCAATGAAATTAATGTTTTGTAAAATTCTACTTCGGTACGTTATAATATCTAAAATACTCTACATGTATACACACCTTTTTTTTGGTTCACATTCATTTAACGTTTTTGATACATTGATCGTAAGGTTAAAAACGGCATAGTGCTTTTATGATTGTTTTTTTCCATGTCTGTTTTGCAAAAAAACGTAATGATAAAGAGCAAAGAAGGTCGTTCGTGTAAAAAGGTACTTGTTCAAATGCAGACAACCACTCTTTGAAATATATTATGACATCTGGATGTGGTATATAATTGCATGATTCAAAACTAGTGTTTAAAATTAAAAAATAAATAAATTCTTCACAAATGTTTTAACATGCTTTCAAAAGAAAATAAGAATAAAACTATAGATATAAATAGTATAGGTACCATTAGAAATTGCTAATTATACTTGGAATGAAATCAAAACAATTTTTATATTTTTGATTTCAGTGATTATGGAATATTAAACGAAGCTAAGTTCATAATAGTGTTTATATTTCATTGAGATGTTTTCAGAATTTATGTCATTAAACAATTCCATGACCATAAAAATCGTTTCATTTTTTAATAAATCAATTATACCAGTGTACCAATTAAATATTAGGCATTGCTTAAAACTATGGGTAAGTATACCATTGTAAAAAAATGACTTAACAAATTTTCCCCAAAAAACAATGTAATGTATTCGATTGAATCAGACTCTGCTTGAACTAATAAAGTTAGTGACAAGTTTCAAGTACATGTTCTATCATTTAAAAGTGTCAGCCATAATTTTATTTTATTGGTTATAATAGATGGTTTCTGATGTATTTTGGCAGTGGTCCATAACTGCTTGATATATCAATTCGTAGTCTTCCTGTAAAATGAAAGAAAAGTGTTGATTTCCATCGTATATTACGTGTAGCCTTTGTTATCGACAAATGAAAAACTCTTTTACTTTAACATTTTTTTTTCATTTATGATGCATTTTTAGAATTACCTAATGTTTATATTATAGGTTTATATAGTAATTATGAAATCATGAAATCGCCATTGAAAAAGCTCGCTGTTAAATAAAGTAACACTTTATGATATTTTCGGACAAGGAAAATTACATAATTTCTACGGGCGCATGCTACTTATTAAAAAAAGCTTACAAATCTAGCACAGAGCTCCGGGCGTCTGATCTGTAGCTGTCTGACAGCGGTGAATACGTCAACTCTGTCATCCATGTTCATCTGTTGGATGACGTTATGGACGGCGATAAACAAACCGCACAGGGAAGCACCGTCACTAATAATGAAGCAACATTTCTAGAAGAAAGAGCTTAGACGAGCGTACTCGTTTAGGAGAAAGAGAGAAAGCAATAAAAAATAAAGAAGCCTTTAAAGTTTACATTATTGCATTGGTGAAAGGTAGATAACTGCAATAAAACATGTTTTTTTTTAATCCTTTATATGTCATGGAGATAATATTAAACAAAAGTAGAAAGAGATGAAAATAATATAGAAAAGTAGAAAACCATCATTTTTTGTGTTCCATAATATCAGACCTGCTCAAAATCGTTATTGGTTGTTTAGTTTCCAAATGAAGAACCGTCGATACCAAATTTCGTAGCTGGAACGTGTCAACAGAACTTCCTGAACACTGTATTTCAACTTCAGGTTCAACAACCATTAGTGTACTGACTTCCGCCTTGGTCAACGAAAATTAAAGCTGACATCATATTCATTTTTGTTTACTGTATTTCTATTTTATTTAATTGTAAATAAATTAAACGCTGTTAACATACATCGTCATGAACAATTTGGATCTCGTGAGTATTGACATCAGTCCGAGATTTTGTCCGATGATGCACTGTAAATGGCGGGATCTTTAAAGATGACGATTCAGAAGGTAACCATACTTTGACCTAAATATATTAATTATAATTCAAGAAATTATGTTTTACCAAGCACAGATACACTTTAACTTAATATAGTGTTAAGCATAACAAAACACTTCAAATTGAATCTTGTGGTTCAAAGGAGCTTTTGCGTATTACGATTTTTTTTTCAATGTATTCCTCATTTGAGCAAGTTTTATTATTGGCCAAAATTTAAAAATGCATACCAAATCTACACGTTTTACAAACATAACCTAAATTGATATTTGACAAATAAAGTTACACATGAAAAGAGAAATGTATATTTATAAAAAATACGATGTATTACTCTGTATACTTGGTTAAAAACTGATAATATGATCGTAGCACAAACATGCTTTTATTCTACAGGCTCAAATAATTACAATGTATACCGATTTGATATCACACAGTGGCTGCATAGAAATGACTATTTCCGACTCGTGGTCACCTAACAAACGTAAAAGACTCAACGCGTTCTCTTCCAGTGGATATTTTGTCACAATGAAATGCTGAAGATTGGTAAATGACTGAAAATAAATATAAAATAAATAGTTTAATCCTTATTTCAAAGACCGAAAAATCATCTAGAACTCTACTTAACATCTGACAATAGTGAACCATTGTGTTGTGGTTTTTTTGTTTTGTTTTATAGTTGAAACAAATAATTTGAAGACTGCTAGTAAAACGTATAGATCAGCCAGACACAAACATATTATAACTATGCAAAAAACCCAACATATTTAGCTTACTGACTGTTACTGACCTTCTAAAATATATCGAAATGTCTATTGATTATTTACAAAAGCATATGTGATGTTCCTCTTATATGCCTTACAGAGTAGACCATTGATCCAGGAAAAGAACAGAATAAAGTCAGAATATGACATTTTTTTTATTATAAAAAAAAACTATCCAGAACTTTCTACTTATAATAAACTTAAAACTTGTATTGTCCTGTTGATTACAAAAATAAATTCCTTTTCAACGATTCATTAACGTAAACCTCTTGTATAGATTGTAAATAATACTGAAAAGATGCAGATAAATTACCGGCACGGTTATTGCATTGATGTAATTGCATCGTATTGTTTTAATAGGCGAGAGATAGAGACTGTATTTCTTCACTGAAATGCAAACAATATAATGCGTTAGTATTTTGACTGCTCAGATAACTGTGTAAGGTTAAAAAAAAATTATTAAATCTACCTCCATATTTAATTTTCTGTTTTAACCCCCCTCCCAAACAAATTTTATCATAAATAGATGAAAAAAGAAATAAATAAAATGTATATTTGTATGTATTAAATTTGATCAAATCGTACTTACGAGGAAAAACTTCCTCGGAAATCATCTCTCCAGAATCATGCGTTGCAAAATTGTAATCATCTTTAGAATACTTTTGGCGAATTTTTAACAGCAGCTTTTAATATAAAAAAACAAGAGACATTACGTTTTGACATTTAATTTTATTCTAAACTTCGTTTGTAATATTATTAGTTATCCCTATATTTTCAAAATAAAGAAAACATTTTTTTTTATTGAACTTGTTATATATCAATGATTTTTGTTATTGTTGAGTGTTAACTGCAAACCTGAAATTCATTGTGAAGTGGGTTTTGGTTGACCGGGATATTTTTTCTCGCTTTATCTGCTTTGTTGAGAAACTCAACCATAGTGTCCACTTTAATTGGTGCTTTGAAAACTTCGTTCAGGGCAAGATATATCGTAATATACTGCTCCTTTAAGGGAATATACTTTATACGTTTATATTTAAGTGATAAAAATATTATATATTACCATCAAATTTTGTCTTTGTTCATTAGGTAATAATGAAATTGAATATTGTGCAACTTACATATGTTTGTACCATTGAGACTCGGTTCTCTCTCATTTTCGTCACAAATTCATAAACATTCACTTTCCCAGTTCTCTTGCCGATTTGAAACAGCGCATCCAAGGCTATATAGGTACCTGTTCGTCCTACACCAGCGCTGAGTAGGCAAAGAAAAATAAAGTAGAGTGAGCACAGTGTTTTTAAAAATAACAGGTCGAAATCCATTGCACTTTCCTGTAAATAGTCGTTACTGTTATTTGACATATTTAGTTTGAGAGAGGACTCGTTAACTCTGCAATATCAAACGAATTGTCAATATTTAATTTGTCTTTTGTTGAAGCATCCATTTAATGATAGACATATTTTTATCAAAGTATCACACAGCGGCCATTTTTTAAAAATATACTTTTGAAAGTGTTAGAGTAGCAATAGATTACCTGCAATGTACGGTTGTTGGACCTTGTTTATTGGCTGATGTATTTATGACGTGGTTATGGAATGTTAGCAAACACAGCGGCTCCGGAACACCGTGATCCGGCCAGGCAGTGTAGTGATATTGGGTAACTACACGTGTAGACTTGAGCTAAAAGTAACATGGGAAAAGATGGGTTATTTATCATTGTGTTAGTGATTGTCTGTTGTATTATTGAAACTAAATAAAAATTATTGATATGTGACGTAAATTATTTGTGAACAGATATACACCAGCAAAAATATCATTGAACATATTGTTTGCATTATAAACCAACCAACAAAAAGCCAACAAAAACAACAAAAAAAGATCAACAAAAATATCTTCGATAAAATCTGTTTCCGAAAATTTAGACCATCCATATTAACTCGAATAACTAAACATTATATTTAAAGATTTAAATACAGAAACAATTAGATGATTTAAGAACGTTAATATCAGGACTATTATATTCTTACATTTTGCATGTTAAATCTATTGCTTAATGTAATGCAAATTTTATCTGCATGTCGAACATTGGAAGTGCCTCGACAAGCTACGATTTTTCCTATAATCGTTTTTGCCTGAAGATTGCCGTATAAACATACATTTGGCCTTTATTGACGCAATTTGACGCAATAATTTTGTTAAATGTTACAATGTTTTATTTATTGAGAATGATACACCAAACATAGAATGAAACAATAAGGCAAAAACAAAATGTAACCTAACTATCTTAAGAGCAACTGAAACAAGTAATGTTATCAAAAGGAGATAATTAAAACAACACATTTGTTAACTTTGAATATATATACAATAAAGTTAATGAAAGAATGTACATATACATGTAATATTTATGAAAATGTATGACTCTTTTTTGAATAGACAGAAACTAAAGTTACCTCTTTGTTGAGCACAGAAAGTTGGCGAGTTGTGAAACATGCATGTTCTTTTTCTTCTATGAGGGTAACTTGAACTTGACCGTAGAGCGTAGGGTTGTTCTTATCCGGCCAGTATTTATTGCATTTGACCTTAATAAAAAAAATGTGAAATCTGTATTGACTATTTATTATCCATTTTGTTTTTCTTATATAATAAAAGAATACATTTTTAATTATGATAAAACACAGACTAAACTAAGATATGAAAAAGGTGTAAAACACTTAATGATGAAAGCTTAATTAGATACTGTTGTATTTTTGTGAACGCCCTCACAGTAATGGTGTTCAATACATCAAAAATGCGTAAATTCATACGGACCTTTTCCCCTTCAACAAGAGTTGTCACCATGACAACTGACGATACGTTTTCTTGCCAAATCATTCTCCAGAAATCTCCAAGAGTATTTGGCTTTGGTCCTTCAAAACAACAAACACAGCAATGATAAGTGCAATTCACATTTCCTTCATAATGAGACGGTTTTTTTTTTATCAGATTAATGATTTATCATTATATTTTGTGCTTGAATTGATTACTCTTGAAAGAAGATACAAATTGTAACAAAATTCATTTTATACTAGTTTTGTATCTCGTTATTTTTTTACTTTTCGTTTTCATAAGCTTAATAATGTGACCAACTATGTAACTTTGTAAGCGGTAGCGAAATGCGTGCTTTTTATTTGCCTGCATGCACCTTGAAAAATAAGACCAACGATTTAAACCAAAACATATACCTTGAGTAGCAATGTATTCTTTTTGTCGGTTCGCCCCCTGTAAAATATGTAACATATTCAGTTTACACATATCATCAATAAACTTTTTTTGGATAAAGGTTGATACATGTATATGTTGCTATTAAATTACTACCTTTAATTGTAGTATTTTTACTGAGCTCTTAAAATAAGTTAAGCTCATTGAGTATAAGAAAGCTCATACTGTCAGGAATTAAAGACAAAAAAACAAAAAAAAAAAAACAAAACAAACTCATACTGCAAAAATGGCAATTTCAAGACAGTTGTGTTTAAATAACTTTATAGAAATCAACTCAAGTTGGAAACTTATCTTTGCCTGACAGTAAGAGGACATGCTTAAAAATTTACATACAACTAAACAGAACAGAATTGATTTGAATATCAACAATTATTGTCATAGCATATCTACATGTTGTAAAATTCAATTTCAGTCAACAAATAGAAGAATATATTTTCGACTTACCTCTATAAAATTAGCATTTATATAGTCCGAATTATCGCCGTTTTGAGTATCAAGTACCACACGTGAATGATCATCTGAATAAAAATAATAACAGATTGATATATGTTCATTGTTTGTTTATCAGTCTCTATGTAGTATAAATTTGAGAAAAAAAAACAACAACAGGTACATGCATTTAATAAAAATACTTAAAGATCATTCATATTATGCATTACATTTTGATCAATGTTCATTTTTTTTTCAAAACACGTATCTTATTTCATAATTTATCCAATATTAAAAGTAGTAGAGGACAAAAAATAGGCCTCATTTAGAAATAACGTACATACGGTATAATTCATGTCTGAATAGGAAACACTTACATGGAAAAGTAGTTTTATATCTATTTTTAGGAACATTTTCTGGCTTCTTTCCAAATTCACATGTGTGTAGTTCACCTCTTGGAAGGGCCTAGAAATGCATCAACAACGAATATACTTAATAGTTAACTATATGCTGTAGTTATCGATAACCAACAATCCAAATCCTTCCAAAATGTGACCGGTTCCCGAATATGATGCATAAAGTATACATTAATCAAATATATGTATAAGCAAAGTTTTGTTAAGCAATGTTTATCAACCTTGAGTAACACTAAATTATATGGATATTGTAAGATTTACTGCAAATGTCATCTTGTCCTTCGATTTCAATATTCAAGTAGCATTAAACAGTTTAAACATACCGTGTATTCTTTTCGGAAGCCCTCGTTATCGTTCTTTCTCTTCTCCTCAATGACAATTTCGAGTTTATCAATAGGTATATTGAGAGCTGTGTTGATGTTTATATTAGCATAATTGGAATCATCGGGTATCATAGAATTAAAACCGTCATATACAGGTGACGTTTCATTCTTTTTATCAATGTTTAAGCCGTTCTCCTGTCCAATTATTTTCATCTCAGATTCACATTCACTTTTTTCCGATGTTTTTATTTCTACAACAAAGTTTATACAGACATTGAATTGCATTTGACTTTGAGTTAAATCTTCATTAACATTGTTTCTTTGCGTTCCATATAAACTTACACATGAAACTAGGAAATTAGACCTATTGCATTCATATGCATGTACTTACTTTTAGGTTTCGGTTTGCTTCTTCGAGACCTGAAAAATGTAATTCAAAAAACTAGTTTGAATAATCTTGAAATGAGTCTTAACTCCAGTCACAACAACTTATAAAGCTCAAATCTTAGATAAGAGTTTTATTCCCATTTCATAGTTGGATGAACTATATAAATATAGAACCTTGGGACATGTGATAATAGTTCTAAAATATTTCAGATAATTCCAATTGAAAATATTTTAAAATGTTAAATATTTTTTAACATTAAAAAACAGGAAATGATTAAAAATACAATTAAGTGATATCAAGAAAATTTAAAACCCATGTTCTAACTTTTGGTAAATCCAAAGTTATTTTTTGAGCAATTACACTAAACATTACCAATAAATATGTTAGATTCTCTATTAAGGCGAATGCAAATCAGTTATTAGATTTACATTTTAAAGGCATATATAAAATAACTTACCGTTTAACGACGACAACTAGAATAACCGCTGCAATGATGATGACAAGCAATCCAACACATACGCCAATAAATGGTGCATTGCCGTTGTTATCATTTCGGCTACCTGCTCGAAATTCAATCTGTAACCAAATAAAGGTATACAGAATTACTCACATATTTTAAGTTTTTTACTTTAAAGAGGTTCGCTCCTTAGGTTTTGGGTAGCCATTTTGGGTCACCTCTAGTCTGACAATTCTGCATCACATATTAGTTCTAGTAGTATATTTATATTTTACAATGCCAAATAAACTGCATTGAGTTAATTTGTTTTAAAACAAAAATACATTTTTACAGAGTTTAGTAAGGGGCTATATTTTGTGGCGGAAAGCTTTCAAGAAGGAAATGAACAGTTTTCATAATTCACTAGATTTAGAGTACTGTTACTTTAGCTTCCTAATTTTCAGCACAGACAACACCTCTAGATAGTTTGTGTATTACGATATATTTAGGATGTTCTAAAAAACATATTTAAACAATGTTTTGATATTTATATCGATATGTTTTGGCATAAAATTAGCTTATTTCATGCTATCACTCAATTTATTTTAGATGTGACCCCTACTTGTTTTCCTTTTAAATGAGACATTAAATGTATGTCTATTTGTATGCAACGTTTTGGAAAGATGACATTGCTATATATTTTTTTTTATTTGGGTTATAATTTGATTACTCCAAAAGTTGGTGGTACCATCTGTTGTTGTGTTTATTACGTACTTGCCTTTGAAGCCACCAGTTAAGCAAGAATTTTTAAACTTTTTAAACGCGGGGGTGTTAAGGAACCATATGGGCAATTTAGCGTCTTATTTTAACTGTTATATTCACAATCATGAGATCGAATAACTGTTTTGAATCAGATCAGAAACTTAGTATTATCCTTTGAAATAGATGTCAATGCAATGAAATCGGGTATTTCATTACTGCCACATCGGTGCATTATCACGTGACAAGTATAAATAGCTTACGTATGTTCCTTAACATAAAATGAGATAGAACAACACTACTCCGCGGTTTCCAAAATACAATAAACATACAAAGTGAAGGCAAAGCATCTCAGTTTGATAAAAACCGCTGCTAGAATCCTATGTTCTTCTTTATAAAATATTTATTCATCTGGTTCTCGAAAATCCTTCCCAACGTTTATACAGTTTGCACGGAAAACGGTATGTTGCATCAAACAACACAAAACATAGGATTCTAGCAGCACTTTTCAACTTAAGCATTGATCAAACTATCGAAAAGTGTAAAATGTTAAGTTCAATATATACGGGGTAATGTTGTTCTAGTCGGATTTTACATCGTAAACAACGACATAGGAAAACCTGGCCGAGAAATAAAAGCAAATGTACATACCTTTTAGCGAATGATTGATCAAACTAACATCTCTCCCAGCATTCTTATGTTCAATGCTCAATTAATCACACCAAAATAATTTAATAGAGTTCTTAGATTACTTATATTTTGAATCTGTTTACAATGCTCTCTGATCAAATTTACACGACATTCAACTTTCAGTCAAGACGTCATCAATGTGTAAATGTACGTTATGCAATATAATTTGTAAAAAAAATTATCTTCAGTATGTTTTATTTGTTTTTGGTCTACGTTTCGTTGCTTAAATATTTGAACATGTACCTAATAACTAAGATTTGTGATTTCACGGAATTACATGTAACTCAGATTCCATATGCTTCCTTAACATCCCCGTTTGACTTAGATTGTACTTATATAGTCACTACATGTGTTCAACTTCATACTGTATTTAAATCATAACTAGATAATAGTTCAAACTATAAATATTTGTTTGATTTCTTCAAATAATCAATTTCCATGCCAAATTTAGCAAAATTTTCAGGAAAATTATCTTTTCTGTTTGGGGCCCTATATTTCCAAAAAATGGCATGCGACATGCGTCACAAATAAAATAAATGAACATTATAGGTCCCAATCTTTATATCCAAGTGGTTTTCGGATGATATGCATTACTATTATTTCAGGTGCCAACCTCCTTAACTAAAGAAAAATACAAAACTGCTGCAAGTATTTATATTCTGTGATCTTTATTAGTATTTTTTTTTGTTTTGATCTGGGTTTTTTTTTCTTTTATTGTTTTTTGGTTTTTTTTTTATTTTTTTTTATTTTTTTTTTTTGTTGTTGCTGTTGTTTATATTTATTATCATTGAAAAACTTGCAAGAAAGACACCATAACCGTTTGTTAGATTAAGAAAAAAATATTTTGATTTTTACATGTACATGTATCAAAGAACTTACCATTTTACATGCACCGGATTTTGTGTCACAAATTCCATCGACGCAAAGCGAACTGCAATTCTCCATACAGTTGTAACCAAACAGGCCGTTGCTACATTCTGTTAAATAGCAATCTTATGTAAAACTCTCGAACAAGTGTCCAGTTTCATGCAGACAACGTTAACGTTAGTCAAACAAGTAGTAAACAACAGCTGATACATTTCTTAGTGTTGCTTTCATGTAGAGTTTCGCAGCACTGTTAAGGTTGCATATGCTTAAATTACTAAGAAATGTGTCATAAAAAACGAACTACAAATGTGATGGTCGTATTGATCAAACTCGCATACAACTTTTGCCAATATACTATTATTTTAACTCTTGTGACCCATGTGTTACGACACATATGTGCATTTAGAGTCATCACGTGTCTATCACGTGACATCGATATTTATAAACATTTTACTAGGTCACACATATTTTTCAATATCGCAAGGGCATACCCCCGTTGCACAATTATTTTTTTTGCATATATAATTTAAATGTGATCTTCTTCACCCAAAAATCACTGCTACTTTATTGGAATCGAGTTAATTACAACGCCATATCCAAAAATACACTCGACAATCCGTCATTTACTGGGGTATCATGTCATTTTCATCAACGAATAAGACAAATCCGAAGAATGAAACAAAGCAGCAGCATTTTTCAGTTACCTCAAAACCTTCTTGATCACTGTGTAAAATATCAAAAGTATCCATGCAGGTTATGCCCTTGCGAAAGTGCGTTAAAAATGATATACATATATTTTCCTTAACTCAACCCCTTTTCAAACGCAATGCCGATCTAGATTTCGGCTAAGGGAAATAACTCTGTAGATACCCTAGTGTTGCGGGATTTGAATTACATTACGAGCATTTTGCGATATTTTCCCTTGGTTGTGTATTGCCGGAGGCCAAATCGAAACTTAAGTATTAATAAATATCATTCATTTATAAATTTCAAGTGACAGCGTGGGTCAGTAACTCATCAACAGAAAAAAACATGAAAGTTAACAATGACATGCATAATCTCTTTATATTCCATGCGCGGATCCAGAAAATTTTTCCAGGGAAATCCGACGGTCATTTGAGTTTGCCAGGAAGGGGGGGGGGGGTCCACGGCATAATTTTGTAATGTAATTTAAATAAATTTGAATTTTGAAGGGGAGGGGGGGGGGGGTCGGACCCCCCTAGCTGACCCCCACCCCTATAGATCCGTGCATGTATTCAGCGACAATGAACAAGCCATGCATTTCTTCATTTGATTTATTTTTTACCTGTTTTGCCAATTAAATCAATCAATTGTGAATGAAATATATTTTTAACACATTCTTCCTCAACATGGCTGTTTATTTTTTTTAGAAGTATTCCTCTACATTGCTGTTTATTTTTAAGAAAGTACAAGCAAAAAACTCTGACCCCACCCCCTTCCTAATAAACAAATACTCAAACAACAATACATGAACAATGTAAATTCTTAGATTTTGAGCACTGATCACAACAACAAATATATAGATTTTCAAACATTTATTATTCATTTTTCAAGGGAAATGTTGAAGAAATAACTCATAGTTAGGAAACTGTTAACAAATAAATCATGGTTTGAATAAATAATATTTGCATATAATATTAATTTTGACTTTTTAAGTTTTAAATATCATTGATAATAATTTAAAAAAAAACCAAGAGTTGCAATTTCCTTAGCTCAGATTCAACATATAAATATTAAGATTAGGTTTGTTCATTTATAATAAATACATTATAATCATGTTGATATTTCTGTTTGGAGGTTATAAATGCACATAATTGCTTTTCTCGTACAACATCATCCCGATAGTCTCCACTTAGGATAAGCTGGGTAACAGGCAGATGAGGAACAGAGGGAGGTAGAACCAGCCAATTCACCAATGCAGATGGTATCACGCATAAGCCTACAAAGTTTAACATAACCTTCAGGCACACTCAATATATATTTTAGCACTTGCACTTTACAACAGTATTTAAACAAAACAATGTCAAATGACGAAAAATGAATTTTCACCCTGAGAAATCTTTTTTGATAAAAGATAACCCTATGAGCAAAGTATTAGCCTCTGATGTTTATTCAAAGTTCTTGTAAACAATAGTGAACACAAAAGATGCCAAGATGGATACACAGTTACACAGAAAAATGGTTGGAAATGCCACTTGGGCATTTGCATATACATGTATTTTAATTATGTTCTTTCTTCCTAAATTTTGATTTCTTTATATAAATATAAATATATATCATTATTAACCCGACAAATTTCCTTGCGGCAATTAACAAATGTTCCCAATATACCGGTACTGAAGAAAATCAAGAGTCAACTTAATACTTCAAGATGACTTGGGTATAAATGTTTACAATGGCAGAAAGTAACCCCCCCCCCATCCCCCGCCAAAAAAAAAATCTTTATCATCAAGGGATAATGCTGAGCAATCAATGTTTGTGATATACATATGTAGTGTATACTCTCACAGCAAGTTTAATTACATTTCAAGCAGAATGAAAACACAAAAATACATACAGGGTAGTCTCCACCCACAGAATATATATGTAGGGCACTGTATTTTAAAATCTTACCAAAAACAGGTTAAATGCATTTGGATAAATTGATCTTAGGTGCTGAAGCAGTTGATTGTAATGAGTCACTGGAGCATACAGCACATGGAATCAAACACCATGACAAGGGTACACCGCCCCTTTCACCTCTTCTACACAACACAAGTACCGGTAGTATAGGAGTCTACAAATAAAGTATATGTATAAGCGTATTAAATGAAATCATCAAATTACCAGTTATTTAGACTTGAACTCAAATTTTATGCGGTGACACGAGTAATAGTTGATCAGTATGCAGTCTTTGAGGCTGGCGACCAGTTAATAAAGGTGTGAAAGACAAAAAATTGCACCTCATATTTTTAAACCTCAAAGCTTTCACTCTTTTTATTTCTAGGTTATGTTTTAAACAAATAAAGTCAAAATTATTACAGTGCATTACATAAAAGCTTTAAGTCGGCATAGCCACATTAACTCCAGATAAGTTTCAACGAAATGTTTTGACTGACCCTTGTCATTGAAAGCAAGATATAATTGCATGATGCGAGTTGAATGAAGGTGATGACAATCTAGTTGTAGCTATTAACAATGCTACCTAACAAGGATAACTGTATTACTTTGAAAAATGTTTTAATTATCTGCAAGGACAGTCAACATTCCTGACAAATTATTTCATCTAAAAATTGTTCTGATAATTAAAATCAAACATGTTTAAAAAATGATCATGTTGATAGTTAAGGCAGGTCAGCAAAACAATAAAAAATTAGAGATAATAATTCTCACAGCAATTAACCTATACATATTGTATTATCTTTTTTATTCTATACCATAATTCTACATAAACTATAATATAATTAATATAACTAATTATGACACACTGTTATATTGTAATTGATTGTATTAAATATTAAGGTTCCTTAATTTCAATGTAAACAAGCTGAGCAGTGACGTTTTTATTTGAAGCACATGAATCAGCTATCAGAAGTGATACTTTAGAGCAATTTGTCATAGAAAAATGATTTCTTTTAATTAATTGGTACACATGCAAAAAAACCAAAATAGGCCTATTGATCATGTGTTGATACCATGTAATTGTTTACATATACAAATATATACCAGTCCATGTATATATATCAACACAGTCTGACTACTTATCATCTACATTGATACATGTATGGTGTCGCTGATTAAATAATCAATGTGGAACTGGATGGTTGTGTATTCATGTAAAATCTAATGTCTGATAGGGAAAAGGTGATAAATCGCCATCGCCATTTTTTTGTCCAAGACGTTTTCAACAAGTGGTATTTAAATACTCTTAAAATATTCTTTAAAATAATAAATTATATGCAAATAAAGTATGGATATATTATCTTTTGTGTATATGTTAGTGCGTTGGTTAAGTAATAAAACTTCATAATTATTTACAACGTGCAGACACATAATATTTATGTCTCTGCAACATGGTCGTAGGAAAACACATCTCGATCCGTACATCACTGTGATTACAGCACACACTGCTGCGTTTACATTCCTTATCATACTGTTTGCGTTAGCTTATGGAATGATTTGTCCAATACTTACCATATCTCCTGCATACTTTGACATCCACACGCACAGTATCACTCCACAACATCTCGGCGCACATGTTTACATCCATGCCTGCCATTTTGCTAGCTGCTAAAAATAGCCGCCGCGTCACGGATCGATACAAGCGTCGAAAGGGAGCGGATCAGAACCAAACGACAATTAATGTTTTCATTGAAAATAAGTAAATAATAATCATTATTACACAGTGAGGGGTTGGATATTTGATTGAACTCTCTTTAACGAGAAAACAAATCCAAAAAGTAATCAATTACCATTAATAAATGTTATTTAGGTTAAATAACATATCTAATGAATATTCATGAGTTCAAAGTTTATTAAAATAAGCCCCGCCTCCAAATTCCAGCCTTAACTGTGCTGCGTTGATAAAATACAACAACAATTATCATCTTTTATTAGAGTACCTACCATTATTACACAAAGGACCGTGGAAGCCTAAATCACAACCTGTTAGACAGGAACCGTTGACAGGATTGCAGTTGGAGGAATTAGCGCAGTGACCACATGTCTGCTCGCAGTGTCTTCCATACATAGCGTTATCACACACTGTCAAAGACGGAAAAAAGCAAACCCCAAAAAATCATTTCAGTGTAATGCAATGCTGGTTATTCTTTTGATACATATATAAAAACAAAAATCAATATTGGCAAAATAAACTCCCCTTAAATCGGATTTACAAATAACTGCGTTTTTTATGATATTGTTTTGTGAAATGGTCACTGAGTCAAGATGGCGTGAAAGACACTAATTAATCATTTGTTTAACGCATTGTATATGCAGTTTATGTGAGAGCCAAAACTATTTATTGTTTTGAGTTTTGATTTTAACAACAAGATCATTCATAAAATGAGGACGGGGGTTGGGGCCATTGTAACACATTATGACAGATCACTTAATCCATATTTATCTGATGAGCAAATAATAATTCAAGTTAATATGTGAGTTTATATTTATTTTAAAGAAGTGATTAATTATACACTTCAAAACACAAACATCAGAAAAACCATATGAGTTAATAAATTTACAGTTTTTAAAGATCGTCTATATTTTTTATGACCATAATATTGTGTTCGACCAACAACCGAATACTTATAGTTATATATGCAATTC
Organism: Magallana ariakensis; assembly: GCA_020458035.1. Classification (NCBI taxonomy): domain Eukaryota; kingdom Metazoa; phylum Mollusca; class Bivalvia; order Ostreida; family Ostreidae; genus Magallana; species Magallana ariakensis. The sequence goes on from CM035811.1 coordinate 50,353,222, forward strand.
ATTCACCGTCATCTATCTAATTTTTTGTATCTAAGCTAAAGGTTTGTTTCATTCATGAAAATGGAAAAATAACAAAACTTGAAGACAATAATGAAATTTCAACGGAGTCTCTTTTAATAGTTTTTTAAAGGAAGTTTTTTATAGAAGCATAAGTAGATTTTAAAGATCTACATACCCTCGCAAAAGTCACCCTTCCAACCTGCTGCACATCCATCAATGCAGTGACCCGTATCTTTTTCACAGATGCCCCTATTTCTGCAGTTACTACTGCAAGTTTTGTTGCAGTTCCGTCCAAATGTTCCCGTCTGACAACCTATCATTTTCGATTGAGTCAACATATAAGCGGTTTTTTTTTTCAAAACTTTTTAGAAAGTAAGTATGTTGTTTTAACACCAGGTTTGTATCCATTGTTGTCAGGTTTTGTACATGATTTGGCTTCTATACATTTAGAAAATATATAGATTTATTGTTGTTTTTTTCTTTCAACCTGAGATGACCAGACAGCTTAAAAGATAAATTTTGGCTGAATGACAGGTATTTAGGATCAGTATATACTTTATTATGAACTGAGGTAGCCTAATGTAAGCATGTTAATTATCTATATATTTTGTATGAAGTTTTATCTCAAAGAGAAAAGGTTTATTTATATCAAAGGATCTAGCTGACGGATTTTACGGCAATGTGTTTGATAAAATTTTGCTACTTTGTTTAATATAAAGTAGCATCTTCGTTAAATTATATCACACATTGTTACTCTAAGAACATTCTTCTCATAGTCGCATAAAGTGTATTAAAATATCAAGCAGACCAAAAGTTAACTCTTAACTATATAAAGAATGTGATTTGTTTCATCAATACCATTAAATGAGAGATGAACGGTTAGTACCTTCGGTACAGTTGGAACCCTTGAAACCCTCAATGCATCCATTCTTGCAGGTTCCATTTATGTGATAACATTGCTTATCACCAAAGCAATTTCCACATCGAGTGCTGCAATTGGCTCCGTAAAAATAATTATCACACTCTGTAATGATTTGTAATGTATGTTCTAGATAGTTGTAAACTGTATGAATGAACAATCGTATTTGAAAATCTACCAAATCAGCCACTTTGATTAAATTACTTGTCTTTTAAAAAGAATTGTAGGTAAGCTGAAAATAATTTTAATAGTACCGCTTTTACAGAGGTTGCCTTTCCATCCTGGTTTGCAACCGTTTTCACAAGCTCCCGACTTTTTATTACAGCTATTACAAGTCGGTCTGCATTTTGTATCACAGTTAAACCCATAAAAACCAATTGGGCACTCTAAAAAAAAAAAAAAAAATATATATATATATATATATATATATATATATATATATATATATATATATATATATATATATATATATATATATATAATTATCTAAAAAAAAAGTTATTGGATTTATACGTATTTAAAAACATAATTTTGATTATTGGTTTTTATATGTAATCGTATTTCTGACACAATATTAGCATTGTTTAAGTTATATGCGAGAAACATTACCACTTCTTTCATTTTGGAATACAATGTTCTCGTTCAGAAAAAAATAAGTATAATTTTGTACTACGTTTACCTTCCGTGCAGTTATTTCCCCTATATCCAAGTTGACATCCTTCAATGCATGTTCCGTTTACATGATGACACGTTTGGTTATCAAAGCAATGACCGCATAGTGTACTACAGTTAACACCGAAAAGTCCATCGTCACATTCTTAAAAAAAGGAAATTTCGTTTTATCAAGGCCAAGTACCCATGACTGCGCATTTTTAAGGATTTAAGAAAACATAAAACTAAAACGGCTTCATTTGATAATTTTCGTCTAGCTATGTAGGAGGAGCCAAGTAGCACGCGGCGCATGGCGTGATCTGTACTGCTATACTTAAACTGATTGACAGGCGAAGCACGTGGAGTCCTGAAATAAAATCCCGCTCAAAAGGCCGACTATAAAAACCTAGGGCATGTCGTTTTATACCCTGGATTTGTTAATCACTATACACAGGGAATGATCGCGAGTTAAACTTAATATACACAAGAAAGCCAAGAAAGCACGTTATGATTCAATGTGCGTTAAAGCACCCAATAACTTTATATATGTATAATAAGTTTATTATTTGAAGGAAAAACTTATTTGTTAATATGATTCCCGACACTTGTTCATTTAACAATTACGACACACACATGTACATGTACATGTCAGTCTATGGCGCTATGGAAAAAAAAGATTAAGGTCTAAGAAAGAAAATTAGATTAAAACATTTTTGTAACGGTTTTAATAAAAAATTGAAATTTTAGTATGTGTTATTTAATCCCGCATAACTAAAATCAAGCAAAATATTGAACTTGTGTGGTAAGCGATAATCTCCGTCCGTATTCATCGAAAGACATTAGTCAATAAGCCGTATATGGAAGTTGCACGCTTATTGCACGGTACGGTACGCTTTTTTGGCCGTTTTGAGGCGGGTCTTGTATAAATTATATTGCACGCTTTTTGCACGGTAGGGTTCGTTTTGTAATGGTACGGTTCGTTTTGTGAACGGTACGGTTCGCTTTGTGAACGGTACGACGGTACGGTTCGTTTCTTGCACGGAACGGTACGGTTCGTTTTAGAGGTGTAGTAGCACGTTTCAGGATCTGTATGAATTGGCGATGAAAGAAAAAACAAAACAAAAACAAATATTCATCGTGACCTTGTATATGACTTTAAAATGCCTTGTCCTGTACATACAATGAATAAATACGAAGTAAAAAAAATAGAAAGAAACAAATAATTATTTCTAAAGTGTTAAAGTCTGATATTTACAACAATATGCCAGGGTGTTTTTTTTTTAGACAATAATAAATTTAGATATTATTTTTAGACAAAACAACGAGTTTAACATTTTTTTCAAATTTCACCATTTGGTGGCATTTTAGACTATTTTTAATATATTTTGAAAGAAAAAGAAATCCCTGGGATAGAAAAACAAAACATACTGGAAAACATGACAACTTAGCTCTTTTTCAACAAATCCCCATAAATTCCAATCGTAAAAAGTTTAAACTTTCTAGACGAAACCTGAAACCCTATGATATCGGGATGGTAAATATATTTTTCATCTTCAAATAATTGATGTAATAGTAAAACTATATGCAAGAAATTTTATCAAAATATCAAGGATAGACTAGGCCTCGTTAAGTGCTTTTTTCTGTTGACGTGATTCACTTATTCAACCGTTAAAATTTGTATTTTTGTTTTTGTTGAATATACTAAATACAACCTAACATTTCTATAAATTTTTTTTTTCTAATACTTCACCTCTTTAATCAGAACTCCTGATATTATCAAAACTATTAGTACAGATTTGGGATCATATCTCAAAAAAGTGCTAATCTACCTACATGTAGTATATTATCGTTATTAATATGTATGCAATTGTATTAACTTTTGTTGCAGTCATTTCCTCTGTATCCTGCTTCACATCCTTCACAAACTCCAGTTTCATAGTGACATTGTTTGTTTTTTAAGCAGTATCCACATCGTAAGCTGCAATTAACACCAAAGAATCCATCCTCGCATTCTGGAAAAAAAACCGAAATCTTAGCCAAATGACGATTCCTTGTTTTTATTTCAAGAGGACATTTTACAATTTCATTGTATGAAAGCTTTGGATATTATTATTATTATTATTATTGAAAAGCCAACAATTATCCAAGCAAGAACCGTGTACAAAGTAGAACTTTTTCAATATATTCACATAATCTAGACATCAGAAATCAAACAAAAAACTTAATCATATAACTTTATATCCTAGAAAATATTTTCTCTTTTATAAGATGATTTTATTGTAAAATGTAATGTTGACCTTACTTTTTATGCAGTCGTTTCCCATATATCCTGGTTCACATCCTTTAGAACATATTCCAGTAACATGATGACACTTTTTGATTTCAAAGCAATGACCGCAAAATCTACTACAATTTGCACCAAAAAGCCCAGCACCACATTCTGAGGGGGAAAACATCATTAAAAAATTGCAATTCCTACTCATTCCAAAACAACCCGATACATTTTGTTACACCAAATTTTTTTCAATATTTCAATCAGTGAATTTCATAACAAATTATCATTTGGTGTATTCAATATATCGTATACTTATAGAAAATATACCCTTTTCCGTCCTGTGCGATATAAACCGAAAATTCGCCTACCTGTGTGATATAAACCCTAGGGGTGTGATATAAGATTTATATCACACCCCTCTCCGGCAATCTTCGGATGTTATATCACACCCCTTTCCGTTAATCATCGGCTATTGTGACGTAGAGTTCGGTATGCGTCGTTCAACTCCGATCTCCGAGTATGACGTCAAATAGTTACGTCGACGTCGACTTGGTACACAAACAGCTGGCGCAAAAAAATCAGGGAAGCTTATTACAGATGGAATATGTAGACACAGAGCGATTTGTTAACAATAATCATTCATTACATGATGTTTTATATTGTTTCTTTAATACTTTCTATAAGTATATGATATAAAAATTATTACATGGTAATTTTTATATCGCATCCTATATTGGCCCTCGGTCCCTGTATGTCAACCCTCGAGCCTGTGATATAAAAATTGCCATATAATAATAATAATAATAATATATATATATATATATATATATATATATATATATATATATATATATATATATATATATTGAGTTTTTATTTTGAAAATATTTTTTCAACAAAGATAAAACTGCTTAAAACTGTTTGAACCTCTTCCTTTACTGCTTAGTATATGATAATTTAAATATGTGTTTAGTTGTAAACATCAAACGGGTCTCCTTAAATAAAAAAATGTATTTTACAATTATTGTCATTATCATTAAAAAATTGCAATTCCTACTCATTCCAAAACAACATTTGTTACATTTTATATTGATATCTTATAGCACACCCCTAGGGTTTATATCACACGGGTAGACGAATTTTCTGTTTATATCACACAGGGCGGAAAAAGTTATATTTTCTATCAGTATACAATATAAAGTTTTACTTAATGTTTATCCTTACTTAGAGTTTTAACGTACTATCCAACTACCTGCTAGTTAACAACGAAGTGTATATATATATATATATATATATATATATATATATATATATATATATATATATATATATATCACCTATAATTTGGCAAATAACTAAAAACAATCAAAAGGAAATTGATCTTTTCATTTATTTCTTTTTGTTTACCTAATATACTTTATTTTAAATACAGATTTGAACTTGGATATTTTAAAATACATTAATCCTAAGTTTATTGAAGACATAAACCTTCATTTCTACATGTACAAAAGTGTACAACACCAACCAGTAACAGTAACGTGCAAAATATTGCAATTCAAAACCTGTCGACCATAACAAACTTTTTGTTATCGGGATAGAAACAATCTATTAATAATATAAACAGTACCTGTGTCACAATATTCGCCTTTCCATCCTGGTTTACAACCATTTTCACAAACTCCTGACTTTTTATTACAGCTATGACAAGTTGCGTTGCATTTTTCCATACAGTTTTTACCAAATTTACCGTCTGGACATTCTGAAACAAGAACATATTCTGTTAGGAAAGAAAGAACAAGATAGATAGATAGATAGATAGATAGATAGATAGATAGATAGATAGATAGATAGATAGATAGATAGATAGATAGATAGATAGATTTGTAAGAAAAAAAATAATTTTGCGGGTTTTCTAGATGTTAATTATATATATTGATACCTTTTTTGCATTTTGGCGGCTGGAACCCGATAGCGCACCCTTTTATGCACTTTCCATTGTTGTGGTTACACGTTTTATTATAAACACAATGTCCACATTTGTTTCGACAATTTTGTCCAAACGTATTTATATCACATACTGAAAAAAAAATAAGAAGAAAATGTATCCCATCAACAAATTTTTAGTGCATAGAGACATTCTTTATTTCAGGAAACAAAAAATATTGTTAATACACAAAAAAATGTATTGAATATAACAGCATGTATCTTAAAGATAAAATTATACTTGTCTTCATTTTTGTAGGTAGTAACGAGTTGAGTCAAGTGGTACATGTATGTCAGGTAAAAAAAAAAAAAAAAAAAAAAAAAAAAAAAAAAAAAAATATATATATATATATATATATATATATATATATATATATATATATATATATATATATATATTTTTTTTTTTTTTTTTTTTTTCAGATATACGTTCTATATACCCTTGTTGCATCGTTTGCCTTGGAAACCTTTTTTGCACCCTTTTCTACAAATTCCAGTTATATGATGACATTCTTTTTTTCGTTTACATTGTCCACAATTCATACTGCAAGTTTCTCCATAAGTTGTAAGTTTACAATCTGAAATCGAAATTACACACTTTCACGCTTGCATATGAATGTACACTCTAGCACTAATGACATATTTTAATATTAACTTTTTAACAGTTCTGTTCAGAAAAATGTACATAACTATCCCTCAAAAAGTATATGTTTTTAGTCTTATTAGATATTAAAAAAACTTTAGAACATCAGGAAGAGAAAAAAATATTTACTGGCTGATTAAATAATTCATAAATAACATATTGACTCCATATAAGTACAAAGGTAGCTTATCAAATACCAAATCACAATAAAGCTTGAATCAAACAAATTCTGTGTGTCGTAACTTTCAATTAATGTAAACCACAGATTGGTTCAACAATAACTCTTATATTCATATACGAAAATATAGGTTATTTTAAGTTTTATTTCTGTTGACACACAATGCATGTAGTAAATTTAAAAATCAAATATATTTGCTTAACATATGTATGGCACAGAACCTGATATAACTACAAAAAAGAAGGGGATGTTTAGAAAACTAACCCTTATTGCAACTGTGCCCTCGATATCCTGGTTCACATCCATGAAAACAGGTCCCGTTAACCCAATGACATTGCGTCCTATTTAAGCATTTTCCGCATTTCTCATTGCATCTAATTCCAAATCTTCCTTTTTTGCATTCTTTAATAAAATATACCAAAATTTAAATAAATATAATAATACCCCAAAACAAAAAAATAATACCAATTAATACCAACGTGCAATTACTGATTTCCTGCATGCATTAAAAAAGTGACATATGTAGATAAAGAGAAGAGCATTAAATAAAATGAACTGAAATAGACATTATTTAAGGAGTCTACAGTGAGAATGATTCAAACATACGATTTCCTTTTTTTTTACTGTGAAAAGTCAACTCATAAGTAAACTATGCGCAAAATATAAAGTAAATTGACCGGATTGTTTATCTGTTTACCGCGCTCAAATTTTGGTCGTATCTCAAAATAATCCCCGACATTTTATATAATATCATATTATAGAAAAGGGGGTTTTCATTTTCAATTTCATATGTACAAAATTACAAACATACGATTTTTTTTAATATTCAGCAATGGACAGTAACGTAAAATAGACTTTTTGCCAAATTAAAACGAAATTGAACGGATATTTTTTATGCTATCCGCACTCATAGTTTAGACCCATAAACCTGTCGTGCCAATATACATTTCTAGTTTTGTTTTTTAAAATATTTTCTTTGTACAAACGATCTGCCGACTCCAAAATTGCTCTTGTTGCCTGAAAATGACATGTGGTGATAACGAACATTATTCAAATTCAAAAGTCCAAAGGAAAATTACAAAACAGGTGCAGAGCGAACACGGACCTCTTAAAAAAATAGAGGTAGGATAAGGTGCCATGGAGGAGTGAGCATCCTCTGCTGACCGGTCATTGCTCTTTGTCGTAATCGGGAAAAACGGAAAAGTCCGTACACAATTACTAATAGATTATTAATTATGGTCTAACAATTGGTATTAAACACGTCAGTTAGGATGCGGCCCATTGGAAGATTGTATTTGATGACAAAATCGTTGTATTGACCATAGAACTTACGAAAAGATGACTTCAATAGAGACTATTGATAGTCCTGTTCTAACGTTCGACTTGCCGAAATGTGCCGTTCAGCATTTTTACATCCATTTCTATCGGTCGGGATTACTTTCTTTTTTACTTATGGTCATCATACTTGTCTGAATATTAATTTTGTTTGACTACTAAATCACAAAATGCATTTCTAAGCGATTTTGTTAATTTTATTTACTTCAAAAGCCTTTGTTGCAATGTCTTTTCCAATTTTGATCAGTTACATTTACGTTTTGTGGGTAAATAATAAAATTTCAACGACTTAAAATGTATTTTTCATCACCTTCTTATGGTGTTTTGTCTCTCAGTTAATTCGATACGCAAGGGCATGCTCTTCTTATTAACAGTTTCTAAGGCGAGGCATGCTACTTACAAACAAATCCTTTCGTAAGATCTATGGTCGATACAACGACCTTGTCAGCAAATACAATCTTCCACTAGGTCGTATGCTGACTGACGTTTTTCATACTAATTGTTAGACCATAATTAATCACCAAATTGTCTACGGACTTTTCCGGTTTTTTTCCCGATTACGACAAAGAGCACACGGCGGGTGTGACCGCTCAGCAGAGGATGCTCACTCTTCCATGACACCTGATCCTACCTCTATCTTTTTGGAGGTCCGTGTTGCTCTGCTTTGAATTTGTATTTAGTTTTCTGAATCTTTGAGATGGTTGACGGTTTGTTATTGTCATTTTTTCACCTTTACTCGCAATTTTCATTTCATTATTTTGATTTCAACTTTTTTGTTTTTGTCATTGCGCCGCACGTAGAATTTATGATCTAGCATGTTTTCATTCTCCTTATTTAATCCAAAACAATATTTTCTTTCAAAACAAAATTTGAATGCAAATTACTGGAAAATTTCATGGCGCAATTTTCATCTTCCCGTGTCTTCTGAATAACTGAATAAATGAATAACACCACTTGTCTACGCTATTTTTGGACAACCCTCGTATTCTATGCAAATACGACCCTTAAAGTTGACCTGAGTTAAAATAACATTGATTGGTCAAATGATTGATCGATAAACACCTTCTATTTAAATAGACCCGTGTAGGCCTTAGCGATATATCATGGGCAAGTAAGTGTAAATATTCTGTCAAGAAAGTGAATCCATGCAACAAAATACAATCAATGTTAATAAAAGGGGCACCGGTATGTAATTATAAATATTGAATTTTAAAACTCACCATTGGCAAAACATTGGATGAACAGAGATATCAGAATATAAAAGAATACTATCATCATGTCATTCAAATCTCTAGAAAGAAAATTAGTTTAAAAAAATTAGAACATAAATCATTACACGTTAATTCATATAACTATGTTACTCTTATTTTACCCCATTTAAAAACATAGGAAATTAAATCAGAATGTTAACACAAATTACAAACAAATCTGGTAATAAAATAATACATTTTGAGCCAAACAGCCCCGAATAAGATGATTAATTTTATACTGTCCGATCAAATCACCAATATTCCTTTGCTGAGAGATCTATATTTAATCAATGAGTCTTTTTTATCAAGCGCATTAACACACAGTTTACTTCCTCATAACGTAAAATAATACAGGAAACGCCGAATTAACCATGAGTTCGCGAATTATATTTCTTTATTACTGTGGAATCATTTCAAATCGCGAGGCCAATTTTCTTGGATTGTTGGTTTTTTGCTTATTCGTTGAGATGTAAATTCGTGGATCCATCGGTTTTCAGTATCTGGAACCAAGATAATTCTTTCTAAATTTGTTTTCGTTGAGGATGTTAAATCGTTGAAGAGGCTAGGCACGAATACCACGAATATTGAGCAACCACGAATTCTAATGATTAAACAGAATTCTAAGGCAAACTGTTTTATCTATCGTCTATTTTTATACAGTTGAATTTGGTTCCCATGCATGAATTCATTTGTTTAAAATAATGAAAATTCGTATAAATAGATAAAAGTGTCTCCTACACTTGATGTTGTCAACAGTTTTGATACTAGTTTTCGTTATATTTAGTTGATGGATTTTCTATATTGACTAAAAATTAGTTGGAAGTAAAAAAAAACAAAAAACTAATTGTCTCTTATTTAAATTGTACCTTTAAAACGATACCCCTCCCTAGAATTAAAGTTTTAACAAGAAAGACCTAAGATATTCACTCTTTTCGAGTACTCACCCCCTCCAAACAGTATGTCAGTAGAAAAAAATACATCTTGTAGGCTAATTACGCAATGCAGCCCGTCGGAGGATATATAATAAAAAAAAAACATGTTAGATATGTTGGCATTTTATCTATAAAGTGCTGTCATTTGAAACACTGTTTTTTATTATAGTGTGCATTTTGATTATTACGACAGGCTTTTAGCCCTAATTCAATGATTTTCTTTTTCACCTTTCAATCATTTAAAAAACATAACATTTCAAAATAATTTTGTCATTAAAAAATAATAATTTAGTGAAAAATAAACATTAGGATTCATTATCTCTAGAATAAAACAATTCCTTGAAATTCAGTGAGTAAACTTAGAGGTATTGTTACAACAACAATAATTTTTATCCATCTTCTTACAAATCGTTTTCGTTAAGCCATCCATAGCAAATCGTGTTAACCTCTTTACAATTTGTTTTACTTGAATCAACCATATTGCATACAGAATTGATTTTCATATGCATATCTAAGTGGAGAAAAGGGTTCTTCAGGTTTTTCAAACCGTCTATGCTAACTCGTTGGTTTTTTTTTCAAACAAAGGTTTGAACTGTAAGAATTTAATTTAGATAGTTTGCCCTTTAGTCGAAACGTTAATCAGAACAGATATTGGGACTTTTTCCGAGAATACCAGTGTTTGAATCCGACATACGTATTTGTTTTTTTTTATCTGTGTTTTTACATGTATTTGCGTTTCTTTGCATGCATATATTTTCATTTGTTTTAATCATAATGAAGACATTATTTATCTTGGGAAAAATGGGATAAGTTCCTATTATATCAGATATGATATATAATATCAATTATATCTTACTTAAAGATAACATTTTTTAAATATCTTTTTAACAGACAACCCTTGCACTAAACTAACAAACATCTGGGTACTGCATGTCTACGGAGACTCCATTGTGTACAAAATATATGTTTGGTTTTTGTTTTCTCTCTTTGAGTTCATTATATCATCCATTTTCTATATTTTGATGTTTTCGAAACATGAATCTCAGCTTTTAAGTATACGGTTTTTCTTTACCAGGATATATACCGTATCATTTTTACATTCTGACAAATATAAATAAGTTTCCATATCAGTATAGGCCTATATAATACATACATAAAACATTAAACAAACACATGCTATTAAAATGACGTCGATTTCATCTTAATACAGTTTTATATTTTTTTTTATAAAAACTGATATATTGTAAAAATATTAACAAAAAGATAAAATGTAACTTACATGTATGAAAAATAAAAACAATGAATGATAAATGCTTTAAAGTTTAGACTATAAATAGGCTAATAAGATATACATACATTGACTGAATATAATTCCATGTATATGTATTTGAATCGGTTTACATTCAGGAAGACATCCTTTGTAAACCAGGAAGTTCTTTATAAAGCACGTTTATTATCTTCATTCACTCAAAGTTCTGTCCCGAATTTTGTAAGTAGCACTCATTATCATCTCACACACTGAAGAGCTTTGTATACGATTAAATTAGCTTTAGTTTCACTGGTAGTACAAATTATGATTCAGTCTATTATAAAGATAAAACCAACGGTGATGGAAAGTAAACTTAAACTTACGCAAACTACATTATGCACATTTTTTCTTGAGTTCTTCATTTGCTTAGAGTATCAAATAAAAGTTCTTTACGATTTGTTGTACAAAACAGCAAAACTTTTCGACCACCCACCATATATCAATTGTTAAAAGTCACTAATAAATATTCACGAATCTTGTTTTCTTCTTTTACAAAGAGCAATGTCTCGAATTCTTGGAATAGGAATAGGAATAAACAGGAAAAACATTTAATGTACACGCTCTACATTGTGTTTTTATTCTCATGAGGAAGTGTTTTAAATTTATTTACATGTAAGTCAAATTATCTTCCCTGAAATAGGAAATAAGCACATTATACTGGTACCGTCTTCGTCTTATTCTTGTACAGTTATACAACAAGGCAAGTCTAAATATATGTAAACCTCTCGACCTTCAGACATATGGTCGATGGACACTTGATCGCGAATCCAAATGTACGTTACAGAATACTATTAAAACATATAATATACCAGGAACCTTATTTTAAGTACTGGCCATTTTAAATTAGAACGAGTACAGAAATTAATACACAACGATTTTCTTTATTAGTGTTTTATTTGTAGTGAACACAGATATGAATAATAAACAAAAAATGAATCTGTAACAAATAAGGCGCTTTAAAAATTTTACCTAATTACTGTATTGAAACTCAATCGCATTGCACGTGCCTACATGTATTAAAAGAAAAAAAGATATAAGCTGCAAAAAAATAAAACCGCAAGAGAATGCAATAAAACATTTTAATATATCAAACACAAATATTCTTAATATATATAATAAATTACCTTACATTGAGATTATATATCCGTGGGTTTCTAACAATTTAGGCTAGTTAGCATATGACTTGCCCATTTGTAGCAATAATTTCAGTTCACGTCAGCTGTTTTAGAGGAAGTTCAAATGCAGGATTATTTCCACTCTCATTTTTATCTTTTTATCATAGGTATTTAACAGTCATCCTGTATTGTTTTATCTTCCTCATGAAAAATTATTTGCAAACACGGGAAAAAAAACCCGCATACAGGGTTTAATATTCAGAGGGAAAGACACAAATATACTCCTAAGGACAACAGTAGATGGTCGTCTTTAATTTAGTTTTTAATTGGGATTTATCTTTTTCTTTTTGCTGAAATGATTTATATATGAGGGGTTTTTCTTCAATTAAAACGTCCTTCAATTTGGTTTTACTTAATGTGTGTACAGCGTAATAAATAAATGGGTTTTTTTATACATAGAAAATTACATAGGTAGTTATCATATAATGCAAGCACAATTTTATTTCTAAAAATCTCTGTATACAATCATAAAGTTTATAATTTGGAACTATCAAAATCTACATGTAAAACACTAAATTGATAATTCCATTTAGCTGTTTAAGCAGGAAGAGGAACGAAAACCATTGATGTTTTTGTCACTTAAAGCTTACATGTATTTATACATGTTTATACACTTTATTCAACTCCGTTTGTAAGTGGTACTCGTTTAACACTGAAGGGCGTATTCTCATTTACATTTTCAATCTTTATTATACATGTAATGTGAAGTGAAGTTTGACTGATGCATAGAATGTGTTGAGGAACCGCAAGAACAATGTTAGGGTCAGGCGGTTGGTGTACCTCGCACCCCAATACAAAATTGTATTTCAAATGTTGATGTCTCGTGCAAGCGTTAGAAATTAATTATTTTTAGGGGAAAAAATGGGGAAGATTATATCTTGTATCGAAATTGTGTGCATGTAATAACTATTTGAATTTCAAGGAAGAATTTGCTTTTAAATTCCGAAATGCCTAATTGCTATAAAAATAACTTTTGACTTATAATCAAACTGTCATGATCAAAGTAATTTTGGAATACGAAATCGTCTGGAATTTGTTTCACTACATCTGTGAAACAGTCGCTGCATAGTTAATAAAGTAGTGTAATGTTTGCGCAAATAGTGAAGTTTGACTGATGCATTGAATGTGTTGAGGAACCGCAAAAACAATGACAGGTCTAGGCGGTTGGTGTACCTCGCACCCCAATTCAAAAATGTATTTCAAATGTTGATGTCTCGTGCAAGCGTTAGAAATTAGTAATTGTTATGAACAAAAATGGGGAAGATTATATCTTGTATTAAAATTGAGTGCATGTAGTAACTATCTGAATTTCAAGGAAGAATTTGCTTTTAAATTCTGAAATGCCTAATTCTTATAAAAATAATTTTTGACTTATAATCAAACTGTCATATTCCAAGTAATTTTGAAATACGAAATCGTCTGGAATTTATTTGTTTCACTGCATCTGTATCTGGAATATAATGTTTTTTGACAGTTGAAATATATGAAAAGCTTTGGAAACAAACAAACACAAAAAGAGATATGAAAAAAGATATATCTCTACCTAGCTTACTTATTTTTTTTCAATAGCGTTACCCTAAACATACAATGTCTGGCCTAACCCGATGATAAGTTATAATTTATGTTACTTGAACAATGAAACTCTCACAGATCACCCGAAAAAAATTCTGATGACTAGCTGTGGCTGTGGTGAAAGGCTCCTTGATTTTATATTAATATTTTGTATATCTATCCTTAACATCACACAGTCATATTACACAGTCAGATTCCTAATTAAACGCAAGGAATTAATATCTGCATAAAATCGCGAGAAGCCCATCTCGCGAATTTAAATATTGCTTTTATATTTGGGACCAATCTAAACTGCATGAAACTATGAAACCATTCGGCATTTGCGATTTTATGATTTCCCGATTAGATGGAAAATGGTTGAATTGTGGAATGATGTACTCGCGTACAAAAGTAGTTTACAGGAGTAATATTTTGAAGGGGATGCCCACCAAAACAGGCACTATTTATTTTATAAAACATTACTGCTGACGGGAATCCTACCGTGAACCGTACGCGCATAATTTACGCGCATGTATCAATTCGTTGTGTTACCCGTTGCCAAGTGTTTTGTTATCGTTGAGGGAAATAAAACGAATTATAAACTGCGTCTTAATCATCGTAATGTGTAAGCATCAGGGGCCCGTTTCTCAAATAGGCGTAAATTTGGGCTTAAGTTAGTCCGACTAACGAAGTTACGCCAATATTTAGTCGGGTCCAAGTTGCGTTTCTGAAAGAGGCGTTAGTTAGGGTTTAAATGTCGAAGAACTTAGACATCTCCGCTGAGTACTAAGCATGCGCATATCGTATTTTGTTTTGCTTTGAGGCTATGATAATATGTGGTGGATCAATTTTCCAATTCATAGTACATGTACCCGAAAGTACATGTTATACATGAACTATACCACAAAATGTACATATTTCAAGTTGTTCATAACAGTTTATATTAATGAAAGTAGAACAATTATTTATACGTTTCTAACATAATGAAATTTTTGAGAAATACATGATTTGAAAGAGGGAGATATAACAGGTTTCAAAAACCAAATATATGACAATTGAATGCATTACAGACGATATTGAGGCACCATTGTACATATCAATTGAACGAAACAATGCATAGAAATTAACTCCAATATTCGTGTAAAATTTAAAATATATATAAAAACAGTAGATTTGCCCCATACGCAGAATGATAAATCAATGCAATAGATATTTAGACACTTTCAGATTCTGAGATAAGGCTTGATTCTTTTTTATCATATCACTAAATTACATGTATTCATAGAAAATAATATGACTATGATTTAAACAGCAACCTGCGTAAATATAAAATATCCACTGTATAAATAACATGTACATGAACCTTCTCCATGTCTACAGAAGGAAGAAAAGTTCCATCCTCTGTTCCAATAGTGTAAAAATACAGACAATGACATGGAAACGATTCTTGATTTTCTGCGATTCAAATGATAAAAGTTTTGAAAGATATTGTCTACAATTAACAACACAGGAATTATCAATATTTGAGGCCGGGGTCTCCCCAACTCCCTTTGCTGTTTTTGGATTAATCATTTGATTGTTTTGGGGTTTTGGGGTTTTTTTGTGTTTTTTGTGTTTTTTTTTTTGGGGGGGGGATATTGAAAGTAATACATGTATATACTGTATACAGGGAAGTATTCGCCCCGTTTAATTTTCAACCATTTCACCCTCGTTGTCAGCGGGCGAATTTTAGACAGCGATTTTCAATATCTAAAATTAATTAACTTCAAACACAACTGTGACTAGGCGAAGTCACGACGGAGCGAATATAGAAGGGCGAAAATTACACGGAACGAAATTATCCTTGTATACTGTATCTTAATTAAAAGATATAAAAGCAATCATCTAAGAACCCCTCACTATTAGAAGAATGTTTTATAAATAAAAGGTTTAATGGATCTAAAAAAAAAAAAACCTATCCCCCGTCTTTGCATTTTTAACAAGTACTTTTGAGTCTTACTATTTATCTCTATCTGCTTTGGGTTATTGGGGGGGTGTACAATTGTTTATAGAATACGTATGACAAGCTAGTTTAATTTGTAAATAATGCAACCTGTTGTAAAACTGCTAAAACAACGTCTTTTGAAGTGCAAGTTTACAACTTCGAAGTTAAAATAAAAACATCCCTTGATATATATACATCTTAAATATGATGACACAAAACTATCATGAATTCAAGTAATTAAAGTTCAATTCAATTAAATGAGTACAACAGAGTGTGTTAATAGAGTAAAGTAACTTGCCCAAGGTGAAAATGTTACCTTCTTAGGGACAGACAAAACTCGAACCCGGGGCTACCATGTCCAAATCGGTCGACGCTATCAAATGCGTCAACACCTCTACTTGGTTGACTTAGTTATTTATTTATTTTTTTAAATAATAATAATATAATAGTTTAATAATGATATAATAATTTAATAATGATGTATTAATCTAATTATTTGACTTAGTTGAACAATGTTAACTTAAGAGGTTTTTAAATGAAAATCTAGTGTATGCTTACTGAGTATTGATTTAAAAATCAATTATCTATCTGTACTTATATACGTCTATCTAGTTGCGGAATACATATATAATTCAGAATTAAAGCATCTTTTTTAAAGCTATACACGCTATAATTTGCGTCAAGTTTGAATGCCGGGGAAAATGCATGTGTTTGATTACTTATAAAAGTTACCTTTATGCTATTAATTATAATGCTTAAAACGATCACGTTACTAAGATATCCAATTCTATAAACAATTTACTTTCCTGCCAGTTAAGTAATACCTCCTCTTGAATAGCAATCTAACACGTGTTTATATCAGTTATCGGGGTATACCCATCTTTAATTCTTCATGCTTTAGTTAAATTTCATTAACGAGTAGTAATGTATATATTATATAATATATATATATATATATATACATGTATTACATACGTTTAATGAGTTAAGTTCATTATTTATCAAATTGATTTAATCTTAATTTATTTAGAAATAGAAACAGTTATCGAACAATAGATATTTTTTTTAAGTTATAAGTTCATGTAAATGTGAATGTTTTCCTTAATAACACTAAAAACAAGCCAAAATTAAAATTCTCTGTTTATTTTGCCTTAGAAGCAAAAAAAAAAACAAAAAACTCGCCATGTTTGTGTACAGACTAAGGACTTACGCCTACCTATTAGCATGCGTAGATTTAAACCCAAATTTAGTCCCGACTAAGTTTCCGCCTTTTTGTGAAACGCAACTTAGTCTGGTTTTGAGGTTTAGTCCCTGATTTAGTCCGGACTAAGCTTACGCCTGGACGTAGGCCGTTTTGAGAAACGGGCCCCAGGGGCCCGTTTCTCAAAAAGGCCTAAATTTGGGCTTAAGTTAGTCCGACTAACGAAGTTACGCCAATATTTAGTCGGGTCTAAGTTGCGTTTCTGAAAGAGGTGTAAGTTAGGGTTTAAATGTCGAAGAACTTAGACATCTCCGCTGAGTACTAAGCATGCGCATATCGTATTTTTGTTTTGCTTTGAGGCTATGATTATATGTGGTGGATCAATTTTCCAATTCTTAGTACATGTACTAAAAAGTACACATGTTATACATATACAACTGAATGTAAAAACCACAGATTGTGCATAGTTCAAGTTGTTCATTAATGACAGTAGATAAAATGCCTATACGCTTTTTAACATAATGTAATTTTAGAGAAAATACAGATGATATGGAAGAAGCAGATAGTAAAAGTTTGCAAAAACCAAATATATGACAATTGAATGTATTGCAGACGATATTGAAGCATAATTGTGCATAATTGAACGAAAGAATGCATAGAAATTGATTCCAATATTCGTGGAAAAATGAAAATATTTATAAAATGCAGGTGCAGGGCAAGGTAGAAATGCCTGCATACGTCTGCAGAATGATAAGTCATACTTCATAGATATTTATACACTTTCAGATGCTGAGATAAGGCTTGATAATAGTTTATCATATCACTGAATTATTTATAGAACATAACATGACATTACTATGATTTAAACAGAAACCTTAGTACTGAAATCGAAAATTTCCACTGCATAAATAACATGTACATGAACCTTGTCCATGTCTACAGAAGGAAGAAAAGTTCCATCCTCTGTTCCAATACTGTGAGAATTTAGACTATGACATGGACACGATTATTGGTTTTCAGCGATTCGAATGATAAAAGTTTTGAAAGATATTGTTTACAATTAACAACACAGGAATTATCAACATCATAGGCCGGGGTCTCCCCAAATCCCTTTCCTGTTTTTCGTCTAATAATTTGACTGTTTTGTTTGTTTGTTTTTGTATTAAGTATTGCAGGTAATATAAATCTTGATTAATATATAGATATAAAAACAATAAGCTAAGAACCCCCTTCCTGTTTGAAGATAGTTTTATGAATGAAAAGTTTCTAAAAGTTTAACGGAAAAGGCATCTAAAAAATCTCCAATTCCCCTCCGGATAAGGTATTTAGGGTCTTTGCGGTTTTAACAAGTACATTTGAGTCGTACCCTTTTCCTATCTGCTTTGGGTTATTTTGGGGTATATAAGTTTATATAATAAGTATGGCGAGCTAGTTAAATTTTTAAATAATGTACATTGTTGTAAAACTGCTAAAACGGCGTCTTTTGCCTTGCAAGTCGACAACTGATATTCAACCATACCTATTTTAAAAGAATTACAATTTTAAAAATGAACGCCATTGATTACTAGTAATTAATCTTAGAATTAATAAGATTAATGAATTTGATTTCCGAAAATTCAAGGAGACGTGTACGTGAAATTTTAAGAATCTTGACAAACGCTTGTCAATAAAATTGACACGAACTCTGCATTCTAAAACATATTTTTAACAAATTAAAATGGATCGTACCTAAATGCAAGTTCATTTACATTAAGAATAACATGTAGCTTTCATAAAATTTTGTAAAAATTCTTGGAGTAAAAAAAAATGAGAATACATTCGTGTTGTGAAATAATAAAACATGTAGGTAAGGCACATACAATCACACACAAGCACAAATTACTATAAACGTTTTGAGTTGCTCCTATTTGAATAAGTTTTTCCTCAATATTTTGAAATCGGTTCAAATTTGATTAGAAACATTATACATGCATTGGCATCAGACTTCGTCTACAATATACATGTGGTACTTCTTCAAATGATGTGAAGATAAATAAAGGCTTAGTTGAACAATGTTAAATTAAGAGGTTTTTAAATTAAAATCTAAAGTTTATGCTTACTGAGTATTGATTAAAAAATCAATTATCTATCAGTACTTATATACATCTATATGATATATATACTCGGTGTTGCTGTTGTTAAATACATGTACTGTATAATTTAGAATTATAGCATCTTTTTAATTATTGTGTTTATATCAGTTATCGGGGTATACCCATATTTAATTCTTCATACTTTAGATAGATTATAGTAATGTATTTTACATATGTTTAATGAGTTAAAGCCTTTATTTATCAAATTTATTTAATCTTAATTTATTTAGCAAATAAGAAACAGTTATCAAGTAATGGTATATTTTTTAAAGTTATACATGAACAAATACTTCAATAAATGTGAATGTTTTCCTTCACAACACGTAAAACAAACCCAAAATTAAAATTCTCTGTTTATTTTGCCTTAGAAACAAAACACTCGTCATTTTTGTGTACAGACTAAGAACTTACGCCTACCCATTAGCAGGCGTAGATTTAAACCCAAATTTAGTCCCGACTAAGTTTCCGCCTCTTTGTGAAACGCAACTTAGTCTGCTTTTGGGGTTTAGTCCCTAATTTAGTCCGGACTAGGCTTACGCCTGGGCGTAGGCCTTTTTGAGAAACGGGCCCCAGGAGTCTAAATGCTACTAAACGTTTAGTATTCAACATAAATGAACTATGCTGACTTTTATAAATCAAGAATATCTATCTTCGATGACATATAAGATAGAAAATAAAAGACTTCAAGTTCCGGCCCTTAAGAATCACATAACTCGGCGTTGCTAAAAAAAATATTTCTTACTTTTACGACGTCTCATTGCAAAGTGTATTGATTTTATGCAGAAATAAATTACATCACAATACAATTTTATTTAAGAAGAGTGAAAAATGGTGAAAATCTTGTAAATTTTCAGAAAGTATATCTTAACCTTTTATATTCTGTAACGTACAATAAAATATGTTCAAATCTAATTTAAAAAATATGACATTGTATGTGTTACTGGGTTGTGTTTTCAGAGAAATATAAACGGTGCACCTATTGTATTATACAATAATTAGCGTTGCTTTTTATCTAGCAATTTTAATTATAATTTTTTACACACTTTCTTTAATTTCAATTTACCTAATCAAAATTTAATATAGTTTCTTTTTCTGATTTGCATTAAATTAGGTTACTGATCATCTACTTGTTCATACATGTATAACCAAAAAAAAATGCTTTATGCGAAAACAAAACTATATGTATCAATTTTCTCAGTTTAAGAAAATCGAAAATATTATTCACGAGTTCAATTTCGCTCCGGATTCCTAAGTATTCTCGACATAAAAAGGTATCTTACAATATTTCGACAATGGTACTATATGCATTATAGCTGTTTAACCTATTTTCACTCTACAATAATTCGCATAATCGTGTACCCGTACTGTTTTTGAATTGTATTGAATGCTATTTTAAATACGAGTAGTTATTACTGTTATGTCATCGTTCTAAATAAGGAAGTCAGCATACGTCTTTAGGAAGCATTATATTGTCAGAACTACTAACATTTCTGAGTCCTATTTGAATTTAAAATCGGTTTAAAAGAAAACTATGACAGACAAATGAACAATCAATACAAAATATTTTACATAAATATTTACCACTTTTACAAGGCATAAACTACAAGGCATAAAGTGAACAAATACAATGTTTGTTTTTTGACAATTAAACTTTCAATTTTTAGCAACGTCAGATGTTTCAACGCTCTATTTCTCCATGTTTATATCATCTCTTTTTGTAATTGACATTCCCACTAAGACTTCGTATTTGGCAATGAACCATCATGCACTGTTTACAAAGTTCTGTTTTCTCTATACATCAAAGCAAAAGCTTGCCCATTTTTTTCCTAAAATAATCATGTGGTCCAGAGAATATGAACATTTCTAAAGCCCATTTATGTGTATGTTCTTTTGGGGGTTTTTAATATCTAATTGCAGTTACAATGTACTTCTAGTCATGATACTTTTATACAAGAATTGAATCGTTTGTTTCGTAATTTTATTTTGGGGTTTTTGTTTCTTGTTTATTATTTGCATTGCTTCAATTTTACATGCGCACTCGACCTAAGTAGCTTTTTATTTTTTCTACAGAAATAAACCTTATAATTCCATATTACACCCATTACTTTATCAAATAACACATTTTTTACAACTTAACTTTACAACCATATTTTTTTTAACACCAAAAGTCCGGGAAACGCAGCTTGACCACAGGGGTGGGATGGGGTATGGCTTTTTTGATCTGTTATTTTTCTGATTTTCTTTAAAATGAATCCAATGTTGCTGAAAATAGATATATGAATATAAAAAAATACCGAATCTTCACAAAAATGTATCGATCACTTTTCTTAGCTTTTATATAAATAAGAATTTGATAAAATATATTGAATAATTTATATGTTGATATATTATAATCATACATTTACTGTCAAAGAAATAAAGCAGCAATGCGCAGCGGCTTTAAATTTCTGATTTATAATGCAAGAAATCTTCAATTGCTATGCAAAATTTACCACATTTAAAGCATTATTTTTTTATCATATTGACTAAAGGGTTATGATTATTTCTAAATCTATATCAATGAATATTTTTGAAATTCAAACTCATCCTAAGATTAGATATTTGGCAATAAACAATGAAACATCGTTTACAGAGAGACATATATATATATATATATATATATATATATATATATATATATATATATATATATATATATATATATATATAAATTACTTTATATTGAGCTTATTTATCAGTGGATTTCTAACAGTATAGGTTAATTAGCTTGTGACCTGCCCATATATAACAAATAACGTTAGCTGTTTTAGAGGAAGTTTAAATGCAGGATGTTTCCACTCTTATTTTTATGTTTTCATCATGAAAAACTACATTGTATTTGCAAATATACTATTAAGAACAAAATTAAATTAGATGTACTTATGGTCGTCTAACAATTTACCTGTTAATGGTGATTTTTTTGTTTATTTGCTGAAATGATTTATAATTGAGGGGTTTTTGCCAATTAAAACGTCATTCAATTTGGTATTACTAAATGTGTGTATAGCGTAATAAATAAATAATACTTTTTTTAATATATAGAATATTACATAGGTATGTAACATATTGCAAGCACAGTTTTATAATAATAGTATAATATAGTTTATAGTTTGGAGCTATCAAACTGTACATGTAAAACACTTAAAATAACATTTGATAATTTTGTTAAAATAATATTCCATTTATCTGTTTAAGCAGGATGAGGAAGGAATACCATTGATGTTTTTTGTCACTTAAAGCTTACATGTATTTATACATCATGATGGTTATACACTTTATGCAACTCCGTTTGTAAGTGGTACTCGTTTAAAACTGAAGGGCGTATTCTCATTTACATTTTCAATATTTATTATACATGTAATGTATGCAGCTCTAAAACATGCATGTATATGACCGTAATACGATTGCTATTTTGTATTTAGAAGTTTTCGTCAAGTTTGATTTAAATAACTGAAGAAATTCAAGAGTATGGAGGGTAATCGTGTTCAAAAATCCAGACCTGTAAACTTGTAAATTCAAATATGCAATCGTGTTCGTGTGTAAGTATGAGTACGAATGTATGTGATTCTGATCGTGTAACCTATAAGAACTCGAGCATAAACACTTTAAGATTTGACTCAGTTCTTTCGTATGATGCACATTTTGCTGCTTAATTGTTTTTGTTAGTTAATTGTACCTTCAACTTTGCACATTTTAAATCCATAGTTTCTGCATTTGTATCTTCACCCTCAGGTATAGCACATCTGACATGTTACAAATCGACAAATATAAAGTCTACAAGTTTGCCGAACTTTGACATGACCTTATATTGCAAATACTCGCTGCGTTAAAAAGGCATGCCGTAATCGCCGGGATGGACTAAAATAAACATTAAATTCAGTTAAACTGTTCTAATTAACGATACTATTTTCTTTGGTTCAAATATTATTTTTTTTTTATTTTTTTATAAAAAAGATTGAGGTATGATTGAATCTGGACCAAACAAGAAGAAGTGAATGTTTGTAAAAATCGGTGCCGGTGTGACGAATGCGCTGGTTTCTGCATGTAATATAATTCCCATGGACACTGGTACATGTTATATACGACAAGGGTTAACTTTTACTAAAAAAAAGAAATGCCTATAATCTATTCTAATATCGCTAAAATAATTTGACATGTAATTTGAACTGAAAAATATAAAGTTGAATACCTGCTCTTTTCTAGAAATGAGACGGATCAAGAAATTTCCTAGGGGGTGAATATCTTTTGTGCAGCATGGGGTTTGGAGACCGCCGTGAAGCCCATATAGCTTCATTGCTTACCTAAATGCTAATAATTTTGAGAGTGAATTTTATAGTCCTCATTTCTTTAAAATTAAACGACTTGCAAAAAAATTTGGTAATTTTTCGCGGAAAAATGTATGTATATATATATTTTTTTTCAAATATCAAATTGACTTTGTTGTGCAAGTGCATGATAAATGATAAAACAATCTGAAACTGTTATGAAAGAAGTTTTATAATCATTAATTAAAGTACAAAATGTTGTCAAAAATTGAAAGGTTCTGAAGAAATAAATAGGGGACTAGTATGTTTATGTTTATATAATTATATATTTTTTATTTGAAAATCGAATTTCTGAAATTAAGGTGGGTTAAACACAATCTAATTAAAATTAGATGTTAGATCCGCTCGCTTACTCGCTACACAAACATCGAACAACATCCCATGCAGGGTCACGTCAGTGTGACCTTTCGAGTTAGCCAATGAAATCACGACTCCAAATCTTTGGCTGAGGGCACAGAACTCCTCTGATTTCTTTATCGACATACGTAGATGACCGAGGTGTTCAAAGCGAAAGAAAAACAAAAATGGCACAGCCCATGACAACGAGGAAAACTTGTGTTTTAGGAGATGCCTGTATTATATGTGGATTTTCGTTTGTCCAATACGAAAAGACAGCTGATGGGACTGATATTATTCACAAGTTCTATCAAAATAAACTAAAACTGAACACAGAAAGGATATATTGTATACGTAAAGTAACCGAAAGATCGGATCTCGATCTCGAAGGGTGTAACGCGGGCGTTTGAAGGAAATGCTTCAGAAATGTCGTCCAAAATGCACCCCAATATCTCTTCTTGTTCTTTTTTAAGCTTTTTAACGTTGAATAACTGAAGCACTTCTTCTGACGCCAATTTGAAACTTCAACCGAGTTGATTTTAGAAGCACGAATCTGATTGGATAATTCAGAAATGTTTATTCATATTTGAAATGTCACACTCACGTGACCTTGCATGGGATATTGTTTGATGTTTGCGTAGCGAGTAAGCGAGCGGATCTAACATCTAATTTTAATTAGATTGGGTTAAACAGATTTGATTCTATATGAACTCTAGAGTTTTAATTTTAAATTATTATAAATAAATACTGTAATGACAGTAATTTTACAAAACTAAGTATCTGCTTTATGGTAATCAGTACATGTTCACAAGTAGCTGTAAAGCTGTATATAGCTTTCCGGAAAATTTTGATTAACCAACTCCATTGAGTGTGTCTGGATTGAATCGACATTCAGGACGCCATACTTATATCCCGTAATAATTGCTTGATATCAAAACTTTTTTGCCAATTAATTTTTACCTTATTTTTTTTTATATATTAGAAACATTTTAATTTCACGATAGTTAACCTTATCTTTGGGATTTTTTTTCCATTTAAAGGAGAGGGGGTGCCGCTACTCATGTCTTTCTAAATCAAAATCTTAAAACTACTGTTTTCAAGTAGTTAGTTTTTCTTTTCGGTAACTCAGATTTTTAATTAATCATCAGGCCGAACCCCCCCCCCCCCCGGTGAACTTTTTCTTCTTCGTGGGTGGGGGTGGGGGCTCTTGTCTCAACATTGTAGTAGGTTTGTTACATATACTTTAAGACAGTGTATACATTTAAAAAGAGCATGATATTTAAAATTTTCCAGATCTAAGACATCTGATGCCGATTGAATTCTTCACTCGCATCTTTTCTGAATTCTCTTGATATAATGGACACCGAGCCTATAATTTATTGTTCGAAAAATCGTACTTCCTAAAAAAATGTTGTTATCCAGAAAAAATATGATGTCAGATATGTAATATTTTTTGGTTCATTCTGTGCCCATTCCGGCGATTACGGCAGGCCTTTTCCTGCAGCTATCTGTGACGTTACTGTTTCCATATATGGTCATGTCAAAATTCGACAAACTTGTAGACTTTACATTTGTAGATTTGTAACATGTCAACTGTGCTATTTTCGGAAAACGGAGATATAAACGCAGAGACATCCGATGGAAAATGTGTATTATAGTGACAGGTTAAATGTAAATAACGAACAGCATTTTAAAGTTGCAAATGTGCATCTGTGGGAAGAATTACACTGAAGGTCTGCGGAGTCAACTTTAGAGTGTTTATGTCCGAGTTTTATAGATTACACGATCAGAATTACACACATTCATACCAACACGATTGCATATTCGAATTTACAAGTTTACATGACTGGATTTTTGAACACGATTACCCTCCATACAAGAGTACCTGATAAACATGACACACAGTTGGTATACAATCCTCACCTGCTGTATTCTACAGTTAGTGTACAAAAATAATGGATAATTTCACAAGCATTACTTTAACGGAATAATCGACATTTAATATCGGTTGTCAGCATGATTTTTTTTTTCTGTTATGCCATAAGTACAACACATATTTAATGGGATAAATCTATTGTTATATAGTTTTCTGAAAAAGCAAAGCAATGAACTATTTAACTTAACGCTAAAGTAAAAGTAAAGGCGAAGTGTACTTCGGAACAAAACTTTAACGCATGTAAAATGAAACAAAACAGGGTCTAAATCTTTAGCTAAATGCATCAAAACAATGTTCCTTCGTAATAAAACTACTAATTAAAATATTACCACTACACAGTCGTTTCAAAGTTAATAAGGCAGTGTGACGTGTAGCGTGTTCACAGATATTGAAGTTTGAATGATGCATGGAATGTGATGAAGAACCAGAAGAACAATGACAGGACCAGGTAGTTGGTGTATATCCCACCCCAATAAAAAAGATGTATTTCAAATTCTGATGTTTAATGCATAAATGACAGTCAAAACCTCAAGACATTAACAATAAAATGAAGTTACGCTACGACTAATGCAAACATTACAAAAATTAACAAAACCATTTTAGCATTATATATGGGCAAGCGTTAGAAATTAGTTATTTTCAGGACGAAATATGGGGAAGAGTGTATCATGTTTTAAAATATTGTGCATGTAATAATTATCTGAATTTCAAGGAAGGATTTGCTTTTAAATTCCTAAATGCCTAGTTGTTATAAAAATAACTTTTGATTTATAATTAAACTGTTATCTTCCAAGTAATTATATATTACAAAATCGTCTGGATATTTGTTTCACTGCACCAAATCTGTAATATAGAGGTCTTTTGACAGTTAAAAAATATAAAAAGCTACGAAAATCTAATCAAACAAAAAAGAAATATGAAAAAAAATATCTACCTACCTAACCTATTTTTTCCCAATAAGTGTTACCCTAAACATTCAATGTCTTAACCTAACCCGATGTTTACGTATAATGTATGTTACTTGGACAATGGATTTTTCACTGAACACCCGAAAAAAATTAAGGTGACTAACTGTGATTGTGGTAAAAGACTGGTTAATTTTTTAAATTAATCGTTTGCATATCTATCCTTAACATCACACAGTTATGTTACTAACCAAACGCAAGGAATTAATAACCGCGTAAAATCGCGAGAGGCACATCTCGCGAATTTAAAATCTCGCTTTAATTTTTAGAACACTGGATGAAAATATGAAAACATTCGGCATTTGCACTTTCATGATTTCGCGATTAGATGGAAAACGGATGAATTGAGGAATTTAAGACAAAAAATAATATATTTAATAAGTTTATATTAAGAGTATTGGATAATGATGGATTTAATCACGCCCCGACCGAATTAATCACAACATATTATTTCAAAACTGATTCCCTATTAGTTATATGTCTATATAATGTCCAGCAATTGTCTGATCGTATTGACATATACACGTGATGTTCATTTCTATTAGTTATGAAAACTCTGCTTGTGCCCAATAATACGCCATTTCAATTTATTGAACTCAACAATACAAATATTTTTTGAAGATGTCATATCGGCATATGGTATATCGGAATTATGGGATAAAACAATTTCCTCTTAAATTTAGGACATTGCTCCTTATTAACACCGCTGTCAAGGATTCCAAAACAGGAATAAGGGTAATCCCAATTTCATAAAATCAAACAGCCGTCTGAGCCGAATTTCGGGCTATATTTCCTGAAAAAAGAAGAACAGGTTCAAAATTCAGGAGGAACTTTGACGAATATCGTCAACATTTTTATCCGGGAATTCATTTCATGTCAATCGCTGTAGATACGTTATTTATTTATTTAAAAAAAAAACTGGTGTTGAAATAACGACACGTTACCTCAAATTTCCCCATGAATCAGACTATAAATCGCTAGATCTTAGCTACATTTCATATTCAATTTAAAAACATACATTTTGACTACACACATTGTACAAATTCGTAATGTATGTCACTGAATAAAACTATATTACTAAAGTTTAAAACAGTTGTGGGTGGTTTCGCTAGTAATGGGATGAATTGTACAACCACGTTAGTATACCCCCAGAGCATGCATGGGGATGGGAATTAACGGAAAAAAAATTCCAAAAAAAGAAGAAGATAAATATTTGGTCTATTTAATTGCATCTTTATTACTAAATAATGCATGTTACCGCAAAATATTTCATTTTGTTAGGGGATGAGCCGCTTTGCGGTTCCCTTGTTTCTGTTCAAATAACGTTTATTGCGCACCATTCGTAAACATACTTCCCTAAACATATCATGACGAAGTCAATCATGCAAAGGAAATCGATATCTAGCTCCTCAAAAGAAAATAACTTGCTAATCATGACTTAGTTCAGTTTGTATTGAATGAAGAGGGAAAGGTTAATAATCGATAAATTTATTGCACTCGCCTAAAATTATACATATGAATTTGAAATAGTGAAAAATCTTCCTCGGTCTCTAATTCTGACTATCTAGCAAGCACCTGACTGTGATGAGATGGCGTATATTATGTTTATCACGACGGTGTTTTTATAATTTTTTTTAAGAGAGTCAAATACGTCAGGAATAAACTATCCTAAGGGAGGAATCTAATAAATAGTAATTAGTTTTCCCCAAAGGAAGCCAACTTTCCAGGATTGGGATGGGATGTTAGATGGAAAAATAGAGCTATACAACGCTGACTACCATGTCTTAATAGGTTTATCTGACTTGCGTAAATGGTAACATCATCGCAAATCGTGTGGTATTTTACAACTATACAATTTAAATGGTTTAACAAGTTTAAAAATTCAAATATACGCAATAAACAGTTTTAGAAAATGTACATTGTATGATTGCTTCCTTAATGAGAATTGTAAATAAAATCAATTGGTTATATTATTTAATATACATTGAGTTCGAGGTCACAATGATATGTAACTGAAAAAAAGGAAGACATAAATGTTCAGTTAATTAAATCATGCATTACATTAAACTTTTTAATATTTAAAATCCCCTTACTAAAAAAAATATTCCCGCACTTTTAGAAGCATGTTTGAAACCATGGTCTAGTATTAACTGCATCAAACTATTTCATGTTTGATATTACCCTTTAATTATAGATTTGATAAAACTCATCAACGCCATGTAGATTTGATTAAAAAATGATAAAAATCAATAAGAGGATTATTTTTATAAATAGTATAAACAGGTAATACAGCATTGGCCCAGGAAGACAGCCTATCGGATTGGTAATTATCTTGGTGGTCCTGTGCAAAACAAAATGTCAGCAATTAATTTTTTTTTTAATTAAAAGGAGCAATGTGACCTATCTATTTCTTTATCATTACAATACAACAATTGCAGCATTTTGTTTTAAATTCTAACTATCTACTCAATATTCTATTTAACTATATCAAATCAGTACAAAAAGAAAGTTGAATTCGATAATGATTTACCTGTCATATACTATATTTACCCGTTTTGGGTTTTTGTTTTTTTATTTTTTTGCAGACTGTTGTTTCATTTTTATCAAACTTTTTTACATAAATCCATCATACTCCATCATACAAAAAAGGTACATTGTATATATTTACATTTCTCAAGAATATTTTGTCAGCAGCTTGGGTATTTCTAGATACATTCATTATAAGGAATGGAAAACAAAATATGCTGCTCTTCATTTATGGATTGTGATAGAGAAACTGAAAACAAGGATCATGAAGTAAAAAAAAAATATTTTAGTTTTTTTAATTTTTCACAAAAAATTAGAATGTCGCTAAAGATTCATTTGTGGATTTTTCTTTTCAAAACAGGATGTTTGGAAATTAAACTTGAAGGAACACTTCCAACTAATGTTTCGTCGTGAATATTCTTAAAATAATATATCAATAATGCTAGTTTTACATGGACGCTATGCTGCCTTTCAGATTGGAAAATCGATCTCACATGCGCACATGGAACAGTGATAGTAATCCCATATAGCTATTATATTCGTGACTATGGCAATATTCTTTACTTTGGCAGTTTTCACAGCAAAAAACTAAATCAAATTATAGATACTATAACTTACAGACACATAATTAATATCAAAGATTGTGTACCTCAATTTTAATGCTTGTGATACTAGCAATGTTTTACATTGAACCATTGAGCCTAAATGTACTTGTTTGGGTATTTTTAACGACTTCTGAAAAGTCTCCCTAGCTAGGCCAGTTACAATTTATGTGTATTGAATTGTTAAATTAAAAAAATTAGAGCATTTTCGTTTTTCTTTTTTTTTATTCAAATCAGACTTGTAAACTTCGATACACCTTTATAACAATCCTAACGGAGTCATCTTAGAGCGACCTCTCAATTTGTTAAATAAAATCACATGTCATTGCAGATTGTGCGGTTATTAACACTTTTTGAATTTAAATATTTTAACAAGTTTTAAAGTTTCACGCCTAAAACACCGAAATCAATTTGTTTACTCCTGTCTAGAAGCATGTTAGTTCATAAATTTATTGAACTAGTTCATGTGTGAAAATGCATTGTATTTACTCATTTTAGAAAAAAGCAATATTACCGAGTTCATTCATTAATAAATCTGTATAATTGATAAGACGATTATTTTGATAAAAAGTAAGAGCAGGAAACACAGCCGCGGCACGAAATGACAGCCTTTTTGATCTGTAATCATTGTGGGTTTCCTAAAAAAAACCAAAAAACAGTGCTTCGATTTAAATAATATTAACAAAATCATATTGATTTGAATATTCATGTTTTTTTTTTCGAAATAAAGAAAATCTTTGCGAAGCATGTATGTTTTTAAAAGATACAAATATCATAATTATCTACATTGCAGTTATATCTGTTTTACATTACTGTTAGTATTAATTGTGTTTGAACGATGTTTGTTTCCTTTCGAACTTGTTTTTATAAATCGTTATACAAAAGAAAAATGTATTACTTACCTTTCTCAAAGATAGTCTGTCAGATGGTTGTGTACTTCTCGATCCATTTATAATAATGAATAAAGAACAGAAGATGAAAAAAGAGCAACTCTTCATTTTTGAACCTTGACAGAGAAACTGAAAACAAGGATCATAAATTTCAGATAATTTATTTTTTCACAAAATAAACGTTCCTAGAGGACCATTCTAGGATTTTCTTTTCTAAACAAGATGATTGACAATCAAACTTTAGGCAACATTTCCAACTAATGTTTTGTTGTGAATATTCTCAAAATAATTCATTAAAAATTTTACATGGACTATACATAATCTTTGAGATTGTAAAAAAGCTCATGCGCATATGTTCAGGAACATTATTTGTTATTTCCTTATAGTTCTTCTTTTCATGACAGTGGCAACCAATGCTCTTCAATTTGATAATAATCACGACAAAAAAATTTAATCAAATTTTAAATATTATTAAATTGCAGATACATATTTAGTATTAAAGCCTAAGACACTGAATTTAATGTATTGACACTAGTGATGTTATACATTTGTTTTGGTATTCTACGACATTTGAAAAGACTAGACAACTTAGCTAGGCCAGTTACAAGTTATATCTACTGAATTTCTTAGTTTCAAAATTAAGAGGATATTCCTCATATTAGATTTGCTGGAGAAAAACTGTCGTTCAGACTTGTAAACAACTCCTGTACGATACACTACATCAAGAATCCCTACGGGGTCACCACAGAGCGACTTTTCAGTTTGCGTATTATGAATTTAGTCCCCCGCTGCCGAAATCATATATGGAACATGCATGTGTGTAGCTCGGACATGCTTTCAGCGAATCTTGATGCACGACATTAATCGTGTTGAGAATATCAGTTAAAGGCGAAAAACAAAACGAAAGTTTATTTTGTACAGTACGATTATGTTTATAAAGGAAATTCAAAAAATATGTTTCATTAACAAAAACTGTTTGAAAATTTAAACCCATTTAATTGACGTGTAATTGTTATGTACCTTTATTATTTTTTTATCTACTTGCGGTATTTAAGAGTGATTTTGTTAGCTCTATTGCATTTTCTACTGCATTGTTGTTTTGTTATTTTGATTTTTTAAATATAATATCGTGGAATCATTGGAATTATTCGTGGTGCGTCTTGGTATTAATGGGTAGCCCTCTCCAACGAATTTACATCCTCGAAGAAAATAGTTAGTTATTGAAATAGTTAATTATTGAAACTGCAAAGCGACGCATCGACAAAATGAAATCCCCAAGAATAAGCAAATAACCAACAATCCATGAAAATTGGCACAACGAATTCAAATGATTCCACAGTAAAACATATTCAGGCTTAAGAACTCGTTGATAAAGCAAACCACAAATTTCATGAAATGGACAAATATCAAAGGAAATTAAAGTAAAACTAACATATATGCACTACTATGCTTTAAGTTAGTGAAAGAAATATATTTATTTAGTAAATTTACTACTAATCAGATTATCACTTATATTATTCTAACATTGCTTTACAATTTTACTTACCAAATATTTGTTGCTGAATTCTAGTAATAGAACCTCTCGCCAGCAGTACTCCTATCGCGGTAATTTAGAATTTGTTTGCATTTCAATATTAATGTCTCTCTTACATAATTCAAAAATTATACTGGTATCTTTTATCTATTTATAAACATTACAGCAAAAATACATTTGATCTGTTTAAACTTTTTTTTTCAATCTTCGTGCATTATATGTTACCTTTTTATTTTATGGGATCGAATTATCATTGATTTTGAATTAAGTTGCTATTTAATGATCTCAATCGTATCATACTCTGCAGTAACGGACATGCACTTGTATTTTTGAATTCAATTGAATGTTATTTTAAGAACCAGTATCATGTTTTATTGTTGTTATATCATCGTTCTAAATAAGGAAGTCAGCATATGTTTTTTTGCGAAACATCATATAGTAAAAATATTAACATATGTGAGGCCTATTTAAAAATAACATCTGTTACATGTAGATTAAAACTATGACAGACAAGTGAGCACTTCAAAATATTTTACATAACGCTTTACCACTTTTACTACGCATAATCAGGTGTGTACGTGAACAAAATGGATCACACACAGACCATGTCGACCATTCCAGATTTAACACATTCGGCTTCTCTGTCTCTTTCATTCAAACATTGAATAGGTTATCTCTGAATAATTCAAAAGAAAAATTATATGATTTTGAGTTTTAACGAGTGAAAAGCTATTTACTGTTTAACTTCATTATGATAGAAAATAAGTTATCTTGTCTATAGTATTATCAATTTAGTTTAATATTTTAATGAAAATTTGCAACATGGTGAACTTTTTCTGTAACGTCATTTTAAACAAAGTGGCTTTCTTTTTAAAGGCAAAAAATATGGAGCAATGCTGTTGCTACAATTAACAACAACTATAAATATAAGCAACTAGGTATCAGGACACCGTTTCACAAAAGCATAGTAAATTAGGTACTACTTAACGAGTTAAGACACACTTAAGTTCTAAGTACGCATACGCACTTAGTTAAGACCGTTTCACGAAAGGTACGTAGAAATGACGTAAATATTCGCAACTTAAGAACGACGTAAATGTACCGGAAGTTTAGACAAAATGGCAGCCGGCATCATAAAAAAAGAGAGAAAGAAGAATGTTCTGCCAGAGAGGTAGAAATTCTTGTGGAGGAGGTCGAAAAGAACAAATCTATCTTATTTGCCCCCCACAAAGATGTCAACACCAATCAGCGAAAGAATAACTGCTGGAAGGATATATGTGGCGTGTATGTATCAAAAATTATTTTTACTTTTATCATGTATTGTATCATGCATGTACATATATGTATATATTATAGGCTATTAGTTTAAAGGCAATTTATACTTTACCCCGGCCCCCCCTATGAGTGCCCCACTGCTCGGATTTGCTCAATTATTTCTAAAGAAACAATCAACAATGAAGTAAATATTTACATGGACTATGCAGTATGCTATACACGTAGGTTATTGAAATCGGTCACTATTTTCATCGTTAGATGCTAATTAGCCTTTTTAACCCTAAGAAAATCTTTATGAACGACAAAACACAAGTACATCTTATGTTGTAGTTGAAAACAAAACCACTGTTGAATGAACAACTCAAGTGTTATTATATAATATAATTTAAACGGAGATCTATAGAATTTAAGATATATTTTTAGCTATGAATAGCTATGGTTTTATGAAAAAGTACACGTTTGGTGTTTGAACCAGGAAAAAATATTCGTCTGCTGTTTACCTTTTTGATATAGACCTTGACCTTTGATACACAAGGCCCCTTATGGATAAGACAAATCAGAAGGCTACCAGTATATTGTTGCTGTGGCTCTCCAAAATATTTTCCTTTCATCCAATTTAAAAAGCATAGGCCTATTTAACATGAAAAACATGAAGGAAAATTATTTCATCTATGAATTCAGGTATCTATTGGTACTTTCACTTTCAATCAAAGTGGCAGATCATATTGCTCATAAAAATTGAGAGAGAGAGAGAGAGAGAGAGAGAGAGAGAGAGAGAGAGAGAGAGAGAGAGAGAGAGAGAGAGAGAGAGAGATTAGGTAGGTTTGTAATATTAAAATATTAAGGTGTCGTTGTATTTTTGCATATCATCATGTACATTGACTAAACAACATATTGATAGAACATATGTTATGAAATAAAGACGTTTACATTAGCCTTTCTTACATGATATAAAACAGAATAAACAGCATAGGAATTCAGAAGCGGACTTCCGCAGAGATAATAAAAAAATGGAGAGACATATCCTCTCAAACTAAAAAGAAGGAGGCTCAGTATAGAAGAGAGTTAGAGAAAACCGGTGGCGGACCTGCTCCTTCCCCTGTGAACACTTCTGATATCGGTCAAAAGGTAGTACTAAGTCCACAATTTTACATTAATAATATAAGTATTTATTTGTATTAAACATTAATTAATAACATTAGTTAATATGTGAATCGTTCTTGGTTAACCAAAAGGGGCACTGATTGACTGAGACAAAAAATGTATTATAATAAATACCATAATTAATGATAAATAAATATATTGACATTTATGAATTTCAGGTTGTTGCTATAATAGGCAAAACTTCAGTTGAAGGAATCGAGGGTGGTTTAGACACAGACGACGTCAATGGTACGGTCACCTTTCTTCTATCATCATTCATTAGATAAATTAAAGCGAAGATAGAAGTACAGTTAAAAATATTAAATTTTATTTCAGAGGTGGATCTCTTCAAGGTAGAAGAGATGTGGCTCTCTCCTACTTCAGAGTCTGAACGAGCTGTTGTTCCGTCGCAGTCTCCTGGCCCATCCTATGATTTGCCAGATAGTCCTTCTACTCTGCCAAAGTCTCCAAGTCACGGAGAGCATCTACAAACCAAAAAGTATGTGTCTTATCAAACATACATGTAAATTTTAAACTGATGTAGATTGATATTTTGGAATGTAGAACGTATATTAAGTGGAGTTAAAACAACTTGAATAACTGCTAGTGATACCAATTCCCAGCACTTCGGGGCGCAAACACGTTAAAAACTATACGTTAGAAGAAATTCAAAATTGAAAAAACAGGTTTTAAAGAATTTTTTATCGAATTACCGAGTTAATTCGTTAATAAATCTGTATAATTGATAAGACGAATATTCTGTCATTCAGATAGCTTCAACCATGTCCAATCAGAAAGCCACGTATTGCAAATACATAGATTTTATTGGATGACAAGGTAAAAACTACAATGGAAACAAATATAAACAAATTAAGTACAGGCACAAACGAATAAATGGTACATAGACAATTCTAACACATTATCAATAAAATGCTAAACCATCATAGTGACACAAACTGCGTTCCATAGAAAAATTGTTTGAAAATGGGGCATAGATAGTTTAACTTTGATACAACATTATTAAACGTTTAGAGCATAACAGTGATATATGTAAAGAAGGTTTAAAATGTAGGAAATCATATTTGACTAGCAGCGTTAACACAAATCATGGAAATATACGATGACTGAAAACACGTGGTACACATAGGTTTTTCATGTAAACAATTCAGACGAGTTCAAATACGTAAAGAAACTGACAGTACATATTAGACAATCATAAAAATACAAAATGTGACAATATATATAACAAACTTACAGTGTGGTGGACGCAATCACAACATAATCGACAGAATCACAACATAATCGACAGATCGACAAGCAAACGAGCGCGACACGTGCGCTGCAAATCAAACTAAGGGGAATAACTCTCAAAAAGTATGGAGACGCATTTCTGACAAAAGTGTACCAGAACAACGATTATTTTGATAAAAATTAAGATCGGGAAACAGCCGCGGCACGAAATGACAGCCTTTTTGATCTGTAATCATTGTGGGTTTCCTAAAAAACCAAAAACCAGAAACTATAACAGTGCTTCGATTTAAATAATATTAACAAAATCATATTGATTTGAATATTCATTTTTTTTTCGAAATAAAGAAAATCTTTGCGAAGCATGTATTTTTTTAAAAGATACAAATATCACAATTATCTACATTGCAGTTATATCTGTTTTACATTACTGTTAGTATTAATTGTGTTTGAACGATGTTTGTTTCCTTTCGAACTTGTTTTTATAAATCGTTATACAAAAGAAAAATGTATTACTTACCTTTCTCAAAGATAGTCTGTCAGATGGTTGTGTACTTCTCGATCCATTTATTATAATGAATAAAGAACAGAATATGAAAAAAGAGCAGGTCTTCCTTTTTGGACCTTGACAGAGAAATTGAAAACAAGGATCATAAATTTCAGATAATTTATTTTTTCACAAAATAAACGTTCTTAGAGGACCATTCTAGGATTTTCTTTTCTAAACAGGATGATTGAAATTCAAACTTTAGGCAACATTTCCAACTAATGTTTTGTTGTGAATATTCTCAAAATAATTCATTAAAAATTTTACATGGACTATACATTTGAGATTATAAAAAAGCCCATGCGCATATGTTCAGGAACATTATTTGTTATTTCCTTATAGTTCTTCTTTTTATGACATTGTCAACCAATGCTCTTCAATTTGATAATAATCCCCTCAGCAGATCAATCTTGAGCTGAGCTTTCTGAAAGAGGGGGTGGCACATGGCGGACGGAGTGCCCTAGCGGAACTATTCTCTTCTGTGAGTCGTTGAGAGAGAGAGAGAGAGAGAGAGAGAGAGAGAGAGAGAGAGAGAGAGAGAGAGAGAGAGAGTGTATATCTGCTATTTCTTAGCATTGATTGTTTTTTCAAATATTAATATATTCTTCATTGATGCTTATGTTTTATGTCTTTTTATTTGCTAGTATATACCAGTAGATGGAAGATGTCTGAAAGCATAAATCGAATAACTAATGAAAAAATAAAACTAACAATACAAGTACATGAATTTATAATATTAAGCTAATTAATGGTTTACCAAAGATAATCTGTGCCTGATAAGTTGGTCTCTGGTTGATTCACCGTCATTGACCGGGCCCTGGTACACAACATCTTCATTTTCGTCTTCAGGCAGTTCTTCCTGATTTTCAATAACTGGAAGACGCTTGTCGATACAGATGTTGTGTAGCTGGCAACATACAAAGATAATCTTACAACACTTCGTAGGTTGATGATCTAAAACCCCTCCTGTTTTATGAAGACATCTGAAAAGGATGTAATATTTGTATCTTAGTGTTTAGAACGTATGGTTCCCTATAACTTTTATCGTTGTTGACATTTTATCGTTGTTTACTCCTCAAAAAGGTTCATTAACGAATTGATTATTTATTTTTTTAATTATATCACGAGGAGACGAAACAACTTTAAAGAGGTATAACGCACTTGGTATACGATTTCGTCTACGAAAAAGCGCTTTTGCAAACGGCAGACATATTCAATATTATACGATATTTATGTAGTTTAGATATATTCAAAGAAACGAAAGCTACTCAACCAGTTAAAAGATTCTTAGTTATATTACAGAATATTATTTAAATATTTCGGTTTTGTTAGGGATATATTGTAAAACAGTATGAAATAAAAGTGTGTAGTTGGGTATAGTTTGTATTGTAAATTGTGCACATGTTTCAATTAGTGACTTTTCTTAAACATTCATTAATAGAGCCACATATATTAAATGACATTCTATAATTGTGTTGTATGCGTGGCCTTATGATAACGCATTGTTCTTTTTTATTTTATCGTCGCTGGATCGATTCCCTCGAGTTATATATTTTTTCTTTTCGTTTAATTAGAGCATAATAAGAATAGAAAGTATAAATTATATGTGTCTGATATGCAGGATGTTTCTTTTCAAATTATCTTTTATAATTAGCCGAGCCTGAACTCATCCAAGATGATCATATCTCTTCAAAAAGTTTACACTTACATTCATTTCATTTTGCTGCATAGAAGTAATGTCAACTAACTTTATATACAGAGTTTTATATATTAATTTTTGATGCAGGTTTCTTGAATTTATGACAAGGAGTTACAAACCATTATAAAATCAGTACTTAGGTTTATAAAATCGGATATAGCGAGAGGTACCTAAATTTATTTTAAGTAAAAGGCACTTTTCGTTCAAACACGAATGTAGGTGAATTAGCGAGAATTAGGCGGACTAAGTGGGATACCTGAAGCGGGATTTTAGAACGCCAAAGGCTTGCTCCACAACAACTCTTGATCTCCTGTGTGACCCGTTGTATCGCTCTTCTCCCCGGCAACTTTAACGGCTGACCGGTGTTAATAGCCACGGTCGGAGAGGGTATCCAGAATCGCCAAGAAGCCACCCGTCTACCTGACCACTCTCAAACCGTCGGGCTATGGAGCAGTTGGCCCAAACAAATGCATCATGTGTTGAGCCCGGCCATTTACTGACAATGCTAAGAAATATGTATAAAGATTAATTTAAATGAATTACAACTGGTGTATCACGATTACAGACTACTTTATAAAGCCGCTGGGGATTGGGCAATGTAACCTGAACAGTTTTAAACTGAGATTAGTCGAAGATTTCCCTTACTTTTTTTGGGTTTTTTTTCTTTTTTTAATCAAAGTGTTTGCTCTAAATACTGATATGAACTATACATTTGTAGTACTATTCTCTCTCCCTCGTATCAATAAGTTCTGAATTATTGTAATTAATGAGGGAATGACTGATTTATTACGCTAAGCAATGCACCACTGTTGTTGTTTCACATCTATTCAATGCACTTCTCCAGACTATTTCATGTTTTATTTTTTCATTTCCTGATTATAACACATTGACTTGGATTCGTAGCTTATAAAAAAAAAAAACCTTTCTGTAATACATAATCTAAATTTCGAATTACTCAATGAAAACAATCACATTTTTTTGGGAGTTGATTTAATCAACTCTCCTATGCAGGTTACTCTGGCAAACCGGAAGTGAAACAGTGTTTGGACCTAAGCACAAATCATCCCCGCTGACAATACTTAGTACTTTAAAATAAACGATAAATTGGATGTATTATATTCAGAAGCATTGTTTTTCAAAGACACTGATTTATAAATACCTTGAAAATAGTCAGATTTAGAATGATAGGAACGATTAAGTTATTTTTTGTAGTCGTATATATTACTACGCCTGAGTTTAATATTGGATACATATCTCGATTAATGATACATAATACATCGCAGAGTTTGGATTACTAATCGTTAATCGTTAATTATATCGTTGTATATTACACAACATGATTCATATGGGGTTTTCGTCTAGCTATAGCTCGGAATTCTTGTCGGAAAAACAATATGCATGTAATATATTCAAATACAGCTAAAAACTACATACCATACGAAAGTTACATATCGTTGAATTTAAAATAAATAATAATCAATAAAATCAACTCCCGTCAGTATTCCAGTACTTTGATTATACTATAATAGTAATTAACATTTACTTCATGTCATCATCAACTATTGCCTGGACGTTGATAGAGTGATAACCTTTCCGACATATGTAAAGGTGCTCGTCGGCAGTAGGAGCAGTAATTGGAATGTGGGTCCCGTCGATGGCTCTCAGCACGTTGGGGAATCCAGCGATGGAGTGGAAACCCACCTTCGTCCTGGTTACCTCAATGTCACTAGTTGGAAACTTTATGTTTCGCAGTGACGCACTCAAGACATTTGTTACATCTCCGATGGATCTGAACAAAATCTTAAATCGCACTGATGAACTATAACAGAATCAGATTCTATAGTCAACATATATGCACCTTTTGCAATTAACGTGATTATGATTTATATGTACCTCGATTTTTGCAAATATAATATCAAAGTATGACTTATTATTTCATGTCTTATATTAACTTTTTTTATATTATGTAATGCGCAGAAAATGCAGTTGTTAAATTAGACGTGCGCTTTCACTCGCAGCTTACAAATTGAATTCATTGTAAATGGAAATTTCATAACCTGCAAACGGAAGACTTAGAAATTCCTAGCGTGTCACCAATCAGTATCTGCTGGGTGCCTGACCCAAGGAATCTTAGAGCTGCAAAGACTTGCAGAGATGCAGGAAGACTGGCAGATCACTGTGTGGGCCTCTCTAAGCGGTCTTTAACCAAGTCAATAATGCTCATGATGGACTGTCTGTCCAACCGATAACGATGAATGATTTCACTTGTTTCTGATATGTATGAGACAAATTATGAAATAAAATGAAATAATGTGTTTGAGTAAATATATGATGGTTTATTAATTTTGTATCATGTACATGTATCTTACAATGCTTAACTTATTTATGAGAGCTTACGTTGCCCCAGAATAAAATAAAACGTATGTACTTGTAAACGTGGAAGGGTGTCAGAAATCTATAATTTACAAAAATCTAGACTTATTAAGTATTTTTACATTGAAATGCAGTAGATAATGTGTTAGACGACAAACAAATGATACATGTATATGTTATATTTTGCTTTCAATGATTAAGGCTCAATAAAGATTTTTTTTCCGATTAAATTTAAATTGTACTGATTTGATACATTAAGTTTTGTGTGCATTGATGTTAATAAATTTAGTTATATGTAAAGTGAAAGTAATATTTTGTATAACTGTTGCTCTAGCACGGACTCTGTAATGCTGGCCGTCACGTGATATATCGTCATCAGATTATGTCTCTTCTAGAGCTGGCTCCTTTATTTTAAAGCGTTGCCTGGTGCGTGGATACATTGTTGTAATGTAATTTTTCTCGATTTGAGTTTGTAACATCAAAGGGAAAATCATTAAATGACGCTGTAGATGAGGCGAGTTATCATAAATATCTATATAATATAGATAATTAATGATTAAGCCTTAATCAACATCACTTTAAAGGTTAATTATGTTTCTTTTTATATTAAGTGCATTAAAACACTACGTGAATTTAAAAAAGATTAAAAATAAACACTACAAATGTGGAAAATAAAACTACTTCCGATAATCAGTTAACTTTGCTTTAGATCTGGATAATTTCCTTTCCATTTTATGTTATCTCGCAACCTACTGACGGTTTGTACAATAACAAACAGGGAAGTAAACATTATATAATAATTTTTTTTCGACACTTAAATTATCGCATTACAATGAATGTCCTTTGTTGATCTGATATAAAATGTATTGATGATGTCGTGTGTGCTAAAAATCATATGATAGTGATCAAATAAATCATACCTGGCAGTTTTTGTAAAGTGCTTTAAAACCAATCATTTAAAAAATAATGAAATGAAAATAATGTACTGTGGTTTCATCAATATTCGTTGAATACCAATTTTCGTGGATTTCGTTTTTAAGTTGATCCACGAAATTAAATGTTCATTGAAATGCAATTTCTGTTAACATTTTGTACTGATAGGGTCATTGGCCACGAATTTACGTATCCTTGAAACTGTGATTTTCACTTTATCCACGAAATTTGATACCCTTGAATATTAATGAAACCACAGTATGGAATAAATAAATAAAAACATGAATGAAACAAAAAATAAAAATTGAATGTGTTTCATATTCTGTACACTGTGTCGCGATCGGTTTACTTAATTATGGCATTTAGAAAGACTCGATATATTTACTAGATCTAA
This sequence comes from Magallana ariakensis, assembly GCA_020458035.1. NCBI lineage: Eukaryota > Metazoa > Mollusca > Bivalvia > Ostreida > Ostreidae > Magallana > Magallana ariakensis. The sequence goes on from CM035811.1 coordinate 50,395,505, forward strand.
GTAATAGTATTGTTGTAACTATATTTATCTTAGATTTAACATCCGGTAATTATCAGCAGAGGATGCTCACTCCTCCTAGGCACCTGATCCTACCTCCATCTTTTTGGAGGTCCGTGTTGCTCTGCTTTGAACTTGTATTTCGTGTTATGTTTTTTTTTAGATGGTTGACGGTTTTTATTGTCATTTTCTCATGATTGCATGACAACCAGGCTTCGTCAATCTTCATTGCAGTTTTATAGCCTCTCATTCATATGTACTGTCTATTTGATATACGAGTTTCGAATTAAATATTGATGACATATTACAACGATTATTTATGATACTTATATTTAATATAATATTTCACTTTATCTTTAATATCATTTTTTTAATTTATCTTCCTCTGTACAATTGCAATTGTCCCTTCCGAGCAAATCATACAGTTATTCGTGTTATAAATTCAAAACATATGGAACTTGTGGCTATGTACTCCATGTGTGTATGTTTCAGACTTCTGGCAATTTCAAGTGCTTATGGTGAGTAAAGCAAAGTATAAGGATTATCATAAACAAATAAAGACATATAATTTATGTTAATGAAGTCATTATTCGTGTATTTCAATCGTATATGAAGAGTTGCAGTGGATTAGCAAAACATGTTAGAGTTTTCAAGAGCTTGCAAGTGTTCTTGTAAAAACCGTTTATATTTCATTTTCAAAACATTTATGCAACAATAATGTTAAAAATGAATGTAAGTCAGAATAACGCTAACTTCCTTTCCGCGCAGGAGGGGTTATGATTGTTACATGTAAAACGTTAAAACTCCAATATTGCATGTTTGTTTTTCGTATTATATACCTTTGAATTTGTATATATTTAATTTGATTCTACATAATTGTTTGTTTTGTATTGACAGTGAATATTGCCCTTAACAAACCTGCATACCAACGCTACCCGCTCTCGCCAGGTGACGCTTTATTTGACGCAGGTAACGCAGTGGACGGACGTAGATCAGACCTGAGCTGGGACGGGGGTCAGTGTGCTGTATCTGACTACTACAAGCAGACCGCCACCTGGTGGGTGAACCTGACCAGCATCCACAGTATCCACCACATCACCATCTACTTTATGATGAAGAGTTTGTTTTGGGGTAAATATGTTTTTTTATAATTATATCCCTAAATAGAAACGTTACATTATAAATTGTATGGTGGTGCCTCAATGTGATTTTTTTGTTTGTGGTGTATTCAAGCGATTTTGAACAAAACGCTAGTGTAACGTTTAAATGAAAACTTGAGTACTTTTTAAGATCCATACTTTTGTAATTTGATACATGTAAGTCAACTCTATTTATCTCAAATGATTTTCGTGAGTATTTCTTCCAAATAAAATTGTTTTTTTTTTTTAATATTCCTTATAACGAGATATAAAATTACTTGAATTTAAACACTTTTGTATGTGTAGGGTCCTTTAGGGATTTAACATCCGCGCTTCTAGGCTTTTCTTTGTACGTCTCCAATACAACAGACCGATTACAGGGAACATTATGCTTTAAAGACGACATATTTACGAAAAGTACATTACCTGCAATTTTCAACATATCCTGCTATGTACATGGACAATATGTGATTTACTACAACGAGAGACTTCCAGGAGTTGTCTATCCCGATAACTATCTTTCGATTGTTGTCAGTGATCTTTGTGAAGTTGAAGTATATGGTGAGAGTTTATATTCATTGCATTTCATTTAAATATAATGAGATGCGTCATTATTTTGTCAAATTGCGCTTGAAAAGAGTATCATATTAAAATAGCATGGCTTTTAAAATCAACACAAGGTTGTCCAGCACTTGGTTACTTCGGACCCAACTGTTCCTTTCCTTGTCCAGTTACATGTCGGTACTGTCATATAGAGACGGGCACCTGTTTGGGTTGTAAATCTGGCTACCAAGGTCACCGCTGTGAGTTAGGTAATATTTTATAATGTTTACACCTTTATCGCTCACATTTTACATAAACATAAGCAACTCAGGTGAGAATTGTTTATTGAAAATGTAAGGATAGTTACTTAAATCTCCTATACAACCATGGGACAGCTTGTGTATCAAAATATATGTATTTTTTATTTGATGTTTTCTTAGGTTTACTTTTTAATGAATGTTTATTTTCATGATTCTATAAATCTCGGGATGTGTAAAGCAGTAACATTTTTTTTTTTTTTTTTTTTTTTTTTGCATGATCATTACTGCATGCATAATCCTTTATAGATGTATCACGATATTGATTTAAAGGAATAAGACAATTCTAAAAAACCGTTTCATATTGTTAAAGATTAAGAAAAATCGAATACCCGTTTCGTATAAATACTCATTAAAAATATACACTATTACATTATTGCACTATGTTCTTTAAAATATACCATTGTTGTCAGGTAAATTACTTTGATTTTGAATGACACGAAATAGAAATTATAATGAAGTTACAGAGATAGGCACAATTAACATTTTACAATTAAACCGCGCAAATCAATTATAGAATGTTAATGTAGGTATTCCGTTCTTAATTATTCGTTATTCTGCTTTTCACAGAATGCATGGATGGGAAACATGGGGACGGTTGTCAGAGTGTCTGTGGACATTGTAATAATCTGACTCAGTGCCACCATGTGGAGGGGACGTGTTTGAGTGGATGTCTACCCGGATATAGACTAGAACGTTGCCAGGAACGTAAGTATACCATTCATTTTGTCAACCAGAATAGACACTTTAAAATATTGTCAGAAACTTAAGTATACCACACATTTTGTCAACCAGGATAGACACTTTGATATTGTCAGCAACGTAAGTGTACCATTCGTTTTGTCAACCAGAATCGACACTTTAAAATATTGTCAGAAACGTAAGTATACCATTCATTTTGTCAACCAGGATAGACACTTTAACATTATCAGGAACGAAAGTGAACCATCCATTTTGTCAACCAGGATAGGCAATTAAACATTGTCAGAAACGTAAGTATACCATACATTTTGTCAACCAGGATAGGCACTTTAACATTGTCAGGAACGAAAGTGAACCATTCATTTTGTCAACTTGGATACACACTTTAATATTGTCAGTAACGCAAGCTTACGATTCATTTTGTCAACATTCTGTTCAGATAAACTACATTTGTGCTAGGGTTTGTTTGACTTCGATATTTCTATTAAAAAAGTAATGGGAAAATGGTTTTTTTAGCCTCGAAATTTAAGTAAGCGATACATGTACAATACGTATTACCATTATGATATCATATCTCAATTGAAGTGAATTGAACATATTTTATTGCATATATATAAGATACATATACAAATCTCAATTATGGCATCGGTCTTACAATATGAAATTCCAGGCATACAACTTAATACTGCACAATTAAGTATTAAGTTGTATGGGCTAAATTGTTTGACCAATAAACATTTTAATTCAAAAATGAAGTGTAGTCTTGAATAATTTTATCTTTTATATGTTCCGAAGCAAACTTGTAACTTAACGAAAACAGGCTTCAAATATATTTTGAAGATTCTTACACAATATTTTAGCTTGTGTCAAGGGTTGGTATGGAGTTGACTGCAATGAGCAATGTGGACATTGTCGCGAGGAAAAACAGTGTCTCCATAGTAATGGAGCATGTTTACTTGGATGCACTGCTGGTTATCAAGGAGAAGTATGTAAATTACGTGAGTATTGTATACATTTTATCTATGTACCATAAAGTCTAGAAAATACCAGGCTGAAACATTAAAAAACGTTTGACAATAACAATTTAGATCGTTTAGCTAAAAAAGTGTATGGCAATAAGTCTGTTTTTTGATAAAGGCCAATTTATGTTATGGTTTTGTAAAGATGGGGCATTTTGATGATTAAATATTGTGGCAATTGACATGTGGTTCGACAGCTTTGAAATTTTCGAATGTAATTTTTTTTAAGAAGTAGACGTTACCCTTTTTAAGATGTTCATCTTTTTAACACGTTCCAACACATTTACCCAGATTGAAGACAATTGAAAATATTTCATTTTATTTGTCTGAATACACACAATGACGGGTACTTGTGCATGTATTACTTGACTGTTTCAAGTACAACAGTATTTATTGATGACACAAAATGGATGTTAGGATGAATACGGCAGTAAACTGAAAATGTTTATTTGTATGATTTTGCGTAACGTACAGAATTGTTATGTCAAAATACATCATGTCACCAAGACTCAAAGATATGGAAAAGCGTTTCTTTGCATTTTAACTATTACAAAGAAAAACATCTTGCAAAACGGCAAAAGTTCTATAAGGTGAACACGTCATATATGAATTATATTCTAATTACACTAAAAGCAGTTTTGTCATTAAAAAAAACACATTTTTTTTAGATCGATGTTTTATTGTTTTTAACAGCTTGCCCACATGGATATTATGGACAAGACTGTTCTAGGAAATGTAAAGATACATGTGTTGGATGTAACAATGTCGATGGTTTATGTGAATCTGGGTGTATCGCAGGTTGGATGGGGGAACGTTGTCAATCAGGTAGTCTACATAATGTTTATTGTCAAAGAAATATATGAAATTTAATGTTAATTTGGTCGAATATTTTTGACATAAATAATTTAAACCCTATAACATATATGTATCATTCAATGTCCATGAATGTTTTATTATTACAGAATGCATGGATGGAAAGTATGGTGACGGTTGTCAGAGTGTCTGTGGACATTGTGATAATCTGACTCAGTGTCACCATGTGGATGGGACGTGTTTAAGTGGATGTCTACCAGGATACAGACTGGAACAATGCAGGGAACGTAAGTACACCATCTACCTAACATACATTATACAGACTGGATCAGTATACCCTTCTCAGCTTAATATCTTCTTGTGGTGTGCACACATCGAAAAATATATATATATATAGAAGTAATTATAAACAAAACGAAGATTAAAAGTCCCCAAAAATATATATGTATATGTAGATATTTTTAATCAAACCATTTCAGCTTGTCCCAAAGGGTCATATGGTGCAAATTGCAATGAGACATGCGGACATTGCCTAGACAGACATCAATGCTCTTATACGAACGGAGCATGTATAACCGGATGTGATGATGGATACCACGGGGAGTTATGTAATGTTCGTGAGTAGATAAGATCTTGGTATTTGACAATAATTTGATGGTTGAATGAAATGTTACATTGTAAATAGATGCATCGATACAAATTATAGGTGGATACTTAAAAACTGTACAACTGATTAATAGATTTAATAAATAACACAGTGGTTATTTTTAAATGGGGATAATGCAATGACTAGTTACTTGTATTTTTTTAAAAATCAGATTATATATTTTCAGCTTGCCCACCTGGGTATTTTGGTAAAGAGTGTTACCAGAAATGCCGTGAAACGTGTATTAGTTGTAACAATGTCAATGGTGTGTGTGGTTCTGGGTGTGTCGCCGGTTGGACGGGGATCTTCTGTCTATCGGGTATTGAATATTATCTGAAAACACAGTGTATTCATTGCTGTTTGTTTGTGTCATTGGTTTGAAATCCTTAGGCAAATCAATCCAAAATCGCAATGATAAAAGCGATCTATTTTTTTGTAGAAAACATTTATCTACTTATTAAATTAAAGGTAAAACTAACATACATGTAGCATTAACCTAACATTTGTAATTTTATACATTCAGTTTTAACTGTCCATTAAAAACAAGCTTTTTATTTACACGAAACCCCATACTAATACAACAAACTAGACCAACGGGTTTTTCCCCCAAATTTTACAAATTTTGGAACCGAAATCCAAAAGTTCAACCTTAATTCGTTAATTCAGAGTCTCCTCGATGGTCGCCTTATACGATAGCAGTACCGTTTGCTCTTACTAAGAAGCACTCCCTGGATCATTTGAGTACGCATGCCATCGTCTTTACATCTTTGCCATGCTCACGTCTTTACCTGGATTTCATCTTACTATGATCTTTATCAAGTTGGTATACCCGGCATGGTATTTGTTGTCAAAGGTAATTGCCGACACATTTTCCCCGACATTGATTGGCTGTTCGGGAATAGCAACATCATTGTAAATAACGACGTGAGAGCGTGAATTGCTGAACGTGTTCAATGCACACAATTATTTTTTAAAAGAATCATGATCCATGTGTAGAAATAACCCCACAATGCACAAAATTAAGTATTACTAAAGATGCAATGCGAAGGTGGTCAGTAAACGTGTTCTAAAATTGTATTTATGACATATATTTTTCAATACACAAATTAGATGTATCTCTATATATTATTTAATATTTATGTATAATTTTCATGGGAAAGTGATGCAATTAATGCCTGTTTTTTTTTATTACCCACTGTCAGCTTCAAATTAGCAGTTGCTTACCCTTATTTATCAGACAAAAGGAAGCTGCTAAAATCAGTGTAAATAATGCATCACCAGAAATATATATTTATGTGGCATTGTTTTGTAAGCGATTAAAAGATCTAGTATAATGTTTTGGGGGTTTTTTTTTGTTTGTTTTTTTTAAATAAGTTAAAAATCAGTTCTTCTTATACATGTATCTGTCTTCAAGTACGAACACGTATTATATATACAATGACCCTATGCAAATAATTGTTCAGTGCTGCAATTTTTTTTATATGTTTTATCAGGCGAGGAAAAGATTAAACGCTAAAAATCACGTTGATTCATTGCTAACTCAGGAAAACGGTGTCAAATATCTAGATTATTATTTTCTTTACGTTAATGCAAAAAGAAGGAAGCCATATTTTGGGTGATTTGTTTATTCGTCATGCAACCCTACGTATTTTTGATCATCTGCTCAGGTTTGTATAATTGCTATCGTAGAATTATGTCAAAATTTAATTGCTATACAGTGAATCGTTAAACTAAATTGAAAGGATGCAAGAAATTAATTAAAACGATAAACATGTTAAAGTACTAAGTAGAATACGTTATTTTGGAGTAAAGAGTGTTTGGGTTTTTGGGAGTTTTTATTTTTTTTTGGGGGGGGGTTGTTTTGTTTTTAATAAATAACCATACTTTACATGGCAGGATTTATTCTCTGTTCTCTCGGTGAAGAGGCATGTGTGGACATATTATCAGACTGTGTTAGTTATACCACGCGCTCCTGCAAACCTCCATACGTGCAATGGGCTTACAAGAACTGTCGATCTTTCTGTGGATTCTGTCGTAAGTACAAAATAGTGTGTAGAGCTATGGCTTAAGTAAACTTTCATAATAGATAGAAAAACTGTTTTATAAACACTAAATGCCTAATCCTGATATTGGTCGATTGCACTGAATGCAACAATGATTTCTAGGGAAAAAACCGGTTGATAACTTACAGGTACCAAATTTTCAAACTACAAGAACGTTAAAAAAAGTTGACTAATTTGATCATTTCAAACGCAAATAACATATTTCATGCATAGAAATGTGATAACAAACACATTTATCGATGAATAAAACAAAATTTTATTTTTTTTTTATATAAAGACTCAGCGTTTCTGCTTTTTAAAACATGTATCTAATTAAAATTTAAGGTAATATAAATGGAGAAGAGAAGATTATGGAGATATGTAAATATAGATTTGCAATCTTTTCTTAAATTTAAGAGCAAATTTGATTTACGTGTAAATCATTATCAAAAATTGATACCTATCTATCAACTTTATATTACAGTGTACACGTCCCTCATGTTTACTAACGATATCATATGGACATGTTGACACGTGTATCTATGATAAATATTTGTCATTACTAACTCAAATAAGAAGACATTATAAGTACCCTCAAAGGGTCAAACAAAACTCGATAAATTGATAAAGGGTGAATTAAAGTTGATTATAAAGGATTGTGATAAAGGTGCCTGCTTCTGTTCATACCAGGGGTGCAAAAACTCCGTATTTTATACAATGTATATAATAAAATGATTTTTTTATGTGATCAAAGTCATTAAAGTTACCAAAGGCGAGAAAATATTTAAGCAAAAATTGTTCGTTGTATCAACAAGGCTTAGAGGAGTGATTTTGTAAATAAAGTGCTGTTTAGTCTTATTTTGTCAGTTTAATTTTGACAGACTATTGTGATCCTTAAATCTACATTATCTTTAATTAACAACACTGTATGAACTGATTTAGATGATTTACTGGGCTTTTTAAATCTGGTCGTAAGCTTGTAAAACTAATCCTTTTTTTAATTTACAAAAAATGATATACAACTTTAAACTATTTGTGATGGTCAACATGTAGACAATCCATGCAAAGACAACAGGACTGATTGTCAGGAATACGGTAAAACAGCATGCATGCCTCAGTATGACTCATGGGTGAAGCAAAATTGTGCCAAGTACTGCGGATACTGTGGAAAAGGTTCTAAATATTTTATATTCAGTACACTTCAATACATTACTATACATTCAAGTAACATCTCTAATGTATTGGTAATATTAAGAACAAAATAAGTTTTTGCTATGCTGAATAAAATTGATTGTGATTATTTGGCACACATTTAAATCAGTTTATGGCTAATAAAAACTGCTATATGTACATTTCAGCATGTTTAATGATATATAAATATTAGTTTGAAATTACAATAGATGTAGAGTGTGTGTATTCTGCTTGGATGAATTTGTCGTCGTGCTCAGAGCCAGCGAGCGGCAAAGAATGGTATGTACAAGTAAGATCGTTTACCCTTGAGTCTAATGACGAAAATGTTTTGCCAAGGAACTGCGATGAAACTTTGATCCGTTATAATTCATGCAAAGGTAAGAAAGTATTCATTTATCAGCTTTGTTAAAATTGACATTGCTACATTTAATAAATAAAAAGTAAACAAAACAATAAAATTGACATCGCTACATTTGATAAAAAGTAAATAAAAAAAGTAAATCCGCATAATGGTAAAATGATTGTTTATTATGCAGACAGTTTTTCGTTCAAAACTCTTCTGAATGGAATATTAACTTGTTTTATTTTTTTTAAGATTACCAAGTGACTCAACAAACTGATCTTAACTATATTGGGGAAAATCTAGATGTACGCATTGCAGTTGTTGATAATCTGAAACATAATGGATTGAAACACAAACTTAGCCTCGTATTGACGAACACAGGAAACAACCCAATAAAGCATGGTGTTTGGAGTATCTACTTTTATAACTTTTTTATGATAGAACCTGATCACTTGCCAAAGGCTGAAGGATACGTTTTGCCGCATTATAATCTTAAACTGATGCATATTAAGGGAAATCTGTTTAGTATCACCCCGACGACAGGATTTCCAGAATTAACATATAACCAGTCGCATTACTCGGAGTTTTACGCCCAGTACTGGAGCGTGACAAAGACAGATGGAATGTCAAACTGGTACGTTGCTGCACCGTCGTTAAAAGCCGTCAATATTGCGTCTACTGTGTTTGGAAAGAAATTTATTGATAACTTCAGTTCAGTGCGACAGTGGAAAAGAACCAGAACAGACCGATATGATCCCTTTACAGCGCAGGCACGCTATAGACGTTACACTATTCAGGATTTTGAAAAGGCTATGAAACTAGTAATTCCAACTCCAAAACTAGTGAAAAGAAACTCTGATATGTTTCTTGATGTGAAAAAATTAACTGTTTCATACGAGTCACCATTAAAGGAAACTGCAAATTTATTATCAGGTAAATCATTTTCTTTCAAAAAATATAAATATTAAAAATGAAAATATAAAATAACAAGCATTTAAAGAAACCCGCATATCATTATATATTTCTATACTCTGTCCCAAGTTTCTGCTTCAACCACGTTTTGATAAATAGCTCGAGAATTATAAGTACAGTTGTGCCTAAACTACATCCATTTACTAGATGAAAGAAGTCAAACAATTAACTGTTCTGATACGCCCTCATTACCGCTTCAGGTTTTAATACATAATCAAAATTAGAAAATATACGGGGATTTCGCATTGTAAACAATATTAAGTATCCTGGATGATTACGTTCGAAAAATGTGCGAGGTCTCCAGAGAACTTCCGAATGGAAAAAGATGTAAACATTTTCCATTTTTAATCTCCGTACGATGTTTGCTTTTGTTCGTGTCAAATTCTCCGGGTATAAACATATGATGTATCAATGAAGAAATTTTGGATATTTTCCTTTTTATCGATTTCAATTGAACTTCATTCACAGATTTATTTTAATTGAAATACATCGATAAGTGACGGAAGCAATAAGTGGGTCCGACTATAGTGACGTTGGTTTTTTAATCCTTAATTAATTATCATATATCTCTTTACAGGAAAACTTAATCTAACATTAGAAGTACATGGCAATACAACCAAAAGAATACACAACTCGATACAACTTTCGGTCAATTCTAGTATCAGCAACAAAAGTGAAGCCTATTATATAGATATAAATATTTCGAATAAATCAATAAATATCATTGGACAATCTTCGTCTGGAGTATACTATGGCGTACAATCGTTACTTAGTTTAATTGCCGGCTCGCCTGACAATGCTAGTGTTCCAGACGTATATATAGAAGACGAACCTCGTTATGAGTTTAGAGGAATGCATGTAGATGTCGCTCGAAACTTCCGCCCAAAATCAGATATCATTCGCCTGATGGACGGAATGACTATGTACAAAATGAATAAACTTCATTTACATCTGAGTGATGATGAAGGATGGAGGATTGAAATACCAGGATTACCAGAACTTACAAAAGTCAGTCACTTTATCTATGTTTTCAGATAAATAAGTAATGGATATATGCCAAAAACAGTTCTGTATGAACAAATATCACAGAGTTTGGGCCGAAAACTGTCTGATAATTTTCATACAGAAGTGTTTGAGGCGTATATCGTACTTAAAACAGTGTCATTGAATTTCTGTGTTGATTTACCTGAGACAGTCCGATTTTAAAGGATATCAGTACTGTAACCACTGGTTACGGTCCGATAGTAAGAAGCTCAATAATATCGGACTGTCACAGGTAAAATTTTAGACTGTTGGAACAAAGGAATGATATCACAGCAGTGTTTTAATCAATTTTATATGACTTGTCTATATGTATTGAGTATGCAATATGTTAATTGAACAATTTTAAATTTGTTCGAAATCGTACATTAGCCACTTCTAGTCCATTGAAAGCCTTTTGAACCAGCTTTCATCAACTTTACACATACCTACGGTACCAAAAACCCTCTTGTAAGAACTTGTTTATGCAAAATCATAGTTTGTTTTCTTTAAAGGGGCATGGTCACGATTTTGGTCAAAATTATTTTTACGATATTAATGTTTAGTGAAGCATTTTAAATAGGCAACCAAAATTTAAGTGTCATTCGTTGAGTTATAAGCGAGTTACAGAGCTTACAATTCTTTGCTATGTAAACAAAGCCTTTGTTTACATTTTGAGTGTTGAAGTAAAAATTCCAGTTTTAGACCTAAAATTAATGTGTTAAACGTTAGGAACTGTTTATTTATGCTTAAAATTAATAAGAAGATAGACAAACCAGCTTGAAAAAGATTTTTTACTGGTATATTGAACCTATGTAAACAAAAACAGGGCACGAGCCTTGTTTACATGACAAAGAATTGCGAACCCTGTATCTTGCTTATAACTCAACGATTGACTCTTAAATTTCATTTAATCATTAGAAATGCACTCCTACAGCATTATAAACAATAACAATAAAAAAATGGAGTTTGACCAAAATCGTGACCATGCCCCTTTAAACGGCTTTCTGCTCTTAAGATCCATTTAGATCATAGGACATTACATCAAGCACCAATCAAATGATACACGATCTGTGATCATTTTATTTGTAATATATTTTTATACATTTGTATCTATAAATGATGATGACTGGTACAGAAATCAGGTGCAATACTCCTCCAACCACCCACTATCCCACCCTCCAGAAAAAAAAAATATTTTGGTTTAAATGTGGTATGGAACACATCGGTAGTGTGACGGACATCGTATCAAAATGAACAATAAATTCAGGTATAAGTTAATTAATATATTCTTTAGGGCAAAGTGTTAGACGTTCAATACAATTTATGAGTTCAAATCCCGCTGGGGCTTTTATGATTTTTAACCTTCCAAAGAAAAAATAAAACGTATTCGTTGGTCAAAATTTGCAAACTTTGAATATTCTTAACCGGTGGATGTAATTTGATTATAATGTACTTTTATCCACGTTAAAATTGACAGGAACCACATACCAAAGGAATTATGCTATATCGTGCGTAAAGGGCGCGCAAGAAACATTAAACCTATAACATCCGTTAGGTGGCACGGGACAGTTTTTTTTATACAATTCATTGTAGCCACGGGATGTGTGTCTTCGGATCTCTGTAACTAGAATTTCCTCAGTTGCCATTCAGCACAAATACCTTTAATTCACTTGTCATAGGGCCAATCACCAATTTCTAAAGAAAATTACTAGTCAAAACCTGTAAAATTTTCTACATACTGGATTTTATGAGATTTTGACCTTTTCATATTTCGCTAATTTCTCATGATTTATCAGCTTTTTAGAGCTCCCCCAGCTTATTCCCTGCAAAGGGTTGACCTTCCGTACCGTGTGCATGTTGCACCATAATATGTCAGAACCTTACCCGTGTATAGTTTACAATGTCCAGTCCACCTACTTTTCGTGTTATTTTACCTCCCGTCTGTCACTTGCAATTTCACTGTGTAAAGTCAACACAACAGTCGTAGCCGCGGTTTCGCATTTTTACTTCAGATTCTCATGTACCTTACATATGGGGCCTACCTATTGCATGTCTATTTTAACAAGAGACATCCCTCTAACTAATGATAACCATTAAAAATAATTTTATGAATTTAAGCAACACTCAAAAGCCTACAAGTATAGCAACTCCTAATTTTACAAAAATATTAAATAATTAAAATAAAAATATTGAAACTGTCCCTTGCTACCTCAACTTTTACCAAGAGATATTAAACAATATATATTTTTCATATATCGAATTGCTGTTGCTACAGATCTGTAAAAAAAATCATTCATCTGAGTTTGGTTGTTATCTTTCAGATTGGAAGCTACAAACCTGCAACTAAAATTTCTTAAGATACTATCTACTGGTGTATATTGTGTTTCATTTATATGAACGTCATCTTTAAGCCCTAATTTAAGTTAACAAATTTGATAAAAAGCATATAGGTTTTCATTAAATTAAGTAGACGAAGTATAAAATTAAAATTTATATATACTATTGTGTATAACAGTGTATAATTCTTTATGCACATCGTTCCTAGGTTTCAGGAAGAAGATGTCATGACCTTTCAGAGAGAAAATGCTTAGTGCCTCAACTTGGTTCTGGTGCAGATACATCTACATCTGGTTCAGGATATTACACTGTGTCAGACTACAGGGACATAATAAGGGAAGCTCAAAAACGCCATATTGAAGTCATACCGGAAATAGACACACCTGGTCACTTCCGCGCCGCAATTATAGCTATGGAGGCAAGGTTTCTGAAGTATGAAATTGAAAATACTACCGCAGCCAACGAGTATCGACTAATCGAGAGTGATGACACCAGCCAGTATTCATCTGTTCAAATGTTTAATGACAACGCTTTAAATCCATGTATTGAATCGACATATAGGTTTTATGAAAAAGTATTAACAGAGATCCAAAAGATGCACATTGGGTTAAAATTCTTCCATTTTGGGGGCGATGAAGTAGCTAATGGTGTTTGGCTAAATTCTGCAAAATGTCAACATTTGGCTTACTCCAAAAATTTCAGCAAGCCAATTTCGGAGCATTTGAGGGAATATTATGTACATCGTGTCGCAAATATTTCTCACCGTCTGGGACTTAATCTTGCTGGATGGGAAGATGGTTTTCTAGACAAAAAAGGGATCCCCTATAACAGAATGTCTTTACCAAATATAGACCTGTACACAAATGCTTGGCAAAATATTTGGGAATGGGGAAGTGCAAAAAGGGCATACATACTTGCGAATAATGATTATAAGGTAACTAAACATTTATTTTTTTTTTTTTTTTACTTTCAGATTTAGATAAATATTGCGTTTAAATATTTCCGTTTCATATGCAGTGCATGATACATGTATATTCTTACATTTAAAGGTTGTAATGTCACAGGCAACTCATTTGTTTTTTGATGCACCACCTGAACCTGACCCAGAAGAGCCTGGACTTTATTGGGCTTCACGTTTTACAGACACTTTGAAAACATTTCAGTTTCTTCCAGATCGGTTGTATGAAAACATTGATACTAACCGGCTAGGCGAGCCATTAACAAACACTGACGTATGTGGGCAAAAATATGAACGATGCCCTGCATTAACTATGAGAAAAAATATTATTGGTGAGTTGTTTGCCAACCCCTACCAATATATGATGATCACTTATTTTCTTTTTGAACAGAATCACTAGATCACATATTTTTATGCGTTTCGTCTGTCGTGCGTCGGTCATCCACTGTAAAACATTTTCAGCTTCATTGTCTTACATTCAAACCTTTTAGCAATGCTTGATCGTGTTGTACCTAACATACCGCCTGTGACAGACTACTTGAAATATTCTAACTATCCTACAAAGTTTAAAGTTTTTGCGAAAATTACAAAGATTAAGCAATTGTCAGAAGTTTATTTGTACTTACATTCATAATCTCATAGGCTAGAAGACCTCAAGGAAAGCCCATTAATTTCATGATCCTATGACTATTTTTAATTATCTTTTTCTGTAATTGTCATCTAAAAGCAATCATATTGTATGTTAAACACTTGCTAGAAAGACTGGACTCAGTTGTACATATATAGTTGGTCAGTGTAATGAAACGCAGGTCAATTGGTCATACAGATAACGGCTTAAGATGATGTTGACCAATATTATTTCTTTTCTCCTTCCTAGCCTTAGCAGACAAATCTAATAATAAAGTAAAAAAATCATAAATTAAGAGTCGGGGACACTATGAAATGTCAATTATTACGGCCTTGAAGGTCAAATCCATAAAACGAAAAATTCTGTCAGAAACTGACCTACCTGTTTAAGTGTTGGTCATACATTGTCACTACAACTGAAATGATTTTTTTTTCTGAACTGTTAAATGTGTTGTTATGTTTGATGAATAATACAGTGTATTGGGAAGAAAGTGTTTGTGTTATGAAAAAGATGTCTTACGTACTTTCGTCTTCACTGCTGGTTCAGCTATAGAGCTTACTTTTGTCTTATAAATGCATATCTATCACAATTGAATCTTCACAGTTTCCATATATTACACTAACTTTTAGATAAGAGTCACTGTTTTCAATTTGAAAGGAGATTACTATTTTTTAAACCTTTTCACGTCCCAGAACTACAATGAACATCTATATAGTAATTCTTTGAAATTAAATCCATATATATGTTTGATATTTTTATATTTGATAATATTTGATACTTTGCAATAATTTTATTTCAATTTTTCTATAGGTATACAGGGTCATATCTGGAGTGAAACGATAATGTCAACAGAAATTTTTGACTATATGCTGTTTCCCAGAATTTTATCTGTAGCAGAGAGAGCATGGCACAAGGCATCATGGGAAGACTTAGATACAACGGAAAGAACTAAAATCTCATTCGCAGACTGGGAGGAATTTGCTAACACAATAGCTTACAAAGAATTACATCGTCTTCAGGGTTTGGGGATAAAGTACAGAATTCCTCTACCTGGTGCTGTGTAATAACCCTATTCCAAAATTATTTTTTATCAGCAATTAACATCTTGCAATTGTTATACAAAACTGTGTTTTAATCTAAAATACCTTAATTCGTGTATTTAGGAATATAGATGGCACTTTCCATGTTAACACAGAGTTTCCAGGTCACATTGTACAGTACAGTCATGACGAGGGTGTAACTTGGTTTGATGTTGTTAACGGATTCCATCCAAAGCAAAATCCTATTTTGCTTCGTACAAGGTTGACATTAAATCTGTTTATTCAATACACATCAAATTATCCTTTCTTATTACCGTTAAATTTACAGACTTTGGGTTTCTGAATTAATTTGCTAATTACAAATGGTTTAGTTCAGGTAAACCTTGTAGAATTACTTAAACTTATAGGTTTTCAAATTTATCATTATAGTAAATTCTTCATCAGAAGAATCGGATTATGTATCGTTGCCAGAGCGGATAATCAGATCAAACTCGACCATTTGCCCTCATATGATTTGATTACATGTATTACATGCGCCTGACAATCAGACGTGATCCGACCCTTTGGCTAAGTTATTGTTATGAACATATATATTTATCTTATCGTACTTTGGTGAATCATTTGTAGATTTATTCTTACTGTTGGCTAGACTAATCTAAATTGATTTGTTTTTATTTGTATAAATAGTACTCAAAACAGAAAACGTGTAAGCCGGCCAATCACGCTCTATTTGGGTAAGAAATACTCCGTCATTTCCACTTTTCTTGTATTATTTTTATTTATGATAGTTATGATAGAGTAAACCCAAAGTAAACCCCGAGTGGACCCAAATTTTCAAAAAGTAAACCCAGAGTAAACCCCAAGTAAACCTCAAAAGTAAACCCGGGGTTTAGTTGGGGTTTACTCTGGTGTTAGGTTGGGTACTGTATATATTAGCTCGTCCGAAAAAATATTGACTGGTAAATATTTTTTTTATTATTGACCAGGTTGGAATAATAACAAAATAACAAAAGAATGTTCCCTCTAATTCAATAAAATGATTCTGATTTGTTGATTCGTAAACGGTGACGTAAATAACTCCTCGCGACTCCAAAGCAAGGTGACGTAATAATAGACAATCAGTCAAGCCAAGTAAACAACGGACGCGCAATGCGACGGGTTGCTATCATAACGGATATAAGGATTTGCAAATTACTGTGAAGTAAAATCAGGTAGAAGATATTTAACTTAATTCCTACGGGAAGCGGAATATCACCTGTGACCATTTGATGCCGAGGATATTTTGGAAATGAACTTTGCGCAAAATTGAATTCGGGAATTCTATGTTGAGCTGAGAAAATTGAGGCGATCTGTTTTCAATTACTTTCTTTAATATTGGTTTGTTTCTTCATATAACAAAACAAATGTTGACTGTGTTTTCGGGCAACATTGATTATATTAGTCCCCTTGGGACGAAAATAATGCCCTTCGCTTCGCGTCGGGCAATATTTCTTCCCTCGGGGGATAATATAATCAATGTGCCCTCAACCCCAGTCAATATTTGTATACTATTAAGGTGGGGTTTATTTTGCGGGGTCTTGTAGTTAACCCTTAAAAGTAACACGACACAAGTATTTAATTAATTTCCAAAAACGTCCGTAACATAAGATTTTAAATAATGTTTTAGAAACACCAGATTACACATATACTATGATGAGTTTTTCGAAAATTCGGTAGATTTTGAAAGGTTTCAATTAAATTTCAATTAAGTTGTTTCCGAGTTCTCAATTTCTAATCGAATCCGTTGATGATATGGTTTTGATTATTTATTTTTTGTGCGTGTGTGTTAATCTGATTTAAATTTCAGACGAACCAGCGCCAATATCTGTCCAGCATCAGGTTGATAACATAGCTGAAAACATTGTGGTTAGTTACAACGTTGTTAGCAATATAAAAACAAACAAAACTTTTACGGCGAACGTTACCATAACAAACCAAGGGAAGGAAGACATTTTATATAGAAACTGGGAAATATACTTCTTTTCAACACATCTTATCCAACCTGATAATTATCCGTATCCGGAAGGTTATCTTTTGTCAGACTGCGCCATGAGAGTGTTTCACGTTGTTGGATCTCTTTTTAAACTTAAACCTGAAAGGCAATTTCAACTGTCCAATAATAATAGTGTAACATGTTCTTTAAAAGCACAGGGTTATCAAGTTGCAAGAAGTGACTCTTTGCCCAACTGGTACGTTGCAGCCGATGGTATGCAAGCAAAAGACATCTTGTCAACGAACAACGAGACATTACTTTTTGTAGGGCCTTTTAATCAACCAGAACAGTATCTACGTTTTCAAGGAGATGTCTTCTCTCCATTTACACCGGAGGAAAGATTTCAAATTAATGACGTAACACACGTGACAGACACCGAACCCAAACATGTCATTCCTACCCCGGTGCATATTAATCTCAAAAACAGGAGTATAATAATTGATGACACTTGGGTGATGCGTGTATCGACCGATTTTCCCAACGAATCAAAGTTGATCGCAGGTTTGTGTCAAAATATATTTTTAAAATCAATATAGATAATAAATAATTCGCTTTGGATATGAAATCATATCTATTAAGTGTTCAAGTCCGTACTATAAACAATTTTAGCTTGCAATTATTTTTAGACCAAATCAGTGTTTTTATATTTTTTTAATTCATTTTCTAGATTTATTTAACATCAGCACGAGTAGAAGAAACACATCGATCAAATTTATTGAACTTCAACAGTTATTGCATATGCATATTCTTGATAACAACCGCACTGGAGACGAAGCATATGAAATCAATACATCGCCACATGTCATAAGAATTTCAGCCAAGACAAATATAGGAGCATTTTACGCATACAAAACATTAGAATTTTTAAAAGAAACGCGCAATGGATCAAACAATCTTCCTGTACTTACTATTAAAGACCAGCCACGATTCCCATATCGAGGCTTGCATCTCGACGTCAGCAGGAATTTTCAACCGAAAAAAGAAGTTTTAACGCTGTTAGAAGCCATGGCTATGTACAAGTTGAACACCTTTCACTTTCACCTTACGGATGACGAAGGATGGCGACTCGAGATACCAGGAATTCCTGAGTTGACAGCGGTATTAGTTAAAGCCATGTTATTCATAACGATTTTTTAAAAAAAGGAATAGTTATACTAAACATAATTTACAAAAATCATTATAATTTCAGATTGATAATACAAGTTTATTGAAGTGTATTAGGTTTTTAATCAAAGAAGAAAAACTATTTTTATAGGAACCACAGATTAAAGTATTAATTAGCATACTATGTCATTAATGTCTTGAGGTGTTTTTGGAATGTATTGACTTTTATTCGACAGAAAATAGTTATTTTGTTATTTTGATTTCAAGGTATGATATAGCATCGCATTAAACTAAACACATTTGATAAAGAAATAGTAACATGAAACGTAAATTGTCTGAAGGTGGGCTCATCAAGGTGCCACGATGTTCAAAAGGAAGAGTGCATTGTTCCTCAACTTGGATCAGGATCCTCTAAAACTGCTTTTGGTTCCGGATATTATACAACCAAGGATTATAAAGAAATCATCAGATATGCCAATGATCGTCATATTCGAGTTATACCGGAAATATCGCTGCCAATTCATACACGTGCGGCTAAAAAGGCAATGGAAGTTAGATACCGGAAGTACATGAACTATGGGAATAAATCCGCTGCTCATCAGTTCCTTTTGACGGATTTCAGGGATAAAACAGAGTATTTGACAATGCAGATGTTTAAAGATAACGCCATTAATATATGTATGAATTCAACATTTGATTTTATTCGTCACGTAGTAAGATCTATCAAAGATATGCATGCCGACATTCAACCGTTGCAGACGCTACATATAGGAGGTATTTTTATCCAATAGAAACAATCACTTTTTAGTAGTTTGCTATTGATTGATTCCACTCATTTCGGATAGAAAGGAAAAGTAGCATTTTACATGTAAAATAGATACCTTTTAGACGTTGAATCAAATATCGATACTTATTGAAATAGTCAAAGTCCAGTAACAATGCATTTATGTACTATAAACTATCTTTTCCAGAATATTAATTGTTGCTTTTGTTGTTGTTGTGAATGATACTTCATACATAAGATGATTGTATATTTTAGGTAACGAAATGGCTGAGGTTTGGTTCAACTCTTCTGAATGTCAAAACTTTATGTCAATGAGTGGTATAGAAGACACCCACCATGTACAACAGTACTTTGTCTCTCAAGTTTCAAAGATATTAGATGACGAAGGTCTAAGTATGGCGGTCTTTGAAGATGTTCTGCGTAATAAGAATGCTATATTGAATGTGACCCATATATCTCCTAAAAGGTAAACATTTGAATGTCTCAATCATTTCCATTTAGTAAAATAATGTTATCTGTGACTTTGAAATCAATTCTTATATATTTTGTCATTAGAAGCCTCTTTTCCTTATAAACTTACATTTATTTTTTTAATAACAAAAGAGAGGTAATGGTCCTGAATTGGAACAATATATGTGAGTGGGGCAACGGCGAGAGCGCTTATAAACTGGCTAATGCAGGCTATAATGTGCGTATTTTAACGGCATTTTTTTATTACTATATATACTTAATTATTAAGATGATCAATGTGCCCTGAATAAAGAATATAGTTCATTAATAGCTTCAAAAGAAATTTGAAATTTAAAGTTCTTCAATTTAGTTTATTTACTGTTTTTATGTCATTATATGTTTTACATAATCAAACTTATTATACAGGTCGTAATCGGGCACGCGACTCATCTATACCTCGATCATACACACGAACCCGACCCAGAAGAACGCGGTGCTTCCTGGGCATCGCGATACATAGACACTCGGAAGATATTCGGCTTTGTACCATCAAACATATACTACAATCCTGATAGAGACTCGAACAACAAACCTTTAACACAGCTTGATATATGTCCTACAAATGGGACATGTACAGCATTAAAAAGACTAGAAAAGATCATCGGTAAGATTTAGATACAGCAAGCACTAGGATAACAAAACAAAAACAAAAAAACAACAACAAAGAAATCAATAGGCCTTTATATTGATATGTAATTGATTAGTAACAAACTCCACTTTTCCTATCTTTCATGACCTACATTTTTTCAAGTTTAATTATAAATAATGTTTGGATGATATTGTCATTATTTTTTTCTTAACCTATGACATATTGACGTGTTTAAATTAAACAGCATTTTGATCTAGATAACTTGTATTTGACCGCCGTAATTATTGTTTTAACTATCAAAATGATGCTTTTGTTTAGGTTTGCAGGCACAGGTTTGGACAGAGACAATACGGACCGTTGATGAACTCCATGAAATGATTTTTCCAAGACTCCTAGCTGTAGCTGAGCGCTCCTGGCATGAGTCATTGTGGGAAAAAACAGAAGACAAAGTGGACCGGATCCATGAGACAAATAAAGAATGGACCTCATTTTCAGCGGCTTTGACAAAAGAGTTCATGAGATTGGACAAGATGGGTATTAAGTACAGAATTCCTCCTCCAGGGTTAAGGTTAGAATTATATATATATATATATATATATATATATATATATATATATATATATATATATATATATATATATATATAAATAGTTCCTGTTTGGGAGGGTAACAGTTGAAAATGACAACCAGAGAAAACCATTGTCAACCGACGCGAAGCGGAGATTGACAAAGTTTTTTAAGGGGTGTCAATTTCAACTGTTATCCTCCCAAACATGCACTATATATTTTATTATACTAAATGTCTTAATTTTAGAGAAAAAAAATACTGCTTTTATATAGGAATGACATGAATTCTACGGCGAACCGTACGCGCATTATTTACGCGCATGTAACAATTCGTTGTGTTACCCCGATGCCAAGTGTTTTGCTAACGCTGAGGGTAATAGAACGAATTATTAAGTGTGTCTAAACCATTAAGATTTCAGTATTTAACATGAAAGTATAATAATATATAATAGCGTATGGAATTTGTATTGAAAGACACATGCTTAGTTTGCAAAGACATACAAACTAAATGCATGTATTAAACAGTGAATACAATGTTACAGTTTGAGAATAAATAATCAAATTGTAAATCGTAAATATTGCTCAAAATTATCTCTAATAAAGTCATTTTTTTTCTTAGAAAACAAGGCTTGCAATATTTAATGTTAAACAACGCTAATGTGCATGTATATTAAATTTTGTACCTACCATAAAAAAGTGTGTATGGTGTATGATTAAATGACACGGATATCTTCGATGGATACTGTAATACATATTTAGGATGAAAAATGGGGCTGTTGAGGTAAATACGGCATTTCCGGGGATGTCCGTAGAATTCAGCATCGGCAATCAACAAACATGGTCAATGGTTACTACAAACATGATAATTGTGGGAAAACATGACGTACACATTCGAACGAGGTTAGATAAAATGTCCATTGCTTACGCCTAAGAACAATTTATGTTATATTGACAATCGTCCACGACAAAAACAATGTAGTTTGGTGATAAGATTTATATCTAGCATCATGAAAGCGAGACAGTATATTATGTGAATGTAAAAAATAATTTAGTGCAAATTGGAAATACGAGCTCTGAAAATAGAATCCTGCATTACAACGTCCTCAATGTACAACCAACTTCAGTTAAAATAATTGATTTTTATTTTATCTTAATGTTAAATTTGTTCTTTTAAATCTTACAGGTCTGATGATGGGTCACGTTTTAGCCGAGTTGTGACTATTAAAGGGAATTGACAATTGTGTAAAAAAAAAAAAGTTAACTAAGTTTTTCTTTTCGATTTCTTGTTTTCTGCTTATATTATAAACAACACATATGATGGACTAGAAAAAAATAAATTGCGAACGGAAAGTGGTAATCTGTATATGTCTCCTATTATATAATTAATTACTTTAGATTAGTAACAATCGATATCTACTGTTTAGAGTTAATGCAATGGTTTGGATCAAGCTTTTGTTTTCTGAGACACGTGATCAACTAATTGTTTACTGGTGACTAAATGGCCCTATCACATTCTGTGTTAATAACAATTACCTTATTTACTGAGCAAGTTTATCTTACGTTTTTTCATCAAATTTTTACTCGAATGAATCAATATAATTTATGAAATTTTCTAAAGTTTATCGATATTTAAAACAAATATCAATGTGAAAGGTTTCATTCGTTACATGTGACATGCACCAAAAAATATATATAAATTTAATAACAGTACAGGTTATAAAATGTCTCCGAATTGCAAGAACATAATCAGTATGAAGATAAAACAGTGTCACCTAATATGTAGTTCAAAATAAAACAAAGAACACGAATGGAGCTGCAAGAATGGCACACTTTATTTTTTTTTCATTATTTTTTAATGCTACTACGAAAGTGAAATCAAGAAATGTAATTGGAATTATTAATGACAAGTATACAACAAAAGGTGCTGTCTAATTTGTTTTCGAGTTGCTGGTTTGTGTTAGGAAATCTTAAAATAAAATGGAAAAAACATTACTAAATAATGAATAATGAATAATGGTTATTCACTTTTATATAAGTACCATACAATGCGTTACCTTATTATGTTTACAACAAATACGTTTCTTCTTAGTTGCACCATTTTCACCAATTCTGCGGAATACTGTGGAATCTCTTGAAAATCGTGGGCCGATTTCCATACATTGTGGGTTTTTTTGTGTTTTTTTTTTTGCTTACTTATTCGTATGGAGTCGGAAACAAAGATAACTCTTTATTAATTTGTTCCTGTCGATGTTGTAAATTCGTGGAAGAGGGCTACCCACGAATACCGCGACAATTGAGTCATCAATAATTCTAATGATTCCAAAGTACTAGAATGAAACAGTTTTACACTATCAGTTTTAATACAAAAAGGATACAAATCTTCCTTTAGTAAACAATAAAATAGTTCACGAATATATCTCAGCATCAAAACATAACGATTTTATCACACATCCTATCTGTTATTTTACTGACCTTCGACCTTTTCTTCTTTCTTAATGTAACTTTTGTGAATACACTGTTAGTTTAGCCTTTAATTATGTTCAATAGTGTTCCTGATCTACCATAAAATAAGAAAACACGAGACAAGTCATTCCTAGCAGTGTGTAACAACACACCGGATACAATTTATACTAACTTTATGGTAACGTAATCAGAAAGGCATTTCTAAACCAATGGACACATGTACTGAATTGATAGCAGAGCACTGGCAAGATTTATGACCAAAAGTTTATTAGATACCGAGGACACGCTACGCTTGTTCAAAATGGGACAACAACTCACATCCTACCTCTATCTTTTTTGGAGGTCCGTGTTGCTCTGCTTTGAATTTGTATTTCGTTTTATGGATTTTTGAGATGGTTGACGGTTTGTTATTGTCATTTTTTTCATTGTCCTCAAAACACAAAACTGGTGTAAAGACAATAAACCGAATTTAATTATGAAAGATGAATGATCTTCCAATTCTTTAGACCTAAACTGGATAGGAAATCTAAGGAGTGTTTTTGAACAGTGAGGCCTGTAAATATCCGTGCCCGAATTCCTGGACTAATTACACCGCCGACTTAAATGAGAATGGGTGGTACTGCATCAGAAACATTTGATTTCTTTAATTCATTAAATGTCATACACATTTATTAATGTACTGAAAAGCAAAGCTGTACTAGTTATTAACAATAAAATCAAGACAAAACACATGGGTTGCTCATTAATGATTCTAGGTTAAGGTAAATCACGAACTTTCTTAACATTCTTTACTACAGCGCATATAAATTGCACAAAACAAACAATTAATATATTCTACACCCTAAGGAGGCTGTCTGGTCAACACATTATTAACAATTAGATCTATTTATCATTTCTAATAACTAGAAACTAATAACTAATGTAGTATGAGCATGATGAAATCACCTGTTTTCGGTTTGTTTGTTTTTTTCTTAAGCATTTAGAATTGTATCATTAAAACATCTTTAAAATTCCTTTATTAATGCATGAACGTCTTTTACTTTGCTGCGTATAAAAACCGCTCTTAGAGATAACGACGAACTTAAAGACATTAAATGGAAGGGTTATCAAACAAGTAGACTTTATAAATATATCGTACCAATACAACACCATATACGCATAAATGATCGAATAGTTGAAAATACGTTTTGACGTTTTTATCGAAAATGCACATGTCCAAGACGTTTTTTTAGAAACAATGTAAGAACATATTCACGATTTCTTATTGACACATCAGCTCTGTTTACCGATAGAACCTGAATGGAGATTCATTTTGGAAAAATCTGAAATCTCATTCAATTTGGAAGCCAGTCAGAAAAGCTCGCATATTTTTCATCGATGTCACCGGTGCAATGTAATACTTTCATGCAAAAGCATCATGTTAATTTATAGGCGGTTTCGCCAACTTGGCAACATAGATGAAAAATTCTTGTTTTTCTCTCTTTCAAGTTAAACAAAATGTCGTTTTTAGTATACATCCAGTACTTTTTTATTTTATATAACAGTGCCTTACAACAGTGCTATTACAACATATTGTAAAATTGTTTATATCATCGTATGTGACAGTGTGACTTTGTGGGTATAGCCTCAGTCTACTGACCAGCATGTCCCAAGTTTAAATACAACAGAGATTTGTTAAACCGAATCGAAGGTTTAGGTAAGCTTTTTTGATCACGGCTTGTCCGTCGTTTGTCTGTCCGCTTGTCTGTATATCAGTCCGTCTGAAAACTTTTACGCCTTTGACTTTTTTTGTCTTCTCTACAATGTAGAACTTCATGGCCGAGTTGGACCAATCTTGTTACAAAGTATCTTTATGAGAGAGGAATTATTGATTGTTTAAAAAAATGGCAAAAACGTTTTTAAATCGAAGATGATCACAAAGCAGTTAACATTGGGTGTAGGTCTTAATAATCTGAACCAGAAATGTCAATATTAACAACAAAGTTTGAAATTATAGTGAAGATTCTAAACTGTAAAACCGTAACCATTGGACTATAATTGGGGCTCTAAAAGGTTTTCAAAGTTGAACATTGAAAATATTTTTCAGTTTTGAGATTACTATGCAAGCATTCTGATTTTAGTCAAACCTTGATCCCTCGACCAGTATTCAGGTCCAAAGAGGGGTTCAAAATCCAATATAGGAATGCATGTATATAGGGAAAATGTTTGAAAATCTTCCCAAAAACTACGATTCTACATTTTGTAAGATTACTATCAAGCGTTTTTAGAGTAGTTTATAAATTGTTCAAACTGTGACCCCTATGCTAATACACGGACCCAAAGAAGGATTGAACGTTTATGATAAAAACATAGAAGAACATTATTTTTAAACTTCTTCTCAAGAACTACGTTGCCACAATTTTGGAAATAAATATGAAAGCATTCTCATAAATTTATATCAAGGTCACAGTGGCCTTATATAACTTTTATATATTTTTTTGTAAGATTTACAATATTTTAGAGTTTTAAAGTTTCATATTTTAAATTTCCAAAAGATGTACAGTGAGTTATGTGGCCAAATGACCTCTTGCTATGATTAGCAATGCGTTTCAAAGATTGATTCCCCCAGTCAAATCAAGCATATTTTTTTGTTATTTTCAGTTCAAACGCAAACTTAAATTCCATATCTGTACGGAATACTGTTTGGGTTCCCAAATGTTTTCCCAGAGATGTGAAGCACCATATTCATTAAAATCGAATAATTTGAGACAGTTTGCTCCATACAGAGTGACAAAGAAAGTTTATTTTAAGTTTGTGGAGTGTATCTTTTTTAGCATAAAATGTAAAAATAAAAAAAGAAGCACTTCAATATTTATTCAAATGTAATGACAATGAACAATTTGTTTTTGTATTATGTATCAGTAATAATTATATTTGAAAACAAAATACACATGATTCCGTGTGTTTCGTATATAGTTACTCTACAACACAGGTTAACGTTTCTTCCAAGTTCTTGTATGTGCCTGGCAAGGGTCTCCACCGAAGACACTGTTTTGATACTACAGCTAGATTTTCCATCACATGTTTTCTTACTACTATATATGATGATGTAGATTAGCCTACAATAGATCATTAAACTGATAATATTATTTTTTTTTAAAATAAGGAAATTTCCCAAAAAATAATCATCATTCTGTATTTTCTTTCCTTCTGAGACATGAACTTTTTCTGAAAACATTCGTCTTCAAGTCACGTTTTACACCACGTTCATTCGGACTTTTCCTATTTTTTTATGAAAAGTGAAATGTTTTAACAGTTGTATGACCATTAAAATGTCGACATACATGTATGTAGGATAAAATACATCAAATAAACGGTCAATAGGGATATATAAGTAAGTTGAATTATTATCGGTCATAATTCATCGAAATATTTTTCTCGACAAAAAAAATTGACGACACTTCACCACTTATACAAACACACATGTGCATACACGCGGGTATGTTAAGGTTTCCCTACAGCGATGTGTAGAAAATTACTTGTCTGTACTTCAAAAACTATGACGTCATAATAAACTTTCACGTCACGATCTGCATTCTATTCGATAAATCTCAGGGAATATGTCGTAACGTTAAAAGTGAATTATAATAAAACAGTCATAAAACTTATTGTGTCCTTTACGTAAAGGCTGCCCTTAATACTTGATTATATAATTTGTTCATATTAATAATCAGTATCAAATAGTAGATAGATCTAAGGCTTCGCTTGAAATAAAATATTATTTATTAGTTAGTGATTTTGAGACTCTCCCTGCTACGTGTAAACAACTGAATGAAGAAATTGTTTGCATGTAAAAAACAGTTTGACGCAGGTAAAAAAACAGTACAATTTAAGAATACTTTACGTTAGATTGATAGAGAATATATGTACCAATGTGAATCATGCTCGGGAAACCAACGAATTCACCATAATTTTAAGTAAATCGCTATCAATAAGTTTAAATATGAATATTTTGATGATTTGGCGAAGTGTTTTTACAATATCCTTAATAAACGTAACATCTATCTCAACGCTAAGCAAGAACTTTAAAGTATATGACATAACAAAGGATGTTTCTTTAAAATATTTATGATTTAAAGTCATTAATCACCTGCGCCGATGCGATTTATTTAGAAAATTTGCAATGTTAGAATACGCACGTCACGTGACAACGAAGTACATATGATATCAAAAATGCATCAATAATAATGTTTAACATTGTTGTAAATATATATAATTTAGATTTTAAGGAATACCCCTGGTCAAAGTAAATTTGTGTTGATGAAAAAAAATATCGTTTTCAGTCGTATTTTAGCTCCGGGACACCTTAACATTGCTGCGTAATTCTGATTCACTAGCAAATATTTACATTCGATGGATATTCCTACTAATGTTAGTACAGGAAATTTGTACAGTTCAATTTTCAATATCACACACGGCTTCTGAGCTTTAGTGAAAGTCAACAAGCGTTTTTATTAAAACTATTATTGTGCGATAAAAAACAAATCACATTTTGATATGTACTTAGAGTAAACAATTGTGGAATCATGGTTTACGATTTCAAATAAGAGCTTTCCATGCAAAATTCCTGGCACTATGATTTAGCCCCGGAAACACACAAAATTATTTTTAAATAATAAAATTTTAATATCTGTTATATATATATATATATATATATATATATATATATATATATATATATATATATATATATATATATATATATTATACAACCAATATGGCGACAGGTGATGAGTTTTATAAAAAAAGAATTAAAAAATCCTATTACTCTTAAAGAGCGTATATATAATGACTTTTAAGCAATGGTACAAAATAAAATTCATACAAATAAAAATAAAAATGAATATAGATATAAGCATTGGATGCTTATCGTCAGTCCTATAACACACCAGGTCGTGCAGAAAAAAAATATTACACCGCGCTAACGCGCAGTATTCAAATTCTGCACGACCTGGTAAGATATAGGGCCAATGATATCCAAAGTAAGATTCAATGGTTAACATGAGTGGAAGCTAGTGCAAATGGATTACATGTGGTTTCTTAATCTATCATTCATATAAAGAAGCGATGCGAGTAAAAATTGCACGGGATTTGGAACCACGAGGGGGCTTAACCCACCCCATTCCCATTTTTTTCAAAGTTAGACATGATTGTAGCCAAAACCTATATAAAAATATTTATATTTGGTGTATATTCCTACTAATGTTAGCACTGGAAATTTGTACAGTTCAATTTTCAATAACACACACGGCTTCTGAGCTTAAATGAAAATCAAAAAGCGTTTTAATAGAACTATTATTGTGCGATAAAAACAAATCACATAACAATTTTGATATGTACTTAAAGTAAACAATTGTGGAGTCATGGTTTACGATTTCAAATAAGAGTTTTCCATGCAAAATTCCTGGCACTATGATTTAGCCCCGGAAACACACAAGCTTATTTAAAAAAAACTGTTTAATATCTGTTCTACAACTTATTCCTATTACTCTTAAAGAGCGTATATAAAATTACTTTTAAGCAATGATACAAAAATATTTCATACAAATAAAAATAAAAATGAATATAGATATAAGCATTGGATGCTTATCGTCAGTCCTATAACACACCAGGTCGTGCAGAAAAAAAATATTACACTGCGCTAACGCGCAGTATTCAAATTCTGCACGACCTGGTAAGATATAGGGCCAATAATCCAAAGTAAGTATTCAATGGTTAACATGAGTGGAAGCCAGTGCAAATAGATTACATGTGGTTTCTTAATCTATCATTCGTATAAAGTAGCGATGTAACTTCAATTCGCATTGGATTTGGAACCACGAGGGGGGCGTAACCCACCTCCTCCCCATTTTTTACATAATTGTAAACATGAACATAATAGTAGCCAAAGCCTATATGATTTTTATTTTGCTTGTCAACATTTCTTAAAAGTCTAGCCCCCCCCCCCACCCCCACCACCACCACCACCACCACTACAACCACCACTTTCATTTTGCTTCCGACGCTAATGAGTCATATGAATATTTTGTGTTACTGATTCCCTGACAAATATTCTACTATGGACGAGAACCAGAAGCAGGCACATGAATAAGAACTTGTTGACTATACCTCCTCCACAAAACGGTTCTGTCAGAGTTCCATTACATATGCATTTGTAATCCCCTGGAGTGTTTACACAATTAAGAGATTCAGTGCAAGGATCGGTTTCCGAACATTCATCAATATCTGAAATATCAATTTGTAAGTTATTTGACTTTATACGTATCTCTATGAAAACAAAAAAGCTTCTTCATAATTTTAGTGCATTTAGCGTTATTTATAAAAAAAAAGGTGGAACTATTACTATTACATCTGTTTTATATGAACACTCCTTTTAATCTTTAAACATAGAAATATTGAAATCATTATAACTTTTTAACTATCAAAATAAATGCAATTAATTAGCATTTGTTTGGGAGAGTTGACTTTTCAATAGATGGAAACTCTTCGTTAAGGCATGCTTATTGTTCGAGACACGGTATTTACTTTGACGTTTTATTTTTTTTGTTCATATTAAATTACGCAGTCACGTGATATAAACCATCGTAGGGAACATTAAAAAAAACCTTTATTCAGAGCATTCATTTAATTTTTTTTTACCATTTTAATATGTGAGGTTCTAGCACAGTTAACGTACATCAAACCTTTTAGAAATTTATGTGAAACCAAAATTGTTTTTGATAATTTCATCAGTTAAGACAACTCATAAATATATACTACAGGGACCAACATATTTTAACTTTGCAAACATTGGTAAAATATTCATATAACAAATACACACAATCTTACACTGTTGACGCAAGTGCATTGGTAACCCCCATCCTTTACCGACAAGGAATTTCCTCACAAGTTTGTTCACATATTTATGGTTTTGCTCTCTATTTGACAAATATACAAATATGAGCTATTTCTTTGAACCAAAGCCACTGAACCATACTTGTACAATACTGTATTTCAAATACATGTCATCAAATATGATCATTGGTGTACGCATGATGTCTTGATAAAAAAAATCCAGACACTAAACCCACTGGAGTTAACTTAAATATAGCGACATTAAAATATGAATAAATTTCTCAATTGAATTAATAACATTAGATTAGCACCAAATGTTAACAAAATAGTGTTATCTATTAAACAACTCGACCAATATTTTCTGACTTTGTTCTTAACTAATTCCATTTTTTTTTACAATTTAACTCATTCACATGAGACAAAATGGCACTCATAACAATCTTTAGTGGGTTCTTTTTTTGTATAACTAAAACAAAATAAATTGAAGAAGGAAAAATTACATGAATTATGAAAAGTCTAAAAGAAAAAGAGAGGCAAAGAGTCAGAATAAATGTTCAGAACATATATTCAAAACGAAACCCATTTCAATCAGATAGATAATTATGGATATGGATATGAATAAACCCAATGATGTTCCGGTGAGAGAGAAAAATAGAATAAGAAATATTTTGACCTCGAGTACAAAGTGACCCTGTCCATCCACCTGCACACAAACACGTGAAAGACCCATCGGTGTTATTGCATGATCCTCCGTTGTGACATGGATTAGAACCATTTCCACATTCGTCAATATCTGAATATTAAAGAATCGCAAAACAAAAATAAGGAACTTTTACAGGAATAACATACATAAATGACTCAAAATGTATACAAACAATTCAAATAAACATATTGAATGCTGTTATAGCAATTACCTGAATTAAATCATTTATTTAAATAGTTTTCATTGATTAAATGTTTTGTCTTGTACCTTAACAAATCAAATATTATTGCAAACTATTTCAATCTCTGAGTGATAATGTAAGTTGCAATTGTAAATTAATTTACCATATTCATACATCTAAACCAATAAAAAGTATATTAAAAATATGTATATAGGAACACTCTTTTATAACATATCTAAAAAAAAGTTCATTGGTGTCTTATATGTAAAATTGGATTAAACTTTAAAAGAATTTTACCAAAAACAAGTTCTACTGTTGTTAAAACTGACGAAAAAAGATATTGCGAAGTGTCTACAATGAAGGCTTACTAGTGAGACGTCATACATTAACATGTAGCAGTAGTTTACCTTGATCACATTGTGGCCCCGTCCATCCAGCTGCACAAAAACAGCCGAATAACCCAGGTGTGTTCGAGCATGTGGCTCCGTTTTCGCATGGATTACTTAAGCACTCGTTGATATCTAAAAATATAAAAATATTTCAGTCATTTTTGCCTTTATCGGGGTCGACATTAATGCGAGTACTGAGTAAAGGTTTGAAAGTGTTAATAATTCAGTAGATGGAAACTCGTCGTAAAGGCATGTTTTTTTGTACGAAGACACAGTGTTCATTATAACATCTTATATTCATTGTTCATATAAAAATAAATCGTCATGTGACAGACACTATCGTAGGAAATATGAACAGAGAAACTATAATTCAAAACAATCATTTTAAAGATTGTTTTTCATCATAATATGCGAAGTACATATACAATTAGAGTACACCAAACCTTTTAGAATTTTTTTTAACCTAACTTTTTTCATAATAAGATCAGTTAAGAAAACTTATTAACTTACATAACGGACAAAATACTTATGACTTGGAAACTTTGTTTTCCTACAGTGAGCTTCAGCTCATTTTGTCCAAAAATTCATCAGCCAAGTTTTAACACAACGAAGCACGATTTCATGATTAATTAAATTATGCAGCAAAACACATCATTATAGGTTAAAATTTAGGTAAGTATAATAATAGCTATGAAGTTAAATATGACATTGATTTTCTTTATAATATATACCACTAAATGTTTAGTTCCTAACACAACTTTCCAAAAGTTGTCAAAATGGAATTTATTTGGAATTTTCGCAAAAGGTATACTGTTTAAACACTATGTTTTATTAATATTTTATTACATGTAAAAGGTATATTTTGTTTGAAAAAGCCATTACCTTATCGAAAATAACCTGCTAATGTTTGCTTGATAGTCTACTTAACATATACACCCCCATAGTGTTGGATATAGCTTTGCAGGTTGGTTTAGTAAACACTGGATAAAATTTTACAGTATCAAATAGACACAATTAACCAGTCATTTAAAATATATTGTCCTTTAATACTCTATATGACATTTTTTGTCCAAGCTGGCAACAGCCGTTGACCAAAGTGAAAAAAAAACCTTCTTTCCTTCAAGTACTTTCCTTACAAGTGTTTGACATATATATTGTTTTACTCTCTTCTTAACAAATATGAGGTATATATTTGTACTGAAGCAACTGAGACATACTTTAATAATACTTTAATTCAAGTACATTTCAACTAAAGTTATAATTGATGTGCGCAAAACTAAAACCGGACATTATCAAGCCGTTTGATAAGAACCGAACACGAAATCCATTGATGTAACATCAAATATAACGCCATACACATGTCAATGAATTTCACATTTGACTTTGGAACATTTAATTGAGCACCAAAAATCTGTGAAAAATAGTTATATTCATCGAATTTGAATATGGATACTATTGTTCAAACAAGAGAGAAAACTGGAATAAGAAATGTTTTGACTTTGAGTACATGTTTAAAGTAATTACCTGAGACTAAATGACACTCATTACAAACTTTAGTTTTTATAAAAAAAAAAAAAATAGATTGAAGAAGTAATAATTACATGCAATATAAAAAGTATAAAAAATAAATAAAGAAATTGAGTCAGAAAAAGTTTACAGAAAAAAAAAATAACCGTAAACATATTTCAATCAGAGAGATGGTTATAATGTAATGTAAATAAACAGATATGAATAAAGCCAATGATGATCCAACGAGAGAGAAAAATGGAATGAGGAAGATTTTGACCTTGAGTACAAAGTGACCCTGTCCATCCATCTGCACAGGAACACGTAAAAGACCCATCGGTGTTATTGCATAAACCTCCGTTCTCACATGGATTAGAACCATTTTCACATTCGTCAATATCTGAATATTAAAGAATCGCAGAACAAAATAAGGAACTTTAACTTCAAAAACATACATTAATGACTCGAAAGGTATACATACAATTCAAATAAACATATTGAATGCTGTTAAAGGAATTACCTGAGTTTAATCATTGTATACAATTAATATTCGATGAATGAATTGTTTTTCTTGTACATTAACAATTATTGCAAACTATTTCAATCTCTGAGTGATAAATTAAGTTGCAATTGTAAATTAGTTTACCATATTCATATATCTAAACCAATAAAAAGTAAATTAAATATATGTTTATAGGAGCACCATTTTATAACATATCTAAAATAAAGTTCATTAGTGTTTTTAAATGTAAAATTGGATTAAACTTTAACAGAAGTTTAGAAAACAACAAGGTAAACTGTCGTTAAAACTGACGAAAAAAGATAGTGTGAAGTGTCTACAATGAAGAAGGCATATCTAGTGAGAGGTCACACATTAACAAATAGCAGTAGTTTACCTTGATCACATTGTGGCCCCGTCCATCCAGCTGCACAACAACAGCTGAATGAACCAGGTGTGTTCGTGCATGTGGCTCCGTTTTCGCATGGATTACTTAAGCACTCGTTGATATCTAAAAATATAGAAATATTTCAATCATGTTTACCTTTATTGGTGTCAACATTAATGCGATTACTGAGTATAGGTTTGAGAGTGTTAATAATTCAGTAGATGGAAACTCGTCGTAAAGGCATGTTTTTTTGTACGAAGACACAGTGTTCATTTTATCTTCTTATATTCTTTGTTCATATTAAAATAAACCGTCATGTGATAAAAACTATCGCAGGAAACATGAAAAGAGAAACTTTGATTCAAAACAATCATTTTAAAGATTGTTTCTATTCTTAATATGCGAAGTTCATATACAATTAAAGTACACCCAACCTTTTAGATTTTTTTTTTAACCTAACTTTTTTTTCAGAATAACATCAGTTAAGAAAACTTATTAACTTACATAACGGACAAAATATTTATGACTTGGCAGCTTTGTTTTCCTACAGTGAGCTTCAGCTCATTTTGTCCAAAAATTCATCAGGCACATTTTAACACAACGAAACATAATTTCATGATTTATTAAATTATGCAGCAAAATACATTATGATAGGTTAAAATGTAGGAAAGTATAATAATAGTTATTAAGTTAAATATGTCATTGATTTTCTTTATAAAATATAAAAATAAATGTTTAATTCTTTACACAACTTTCCAAAAGTTGTCAAAATGGAATAATGTTTTGAACTTTCTTTAAAGATATACTGTTTAAACACTAAGTTTTATTAATCTTTTATTACATGTATTACTAAATGTATATATCTTGTTTGAAAAAAAAATTATTACTTTATAAAAAATAACCTGCTAATGTTTGCTTTATAGTCTACTTAACAAATGCATCCCTATAGAGTTGGACATAGCTTTGCAGGTTGGTTTTAAAAACACTGGTAAAAATTTACAGTATCAAAAAGACACAATTCACCAGTCATTTAAAATATATTTTTCCTTTAATACTTTATATGACATTTTTTATCCAAGCTGACAACAGACGTTGACCAAAATGAAAAAAAAACCTTCTTTCCGTCAAGTACTTTCCTTAAAAGTGTTTGACATATTTATTGTCTTACTCTCTTCTTAACAAATATGAGGTATATAATTGTACTGAAGCAACTGAGCTATACTTTAACAATTATTTTATTCAAGGACATTTCATTTAAATTATCATTGATGTGCGCAAAACTAAAACCGGAAACTATCAAGCCGTTTGATAAGAACCGAACACGAAATTAATTGCTGCAACATCAAATATAACACAATAAGCAAGTGAATGAATTTCACATTTGACTTTGAAACATTTAATTGAGCACCAAAATTCTGTGAAAAATAGTTATATTCATCAAATTTGACTATGGATACTATTGTTCAAATGAGAAAGAAAACTGGATAAAAATGTTTTGCCTTTGAGTACATGTTGAACGTAATTACCTGAGACTAAATAACACTCAGTAATATATTTAGTTTTTATAAAAAACAAAAAATATATTAAAAAAGTAATAATTACATGCAATATAAAAAGTCTAAAAGTTAAATAAAGTTATTGAGTCAGAAAAAGTTTACAGAAAAAAAAATAACACTGTAAACATATTTCAATCAGAGAGATGGTTATAATGTAATGTAAATAAACAAATATGAATAAAGCCAATGATGATCCAATGAGAGAGAAAAATGGAATAAGGAAGATTTTGACCTTGAGTACAAAGTGACCCTGTCCATCCATCTGCACACGAACACGTAAAAGACCCATCGGTGTTATTGCATAAACCTCCGTTCTCACATGGATTAGAACCATTTTCACATTCGTCAATATCTGAATATTAAAGAATCGCAAAACAAAAATTAGGTACTTTTACTTGAAAAACATACATTAATGACTCAAAAGGTATACATACAATTCAAATAAACATATTGAATGCTGTTATAGCAATTACCGGAGTTTAATCATTGTATACAATTAGTTTTCGTTTATTGAATGTTTTTTCTTGTACCTTAATATAACAATTATTATTGCAAACTATTCCAAACTTTCAGTGATAATTTAAAGTGCAATTGCAAATATGTTTTCCATATTCATATATCTAAACCAATAATAAATAAATTATATATATGTATATAGAAACACCCTTATTTACCATATCAAAAATAAAGTTCATTGGTGTTTTTAAATGTAAAATTGGATTAAACTTTAAAAGAATTTAACTAAAAAACAAGGTATACTGTTGTTAAAACTTACGACAAAAAAGTGTGAAGTATCTGCAATAAAGACATATCTAGTGAGAGGTCACACATTAACAAGTAGCAGTAGTTTACCTTGATCACATTGTGGCCCCGTCCATCCAGCTGCACAACAACAGCTGAATGAACCAGGTGTGTTCGTGCATGTGGCTCCGTTTTCGCATGGATAACTTGAGCACTCGTCGATATCTAAAAATATAGAAATATTTCAATCATTTTTAACTTTATCGGTGTCGACATTAATGTGATTACTGAGTATAGTTTGAGAGTGTTAATAATTCAGTAGAAGGAAGCTCGTCGTAAAGGCATGTTTTGGTACGAAGACACTCTGTTCATTTTATCTTCTTATATTCTTTGTTCATATTTTAAAAAACCGTCATGTGATAGAAACTATCGTAGAAAACATGAAAAGAGAAACTTTAATACAAAGCAATCATTTTAAAGATTGTTTTTTTTTTCAATATGCAAAGTTCATATACAATTAGAGTACACCCAACCTTTAAGAATTTTTCTAGACCTAACTTTTTCACATTAAGATTAGCTAAGAAAACTTATTAACTTACATAATGGCCAAACTATTTATGACTTAGCACCTTTGTTTTCCTACAGTGAGCTTCAGCTCATTTTGTCCAAAAAATCATCAGCCAAATTTTAATGCAAAGAAGCATAATTTTAAGATATATTAAATTATGCAGCAAAATACATCATGATAGGTTAAAATTTAGGAAACTATAATGAGAGTCATTAAGTTAAATATGTCATTGATTTTCTTTATAATATATATATCAATAAATGTTTAATTCTTCACACAACTTTCCAAAAATTGTCAAAATTGAATAATGTTTGGAAATTTCTTTAAAGGTATACTGTTTAAACACTATGTTTTATTAATCTTTCATTACATGTAAAAGGTATATATTTTGTTTTAAAAAAACAGTTCTTTATCGAAAATAACCTGCTAATGTTTGCTTGATAGTCTCCTTAACATATACACCCCCATATTGTTGGATATAGCTTTACAGGTTGGTTTTGCAAACACTGGTAAAATTTTACAGAATCAAATCAATACAATACACCAGTCATTTAAAATATATTTTTTTTCTTTATACTTTATATGACATTTTTTGTCCAAGCTGGCAACAGCCGTTGACCAAAGAGAAAAACCTTCTTTCCGTTAAGTTCTTTCCTTACAAGTGTTTTGGCATATTTATTGTTTTACTCTCTTCTTAACAAATATGAGGTATATATTTGTACTGTAGCAACTGAGCCATACTTAAACAATTCTTTAATTCAAGTACATTTCAACTAAAATTATCATTGATGTGCGCAAAACTAAAACCGGAAATTATTAAGCCGTTTAATAAGAACCGAACACGAAATTCATTGCTGTAACCTCAAATATAACGCCATAAACATGTGGATGAATTTCACATTTGACTTTGGAACATTTAATTGAGCACCAAAAATCTGTGAAAAATAGTTATATTCATCAAATTTGACTATGAATACTATTTTTCAAATGAGAGAGATACTGGAATAAGAAATGTTTTGACTTTGAGTACATGTTTAGAGTAATTACCTGAGACAAAATGGCACTCATTACAAACTTAAGTTTTTTTAAAAAACAAAAAACAAAATAGATTGAGGAAGGAATAGTTACATCCAATATAAAAAGTCTTA